>CM053587.1:187376278-187400060 GCA_028646515.1 Pseudochirops corinnae
CATTAAATACTTCCAAACTACATTTTGGAAATGCTGTTTCAGAATGCTTTTAGAAAGAGATATTCATTCTTCATAATTAGGTTGTACCAATAAAATTAAAAATAGCAGTACCATTTAAATTAATTTTACAGATTTAGTATAGTACCAATCAAACTATTGAAAGGAGAAATGTTTAGAGTGAGAAAAATTATACAATTCATTTGGAGGAACAACAGGTCTTGAATTTCAAGTGAGATAAAGGAGAAAAAAGAATGAAGTGGGCATTGACATATTATAATTAAAGCCATATTGTAGAGTAATAGTTGTCAAAACTATTTGGTGATTAGAAAAATAAAACAGTGGTTCAGTAAGTTCAAGAACTGTAGCTTCCAAAATACTCAGGAAAAGACTGTGTATTTGAAAAGAACTGCTAGGGAAACTCAAAAGTAGTTTGACAGACAATTGATTTAGATAATCACATTGTATCACATATCAGTGTAAACTTCAAATGAATAGACAACCTAAAATACAGGGTGTCCCAACATTCTTAGTCCAGTTTTAATCTTTAATAGCTTTAAAGTTTATATAAAAGGTTATTACATTTTTAAAAATAAGAGATCATAATACCCTCTGGAGTTAGAGTGTATTTCCCTTTCACAAAATCCAAAATCCACTTTAACATCAGTTTCTCTATTAAATGATCAGGTTGGACAAAATGGTTCCCAAAGTGCTTTCCAACTCTGAAGTTTGTAATTATATTTCTATGTTTCATAATCTTATTTTTCTCTAAAAGCTATATATGTTGAGGAACTTGGTGCTATTTTTTTTTGTTAGTGAATAAGAAAAAAATCATAGGGAACCAAATTTCAAGTATCTCCCTTTTATATAAAATGTTAGTACCAGCAAAATTGATTTTCTTAGTTTCAGATTTTGTTTAGAATATATAATCTGTGAGTGCTCTACATATGTATTTTAAATTATTACAATAATTCAAGGTTTCATTTTCTGAGAAATGCAGTAAGAGAATTCATTGTGTATAGCCTGCCTTCATGAGGGATGGAGGAGGAGGATGTCACAAAGTCAATATGGATTAGAGGCAGGATTTGAATCCAGGTCTTCTGACTCCATGACCAGTTCTGTGTCCATTGTACCAGGACATCTCTTATTTCATATATCAAGTTAAACTGTTATTAACACAGAAGAAGCCTGCCATATTAGATAAAGATTGAAGATTAAGAATCAAGCAGAACTGATGCAAAGTCTTGCCTAAGAGGCAAAAGACAAAAACTAACTGCCTGACCCTAGACACTTCATCTCTTAATTCTTCCAGGTGACTATCATAAATTGTAAAACAGTTGCTAATCTGCTTTACTGGACGAATTTCTCCACCAAGAAGTCCCAACACCTATAAATCATAGTTTGAGGACAAAATGAAATATATACATATATGTATAGTGTGTGTGTGTTACAACAGTTAACAGAGAGGGAAAAAGCATTCCAGGGATTGGGGGAAGCTGGGGAAAAGACATAGAGATGGAGAAGGTGGAGTGTAATGGGTGGAAGGGGGGAATAAATTGTAGGAAAATTGGAAAAGTGTGGATGGGCCAAATATGAAAAGATTTAGATGCCAGTTGATCTTATATTAGTCTTGGGGGTAATGGGGAGCTACTGGAATTTATCAAGTTGGGGGGGAGCATGTTTAAGTCTATACTCTAGGAAAATCATTTTGCCATTTGAATGAGGGGTAAATTTGAGTTGAGAGAACTTTTAGAGGGGGAGAGCTTATTGCTATAGCCCAGGGGAGAGGTAATGAATGCCTGAAGTAGGGTGGTTGGCTATGGGGATGAGAAGGTGGTTGTGGTTGTATACTAGAAATATGTGAAAATAGAAATGGCAAAATTTGGCAAGGCCCTGCATACGGCAGGTTAGTGAAAGGCAGGAGCTGGGGATGACACTGAGGGTTGTAAACCTAGTAAATATAGCCCACACTCAGATATACTAGCTATGTTAGATTTGGGGGGAGTTTAACCTACCTTCAGATCAGTTTCCTGTATAAAATACTTTCTTCTTGTTTTCCTTCATAACTCTTTTTTCTTTACCCTGGATTTTCCTCTACTACATCTTTCTCTGGACAGATTCCAAGTTCTTTCACAGTCCCCATCTGAACCTGTCTTCTTCCTTATCCAAACCACTTTTTTTTTCAATCTCATTCATCACAAACCAGACCTCTCCCATCCTTTATGTTTGTCATATGCCTCCTGCATTGTTAATCATTTGATTTAATGTTACAAAAACACTGCATACTTCTCAAGATATTTTCCTTAATACATGGCAAAAGCTGAATATCTTTTCCTAATTTTACTTTGTAAGTCAAATATAGATTCATACAATTAAATATGCCAAACCATCTATAGATTTGCAAATAGACATGATTTTGCCTGTTTCTGAAATTCAGTTTCTCGCATGGCAAGTATAACCACTGGAAAGTAAAATGTTTCAACGAGGGAAATGGTGGAAAGAGCACTCACTGTACTGAGAGTCAGGATGCCTTGATTCCAACATCCTGGTTTTGACATGAACAAGTTACACAAGTTTGGGATAGTCATTTAACCTCTCTGTGATCTTATTTCTTTGTCATTAAAAAATTTGAGAATTAGACTAAAACAACTCTTTTTAAGCTTTAAAATTATATAATTCTTTCATTTTTCTAACGTGTTTCTTGTTGACATAAAAACATAGCACTTTAAAACCACTTTGTTCTTCCCTTCCATGAAAGTCAAATACCAGCGTTCAATCATAAATTTCCCAGGCTTTGAACACAAAGCTTAAATGCACAGTCTGCATGTGGGCACATGTTTACACTCCCATCATTATCTGTTTCTCTGGTAACTTCTACAATTATCATCTATTGAATACATATCTTTCTTGTAAACCACTGTGATGGCCAAGCATATAATACGTGTTTCAGGAAGTTCCCAAACTGGCAAAAGTACATAAGTGATTATTCTCCGCCTTGGATGTATACAGTCACTACCTTTGATATTGCATGTATATCCAGTGAAGAATTCACTTAAAAGGAAACAGACAGCTCTTTATGAGTCTCCAGTTTTAGTCTTCTATTTAATACAGGCTACCACTTCTTGTATTTCAGTTATTTTTAGTCGGAAAGTTGCTTTTTTTTGTCTTTTATTTTGCTGTGGAATTCACTACAAATACGTTCTATAATTTTCTGCTATATATGCTTCCAAGAACTGACTTTCTCTTTTTTTTTTTTTTTTTTTTTGGCACTGAACCAAAATTATACCTGAAAATGCAAGTATAACATATGGCTTATAAAAGGTGTGTGAATTTTTACAAGCACACTTAGAAAGACAGCATTTGGAAATAAAAAAATTTTAAATATATTTCATAAATAATTGTAGCCAGTATGTTATAATTTAGTGGTGAAAACATCAAGATCCAGGACACATAGAAGTTCAGGTTTTCATTTTAACATCACTACTTTTATATTATATTTATCCATTTATCTGTCCGTGTGTGCCTCTGAAGCAGTTTGTAGATGATAGAAAACCGAGAGGAATAACTAACAAGTAAAATGAGAAAAATCCAAGAATATCTTAAATTGCTGTTATTGGCTAGACTTTATGTATGAAATTTGATATGGGTAAATGTAAAATTTGACCCTTGGGTTCAAATAATTAACTTCACAAGTATAGCATGGTGGAGGTGTGGCTGTAAATTTTGTTTTTCAGTCATGTCCAACTCTTTGTGGCCCCCATTTGGGATTTTGTTGGCAAAGATATTGGAATGATTTACAGTTTCCTTCTCCAGCTCATTTTGCAGATAAGGAAACTGAAACAAATAGCATTAAGTGACTTGCCCAGGGATACTCAGCTAGTGCATGAGGCTGGCATTTGAACTAAAGTCTTCCTTACTCCAGGCCCAGTGCTCTAGCTACTGGGCAACCTAGCTGCCAAGCTGCAAAAATAGTCCTCATGAAAATGATCTGGGAGTTTTTGTGGACTAAAAACTAAGTGTAAGTCAGTAGTGTGTCGTGGAAGTCAATGCAAGATTGCCCTAAATTGAGAGGCATGGTATGTAGAAAGAGGGGAAGTAATAACCCACCGTATCCTGAGGAAAGACATGGCTAAGTCAGAGAGTGTCTAGAGAAAGGTGACAGGACTAGAAAATGTACTAAACGAGGATCAGTTGGAGGAAATGGGGATGTTTAGCCTAGAAAAAGAGAAAACTGGGAGTAGGGAGAAGGAATCTGATAGCTATCTTCAAATGGAAATTGGATTAGATATTTGCTTAACCTCAGAGTTCAGAACTAGAGGTAATGAGAGGATGTTGCAGAAAGGCAGATTTTAGCTAATATAAGGAAAAACTTCCCCCCAAATTACATCTGTTTAAAAGTGGAATGGCACAGAGAACTGAAGGATGTTGAGAAGGAAGCAGAATAGCTCGGAAAGTCACATCGAGAATCCCTTATCTACATTACAAAGAAAAGCTGCCTGAAGCAGAAATTCACGATTTCATATACAGTTCTCTTCCATTTTGTCTATGAAAATGCAGGTGTTAACTTACAAATGAAAATACTTTTTTTTTTAATCTTTCCCCCAAAAGGAGAATATACCTCTACAATATAGTAGATACCTCTTCACTGGATATTTTCCAAAGAGAAACAATACAGTAACTACTTGTTGCAGATGGTGTAGAGATTTCAGTGTGGGCAGGGGTGGATTGAGATGACCTCTGACACTCCTTCCAGCTCTGACATTCCCCACTACATGACTAACCAAAACTTCACTCTCTTAGAAAAGGGAAGCATTAATCCAACAGTAAATTTAAATTTACCCCTAGAAAACGCAGTGTTGTTCAGTTTAGGAAAAACTGCAGACATATTTGGCTCTCCTTTATCATCTTGCCATGTCTTTAAACCCATGTGATCGCTCCGGTAGATATTCCATTCTGTTTTTGTGAATGTACCTTCTCACACGTGTGTGAGTAAATATTTAATACACACAATATCCTTCACACACAAAAAGGAAGAAAATAAATCTTGAACCATCTTTAAGATTATTAACATGTAATTTTTAAATTTTTTTTTCTGTACTACAATTATTTTTTTTTTACAAAAAAAAGATATTTTATTAGAAGAAATTTCTTTGATTTTCAGATTTATAGTAATAGAGACTGTGGTGTAGTAGAAAGATTGTCATTTTAAATCAGGCCTTCTGTGTGATCTGAACCTCTCTTCCTTAATAACCTCCATGACCTTTGACAAATCATCACTCCTTTGTGTACCTTGCTTTCCTCAACTATCCTGTGAGGGATGGGAATAGATGATTCTGATAGTCTCATCTGGTGCTAAGTCCTATGATCCTGCCAGTAGAAGTGCTGTTGCTTCTCTGATAGAGCATCTATGAAAGAGAGACCTTTCTTAGTAGAGTATACTACAATTATTACAACATTTATATGGTGCTTTATGATTTATGAGGCACTTTTCTCAGCACAATCCTGATAGGTAGTTAACATAATATAATACAGAGGAGGCTGAGAGAGTTTTAAATGATTTGCCTATAGTCACACAGCTAGTAAATACAGGAACTGATTCAAACCTAGGTCTGCTAACTATTTTTAGCCCCTCTCTACTCTGCCATGAAGTTGTTCCATTACTCTCTACTCTGCCATGAAGTTGTTCCATTACTGATTGTATTGGATTATTTCATTAGCTATCTCTTTTGAGATATCTAATTGATGAATGTTTATAAAAAGTGTATCATTTTTGTTAGTATATCAAATGTGACAAAATTTTTAAGCTAGAGGTGTTCTCTTCTAACTCCCTCATTTTGTAGATGAAGAATTTAAGGTTCAGGGAGGTAAAAGTCACTTATTCAATATTAGTAGCAAAACCAGAGGCAGAATCCAAGTCTTCTGCTTTAAGTTCTGCCTATAATAGCACAGTGCTTCTGCCTTAAAAAAAGAAGTAATGGTACCTTTTCTGGCTACTGGCATCCAAGATTCAGTTATTTGTTTTCAGCATAAAGAATAAAAATGCATGCAAAGTTCTTCTACTTTCTGTTTATGAAAATGAAATTAATTAGGTTGCTCTGCTCATTATTGAGATTCAAGAATGATTAAACTTCAAGTTGCCATTCATTTTTTCTAAATTAGCCAATCTTTTCTGACATCTTTCAGTCTGCATAATATTCAAGTTATTACTGTAATTGTGAAATGTGAGCCACAAGTCAATTCAACAATTATTTTAGCATGCTCTTATTAAAGTAGCATTCCTTGTCACAGCCATAATTTTAAAGGTGGTGTAGGTTATCTCCAAGAGGCAAAAGATCTGTGTACAAGCTTTCTGTAAGGCAGAATTCTGTATAAAAGATGATCAATTCTCCCTGGTTTACATTTTGAATTGGGAGTTACATGCATACAGGACAGCTGAAGGCACTTTCCATTTTAAAATGGGACCCTGGCCTGGAACGTGCAACATTCCTTAGGAGCCTTAGTTGCTCAGCTCCATTTGATTTGTTCCATTAGTAACTGACAAGATGACAGAATACTAAACCTATAGCAAGCCTGAGACAGGAGCTGGGTCTGTTTGAAAACTGAGAATGGAGAACCCAATACCATTCCCATGTTGCTTTCTTCCTGAAGACAGCCTCTGAAACAAGTACTAGGATCGTGTGAGTAGAATAAGAGCTTCACATTCAGTTCTGTATTAGCAAAGTAACCACAGCCTTTCTTTGCCCCTCTTTTTATTGCACCTTTTCTCTCTTTCAGGTACCTAATGTCCTAATCTTTCCTTTAGAAAAATTTGCACTCCCAGCAAGATTCCTCAGTCACATATACTTTAGTGTAAATTTGTCAACAAGTCTATCAGAGGTATTCCATTTTTATACGTTATTTATATTATATAGAAGCCTAATTGTGTAATAGAAGGCCAGCCTTTGGAGTAAGATGCACCTGGATTCAACTCCTGTTGCCCATTATGACATGCCAACCTTGGATTACAAATCACCATCAATTCACTGCCTTCACTTCTATTCATAGGCTGCTGAATGAGGCTGAAGGAAATAATGAAATTGCACTGTGTCCACTATAAATTTATATTATGTAGTCTCAACTACACCCACGCTGCAGCAAAGCAATCCTTTGATACCTCCCAGATCAATTCCTTCTCCCACTCACCACAGTGGCTATCCCAAACCTTTGCATCCTTCTCCAAGCTTTCTGTAACAACCCATAACTTCACCCTCTCAGCTGAGGACTTTACCTTATACTTCATTGAAAAAATTGAGACCATCTAGTTAGAATTCCTTTTCTCCCCTCTCCTTCTCATATCACTCAGACATATTCTCCCATTATCTCTTCTTTTACCTATGTCTCACATAAAGGTTTGTCGAGGCAAATAAATCCCTTAACAGTCTTCCTTGAGCTCAGTCCCGTCCCATCTTATCCAGCAGATTGACCTTTCTATCATCTCATTTCTCTTTCTAATCTTTAGTCTCTCCTTATCTCCTGAATAGGGCAGTGCATGGAGTGCTGGGCCTGGTGTCAGGAAGACATCTTCCTGAATTCAAACCTGTTCTCAGACACTTATTAGCTGTGTTACTCTGGACAAGTCACTTAACCCTGTTGGCCTCAGTTCCTCACCTGTAAAATGAGCTAGAGAAGGAAATGGCAAACCACTCCATTATCTTCCAAGAAAACCCCAAATGGGGTCATGAAGAGTAAGATATGACTCAAACAACCTGACAAAATCTGCTGATTCTTTCTCGGCTGCTTAGAAAATAACTCATGTCTCCACTACCCTTTAAAAATCCTTACCCTACCATCCCTGCTGGCTATGGTGCTATTCCAATTTTCCTCCTCTCTCCAATTCCTTCTCTCTCACTTGATTCTAAACCCTCTATAATTTGGCTTCTAATCTCATCATTCAGCTGAAACTTATTTAGCCAAAGTCAACAGTCATCTCTTAAGTGCCTTTCTCAATCCTTATCCTCCTGACTTTTCTGAAGACTGTGACACTGTTGATTACCCTCTTCTCAATATTCTTCTCTTCTCTAGATTGTCATGACACTGCTTCCTCCTAGTTCTTGTCCCATCTATCCAACAACTACTATTTTGAAGTCACCTTTACTGAATCTCTTTCTAGTACAAACCCACTAACTGCAGGTGTTCCCCAAGGCTCTGTTCTGGGCCCTCATCTCTCTCTATATTCTCTTGCATAGTGATTTCATCAGCTCCCATGGGTTCAATTATCATCCCTATGCAGATGATTCCTAGAGCTCTATGCCAAACCTAAACACTCCCCAGTTTCCTAGTCCATCATCACAAGCTGTCTTTTGGACATCTAAAACTGGATGTCCTGTAGGCATCTCAAACTAAACATATTCCAAACAGAAGTCATTGTTTTTCCCTCTGATCTCCTGCCCCTCATGAGCATCCCTATTACTGTCGAGAGCAGCACCATCCTCCCACTTACCCAGGCTCACAGCCTGGGTCATTATTGATTTCTCTTGTACTCATCCCAGTATCCAGTCCATTGCCAAATTTTCTCATTTCTACCTTCACAACATTTCACATACACATCCCCTTTCTCTACTCACAGAGCCAACAGCTATAAGTTCAGGCATTCGTCCCGCTCTTGCCTAGACTATTTCAGTAGCCATTTAATTGAGCTCCCTGTCTTTTTTTCTCCCATCAACCTTCCTCTCAGCTGTCATAGTGACTTTCCTAAAGCAAAAGTCTGACCATGTCATTTCCTCCTCCCCATTCCTTAAACTCCAGTGGCTCCCATTCCTTCCCAGATCCACTATAAAACCCTTTGTTTGATATTAAAAAACCTTTAACAACCTGGTCCCATCCTGACTTTACAGTCTTTATACACATCTGGTACATAGATCCTTAATAATTGCCAGTTGATAGACTTTTCTGTCCTCCATCTAAATTGCTGTTCTTTGCATGCAACCCTCCTTCTCCTGACGCTATCGTTTTCCCAGTGCCTGGAATGCTATTCCTCCTTACCTTCCCCTTCCACCTTCGAGTGGCTCCCTTCAAAACTCCACCTTCTGGAGGAGGCCTTACTCATTTCCCTCTCTGCCTACCTTCCATATATTCTGTTTGTATCTTATGCGTTCATGATTATTTGTATGTTGTCTTTCCTTTTAGAACATGAGCTCCTTGAGGGCAAAGACTGGGTATTTGCCTTTCTTTACACCCAACCCCAGAGCTTAGCACGGTTCTTGATATATAGTAAGCATTGAGTATGTCTTTCTTGACTAAATGAATCAAAGGAAAATATTTGATTATGAAATTTAAATCTTTGTACTCTTTTAGCACCTAGTTGCAAGTGCTAGAGATATAGGCAAAAGGTCAGAGTAACTTTTCCATTGATCAATCAAACTATAGCCTCAGGAGGCTGAGTTTTGTATTAGCAATCTCGTGTAGATAAGGAGAATAGAGAAGCATATTGTTAGCAGGACAAGGAGTGGAAAGAGAATTGCTACTTTCGTAATCTCTAGGTTCCTCCCAACCTCCCACTTATTGAAATAGTCCATTGCCAGGCTTCTGTAGTAAGAACATGCTCTGCAGGCTGAGGATGACATCAGAAATGCTAATCTTCTTTTGATATTACAGCTACATCCTGGGTCCTCCCTTCACAGAACTATAGATGGATATCTTGTGCATTACCACACTGACAGCCGTTCAGTGCCATGCATGGCGTTCTAACCAAAAAACTGCTGCATTGTCCAGGCTTAGGGAAGGAGGAGATTTCACTTGGGTGCCACCAAGGAGACAATATAATATATAAGGAACATGTTAAATAAAGACATTTATTTGGACTCAAAAGTCCATTCTATAAAAATATAAACAACTTCTCAGTACTTTTGCACTGCTTTATTTGCACTCTGGGTCATATATAAATATTCTATATAGTGAGAGAGCATGTTTATATTTGCCAGGCTTTTCATTTTAACAAAGGTATCCGATTTTTACTGTGAAAATTAAAAAGCAGAATCTCCACCAAATCCTCCCCAAAATACATTTTCTACAAGCCCTAATAATAAGTGGTTATGTAACCATGGAAAAAGCTTTTTTTGGAAAAAGAAAGTCAGAGAAGGCTTGAACTTTAGAACAATAGCATTTTAAAATCAGACTCTGCTTAATGTAACTTTGAACTATTTATACTGTGCAGCGAGATAGTGCAGGTACTTGTGTTTTGTGCAATTATGTTTATGTAATCAGCTTTTTAAGGAGGATATCCATTTGAATAGTTATTTTTAGAACACCTCAGCAGAGTGAGCAAAAGAACAGGAGTGCGTGTGTGTGTGTGTGTGTGCGCGCGCGTGCGCGTATGTGTATGCATGTGAGAGGGGGAGGGGAGAGAGAAAAAAAGAGAGAATATAATTTTCAGCTGCAGTTCTAAATCTGCTTTTTATATATATTAGGAGCTTTCTCTGGTCCCATAAACTCTTCAGTACTAATTTATGGTATATGACTGTCAAGTTGATGAATGTTAAATTCTCAGAACAACCTGGCAGCTTTTAGGAGGGAAAAAAAAAGAGTTTTCATTTCCCACTTGAATTTTAGCAGATAATTTTAATAGGAAAAAACTTTATCCAATCAGGAATTGCTATATATTGTAAATACATAAGCAGTTTACTTCAATGAATTTTTCACTTTTTCCCCCTGACACTTGATTGTAAATTTAGATTTCTTGCCAAATTCATTTCCTCATCTTTTATGAAGACTAAGTTTTTCTTTTTGTAAGTTGTGTGTTTATGGGGGTGGGGGACAGGAGGAGAGGGTTAGGATAAAGTTATGGGAATCTGGAGATCTTCCCTGCCCTTAGGCCCTTTGATAGGCTTAAGTGACTCTGAGAACCTTCCTTGATTTGAAAATATACTCTGCCCTGCAATAGGCTAAATGTGGTCACATGGAGTCTGTGGTGGGAGGCTTGTTTTTCAGGAATGCCCACATCTTATTACTTTGTGATTGGGCAGTGGGTCAAGAGGGCTGTGACATTCTCTGATCCAGGAGAAGGCTATATATACTGCTGATGTGAGGTTTTGCTTTGGGGCTCACTTTGGAAAGAGTTGTGTGATTTTGCCAGATGAGACTTTGGGCAGCCGTTGAGCCCCCCCGGCTTTGAAAACCCAGATATTGGTGCTTCCCTCTCTAACTAACTAGGTATAGATGTAATGGTCAGACAGCTGGAAGCCCATCTGCTGATCTGTTTCTATGTCTGCTTGTAACTTCTGTTTGTATTCTGTTTATATTCTCTGAAGTTCATGGTGTTGACTTTTTCTCCTGAACTAGGTAAATGATATATGTTTGATTGATTAAAGTGAGACTGTTAACCCATTTTTGAGTTGCTTTCCTTTAGAAAAGCAGATCTAAGAACCTGTGCTAGCCATCCTGGGTATGCTAGGGTGCTTGCTGCTACAGATAAGTATCATCAGCTTCAATGCAGTAACAGTAGGCAGCAAAAACAATCAGAAAGAAATTTGATTAAGAATATTAGAGGGAGAAGTGGGGAATCTGACCACTAAGTCATGGGACTGATTGCATGAGCTCACTCAAAAATCAGTTTCATTGCTTCTCAGTCACACTATATATTTTGTAAAGAAAAGATTCCTGAGGAGAGTGTGAAGAAGAGGTTAAAGCAGCTCTTACTGGTTGCCATAGTAAGTCTATGATGCGGAGCTAGCAAGGGAGGAAGGAGGGGGAAAGGGGCATATATACAGAATCTGTATATTATTATACATATTCATTTAATATCTCCAAACCCTTTTCCTCTTTCCCTGCTTCTTACCTGTTTCTTCAAAGTATTTAAAGTAATTGTTGGACATCATCTCATTCTCATAATACCCTGCAAGGAATATTTACCTTTGTATTTCAGCAGCTCTGTAATCTCATTAACATGGGTACTCCCTCCATGGGTGTAGATCCTGTCAATACCTGCTGCTCCTCCATGTGCTCCATAGGGCATCCACCCAACATACTGAGAGCCTCCTTCTAAATCTTTTTATGTTGTTTAGAGCAGTGGAGCACACACAGAGATAGCCACTGGTTATCTATTGGTCTCAAAATACAACCAGCCCATCTCCTTTTCTGGTCACATATCTCTCTTAAACTATCCATTATGCCACTCTTCCTGTGCGGTTCTTCACTGGAAAGAGGCTGCCTACTCACATTCATCATGGACTTCTTTATTGCCCTTTGGGTAATATTGGAATTTAATTATTTGACTGTTGTATTAAATGATTCACAGCTATTACCAGATGACTACTGATGCTAAAAAAGAAAGAAAGTTGTCAGTTGGGGAATGATACTCATCAATTTGGACTGAACAAATTGTGATATATGAATGTAATGTAATATTGTTTAGCCTTAAAAATGATGAAGGGGTCAGTTTTAGACAAACCTGGGAAGAATTGTATGAGCTGATAAGAGAATTATATGAGCAGAATTTGGAGAACAATTTTTATAGTTACAATATTGTGAAGAAAAACTACTTTGAAAGTATTAAGAACTTTGATCGCTGCAGTAACCAACGATTGTCATTCATTCAGGAAGAAACTTGGGGTCATTGAAAGCATGGCATGGTTTTCCAAATGTAATCCATCTGCTTTTCTTTTCCAATCAGTTCTGTGGCAAACTTATGCACTAGAGACATCCATCCAAGGCATAATACTAGTTTTTTGGCTGTCTATCCAAATTAATATCAACAGATATTAATCCAGCCCTATCAACAGACATTCTTCAATCCCTTGGTTTTTCTTGGAATGGAATAGAAAAGCATTTATGAAGTGTTTATTATGTGCCAAGCATGGAAATATAAATAGAAAACTGAGACTATAGATGCTGTCAGAGAGCTAACATTTTAATTGGGAAAAAACACCTGTAAAAAAGCTTAACGACAGAACAGATGGTAAAGCCCAAGGATCCGTAAGGTACAGTAACAGGGAAAATAGCAATGCCAAGGGATCTGGAAGATACAACAACAGAGTTGTTCCTTGGGTTCAGTAATAAGGCAAATGGTAAAAAGCCTGGTGGTCCTTTATTTTACCAGAAGGATTTTAGATGGAGATTGAAGCAGTGTGAATATTGCCTCATCTACCTGCAACAAGGACCTGGAGAAGACTAAACCACTAGAAAAAAAGGAAATCCTCATGTAATCTGAGCAGGAGGCAAGGGGAAAGAGCTCATATATGAAAAGTTAAGCCCAGCTTTTTATAGTGATCTCACTTTGTCTCTGGGACTTCACTCAGTTGCCATAATTTTATCCATAAACAGTAACATCTGGAGGACTTCACCATCTATAGAGATGGTGAAGTTGGAATCTGTTTTAGACATTTGAGGTCACAGTAGTAAACACCTGTTGTGAGCAATTTTGTTCTAGGGCAAAGTTGTCTCTGCTCTTCATAGAAACATGTATGAATGGGTATGACACTGTTGGAAAAGAATTTTAAGGCAATATTTTGCTCTACAAATAAAATTCTTTTTTATAATCAACAACTTAAAAGAACAGTGAGAATGTTTATTCTCTGCTCCTCCCATTCAATTGTATGGCTATAAAGATTCTGGATGACTATTGAATATCATTTTTAAAACCTGCTTGTTACCTTTTCATACTTTCATCAAGTATACTCTGAACCTGAATATGTGTGCATATTAGTGACATAAGGATTTTAAAGAGATAGGAAAGCAAACATAAGAGTTGGTAGTTATTCATATTTTTCTCTCACTTTTTCTGTAATAATAAGATCTTTTATTTTTTCTAAGCATTTCGTGTCCTCCTCAAATGAATATAGGCATTGATCTAGTGTTTACCATCTGCTTGCCATATTTCTCTGCCATTTTTATCATTTATTTTGAGAGTTGATCTTATTGCCCTCAAAGTTATGTCACCTCACATACAAATCAACTTGGAATCAGGAAAACCTAGTTTCAAATACAGCCTCTAACACCTTGTATGTGTGTGAACTCAAGCAAGTAACTTAATTAGATACAGTTCAGCAGACTTTCAGCTGCCTTTTGGATATCTTATATTGAAGTAGTCTAACCAAGAAATGATAAGAGCCTGAACCAGAGTAGTGGCTATGGTGAGTGGAGAGAAGGGGACATGGAGCTGCAATGCTGTAAAGCTAGAAATGACAAGACTTGGAAAAATATTAGACATTGGGGTGAGTGCAAGAAAAAAGTTGAGGGTGACATCAAAATTGTGGGCATGGATAACAAAAAAAAAAAGGATGGTGCCCTTAAAAGTAATAGGGAAGTTTGGAAGAGCAGTTACTTTGGCCAGGAGAGGTAGGGAAAGAGTGAGTTTGACAGGGGTGGGGAGTAAGTTAGTGAGTTCTGGTTTGGATATGGTGAGTGTGAGAGTTAGGTCTGGTTAAATTGATCTGAGAAGCATTTGCATAGAGATGATAACTGATCCCATGGGAGCTAATGAGATCACCGACAAGACAGTATAGAGGGAGAGAAGAAGACCAGGACAGAGCCTTGGGGAGACCCACTGTTAGTGGATAAGAACTAGAGAAAGAACTAGCAAAGGAGACTGCAAAAGTCATAATAATAGCTGGAATTTATATAGTGATTTAAGGTTTTCAGAGATCTCTATAAAGGCAAAGAGGAAAGGAACAAGAATTTATTAAGTATTTATTTGCCTCAAGCTAAGCATGTTACAAATATCATCTCATTTTATCCTTATAACAACCGTGAAAGGTTGGTGCTTTCAGTATTACCATTTTACAGATGAGGAAACTGAGGTAGAGAGTTTAAACGGCTTGCCCAAAGTCACACAGCTTATTAAATATTTGAAGTAAAATTTGAAATGAGATTTTTCTGATCCCCTGTCCTGTGCTTTATCCATCGTGTCACACAATTACAGTCAGACAGAAAGATGGTAAACCAAGAGAGCCGTGTCACAAAACTCTAGAGGGGTGTTTCCCCTCAGACTTCATGGTAATTTGTTTTGCGCCTCTCATACAGTTATCGTGTAATATGTTGCATTATAATGATCTGGTTATGTCATATAACCCTGCTAAACAGGTAGCTTTAGAGTAGCATGGGCTGTCTTATCTAAACATTTTTTCACCTAACACAAATCACAGTGTTCCATATTTCAGTAAACAATATTTATTGAGTTACACCAAATTTCAGATTTGGAAGAGAAATCTAGAACAGAGAAGACAACAAGGGTGTCAAAACTCCCAAGTGCAGCTTTAACCAGGTTAAAATGTAATTTGGAACTGTTTAACAGAATAAATAAAAATACAACTAGATAATGTTGATTGAAGTCAACGTATGGCCAGCAAGGATGTGTCTGAGTTTGAGATCACTAGTCTAGACCTTCTGTTCCAAGCTCTGCCATATCCCCACTAAGTGGTCAAGAGCTCTAAGAAAAGGACTTTCATCAGCTTCTGAGACCACATTTTCCCCTTATAGATAAGAGGAACTTCAGCATTCCTAAACTATGTTGATTATTCCTAATCTCTAGTCCACAAAACAGCATGGAGAACAGCATTGACTTCTCAGGGTTGTTGAGAGGATCAAATGATATGCTATAAAGTGCTTTGCAAGCCTCGAATCAATTAATAAATGCTGGCTTTTAAATTTTAGCAATGTTATGGCCATCGTTTCATTCAGACATAATTCATTTACATATAAATTAGAAAAGAATGGTGCTCTCACATTGTTATTTCTTAACTTGGCCTCTATTGTTTATATGTGAAAAAGGCTCTTTTACTCAGAGCCTTCAGAACGTAGTCTGTGAAATTTCAGAATTTGCCCATAATGTCTGTTACAGTTGTTGTGTTGTGGTTGTTGTCTTCCTGAACACTCTAATGGATGGTGTTAAGGAGGAAGTATGGATGAGAAAAATAAAGAAAAATGTTCTTTTGAAAATGTAGTTTTCTTTTTGGAAATGAAGAGAGGTTCTAAATATCCAGATATCTGCAAAGGAGGATAAGCATTTAACCCCTGTACAGAACACTCGTGTAGCTGCCTAATGAGAGATCCACACAGATCTTAGGAGGTTCTTCACCTCTTAATACTTTTCATCATTGAATTATTTTCATTTCGCCCTTCTTTTACTGATATGAAACTATAGGGATCTTTGATATCTGTTCTCTCACTTACTATGTAAAGTCCAGCAGTTTTCAAACATCAGTTGTTACAGAATAGATCTGATGTACCTGAAAAAGCGGTTCTGCATCATTCCTCCCTTCTACTTTCCTTCCCGCTTGCCAGTGAATCACTGATAACGTTATTCAGTAAGTGAGGGAAATAGCCAATAACTTTGGTACAGATCATAGTTGTAGAGATGGAAGGACCTGAAAAATCATCTAGTGTAAACTTCCCGCCCCCACTCCCAATTTTAAACCTGAGACCCAGAGAGATTGTTACCTACCTAAAGTCCCCTTGCCATAAAAGGCAGGATTTGAACTCGAGTCTCTCGACTCTAGTACTTTTTCTACTATGTAAGAGGCATTGCCAAAAGTCATTTGCTATAACATATTTGTCATTTGTTTACATTTAATTTGGATGGCATTCCCAAGTGATCGGATAGTTTCTAGTATATTTTCTCCTGTTACAAGCCTTTGAGATGTGTTTGCATTATCATTGTGTTAGAGGACTGAGAGGATGCAAACACAAATGGAGTTTCTCCATTTTAATAATTTGTGGGAAACATCAGTAACTAAGTCCAGTGTATGTGTGCCATTGTTTGCATTCGATTTGTCATTTCCATTTTGCAGCTCGAGGCATTTTAGATGTGCAGTGCTATTGCAGCCTTCCTATGGTAAAAGTCACTGAAATCACCATTTCCTTCCTTATACCAGACACCTGAGGCTTGAAATAATTGCTCAGAAACTGCTCATTATGACTTATTGCTTAATATACACAGGGACTAAAAATACCCTCTTCTAACAAGGGACAAGATTTAATACATTGTTTTGCCCAAACGAGGGAGGTCTTGAAACATGTTGATTCAGTGTATTAGAGGACATTTCCAAAGCTTTTATAAAGGAAATGAAAGTAGAGTCTGAAGACCTATTTCTCAGGTTTTCTCCTTTGACATATTCTGTCATCCACACAAGACTTTCACCTAGATTCTAGGACAGGCTAGAACATTCAACTGTTTCCCTGACTTTTGCACTGTTAGGTCACCCTTTTCTTGATCCTCTCTTCTCCCACCTTTTCCAAAGAGTCTTTCCTAGTCCTCCTTAATCTTAGTGCCTTCCTTCTGAGATAATCTCTTATTTATCCTGTAAATGCCTTATTTGTACATAGTTGTTTTCATGTTATTTCCCCAATTAGAATGTGAGTTCTTTGAGAACAGAGACTAGGTTTTTTCTTTCTGTGTATCCCCAGACTTTAGTGTAGTTCCTGGCATCTAATAGGCACTTAATAAATGTTTGTTGACTTGAATTAGTAAATGCTTATTGACTTGACTTTTTTCTAGCTGGCCCAAATGATGCCTCTGCCCACCTCAAATTAATCACATGCATCTGTTTGTACTGTTTCTGGTAGCATTCTATGTTGGGGAGGGAGCAGAAGAGCTACAGTTGCTGGTAGATGGAAATGACCAGTAAGATTTGAGGGATTGTGGGAGGGTGTGAAGAAGGAGAAGGAGAAAAATGCCAAAATTCCTCGAATCTGAGGTTGACATGTAATGCTTTCACGGTGTCCATGAGGAACATCTGCCTCAGCCACTGGCTAAATTCCAATTTAGCAAATTATGTTGATTTCTATTAGTATGTGATTTCTAAAGAACTTATTTTATTTCACCCCAAAGGTGTATTCCTTCACTGGTAGGAAAAAGTATAAAGATAATGGTAATAATAATAATAATAACCAGTGCATAGCTCTTTAAAAAATCAAACAAAGAGAAACTCTAAAGTGTCCAGATATCCGCAGAGGAAGTTAGAAGGTAATTATCGTTATCCCCAGATTATGCTTGAAGGCACTGATTCCAGCTAGTTCATTAACCCTTCCTAAGACTACACAAACAATGCTTAAACCTAGAATTGCATCTGTATATTATTCTAAATCTATTAACTAGATTAACTAATCTATAATGTCTAATCCACAAAAGGGACTCTGTGGTAATAATAATAAAGTCTCCTTTTGATCGAAAGATTTTTATCATGGATTTTTAGGTTTCTTTGAGCATTGGTCTGTCAACAAACACTTATTATGCACCCCTACATACCTGTGATTTCATTGCTGTAGGGAGCTTCTGATGACAGACTCCCCCTAGCACTACAGAATACTTGTTCTGCAATTTTAATCTCAGTGCCCAGGACACTGAGAAGTCTCTGGCCCAGGATCCTGCAGCCACTATGTGTTAGGGGCAGAATTCTTTCTATTCTACCATGTTCTCACTCATTGGGAAAAGATATGGTGATATAATGTGATGTTTATTTACTATGAAATGTCTCAGGAAATAAGCAAAATATCCTTTCTTTTTAAAATTTGTAAGAGAACTCTTTTTGATCAATAGAGCCTCTTACTGATAGGAATCTATTATTATTTGGGGATGTTTCTCTATTATGAAAAGAAGTGATCTGAGAAAACTCACCTGAGATACAGTCAAGTCATTTTAACAAGTCCATAAGGGATGCTTAGGAAATAATATGTCATCTGAAACTGAGGTGAACATTTCCAACAATCTGGATGGCTGTCTGCTATTTCTTTCAAATGTTAATTTTTTTTAAAAAACTCACTTTAGCAGCATGAGGAACCAGTCCTCCAGAAGTAAAGTCAGAATCTTTGTTGTAATTATTCCAGTACCGCTGTGATATTGCTGGTGAATATCACCATGTGGCTCCATCAACAGCAGAAACCAAGACATGCCTTCAGGGAATTCAAAACTGAGTTACTGTTCCAATGTAGAAAATAACAGAAGCCACTTCCTGCCCTCAGTCTACAGTGCAGTTTATAAAACAAACAAACAAACAAAGGCCAGGCCCCCATGTTCAGATTTTTTTGAGATAAGTAGAACACACCCTAAAAACTCCCTGGAGACACCGTAAAGTTGACAAATGGTTTAACTCATCCAAAAAAGTCTTAAGATAAGATTTCAGATAAAAAAGCGAAGGACGATTTGTAACAACCTTTGAAAAGAAGAGTTAAAAATTTTTTCCCTAGATTTGACATCTTTGCAGTGACCTTTTACAGCCCCAAATAAGAGAGAATGTAATTGGTGCTCATAAATCTGAAACATTTGACAATTCCAAATGTTAACAAGGGTTTTTTCATGTTTTAGCTTTCAAAAACAGCAGAGTCAAAGTCCTTTCTATAATAAGCAAATAGAAAGGGTGGGTAGAGTTGGGAAAGAATGTGGGTTTCTCTATACATGTCTAAATCAACTTCTGAGGCTTAAAATTTATGTCAGTTTTTATTATTGATTTTTCAAAAAAACCTGTTAAAATAGTATTTTGTTCACCTCTAGTCCCAGGTTATTATTATGGCCTTACTGTTCAATAGCTGTTATATCCAAGCTCAGTTAGGTTGTTTCACTGGTAGATGGTATTAATTTTTTTTTATTTTTTTGATCTTTATTCATTTGTTTGCTTTTAGTTTACAAGATTCAGTTCCACAATCCCTTGAGTTTCTAATTTGCTCCCCCTCCCTCTCCTCCCTCCACCCCCCTCCATGGCGGCATGCAAGATCTGCAAATACTTCATATTAGACATTAGTCAGGTTATAAAGAAGGATTGTAATGGTATTACTTCTTTATAGCTTCTGTTTGTCAGATTAATTTAATGGCACATACTCTATGAAAGTAAGGTCATTACTAGTAAGGGATTTGGACAAAGTAAAAAAGGAAGAATATTCAGATCACAGGTACAAGATGGATACTGTTTCACATATGCAGGCAGTAAGTGAGACCCATGTTAAATGTACTTTTGTCTCCTTATTTAACCTTTCTATTTTGGAGGGGGGAAGGCAGGGCAATTGGGGTTAAGTGACTTGCCTAAGGTCACACAACTAGTAAGTGTTGAGAGTCTACAATCGGATTTGAACTCAGGTCTTCCTGACTCCAGGGCCAGTGCTCTCTTTACTTTGCCACCTAGCCACCCCTATTTAACCTTTTAAAATGAAATTATCTTTTGTACAGTTATGAAGATACTTAAAGTTACCGAAATACATCTCCTTCCTTCTGGTATTTACCTAGCTGTTGTTTTTAATGTACCTGATTATTCTTCCCATTTAAATTTTGGCCAGCATATTTTTTTTATTCAGTATAGGGTTAACTCTAGCCACTACAGACATCCTGGTAGTTTAGAAAAAAAGAAAGATTTGATGGATTAAAAAGTGGTTGGTTTACTAAATTTAGATGCCAGAAAGATTTGCATTGCTCAGCAATGCTGTTCCCAAAATTCATATTGCCATCAATGGGAATTGCTGAATAAAATCTCTGGAGAGGAAGAGGATTTTTTGGTTACGGTTATGATGTCATTTATTCATTACTTGTGTAACTCTTCAAAATATAAAAAGGGAAAAATCTTGAAGTATTATAATGGTGAAGATTTAAGTCTCTAAATACACTTTTTTTTTTTAATTGCTTTTCCCAGTTGAATAAGTTCGTGTGTATTTGTTTAGGTTAATGGTTTGGCTGTGTCACATAGGCAGTACACAGTCTTTAAATAGATGTTTTGCAGAAAAGTCAGTCTAGAAAATAGAAAAGCACACAAAAATCATACCTCCTAATAATGTTTTTTTAAATTCATAAATATGTGAAATTAATATTTTCTTGTGGATAAGCCTTTCCTCACAACTATATAGGTTTGTAAATACGTTCACAAGGTTTTTGTTTTAATTAGGCAATTCATTCTGTACCATTATTCTGTAGCTGACAGTCTTCAGTCAGTAGAGCTCTTCTAGCTGAGTTTTGTGGGAGGAAAAGTGAAAAAGAGCAACTTGACCTCTTGGGTCAGCTTTCACAAAGGCTGCGCAATAACTGTAAAGAATGTGGGACTAGGAATCCTACCCAGCTGAGTTCTTGTTCAGACTCCGCCACTCACTGGCTCTGGGATCTTGGCAAGTCAGTCACTTCCTCAAGCCTCAGTTTTACCTGTCACATGAGAGTTGAAGCAGATCAATGACTCCTCAACTTTTTCTCTCATTGACCCCAAATTAGACTAGCTATAAAATTACAGAGTGATATATATATATATATATATATATATATTTAAAAAAAAAAACCCAACCAGTGCAATTCAAATGGAAAAGTGACTTTTGCAATGTCTTTGCATCTCATCCTAGTTTGTATATTCTCCTCTCTTACCATAATCCCTGGCAAGAAATAAATATGGTGTCAGTGATTAGCTAACCTAGTTTCAGTTTTGTTCTCCTCATCTTCATCATGGTCCCAGCCCTTATTGAGTTTACTGCCTAGTAAGGAAATAAGATACAGACACTGCTAACCATGTTTGCAAAATAAAGTGCTGTATGAGGTGCAAGGATGAAAATTGTCATTAACATAGGAGATCAGAGAGAAGCTAATGGAGGATGGTATTTAAATTACAATTTAAAGATTGGGTAAGAATTCAGGGGGTTAAAATAAAGGTTGGAACTCTAGACCATTGTGAGAAAGACATGGAGATGGGAAAATACAGTGGTGCTTATGGTTAGACACTAATTCAATTTGATCATATCATAGGAATCTTAGATAAAGCTGGAGATGTACAGGGATCCCAGGTTGTGGAGTTCTGAATGATAAGCAAAGAAGTTTGAACTTTTCTTGGAAGATAGTCAAGAACCACTGAACATTTCTGAGCAGAATGACACTACCAGATCTAAGGATAAAGGAGCATTAGCCCATAAGCTTATGGGTCTTAGATGAGTATACTAGGCATCATGACAAAGAAGAACATAATTTTTCAGAAATACTGGGCCTCCAGAGTTTGAAGTGAGAATATTTCATAATCATATGAGAGACATAACTTTTAATAAAAATCAACTCATATTATAGAACTTTTCAGGAGATTTATGAACAATTGGCAGCAGATTTACTCTTAGATCATAAAATCATAAACTAGTACTTTATGCAAGCTTGGAGGTTATCTTATCCTCTCATTTTAAAGATATAAGAAACTCTATGAGTCATGCATTGCTTCAGATGACTTATTATCCAAAAATATATATAAATTTTTTTTTTCTAAAAAGTAGCACAGGGGCGGCTAGGTGGCACAGTGAATAAAGCACAGGCCCTGGAGTCAGAAGGATGTGAGTTCAAATGTGGCCTCAGACACTTAACACAAAACTGTGTGACCTTGGGCAAGTCACTTAACCCCAATTGCCCTACTTTCCCCTCTCCAAAAAGCAAAAAAAAGTAGCATAAAACTCCTTTTTTAAAATTATTTCTTTGGCCCATGCTATAGTAGTACTGTTGTTTTAGAGTAAACCCGAAAGTACTATGTAAACATCTTTATCATTGTTATTATTAATATTATTACTAACCAAATACTGTATCATAGTACAGTGGAAAGAGTGCTGGATTTGGTGTCCAGTTTGAATGCAAGGACTTGAGTTCAAATCCAAATCCCGGGATTCTAGATTCCCAGTTTGTTGGCTCAATCACTTAAAACCTCTCTGGATCTCTGTTCATCTTTAAAAGGAGGGTGTTAGATGAGCTCTTAAGATGCTTTCTAGTTCTACATCTCTGATCCTGTATTTCATATATCATACAAGTGATAAAAACAGATCAATGCCAACTAAAGAGAAGGATCTCCTGAATTTTCGTTCATGCCTAGCAAACCAAGAAAACCTTAACCCCCCATAGTTATCCACTGCTAACTCGGCCCAAAAAAATCCCCTCGTGATACTGATAAACCTAAAAACATCTTCCATCTCCACCCATTATGTTGTATATCTAGTGTGATCTGAGAGGCTAGAGGGCATAGTGGATAGAGAGCTGGCCTGATGGTCAGGAAGATCTGTTTTCCTGTCTCTGACACTTATTGGTTGTGTAACTTCATAAAGTCACATGAATTCTCAGTACCTCAGGCAACCCTTTAAGACTATAAATGTTAGGGAAAGTGTCTCTTTGTATTGGTAAAAGGAGCTTCCTCACTAGGAGTTCCCCACACCATTTCAATCACAGATATGGGTTCTTTCTTCTCCCCTGCCCCTCCCATTTATCCCCCCAAAAAAAGTTTCTGTGGGCAAAGTGAGGACTAAAAAAGAAATGATCTAGACAGATTACCCAGTCCCTTAATACTCCATCTAATCTAGCCTCTGTGTTAAGTAACAGCATCCTCCAGCAGCAAACATTGGCACCACTTCCTATCTGCAACATAACCAATCATGTGTTGCAGACATTCATAGGCACCTAAATAAAAGGCACAAATGGTTAGTATTCCCCAGGCTGGCCATGTGGCAGTCTACCCACATTCTACATTAGCCTCAGGAAAGGATTCAAGCTTTCCATAGTCTGTGTTTCAATTCCAAGCAGCCTGCTCTAAGAAGAGTGGCAAACCCAGATTTCTATTTGAAACAAGAATGAGGAGCCAACTAGTCTCATTTTTTATTTTAGCTCATTGTCACATAGTAGATAATCCTCTTCCTCACCACTAGAGCCAGACAAGTATTTCTTAGTAGGGTATTACATATTTGTCTATTAGAAATAAAAACTATTAAAGACTATAGTTTAAATGGAGACTGAAGCAAAACTCGTTATCGTTCTCTTTTATCTCTGGTTTTGTTTTTTTTTGTTTTTTTTTTTTATTTCTTTTCCCAGTGATCACTCATTGGTTACAGCCCTTCTATATGA
>CM053587.1:187400560-187421474 GCA_028646515.1 Pseudochirops corinnae
CATAGGAGAGAATAGACTGGGGGAGGGGGGACACACTGGGATGGCTGTTTTGGGGTGGTGGGTGGGGGAAAGAAGGGGAGAAAATATGTAACTCAAAATCTTGTGGAAATGAATGATGCAAACTAAAATGAAATTTAAAAAAAAATAAAAAAAACTATGAAGCACTTATATTTGAATAAAATGTGTTGGGTGCCTTGGAGGTGAGTGCTGTAGAGGTATAGGACACAGTCTCATCATCAAAGAATCTAATTTGTTTGAGCAGATAGATCCTGTGTGTAGAAAGATAAATAACAATGCAGAGCAATGAATATTAAGTGTTAAATGCCTATTATAGACAAGTTGTTGCTATAAGAGTTCAGAGGCAAGAGAGAAACCTGAGAGGTGGGCAGGAAAGAATTTTGTTCTGTAGAGGAAGTGAGACTTCAGCTGAACTTGGAATTTTGGGGTCGGAGCTGGAGAAACAAGATAGGATCATATACCTGGAATCAGAGGTCGTCTAGTCCAATCTCCTTATTTTATAGAGGAAGAAACTGAGGGATTGTGACTCGCCCAAGTTCAAACAGGCAGTAAGTGTTAGAGGTGGGATTTAAACTCAGATCCCTTAACTCCAGAGCCAGCACAGTTCCTCTCTGTACCATACTGCCTCCCAGGTCATAGAAACAACATGAGCAAAGGATGTCTGCACTATATTCAGAAGTCATAAAAAAATTTACTTTTATAGGCTTCTTAAAGTTACTTTCAGAAATGTTAGCCACACTCTTTGGAGGAAAGCACATCTTCAGCACTACAGTAAAGAACTACTCACTCTATTCCAGCACCTTAATATGCTGTGGCACCTCCAGTTATCTTAGATCCACAACACAGTTCCATATGGAAATCTTACCTATTGTTTCAAACCAGCTTAACGATATAGCAGTTATAACACCATGGCCCGAATTTGCTTTAGGTACAATTTTCATAAACATACTTTTTCCATATGTTACAGGATTCAAATAACTTTTAAAAATATGTTTAAATCAGGGTGGCTAGGTGGTACAGTGAATAGAGTACCAGCCCTAAAGTCAAGAGGACCTGAGTTCAAATCTGGCCTTAGACACTTAACATTTACTAGATGTGTGACCTTGGGCAAGTCACTTAACCCCAATTGCCCTGCCTTCCTCCTTCTGAAAAAGCAAAAAAAAAGAAAAGAAAAGATACTATTTAAAAAAATTGTTTAATGTTTAAATGCATGAGGAGATCTGTAAACCATAAGGAAGTCTATGGAGAACTTCTTTCACAAATTGACTGATTATTCAGAATCACAAGATCATAGATCTATAGCTGAAAGAGACCTCAGAGGCCCACTATTCCAAACCCTCCTCTTTAAGTTGTCTTTGATAAATCTAAATTTTCATAGATTTAATTTGTTTAAAAAACTATTTCCTATACTGTTGGAGCATAACTGTCTCTAAAAGAGATAAAAGAAGGCCTGGATCCTTTTGATGGCTATTTCTTATGGGGGAGGTTTGTATTTTGAAGTGTAGCAGTCAGTGCTAATGTACATTACCATAGGAAATGGTATATTGACTCAATAGGACTTTTAATATTTAAACTTCTCTCTGACAGTGTCACAGAAATTGGTAACTTTGACACCGATTACAGTTACATTGGTAACATCAGTGCAAAAGAGAAACGTTATGTTAATGCAATATTAGGTGTCAAATTAAAAAGTCAGGAAATGCAAAAGTTATGGTTCTCATAACAACGTTAACTCGCCCACATTGCACATGCTGAATAATAAAGTATATATTTAACTACATAACTAGTAATCCAGAATTCTGCATATGTACGGTGTGGGCGAGTTAATGTTACTACTTTTATATTTCCTGACTCTTCCTTATTTTAATTTTCAAGTCTTACCATTACAGGAACATAATTTGAAGGACAGTAAATTTACAGACAGTTTTGGAAGGTTTGAGGTGCTTAGGAGAATCATCTTTATTTCTGAGGAAAAGGTGAGAGAGAATTTCAGAGTTCTGTTTTGTGTTGTTTTATTGTTTTTCTTTTCCTGAAAAAGGTAGAAAGGCCTTTGAATTGTGTCCCAGCGATTATGTTTGCTAGAGGGACATGACCTTTTGATTCAGGCAGTAGCATTGCCAAATAGAAACATAACTAAAAATCCTTTTAACATTTTAAGTGTATACCAATAAAACGAGTTTTATTTCTTCAGACATAGGAAGTAGATGCCTATACCTTGTTTGAACATCTGTTCAGTCATTTTTATCTGTTCATAAAAATGTTTTATGAGCAAAAAACAGAGGCATATTCTTCTTCCTCTTCATAATGATAAAAGGAATAAGAGTTGGTCTGAAAACTTTTCTAGAAAGTTCTACCACATGAAAGAAATTTCACAAGGAAACCTTTAACACAAAAGATCATTTTTTTAAAAAAATTTGGAAATAAACAGAGAAACAGTGGTTTAAGGTAGAAATGCTACTAGAAATATTTTAACCATTCCATAGAATATGTAAAATTTGTTGTTTTCCGACACCTTTTTTTACATGAAGGATTTTCAAGGGAGATTTCACAAGTTATTCACAATTGTTACCCTAATCTAGAACTTGCCTTTTATAGGTTCCATAAACCTTTACAGAATCACAGAAATCTAGAATTAGAATAGAACTGCAGTGACCATCTAGTCTAACACATGCCCAAAAAGAAATCCTATAAATACCCAATGAGTAGTCATCTAGTCTCCAATTGAAGCCTTCCAGTAATGAGAAGCACACCATTTTCCAAGGAAACCCATACCATTTGGGGCCCCCGTAATTTTTAGGAAGTTATTCCTTACCCTCAAGCCTGAGTTTGCCTTCTTACGTTTTCCACCCACTTCTCCTAGTTTTGCCTGACAAAGTCAAGCAGAACAATTCTAATCCCTCTTGCACATGATGATATCCCTTCAAACACTTGAACACAAGTTGCTTGTCCTCCTACTTGTCCTCTCCCCCCTTCAGAGTCTTCTATTCTCCAGCTAAACATCCTTAGGTTTTTTTCAACTTACTGTCTTATGAGATGGATTCAACACCTTTCTCTATCCATCTCTCATTCATCCTTCCTCTGGATTCCTTCCAGCTTTTCAAAGGCTTTCCTAAAATGTGGTGCACAAAACAGAACATGTCCTAGAGATATGGTCTGACCAAAACAAGAGTAGGAAGGGATTATGACCTCCTTATTCCTGAAAGCTGCTGCCCCTCCTTAACACAGCCCAAGATGATATTAGCTTTTTTAGGAGCCACGTCTCACTGCTGACTCATATTGCAGTCTACCAAAGCCCCCAGATCTTTTTCAGAAAAACTTCTGTCTAAACATGCCTCCCCCAACTTATACTTGTGACGTTGATTTTTGAACCCCACAATAAGACATTCAATTTATCTCTATTGAATTTCATCTTGTTAGTTTTGCCTCGGTGTCAAGATCTTTTTGGATCCTGCCCTTTCTAGCCCATGTTAGTTATCCTCTCCTATCCCTCCTGGCTTTTTGATGTAATCTGAAAATTTAATAAACATATCATCTATCCCTTTATCCAAAGCATTGGATAAAGGGGATAGTTAAATAGTTCAATCCAGGTGCAAATCCCTAAAGATTCTACTATCTGTTAGTTCACACCAAAAAAAAAAAAAAAAACCAACAACAACAAAACCTCCCAGTTATCTTTAAAGGAACAACCTGAATTGCTGGTCTCAATTGAATTCACCTAAGGTGAATACAAGCAAACTGAAAAGAATCATTGCATATACATTAATAGTGAAAAATCCTACTGCCTACATCTCCCTATTTGTGTATTGTATATTGGACAAATTTTGAATCATATGCTGAAAAGTTTTCCCAAAGATAGTTTTGGTTATGGTTTGACTCATAAAGAATGTCTTTCCCATAGCTCAAGTTATCAAATTGGGGTGGGAGGAGGATATTGATATGTCTCCCAACATTTCCTTTATGTAAGTAACCATCTGATGGGGTTTAATAGTGCTAATCACATGGCAGAAAATTAGGCAGAATTAATTGGGGAATAGCTGAACAAGTTGTATATGATTGTGATGGAATACTCTTATGCTATAAAAAAATGATGAGCAGGATGCTTTCAGTAATACTAGGGAAAAGTTATGAACTGATGCAAAGTGAAGTGAGCAGGACCAGGTGAATATTGTACACAGTAACAGCAGGGTTGTACAGTGATCAGCTGCGAATGACTTAGCTATTCTCAGCAATACAGTGATCCAAGAGAATTACAGAGGATTTATTATGAAAAATGGCACCTCCAAAGAAATAATTGATGGAGTCAGAATGCAGATCAAAGTATGCTTCTCTTTTACTTTATTTTTCTTGGGTTTTTCTTGCTCTGTGTTTTCTCTTACATGGCTAATATGGAAATATGTTTTTGCATGTCTGAACATGTACAATTTATATCAAATATTTTGCCTTCTCAAGGAAAGGATAGGGAAGGAAGGGAGGGAGAGAATTTAGAACTCAAAAAAAATTTTGTTCATATTAAAAAAATTTCCATGAAATTGAGAAAAAATAAAATAGGAAAGACAACAAACATAGGTAAGGAAAGAAAAAAAGTAATACTAGTCACAGCAATGTAGCAATCAGTAAAGCCCAATAAAGCTGCTCTTGCCTTGGAGTTCAGTAATCTGAAAATTGACTCAGTGACTACATTGCCATCTAATTCTTCTAACCAGAGGGAAGATGGTCAAGTTAATAAAGCAATCAGCAAGAAGAAGGGATGTGATCCAGTACAGTGGCTTCCAGAGTTTGAGCTGTCTCCCTGGGGCTGTAGCGTGATGCCAAGGGATTTGTTATCAAACAACCAGAGGGTAGGAAGATGGGTCACAACACAGCATACCCTGATAGCCAGCCAACTATAGGATTGTCTCTGACACTATCATACCACTCCTTTTACTCAGTACTCTTCCTATGCCATCCCATACAACCTTTGGCCTCCTGTGATTGCCTTTGTTTTTAACCTCTGTGGATAGTTATAATCTAATTCTGAGAGGCACCCACAGCAGGGGCTGCAGAGCAAAATTCTTCCCCTACCTTCTAGAATCCCTGTACCTCATCTGCCCCATTAGGTCATGGCACCTCATAGCAAGCAGACTCTGTGATTTAGAACAGTGATTAGTAAAAGTCATTGTCATTTTTTTAAAAGCTGTTCTCCATCTCCCTCCCCTTTCCTCTTAAATGGAAGAGTGAATTGCACAGGATGAGAAGGTATAGGTGGGTTATGATATGAGTTGCAGATCTCATTACAGTTTCTTTCCCCAAAAACCTAACCCTCTTCCAAACTTCCTTTTTACTGCTGAGGGAATACCCAGGTTCACAACCATTATCTTTTGACTCCTAACTCTCTCTCACCTCATCTATCCAGTCATTTGCCAAACTTAACTCACGTTCCTAGAGCAGAGGTCTGACCAGGTACTCCTCTATTCAATAAACAAAAGTGAACTTTAGGATCAAATATTATTTTACCTTCATATTACCTTTTTTACATTTCTATTTTTGCACATTTCATAACATATGTAATAATTAGTACAATAGCATATGCGTATAATTTATAAATAAGTTTAAATTATGACTAAGTAAAATATACATATTGAGGATGCATATTTTTTTTACTGAGGGGGTAAATAATAAAAACACTTCGTAAACAATTGATCCAGGCTAGATTCAGATGGAAAGAATAGCTCTCAGACAAGGTCACAAGTGCTTTTTAACCTTTATAGAATTTGAAGTCAGAGGCTGTACCTAAGCTTGTCTCCTACCTCTCCTACTTACTGCATGTGTTCCCTTGGGCAAATCAGCCTCTCTTGACCTCAGTTTCCTCATCTGCAAAATAAGGGAGTGTGTCTCAACAACCTCTAAGGTGCTTTCCAGCTCTCAATCTAAGATCCTATGGGCAGAAGACAGAATTCTGCCATTAATGAACTGTGTGACCTCAGGCAAATCACTTATCTTCTTTCTCTCTCAGTTTTTTTCAACTATCGGATAGAAATAATAATGTTTTTCTTCCTCTGTTTCACAGGATTGTTATTAGAGGTGAAGCAATAGATATGAAAATACTTTAGGAAAAAAATGTAAATTTTAGGCACATAGATCACTATTAACAATGTATGTAAGATGAAATGAATGAGTTCTGTGAGTCTTTATTCTGTTTTTCTAAGGTGGAAAGTCAATAATATTAGTGTTGAATTATTGGATAGATCTTTGCTGCTGATGTACTATGTTTCTTATTGCATGGTGGATGTAAATCATCCATCTTTAAACTACTAACATAACCATAGCAAGCTTTGTTATGTTTTGGTATAGAGCTGGTGTCATTCAACCAGGTGAAACTAATCAGATTAACAGAATTTGAAATACATAGTGTCAAACCTGTTTAATTAGAATACTCAAACAAATTTAAAATTAATTCAAAGGTGCTGATAAAGGGCAAAATCCAAATCAATCTGGCTGACTATATAGACTAGAGTTAAAGTTAGTATTTAGTATATATAAGTAGCTTTAGGCTTTGAAATATCCTTGTAGTGATGACTGTACTATTCATCTCTGTATTCTCCATAGCTTTTAGCTTAGTATTGCTTTAAAAATGGTAGGTGCTCAGTAAACATGAAAAGAACAAATGAATGGGCTTCTAAGGTATCATGACTATCCATTCCCTGAATCCATAGCAGTGTAGACAGTGAACCAAAGAAGTCGAGGACCATCTTAGTACTTTGGGAACTTTAGGTACCTGATTGTTTCAGGACTGGGGGAAGGGGAGAGGGAGGCAGCATAGTTATCATTTCCTTCACTTCTACAAGTCAGTACTTCCTTTCATTGTGCTGTTTGCTTTTTGTGGAAGTATCAGTTCTATTTTATTCTTACTTTGTAATTCCACAGGTCAGAATTGGGATTTTTTTTCTATGTTGCTATCTCTGTGCTTAAGACACCTTCCTGAAAGAGTCAAAGTTATGAAGCTCACTGATGTTCCTTGAATTCCAATTTTTCAAGGGTATAATACACAGTGACAGTTTTGATGTGTGCCAGTGGGTGTGGGTATCAGACCCTGCACCTCAATGTTCCCTGCTTGCATAATGTAAAATTCAAATCCAGCTTGTCAAATTGAAGTGTCTCTGAGTTTCCTTGGAAACTCACTGAAGATATTTATAAAACTTCTCATAGAGATAATATCAGCAAGTGATGGTTCTTTTTTATCCAGCTAATCCATACTCTGGATTTAGCTATGATAATTGGGAGGAACTCACCAGTGAGGCAACCGCATGGTCTGACTTTCTTGTCAGAGGAGGTTCTAAAGGAATTCTTTTTCACCTCTCCATGTTAAAGAAAACATCAGAGAAAGAATGTTCTAGGTCAGGCTATGACAAAATTTTAAAACGTAAAATGGTAAAAGAAAGAAAATACTAAAATAGTAACCATCCATATTCTACAAGAAGTGAGGTAATGAGAGTAGCCCCTATTTGTATAGCATTTTTGTGTTTATAAAGCATTTTCCTTGAGGTGATCCTGTGAGGTAGATAATTTACCCCCATTTTATAGATCAGGAAACTAAAGTTTAGAGAAGGAAAGTTACTGGGCCTCAGTATCATCTTTACAAATTTAATGTGTTGTCATCTATAAATTCCATGTTGCTAATGCATTACAAATGAAAATAGATTCAATGTCTTGCTGCTGTTATCTGTTTATAATATCTGAAGCATCCCTTAGAATTTAAATTTTGTTTTGCTTTGTTTTTTGGAGGGGGGAAAGTAGGGCAATTGGGGTTAAGTGACTTGCCCAAGGTCACAAGGCTAGTAAGTGTTAAGTGTCTGAAGCTGGATTTGAACTCAGGTCCTCCTGACTCCAGGGCTAGTGCTCTATTCACTGCACCACCTAGCCGCCCCAGAATTTAAATTTTTTGTCCCACTAAAGTGTAGGTTTTTATTTTACACACAAACAGTTGTTCAGATAAGGTCATAGATTTAGAGCTGGAAAGAAGCCACAGAAAACATGGAGTCCAGCCCTCTTCATTCTGCCAAAAGGAAAACTGAGCTCCCACCCCCACCCCCCAGAAATGAAGTGGCTTACTGAAGGTAGCAACAGTAGGGGGGGGAAGACCTGGGATTTGAAGTTGGCCTTCTGACTACAAATGGGGTATCCTTTCCACTGTATCACAAGGCATACCTTCCTTTATCTACCCTTCCTCAAAAGCCTTGTGCTAGACTCTGTTTTACAAATTTAGTCATTTTGAGCATACTGGAGAAATTTTCTGTTGAGACATTGGTCATTTCTTTCTTAAAATATCCAAAAAGCCATCCATGACTCTGTTGGTTTTGTAAATTAAGATTTTTATTTATTGGATTCTTTTTTTTAGTAGCACATTGTTATATAAAAACACCAGAATTTTTCATGGAATTTCAGGGATAAAAGAGACATTAGAAATTATATAGTTAAACCGCCTAATTTTATAGATGAAGAAGCTAAGGCCTAGGGAGATAAATGGTTTTGACTAAGGTCACAGCTCTATTTGAGAAAGCCTATCACTTATTTCCTCACTTTTACAGCCGCTGAAATGCTTCAATGTTCATTAAATGTATCTTTCCTATAGAAAAGTCTACAGATTTATCAAAAATAGTATTTTTAATTATTCTGTTTGAATGTGATTCCTAAATCTCTCAGCAAAAACTACTTCAAGGAAGAGAGTGCAAATGTTAAGTTCTGTACAGAAGATACGGCATTCTTCCACACCCACACTGTGATCTTTCCACCTGATCCTTCATTCAGTCAGTATAACATAAGGAAATACGTATTTGCATGCGTATTTCTTTTTGTGCTGTTATTTCTGTAATGTTTCTTCTTCAAGGCAACAAGATTCCTCTCTACCCTGATTTATTTGGATTGGCTCTTCCCAAAATTAAACACAATGATATTTAACAAGTCCATCAAGATTGTTCATATTGAGAATGATAACATCTTTGTTTCACACCAGCACTGGCGTTTTTCTCACTTTTATTCCCTACCCCTTTTCCCTTTCTTCTCCTCCCCCCCCCCAAAATGGATACTTTCAAGGGTGGATTTAATATGCAATAAAGTCAACTAAAATTTAAGATGAACTTCCTTCCTCCTCAACTTTTCTTTTATTTCAGTAGCCTCCTGATGGCATTATTCAAATTATAGAACTTTTTTAATCTCTAAAACTGTATTTGGTGGTAATGTAATATTCTATTTTATAGAATATTAGAAAAGAAATAAACTTTAGAGATCACCAAGTTCAACCCCCTCATTTTACAGATGAGAAAACGGAAGCCCAAAAAGGTGACGTGACATATACAAATTGCGTGGCTAATGACGTTACTAGTAGAGTCAGAACTAAAACCCAACTCTTCTGAATCCCTTCCAGGACTCCACTTATTACCTCCTTCCCATTGTATCTACGGATTTCTGCCATATTCAGAGATAGCATGAAACTTCAATGTAGCGAGTATTAAAGACATTTATAGTGGGAACTGTTACAGTAACCTGATTGGTAGGTCAGGTTCTCAGCCAGCCAAACTCTCATACATTTAAGTGTAAAAACTTGTCATATAGTGAGTTCATGACTGCAATATATACTTTATTTGAAGGAATTTTCTCTTAATCAAAGGGTCCGTGCTAAGCTCAGTGTCTGGTGCAGTCAAAAAGAAGGTGAAAGCTAATAGACACAGACCATTTACCAAAAGATCAGGTCAGCTCCCAACCTCACTATTTCTTCATGCCATAATTATAATTCTGCTTATTGAAATTAAATGACTGATAGTCACAAGGGGCTGGTCTGTCTTATTCTCTGAGTGCTATGGGGCACTTTCATAGTTATAGTACTTTGAACTTACACGAATATAGCAGGCTCCACACTGGCTCTCCCAACTGCCACTCTCTGGCAGGCTCACCCCACAAACCAAGTTATCTTATCTTCCTTCAGAGTACTAGGGGCATTCCTGAGATGTTGGGGGAGTGGTCCTCTACGATAATACCTCAAACGTCTCTTTGGATGTGCTTCTCCTTCATGCCGTAACAGCAGCGTAGCATTTTTATAGCACTTTATGGCTTGCAAAGCACATATCTGTATCTGTATAATATCTCATTTGATCCCCACAAAAATCCTGTGAGGTAAGTGCTATTATTAACCTTATTTTACAGATGAAGAAACAGAGGCAGAGGGAGGTTAAATGATTTAGCCAGGGAGGCAGCCAGGAAATGTCTGCAGAAAGATTTGAAGTAAGATCTTCCTGACTCCAAGTCCAGCATTCTGTCCATTTGTTCTTGATCTGCTTTGTTGATGCCAATTTTTATCAGTCAGCCAGACTTAATTAGCTTTTGGGGAGAGGTATTTACTATAGTATATAGTTGGTACAGTGCGCCAAAATCCCGCCCCTCCCAAAAAAAGTCTGTGATATACTATTATATCTCACCTGTACATACAGAGTCCAAAGGAAAGTAACTCATGGTTAGGGTTCATAAGGCCAAAACACCTCCTAGAAATTCATTTGTTGGAATCTTTAAGACTTTCCCCTTAAATATGGTGTAGCTTTTCTTCTGGGCTGCTTGTAGAACCAGAAGCTACCTTTCTGCAGCTTATAGTTTCTAGTCTGTACTCAGACTTCATATGAAGACACTGCATCATCTATTTTGGGGGTGCTGCTATGACTAAGACATTGATGAAAAAGTCCAAATCCTTCAGACCTCAAAAATTTCTCCCAACAAGGGAAAGGGGAAGAGACCAAGACCAAGTCTAGAACTTTCTTCTATCTTACTCTCAAGTAATTCCTTCTTGGGTTGGCACTCTGGCCTCTCTACTGTCAGACAATCTTCCCTCTAGCTAGCTTGCTGGTTTTACATAAGTCCTACAGGATGTGACTAGGTCATTCAAACCAATGATCAGAACAGAATTCCTGTTGCTAAGATGTCAAGGACTTCTTCACATGTAGTTCACACCTTCAAATGATGTATTCAATTGAAATATGTTGTCATTTGAAGTATTCCAATTTTAGCACCTTACTAGTTGTTGTAAGTGGGAGTAGAAGGTGATTTGTTTATTTTTTTTCAAATTGACCTCCACATTTGCCCTTATAATAGCTTAGGTAAATAATAAAGTAAACATGTTAAATGCTCAGTTCACTTGGTTTCTTCTGTGGTGACACTTCCTTATTTCTTTAGTCATTAGTCCTTCCTCCTCATATTATTAAGCTATTGTCTTAGTATTGTCTGATCATTTTTACAGCCAAACTCCTAGAAAAATCTATACATTTTCTTTGTCTCAGTCCATCTCTCATCTCATTCATCAACCTTTCACAACCTGACTTTTCAAGGAATTATTTTCTTCAGTGAGCTTTTGGACTTGCTTTTCCATTTGGCCAATTCAGCTTTTTAAGGCATTCTTCTCCTCATTGGCTTTTTACCGTTTGGCCTAGTCTGTTTTATAAGATGTTATTTTCCTTCATTTTTGTGCATTCTCTCTCTATTATTCACCTCATATGCTCCCATGGGTTTTATTATCATCCTGATTTATCCTTATATATCCCCTGAGCTCCAGCCTAGGGTCACCAGATGTTTAATTGGACACGTTAGACTAACATTCCTATAAGCATCTCAAATTCAACATGTCTAAAACAAAACTCCTTTTTTCCCCCTGCACCAACATTCTTCTCAAATTCTCTGCTTTTATCAAGAGTACCATGTATATATTGTATCCTTCAACAGAATGTAAGCTCTTTGGGGGCAAGGACTGTTTGGTTTTTATCTTTGTTTCCCCAATTCCTAGCACAGTATATCTCTCATATAGCAGTAAGTGATTAATACATGTTTGTTGTTTGGTTGGTTCATTGATCATTTTCGCTTACCTCTGTAGACATTTGTGTTCCTTCCTTGTAGAATATAAGCTCCATGAGGGCAGAGATAGTTTTCATTTTCATCTTTGACTCCTGATGTTAAGCCCAGTGCTTTGGAAGTAGTCACTTAACTACTATTAATTGATTTAGTAAATAATGTCCAGCCCTACTTTCCTTGGACTGATTCAAGGTTTTGTATTATCTATATCCTAAAGAGTAAGCGCAAATTGTTAGACCCTGATTCTTCAGAAATCAGTCAATACATATGTTGAAGACACATTGAAGACATATTGTCAATCATAATTTATCAAATGCCTCCTAGCAGTAGAGCAATGTGCTAAGTGTATGACATATAGAAATGTTTAAGATATGATGTATGACTTCAGTGTCCATATAGTCTAGTGTAAGAGATGCCCATTTACCTAAAAATAGGGGTATACAAGGCTAATGTTTGGGCACACTGAATGGCTTAGGAGTTCACAGGAGAGAAAAATAATTTAAGAATATTACAATTAGAAGAGAAAGTAGAATTTAAGTTGGGTCTTGGAGGCAAACAGACAGAGGGAAAGGCAAGAAAAATTGAATAATGGCATTCTAGGCAAGAAAAATTATATAATGAAAACCTTGAGCACAGGAATACTTAGGACAGGTCTGGAAAAGTGAGGGTATATTATGGAAAGAATGTAGAATTCAGGTGTTATTTTGTGATCTATGTAGGGACTAGTAGCAGATAGGTTGAAGAAGCTAAATGGAACTAGATTGTGGAGGGCCTTGAATGCCAACTAAAAACTTTGTTACACTGGACAGTAGTTCTTAAGTTTTTTTATAATAAGTAAACTTTAGGAATCTTGATAAACCTCTAGTACTAAGATCTTTTAAAATATTCATAAAATTTCTGCTAATACAAATGAGGTAAACTTGATTTTGAAAGAGACCACTGAGAATTCCTGCTCCTTTGGAAAATTTACCAAAAAAAAAAAGTTCCAGAAGAAGAAGCCTCTTGTTATCACTTCTAAGCCTGCCATTTTACTTTTAGCCCACTTAGTATAATAGCTTTTTTTAAATCATTAAGAACCTTTTTTTCTTTCAACCACAACAAATTTCTTTCATGGGATCAGTGGGAGAAGATGCAGATGCTAAGATATGGTAGTTCACTCCAAGTGAATATAGAATCAAAGAGGAGAGAGACCACTTTTATACCCTGTAGATTTCACAGCAAGAGGAGCCTGAGGATGGCTACATATGAAAGTCTAAAATAACTACTTCCCTCTGAAACCTCACTCCAACTGTCTTAAAAGGGGCAGCACTAATCTAGTACGAGAATGGTTCCAGTCTTCCAAATCAAAACAAGAAATGTATTGTCTGACAGATGTTTAGTTTTTCCTCCTAGTGTGTATATGGTATATAACGTATAAAATTGTGACTGTCTCAGGAAACCTGAGATATATGGTCACTATAGCCATAGAACAATTAATAGACAAGAAATATGGGACAAATACTGGGGAATATGATGAAAGATAATGGAGGTTGGTGCAAATTTGGGGCTTATGGGAGTGTATAGGGACTGATAGAACAAGCAGACAAGGGAAGGTGTAATAGGAGGACCACTGAAGCAAAAGAAGAGATTTAAGAGCCTTTGAGAAGTATAGAGAGCCGGAAGTGGGGGCTAGAAATATTAGACTTGAGGGTACTTACTTGCTGAAAGGCTCCCTCTCCAACTCAACTTTCGGCTATAAAAACACCCAAGAGAGATGAGGGTAATGGCAGCCCTTATTCTTATTACTACTTTCTACTTAAACCTCTCAGATTCTATTGATAACCCTTTCAGAAGTGCGATGGAAAAGCAGTATTTCACAATAATTTGACCCAGCTCAACTCCTCAGCTTTGGCTAGGCTCCTGTTCCAGGCGGGAACCATGGCTAAGACAGAAAGTGAAGACACGAGGTAGTGACAGATTCTCCAGACCCTGTATGCCATAGCATGTGTGTTTCTCAGATGTGATTATAGCTGTAACTACAGCAACATCTGAGTGATAGAGTCCAACATAGAAAACAATGTGGAAAACTTTGCTGAATGTGCTTGCTACAGAACATAGTCTGAGAAAAACTGCTTTGAGAATATTGATCTGGCAATATGGCAGAGTAAAAGCAGGAACTTGCTTGACCTTGTGCCCCAACCACCTCCAATGCCTATTTTAAAAAAAATTACTCTAAACAAATTTTAGAGCTATAGAACCCACAAAATGACAGAGTAAAATACATCTCCAACTGAAGTCAGCCTGGCAAGTTGAAAAAAAATAACACCTTAAAAAATAGAGTAACTCAGGCTGGGAGCAGAGCACAGTCCTGCATGCCAGCACAGACTGGAGGTACAGACTGGCTGGAGCAGAACTCAGGGGACTGAATCACTGACAGCTGTGGTGGTTTCCAAACTTCTCAACCCATAAACACCAGAGAGAAGTAAAAAGTCAGTGGGGGAACTCTGTTGGACCTAGGTGAGAGAAGAACGCAGTCCAGCCCCTGCCCCTGGGGCAGCTGAGGCAGTGGGAAGACTGCTTCTGGAGCTCTAGGCCCACAGATGGTGGGGGGATCAAGTGGCTGATCAGAGAGCAATTGCAGAAATCTTTTTGCTGGCACTGAGGCAGGATTCTCTTGCTTTTCCCTGCTTGGATCTGGGTTGCAGTCTTTCAGAGGTCCTGGGGTGATAAGCACTGGTGTGGCTCAGCTGGTGGCAACTGTGGAGAGGGAATCCTACTCACAGTTCTGAGGCAGGTACCTAGAAGTAGCATTGACAACAGCTACACAAAACTCCAGAAATTTAGGACACAGCACTCTCCACTCTGGAAACAGAGTTCTACCATGGCAAGGAGCTCAAGAGTCAAGTAATTGGCTGGCAAGATGAGCAAATAGAGGAAGAGAAATCAGACTATAGAATCATTCTTTGGTGACAAAAAAGATCAAAACATAGAGCCAGAAGAAGACAACAAAGTCAAAACTTCTGCTTCAAAAGCCTCCATGAAAAATGTGAATTGATCACAGGCCATGGAGGAGCTCAAGAAGGATTTTGAAAATTAAGTAAGAGAAGTAGAGGAAAAATTGGGAAGAGAAATGAGAATGATGCAAGAAAATCATGAAAAATGAGTCAATAGTTTGCTAAAAGAGACCCAAAAAACACTGAAGAAAATAACACCTTAAAAAATAGAGTAACTCAAATGGCAAAAGAGGTCCAAAAAGCCAATGAGGAGAAGAATGCCTCAAAAAGCAGAATTGGCCAAGTGAAAAAGGAAGTCCAAAAGCTCACTGAGGAAAATAATTCCTTCAGAATTAGGATGGAGCAAATAGAAGCTAATGACTTTATGAGAAATCAAGATACTATAAAACACATCCCAAAGAATGAAAAAATGGAAGACAATGTGAAATATCTCATTGAAAAAACCACTGACCTAGAAAATAGATCCAGAAGAGATAATTTAAAAATTATTGAACTCCCTGAAAGCCATGATCAAAAAAAGAGCCTGGACATCATCTTTGAAGAAATTATCAAAGAAAACTGCCCTGATATTCTAGAACTTGAAGGTAAAATAAAAATTGAAAGAATCCATTGATCACCTCTTGAAAAAGATCCCAAAAAGAAAACCCCCAGGAATATTATAGCCAAATTACAGAGTTCCCAGGTTAAGGAGGAAATACTACAAGCAGTCAGGTAGAAATAATTCAAGTGTTGTAGAAACACAATCAGGATCTAGCAGCTTCTACATTAAGGGATCGTAGGGCTTGGAATATGATATTTTGGAGGTCAAAGGAGCAAAGAATTAAAACCAAGAATCACCTGCCCAGCAAAATTGGGTATAACACTACAGGGGAAAATATAGTCACTTAATGAAATAAAGGACTTTCAAGCATTCTTGATGAAAAGACCAGAGATGAACAGAAAATTTGACTTCCAAGTACAAGAAACAAGAGAACATGGGAAGGTAAACAGGAAAAAAGAAAGGGACTTATTAAAGTTGAAATATTTACATTCCTACATGGAAAAATGATCATTGTAACTCATGAGACTTTTGTCAGTATTAGGGTAGTTGAAGCAAATATGTGTGTGTGTTTGTGTGCATATATGTATGTGTATGTGTACATAGACAGAGGGCACAGGGTGAGTTGAATGTAAAGAGATGATAGCTTAAAAATAAAATTAAAAGGTGAGAAAGGAATATATCGGAAGAAGGAGAAAGGGAGAGATAGAATGGAGTAAATTATCTCGCATAAAAGAGGCAAGAGAAAGCTGTTATGATGGAAGGGAAGAGCATGGAGGTGAAAGGGAATGAATCAACCTTACTCTCATTGAATTTGGCTTAAGGAGGGAATAACATACACACTCAAATGGGTATCTTACCCTGCAGGAAAATAGGGGAAGATGATAGAAGGGATGGCAGATTGGGGGAGGGGGTAGTCAGAAGCAAACACTTTTGAGAAAGGACAGGGTTAAAGGAGAAAATAGAATAAATGGGAGGGAAAGGATGGAGGGAAATATAGTCTTCCATAATATGACTGCTATGAAAATGTTTTGCGTAACTACACATGTATAACCTATATTGAATTGCTTGTCTTCTCAATGGGGGTGGGTGAGGAGGGAAGAGGGGAGAGAATCTGAAACTCAGAGTTTTAAAAACAAATGTTAAAAAATTGTTTCTATATGCAACCAGGAAATAAGATATATAGACAATGGGGTATAGAAGTCCATCTTACCCTATAAGAAAGTAAGGGGAAAGGCGGGAAAAGGGAATAGAAGAGAGGAAAGACTGGGAGACAGGGTAATCAGTATACTTGCCATCTTGGCCTGAGGGGTAGTGGAGAGATGGGGAGAAAATTTGGAACTCAAAATCTTGTGGAAATGAATGTTGAAAACTAAAATAAATTTTAACAATTTTAAATATTATTGATCTGGCTGGAGTATGTATAGGATAAACTGAATTTGAAAGTGCATAGAGACTGCTAAAAGCCTCTTGTGCTAGTCCAGGAATGAAGTAATTTTTTTTCTTGTTGTTCATTGGTTTCAGTCATGTCTGACTCTTCATGACCCCATATGGGGTTTCCCAGATGAGGTAGCTGAGGCAAAAAGGGTGAAGTGACTTACCAAGGGTCACACAGCTAGTAAGTGTCTGAAACCAGATCTGAACTCAGTAAGATGAGTCTTCCTGACACCCAGGCCTAGTATTCTATCCACTGCACCACCTAGCTGCCTATAATGAAGTAATGAGGTAGTATAAATAGAGGCAAGGTGCTCTAAGGGATGGAGTACTGTACATGGAGTCATGGGCTGGACTAAAGGTAGCATAGAAAAATGGAAAGAGTTCTGGATTTGAAATCCCTGCTCTGCCCATCAATACTTAAGTAACCTTGAACAAGTCATTGGTCTAGAGCTAGAATGGACCTTAGCAACCATCTAGACTAGCATGTACCTGGAAAAAAAATTTCCTCTACAACTTACCTGACAGGTGGTTATCCAGCCTCTTCCTAGACCAAATGATAGGACTAAAACCTGGGAATATAGAACTATGATGTTTAATTCAATATTAAGTGTTAGCTCAGAGTTCTAGCTGATAGTATGTTGAGTTGATACTTTATTGAACTGCTGTACAGTGTTTTTCTCTGCCAATAACTAATGTACTCTCGCCTGATGGATTACGTTATAACATGTTGTCTGTATTCACCACTTTAAATTAGTTAACAAATTGAGTTTTTCATGTTCATACCTTGTAAAAAATATATGTACGTATGTATACATATACATACCACATATATATATATATACACATACACATATATGTGTATGTATAGTTTCCTGGGGAGAATTCTGACTTCATCCTATCTTTGCAAATGAGAATAGTTTGACATTCATACAAAGCCCAGTGTGTTTTCCACACCCTGTCTGAGAGTTACAAAAAGATTCATGCATACAATTAATCTTCTTTCCATGCCTATCCTTATTCTCCTTTCTTAATCAGTCTTAAACTGGCCGTGAAGAATCTGGGATGTTTTGGATTTTTAATATGGCAGCAGATTTTGATGTAATATAAATAGTGAATTATTACTTTACACCAATATCAAACAGAAGGGGAAACTAGATGGTGTGAATGAAAACTCTCATGCAAATACAAATATCTTCTACTACAGCAGGAGAACCAAAATTATTGGCAAAGTAAATTGCATTTCTAGCTTCCTTTTTACAGTTTTGGCGTGCAGGGAATGATTTCTTTGAGTATTTCTGCCAGGTTGTGTTTTGGGACTCTGCGTTTGGTGCTGGGGAGAGTGGTTGTGTTGTATTCATACATATATATTTGTTTTAGCATTTCATGTTTATGGGATGAAGTTTTATATGGAATATAGGAGAGTCCTTGCCCCCATAAAAGCTGGTTGTTGCCAGCCTATGTCAATATAATTTGAAAGCATCTTATTGTGAATTGTCACCATTTACCCTCACTATACATCTGAACATGATCTCAGTAGTGGCAGCAGACAAAAATAAATAAACCTGTCCAGTGTAGAGAGCAGGGTTTTGTTGTTTTGTTTTGTTTTAATGTAGTATGCAGCAACATTTACCGAAATACTAAATTCAGCTGCCATCGAAATCAGAGATAGAAATAGTTCAGGGAAGATATCTACTTACCACATGTGCTTTCTGAGATTGTTTACTTATTGAAATGACAAAGTCTTTTATCTATATTTTTTCATTTTTCCATATTAAAGCTATCATAGCCATATGAATAATTTCCCTATATTCCCTTTTTTTCTTCTTTGTACATTGTTTTTTTCCTGGATGTTTCCTGTACTTGCACAACTAAAGCACACATGTTTAGTTCAATTTTCAGTTTCCTCAGTGTGTTTAATCAGTGGTTATTACATACAGAAATATAAGGTCTTTAAGGATAGAAACCATGTCTACTTTAAGTCCTATGAATCTTAGATTACTTATTATAATGCACTTTACCTTAAGATGAAAGGCATCTAAACAGGGTCCTTACATGACTACGTACTCCTTTACTAAAAGCAATTTCTGTAAACAAGAGTCACTGACAAGTACCTTTAGTATTGGTATGAATAATAGATTAACATATATCAAAGTCGCATTGACTTTTAAAATGTCATTATCTATTATAATTACTTATCATATTTTACTATTCATCATCATCCTAGATGTCTTGACATTTAGAAATTATCTGGTATAGTAAAAAGGGAGTAACTAGGAGTTATGGGTTATGAATTGGCTGGCTATGCCATTAAGTTAGCTATGTAACCTTAAAGTTAATTAACATGTCTGGAACTTAGTTTCTTCACCTATAAAACGAAAGGATTAGAATCTGGAGCTCCTTCCATCATTAAAATTCAGTAGTAGTAGTAGTCGTAGTAGTAGTAAGTAGTAGAAGTAGTACTAGTAGTAGTACCGATGGTAGTGGTGGTGGTGGTGGTAGTAAATAACACTTATATAGCACTTTAAGGTTTATAAAGCACTTTAAAAATATTATTTCATTTTATCTTCTTTAGGAGGTAGGTATTATTCTTACTCCAAAAGAAACTGAAACAGAGTTATATTAATTGATTTGCCCAGGGTCACACAGGTGGAAAATAATCTGAAACAGAAAGTCTCTGAGAAGCTGATTGATGAGGATAACCCCATGCAAGCGGCCGGTTGAGCCAAAGGTTACATTAAAAAAATCCACTGGCATTCCTAACATGACCCCTTTCTACCTTTGAAGTCTTCTTAAACCTAACTCTCTTCCCCTCACCCCCGTGCACATATATTCTGCAATGTAATGTCCCTAGCCTCCTTGTTGTCCCTTGAACAAGATTCTCTAACTTCCGCCTCTAGACATCTTCACCCACAGTTCTCAATGCCTGGAATGCTCTCTCTCCTTCCCCATTACCAGTGGCTGACCTCTCTTGCTGCAATTCCCATCTAAAATCTTACTTTTTGCAGGAAGCCTTTCCTGATTCCGCTTAATTCTGGTGCCCATCCCTCTCCTTGATTATTTACAATTCATCCTCTACTTAGCTGATTTGTACAAAATTGTTTGCATGTGAGCTCCTTTAGAACGGAGACTATCTTTGGCCCTTTTATGTATGTCCAGAACTTAGAACAGTGCCAGCATGTGGGAGGCTCTTAATGAATGTTTATTGACTGACTAGTTCTTTGACCCAAGAGAATTACTCTCCAACTTTCCTCATCTGTAAAATGGGTGTAGTAATGAACCTACCTCACAGAGCTTTTGTATCAAATGATAAAATATATGTGAAGAACCTTTGTAAACTTTAAAGTGCTTTATAAATATGTTATGATTGTTAATAATATTTCTTATTTTACAAATAAATGGGTGAAACTTTCCCAGGTCTTTTAAGTCCACCTCCAGATGGCAATGATGATTCTTGGATTTTATTTCCATTGTACATTTATAAAATGACTAGGTTAATCTATGCAACAGTCTTAAAGATAAAATAACAATGTATTCCTTTTTCTCAATGTGTGTTGGTTTTTGTTTCAGCTTTCTAGAAAGAATTGACAGTGTCAGTTTGATTGACTACACACCCACGGACCAGGTAAGTGGAGTTGGGAGCATGTAACCACCTGTTTTCAAAACCATGATAACTTTGTGCAGAAACCATTAGAAAGATGAGGGATCGTGACAATAAAATAGTCATGATGATTTTTACTATCTGCCATGCTCTCCTACCTAAGCCATTTGAATACTTATAAATAAACAAATAAATAAATAAATAAATAAGTATAAATACTTATAAATTGAACAGTGAGGTATCATTATAAACTCAGGGAACTTCTGTATTTTATTCAGTGTCCAGTGTGCAACAAGGACATGTTCTTGTGGTATACAGCCACTTCAGGGGGCTCCTCTCTGCAGCCAACCAGATGTTTGTTCCAGTTGTCACTCAGAAAGGTCCATCTGTCCTCATCTCTTTTCAGAAAAGTCAGTTTATGCTTCCCAGTATCTCTGTTGTGTAAACTGAAGCATCTAGAACTCATCC
>CM053587.1:187421974-187452241 GCA_028646515.1 Pseudochirops corinnae
CATCTGTCCTCATCTCTTTTCAGAAAAGTCAGTTTATGCTTCCCAGTATCTCTGTTGTGTAAACTGAAGCATCTAGAACTCATCCAAAGCCCTCTGACATTCTTCAACTGAACTTAAATATCATGGGAGGTATCTACAGAGCTGGATCAAATGAACAATATACAGAAAATACTCTGAAATGAAAAATGAGAAAATGTATCCAAATATGTTATCATTATTTTTATTTGTTATTATTCTTAGTGCCTAAACCTATGCCCCAGACCATGCGTGCATGTATACACACTCATACACATGCACACACAAATAAATTAATAAATAAGATAATGCTCTTAAAGTGTTGAGTGCTTCAATAGCACTATTATAGCTTCATTCAGTAGATAAGATAGGAAGCCCAGCTCCTAGGAAGAAGAAAATAATTGCATGACAATAATATGGTGATAATAATATACTTATAGGTCAACTATGTAAAATGATATGGTTTTCTCATTGATGATTGATTCCTTAATTTAAAGTGACTGGTAATTTGACCGTACCAGCCTTTCACTCAAGTGGAATGGAAGTGTGAAGAAAGCCAGACCACAAGACCATAATCAATTGCCATCTGCTCCAGGATCCTATATCATCTACAGATGTGGAATTGAGCTTCTTATGGTTTATGTTCTAATTTTTCCTGAAGCTTAAGGTGAAGCCTCTCTCCATTTGTGCTATAACAGAATTAGAGCTTCTGTATGAGTGGGAAAAAGCTTTTTTTTTCCCACTGGATGCATAATACTCCATAGAATGCTCTCATCAAAAACCAAGCTTTCAGAATTTTTTATGAAAGGGAATTGACATAAAGTCACCATTATAATGGTGTTTAGAGTATTAATTTTGACAGTAAAAATCATGTCATTTGGTATACTTATATTTTCATATTTCTAGGATCTACTCAGATGCAGAGTTTTGACATCAGGAATTTTTGAAACACGATTTCAAGTAGATAAAGTAAATTTTCAGTAAGTATATTGTTTCTAATTATGTATTGGTGCTGGAATCAGCTTGTAAAGAAGGCAATTTTTTTGCTGTCACATATTTTCAACTTCCCTTTTTACAGTGTGATTAATTTTAAATGCCAGTAATTATTGTAATGCTATAGGGACTTTTCTGTAGTTGGATAAAATAAGGACCCTCTTTGGCTTGAGCTTGAAAGAACTTAGTATTTAGCTCCTGTCAGATGAAATGAAAACAGATGATTAGGCTGAGTTTATCTCTTGATGCTGCTAAATTATTTGGGTGTTTGTAGTGGGGTTTTTTTTAAGGATCTGGAATATTGAAATATTTTTGTCAATTAATTGAAAACAGAAGTAGAAATACCAAAATACGAACAGCATTTTAATATAGAAGCACATTAAACTTATACTAATCCTACTATTGAGTGAAATTTCATAAAGAGTGATATCACACTTCCTATAACACTTCTGCCTGTTAAATCTAGATCAGATTCCTCACAGTTTCCTTCACCAACTGACTTCATCTCGCTTCTCCAACTTGCCTCCTACTAACCCTATGCTCCAGTTAGGTTCCACATTGTCCCCATAATATGCTATGCTCACTCTTGTGAGCATAAGTTCTGTATATGCTATCTGCTCTTCTCAAATACCCTCCATTAGTGAACATCCCAGCCATCCTCTGAGGCTCACTTGAAGTCCTACATCTCCAAAAAACATTCCCTAAATAACTCCAACTCACATTAATCTTTTAGATTCTTAGAGTTCATTTAGAAATTGGAGTCTACCTCTCAGAATATAGCACTTAGTCATATTCTACTGTGTATTAGTCTCTAGTTTATTTGTTTACATCTGTTCCATGAATATTCACTAAGACTCTGTCCTAGGTCCTTTTCTTGTTTTCCCTCTATGCTGTATCACACTTTATGATCTCATTGGGTCCTGTGGGTTAAATTAGCATCTTAATGTGAATGATTCTCAGAGGTAATATGCTTTGATCTCTCTCCTGAGCTATATTCAGATTCAACAGACCCAAATTAGAACTTGCTATCTTTCCCCCTCACCCCACACCCCACCCCCCAAAAAAACCCTTTCCCTTCTTTGACACTTCCCTTTTTTATTGTCAAGGTATTATCATCCTCATAATCACTCAGACTCTAGGCCTCAATGTAATCTTCAGATCCTCACTTCTCACTCACCTCACTTATCCAGTCCATTGCCACATCTTGTCACTTCTGTCTTCACATCTTTCTTATATGTCCCCTTCCCTCCACCACACAGCCACTACTTTAGTTTAGACCTTTATCACCTCTCATCTAGACTATTTCAGTAGCCTACTAATTGGTTTCTCTGCCTCAAGGGTTTTCTCACTTGAATTCATACTCCATTCAGCTACCAAAATGATTTTCTAATATACACTCTGGCTATGTCACCCTTCCCTTCCCCTACTCAGAACATTCAAGTGACACACTTGACATTATGTTCAGGACAAAATATAATATAATAAAGTTCTTTCTTTGGCATTTTGAGCTCTTCACAATCTAGTCCCTTCCAGTCTTCTTATACTTTATCCTTTCACATGCTTTTCTCTCTATCTGCATTGGCTTGTTTCTTCCACACAACATTCTGTCTTCCATCTCCAGGCCTTTGCACTGGCTGTCTCCCCATCCCTGGAATGCTCTCCCTTCTCACTTCTCCACCTCTTTGTTTCTCTGGCTTCTTTGAGATTTGCCCTAAATTCCACCTTCTACAGAAAGCCTTTTCAGATCCCCCAGTAACTTGTGCTTCCCTTTCTGAAATTATCTTCCATCTACTCTGTATGCATCTTGTATTTCCCTAGGTATTTCCATGTGGTCTGCACCATTTAAATCTAACTTTCTTGAGGGCAGGGAATGTCTTGTTGTCTTTTTCTTTGTATCCCCCAGCATTTATCACAGTGTCTAGCACAAAGTAAAAGCTTAATAAATGCTTCTTCATTGACTGTCTCCCTGATAGCTCCTCAAAGGACTTTCTGTTTGAACTAATGAGTATCCATATGAAACAGATATCATGTAGAGAAAGAAATGCTTTAAATTTTTAGTCTACTATAAATTCTTTTCCCCTATGCCTTCCCACCCACTCAAATCTATAAAATATTAATTTTAAAGGCTAATCTACATGCTGCTTAATATATGTGTAATATGAGCTTATCAACAGAGGGGAAATCAGTATGGAAAGAGTAGTCAAAGAAAGCTTCATGGAGGAGGAGAAACTTGACTGGGCCTTGAAAATATGGGTAGGATTTATAAAAAGAAAAAAAAGTGTCCCAAAAGAGGGAAAGAACATTACTAAAGGTATGGAGTAAAAAATGATAATGGCCTGAGTATGGGTAACCTGAGATCACTCTTCACTGACTATAAAATAAGGACCAGGGAATGGTTAAAAAAAAAATAAGGACAAATAATAAAGAACTTCAAAAACCGAATAGAAGAGTTTGCATTTGACATAGTTGAGGATTGAGAGCTCATGCTGTTACCTGAACAACTGAAACAGTATGGCACAGTAAAAAGTACACTGGGTGTAGTGTCAGAGAACTTGGGTTCAAATCCTGGCTTTGCTACTTAATACCTGTGTGACCTTTGAAAAGTCACTTAATCTCTCTTTGCCTCAGTTCTCTTATTTTTAATGTTAAGGAATTGGACTAGAGATTAATTCTAAGGCCTTTTCCAGTTCTAATCTATTATCATGTCATAAAGTGGCATCCAAAAAAGAAGAGGCAGAAGAAGAAGAAGAGTTTTTAAAATATTGGCTTGATAGAGAGAAAAGGTAGAGAGGGAGGGGGACAGAGAACAGAAGCGAGCACACCAGCTAAGTTTATGTCAGCGATCTAAGTGTAAGGGGATGAGGCCATAGACCAGAAGACAGTAGGAATGGCAAAAGGGGGGGAAGTAGTGAATTCAAGAGATGTTTTGAAGGAAGAAATAGCAGGACTTGGGAACAAATAGGTTATGGACAATGAAGGAAAAAGAAAAGTCAGATGGGCTCAGACTTCCATATCAAGGATGGTAGCACGATGGCAGTACCATGAATAGATATGGGGAAACTGAAAAGGGAATGTTCTGTGAACACTCTTTCCTTGTTATCATGCTTCTGATTTAAAAAATGTTAAAATATTCTAGCATTAAGGTTTCAATTTCCTCCTCACCTTTTTCCACCCAGTGGTTACTTTTTTCTTTTCTTTTTAAAAATATTTTTTTTCCATTTTGACAAGCATTTATTCCCTCTTCCCATCCTACCTCCACTGGGGGGGGGGAAGGGGACCTTTGTAAAAAATGTGCAAATCAAGCAAAATTAATTTCCACATTGACTATGCAAAAATATATACCTCATTCTGCATCTTGAATCTATCGCTTTTCTATCATGAGTTAATTAGCATTTATCATCCTCAGTCTTTTAGAATTATGATTGGTCATTACATTGATCAGAGTTCTTAAGTCTTTCAAAGTTTGTTTTTTTTTTTTTATCTTTACCGTGTCATCATTAATGATATAAGTTGTTCTCCTAGTTTTGCTCACTTCAGTCAGTGTCAGTTCACATTAGTCTTCCATCTGAAACCATCCCTTCCATCAATTCTTATGGCATATAATGGTCTGTTGTATTTATATAACATAATTTGCTCAGCCATTCCCCAATTGATGACCTCCCCTTAGTTTCCAGTTCTTTGTCACTACATAAGAGCTGCTATTAATATCTTTGTACATATAGGTACTTTTTTTTCCTTTGATCTCTTTACTGTATAAGCCTAGTAATGATATTGTTATTTCACAAGAATATGCACAGTTTAGGGTTGCCAAGAGTATGTTAATGTCCCTAGTTTCTCAGCCTCTCCAGTATTTGTAATTTTCCCTTTTTGTCAGCTTAGTCCATCTGAATGGTATGAGGTGAAACCTCAGAGTTGTTTTAACTTCATTTCTCTAATTGTTGGTGATTGGAAGATTTTTTTCAAATGATTGTTGATGGCTTGGATTTCTTCCTGGGGTGGAGGCTTGGGGGGGGAATGCCTTGAACATTTACCTATTGGTGAATAGCTCTTACTTGTACACTTTTGAATGAATTTCTGATATATGTTGGAAATGAAACCTTTTAATACTCTGATTTCTTTTCAGATTACACAAATCTTTTATCTTATTAAAGAAATAAGACTTTTATTAAAGAAACTTTCCATAAAGATTTTTTCCAGTTAATCTGTTCTTTTATAATTTCATCTGTATTCAACCTATACCCTCTTTTTTAAACCTAATTTCATTTTTTCAATTGATGGAAATCTAACTTTCCCTCTCACCTCTTGCAATTGAAAAAAGAAAAACAAAAGTCCTTGAAGCAAATATGCATAATCAAACAAAAAAACTTCCCATACTGCCTGTGTCCAAAAAAAAAAAATGTATCTCGGTTTGTACACCGAGTCCGTCATCTCTCTGTCAGGAGGTAAGTAGCATGTTACATCATAAGTTCAATAAATCTTATACTCTCTCTCCTTAATCTTTTTTTCCAGCTCAGTTCTTTTTCATATGAGCTTTCTAATACTTTTTTTCAATCTTTTGACTTTGCTTTAATATTTTGTGTTATTTCTTGTCATTAACTTCTGTCTGGTCCATTCTGATTTTCAAATTGACTTGAATAGGATTTTGAACTTGACTTCTTATGGCAAACTGATAATTCTCTTTCCAGTTCTTTCATCCATACCTCTCACTTCTATTCCAATTTTTCTCCTGTGTTTTTTCTAGTTCTCTTATTTCATTTATAAAACCTTTTAAGCTCTTTTTTTTTTTACCTTTTCATTCTTCTGTGAATTTTAATTTAATTTTTACCCCAGCTGTTTTTTTCTTTCAGGCTCTGTATATATTTGTATATATTTTCATGTTATTCTCTTCATTTGAGTTTGCATTGAGCACCTGTCATCTTAACAGCTCTTTGGTAGGATTCTGTTTTTGTTTGGTCATTTTTCCAGCCCTACAGCCTGACTTCAGACTTTATGTTGGGGCCAGGGTCAGAGTCAGAGTCAAACATCCACTGATTATTTTTGCATTTACTTTGCTCTCAGTACATAACCTCAGACCTATGACCTCTCCTTGCCCTGGACTGCCACTTCTAGGAAAAGGCCTCTACCCTGTCCATAGCAGATGTGTGATCTAGCATTAGATGATAAAGAACATGGCTGACAATTGACATATGTTCCTGTTCTCTACACAAAGTTAAGCCTTTTTGTTCTAGGTCTAGGACCTCTTCTTGCCCTGGTAGATAGCTATGGGTAAGACTTCATTCATTGACTGTGCTAGAATGCTTCTCATGGCCATTCCTGGCTAAGCCCTTTCCCCAGTGTCTATAGACTTCTTTGTCTCTCTGTGCCAATCATGACCAGAAAAATAACTGTTTTTTTCTTCCTTGAATTTCCTAATCAAGATTTGGTCTAGTGCCTTCGTGGAACAGTTACATGGGAAAGCTCAGCTATAGTTCTTGCTACTATATCATCTTGACTTGTCTTTCTCCTTACTCTTAATGAAATAAAATACGATATAGCAATTGCAGTGGTAAGAAGCTAAAAGACAAGTTTGGTAAATGTGCCTTAGCATCCTCACAGAGGATAATAATAGCACAGAGAGATGGGAATTGATCAAGGATGCAGTGATGATATAAAGTTTGTGATAAATGAACCCCAGGTCCCGTAAGATAAGTCTGAAGCCAAACATAAGAGGAGTAAAATCTAAAATGAAGAAAGAATTAAAGATACTGGTACATGATAGCAACGATTGAAAAGTACATTTACACGTGGTAGGAGAGCTGGGATGCTTCAGAAGCAAAGATATATGGTACAATGAGTAATAATTCCAATAATATGATAAAAGGTATCACCAACATACCAGTCCTTGGTACTCAGCAGAAGTGGTTTAAGATGGGTAAATGTTTTGTTTATATTTAAACTAAAGCATAAGCTTCAATTCTTTACAACAGTGAACCAAATTTACCAGTGTGCTTTTTGCTCTTCAACAGTATGTTTGATGTAGGTGGTCAGAGAGATGAAAGAAGAAAATGGATCCAGTGCTTTAATGGTAATTTTTAATATTTTTGCTTTAAAATATCACATCTAATTCTAATATTTCCTACTACTTTTGTCCATTTTTGTGTTACATGTTCTAACTTTTTTATACTTGCGTTATTACTTGGTATCTATGAACCTCTGCCTTTCATACATTTCTGGTACATAAGCAAATTAACAGCCCCAAATTCTTTTCTACATTGCTAACATGGGCAAAATCTTTATCAGTTACATTAAAGAAGCAATCCAGTCATACTGAAGTCATTAACAGAAATGAGTTTTAATGGGATATAACAATGCCTTTGGAGTCAGTAAATGTGATTTCAAATCCCAGCCTTACCACTTACCTAGCTCTGTGATATTGGGCAAGTCATAATCCCTCTGAGCCTTAGTTTCCACATAGGTAAGATGGGGAAAATTATGTTTGCACTAATCTACCTCATATGTTTGATGAAGTAATACAAAGTATGTAAAATGTTTTTGTAGCTATAAAACAGTTAGTCTTGCTGTTGTTGTTGTCGATTACCCTGATATAACAGCTGCCAAGTACAAAATTCACTGAAGTGTTGTGTGCCTTTTATGCTACGACAAAAGACCTGCTCTTTCTCTGAGGTGCTTCTCCTTTTCTCTTTTCTCTCACAAAGATGTCACTGCTATAATCTATGTCGCAGCCTGCAGTAGCTACAACATGGTGATCAGGGAAGACAATAACACTAACAGACTACGAGAATCCCTGGACCTTTTCAAAAGTATCTGGAATAATAGGTAAAAAAAAGGAAATCAGCTTTACTACAGTGCTCATGAATAGAGCTTATTATAAATGCTGCTTAGAATCTTGGAAGTCAATATTAATATAATTTTAGGGTGGACAGGAGAGCATAATCTTCATTCAAAGTTAATTTTAGTCTGCCAAAATGTCTTTACATGCCTAAAATAAATTCACTGTCCCTGGTAAAAATACCAAAAGTAAGGATATGAAGAAAATTTCAGTTTCTGCTTTGAAAGTGCACAAATTTTTCATGGTTCAAAACCTGTTTTCTTTAGTACTTAATATGTACAAAGCACCAATCTGAATATAAGTTTCCTTTCTTTTGTTTCCATTGTGGGTTTTTTTCTAATGTATCTTTCCTATAGTATTTATCACATTCTTCAGTGTATCCTCATCTGGGGATAATTTTGTTCTTTTCAATCTTTTCTTTTTGCTCTGAGTTTAGAAAAGAGAAGGGTAAGCTAAGAGAAAATCTATTTTGTTAGACTTTTAAAATTGTGAAAATAATTAGTAGTTTATTTTCTTACACATATGAAATGTTACCTTATTTATAGCTTTATTGTGTATATTGAATTCAAGACATTTTTATTAAGTATCCAACATATTCTTGGATACAAAGACAAAAACAAAACACTCCTGCCCATGAATCTTGAGGAGCTTACATTCTTCCAGGGGAATATACCATGTACACAAATGTAACACGAGGTAGTTTGAGAAAGGAAAGAATATAAACACTTATAAACAGCTTAAGGAAGACTTCATGGAGAACATGAGATCTGAGCTGAACCTTGAAGAAGAATTGGGTACTTTTAAAAGTAGAGTTGGAGATGCAGTACATTCAACACATGGGGAACAGGTTGCATAGAAGCAGAGAGGCAGGAAGGAGATGGAATGTCAAGGTAAGGGAATAGCAGTTAGCTCAGTGTAGTGCCAATGCAATATTTATAGTGCCCATAGTCACTATAAATATACTGACCATGACTATAAATACTCCCTCATGGTGCTTGATCACAAAATATAACAAACTCTGTATAGAAGACAGAAGCAAAACATTTATTCAGACACCAGGAAACCAAATCCATTATAGCAACATAGAAGTTAATGTACCACAATGTAGCAGAGAGCCATGCCTTCCCACAAACCAATATAAGATCAATATTTTATTCACATTTACACATACAGTATTTTACTCACTGCCAGAGCATCCTCTCTCTCCCACCATCTCTCTGCCTCTGAGTCCCTGCTTCCTGTAGGCTCTACTCCACACCTCAGCAGACTCCTCCCACCACAGGTTCCTTGTGGCTATATTCAGCCTCTTAGGGAGCAGAGTTTATTTTCAAAGCAGGAAAGCTTCCTGTGGGCTCTGCTCTACCCTTCAGCAAACTGCTCCCATCACAGGCTCCATGTGACTACATTCAAAGCAGAGGTCTTCAAATTCCCCTAGAGCAGTAGTTCTCAACCTTCCTAATGCCTCAACCCTTTAATACTCATATGTGGGCGTATCTGCATGTGGGCTGACTCGCCTGGAGACAGATAGAGGAGCAGTGTCTCTGTTCCTAAGACCATCAGAAATATGTGTTTTCCAATGATCTTAGGTGACCCCTGTGACTCCTGTGAAAGGGTCGTTCAACCCCAAAGGGTTCGCAACCCACAGGTTAAGAACTGCTGCCCTAGACTTATTAAGAGGCAGGGAAGATCTTCAGATTCCCATTCCCATTACACTTGGTCTGGGCAGAGCTCAGAGCGTGTGAAGGGATTAGTGTGGTAGGACAATAGCCACAGCCTCCTATTTGCTTCTATCCTGAACTTCTTTCTATCTAATTTTTGGATAGTGTTGCTATATTATTTAATAGTTTTGGTTTTTAACATAGTTATAATATGTATGGTTTTTCTGATTCTACTTTCACTTCATGAATTTTCTTTTATTTTTCAGTTTCCTTCATATTTATCATTTCTTAGAAGGAAGATTCAGAACTAGATTATTAGTGTAAAGATCTCTAGGTGAGGAAACCTCCTACCAATGGAGATAAGTAATTGTTCTTCCATTTAGAATCTTTGAGAGGTGCCTTGGACATTGTAAGGTTATTTGACTGCTTAAAGGTCACATAGTCAGGATGTTAGTAACAGGACTTGAACTTAGTTCACCCTCCTCTGAGGCAAGCTCAGTATCCAGGACAGGATGCCTAATTGCATCTCTCAAATTTCTTATGGTACAGTTGTGTGTGTGTGTGTGTGTGTGTGTATGTATGTGTAAATGTGCACAAATTTGTTCAATCATTAGACGGATTGTTTACAGGTTTTCACTATTACAAGTAATCTTACAACTTTTTTTTATAGCTAGGGATTTTTTCCCCTATCCGTAATATTCTTTGGATTTAGTCCTAATAGTGGGATTAACTGACTTATGACCAGTTTTGTAGTTGTTATTGAATGGTGCCATGTTTTCCAAAGAAAATTGTACCACTTCATAGTCCTACTAGCAATAGAAACAATATTGAATGTTGTCATTTTAACTATATTTTAACAGTTTAGTGTACCTAAGTTATTATCTCAGCTTTATTTTAATTTACAATTAAATTTAATTATCAGAGAAAGTATACCATTTTAATTAAATATGAATAATTTCTATTTCTTATTTTGAAAGCTAAATTTTCTGACTATTTCACAATTTCTTATTGTCAGAAAATCTATTTCATGGGGGCAACTAGGAAGCACAGTGAATAGAGCACCCGCCCTGGAGTCAGGAGGACCTGAGTTCAAATCCGGCCTCAGACACTTAACACAAAACTGGAACCCTTTGACCTTGGGCAAGTCACTTAACCCCAATTGCCCTACTTTCCCCCCTCCAAAAAAAAAAATCTTATAGGAATTGTGGCTTACTCACCTTTGTGCTTTTCCCATTGCCTGACACAGTGTTCTGCAGGTAGTAGGCACTAAGCTAATCTTTTTTTTTTTCACTAAGCTAATCTTTATTGAGTTGAATTTGAAATTCCAATTTATATGGCCATGATGTATATATTGACGCTAAAAAGAAAATCCTGCCTTGTCCTCTTCCCCTTCTTTTTATAATCTAGGACAAAAAGTAGAAGGTCTTTTCTAAGATATTCAATGAAGACTCTACAAAGGACAAGAAAAAACCAGATGAGAAGGATTTAGTTGCCCTTAAAAATATATAGATTCCAATAATCTGCAAACAATGCCACTACCACCACCACCACCACCACCAGTACCACCACCATGCAGCTTTTACCAACCTTTCTCAGTATTGTGGAAATTAAGACACCCAATGGAAAAGAATATAGAACACAGCAGAAAAAAAAATACATACATGCTCTAAAGTTCATTGTTTTAATTTCTGTTAAATCCTGAGCTGACATGCTGCATTCCTTTGAGGTTTTATACTTTCTAAAGGCTTATGCTGATTTATGTAGCTAATCCTATGATACACCAATTCCCAGTTCCTGTCCTTTGGAAAATGGAGGAAAATAATACTTTTCTGTAGTTCCCCTTTATTGTAACAGAACCAGCCCATTTTTGCACATTAAATAGATTGATTTGAATTAGACCTGTTTAATGACAGGCTCTCTGTGGGGGTGCAGAAGAGATATGGGGGAGGAAGAGGAGGAGCTGAGCAAGTCATGAATTAAGCTTTGAGCCACAGCTAGCTAATGAGTCACGCGTTTGATTAACTCTTTGAATTCCAGAGTTTGATTTTTCAGATTTTTCTAAATCTTAATTGGTCCACAAAAACAATCTAAGTGTTTTCATCTCATAAGTATGTTTTAAGTTTTAGCTTTAGCACTAATCGGTTTATGTCCCATCTTCATCTCTTCCCATACCCCATCAGCGTGGGGAAGAATTAGATAAGAGTTTGAAGATGACATGTTGACAAGATATATCTTCACTTGAATTTTTGTTAATGTCTTACTGGCTGAATAGGTGATTGGATTGAAATGAGGGTGGATGGGTGTAAGAATTCATTTAGTAAAAAGTGCTTTTAGCACTTAGAAGTCCATCAAAAATTCAAGAAGATGGCAAACAATTTTTTTTCTCATTTCTCCTTTCCAGGTGGTTGCGGACCATTTCTATCATCTTGTTCTTGAACAAACAGGATATGCTGGCAGAAAAAGTCTTGGCAGGGAAATCAAAAATTGAAGATTATTTCCCTGAATATGCGAATTATACTGTTCCTGAAGATGGTAAGATTTCATTGTGAGTCTTTCCAGGTTTTAGGAAAAGGCAGACAATTGCAAAGAATGCAAATGACTTTCCCCCACTCCCCCACTGTACCTATCTTCAAAAAAAATAACTAGGAGCCACCAATTAGTTTATTATTACATTATTATTCTTAGGTCTATATTTTGGAAAGTTACCTCCTTCTAATCTCTTAGGGTTTATATTTATAATTATTTCCTGCCACATTTACGTTTTTTTACTTTGTGGATCGTTAGAGACTGTACCACAAAAGAAAAATGGCAGTTCATGATATGCCATCGTTTGCTGTTATTTCTACTTTGGAGTAACTTAGGACCTTCTCTACCTTCAGTTTTGCTCCCCTAATATCATAAACTTTATTTCTGAACCACAAAATTAATCATGGACAATTGAGAATGTTTACTTTGGTCGACATGAGATTTCTCAGACCTATTCAGAGTGTTATTTTGCAAGGTTATTAGAGGAACACTGCATGTATATAAGACAGGTGGGACCCGAAAAGACTTGCGCAGCTCACACGTCTGCTGCTCTCTATAGGCGGTAAAGTGTTTTCCTCACAGCGAGTCTGTGATAGTACAGTTATTATTAACTCTTTCACAGCTGAAGAAACTCAGACTCAGAGATATTAAATAATTTGCTCGTAATCACATAGCAAGTAACCAGTCAATACGGGGCTTGTTCTAATGCCACATCCATTGATCTCTCTATTCTTTCCAATTCCACTAAAGACTTACAAAAGGAACTCCTGGAGAGGTTGTCATTGAGTTTTCATTCATTTTCTTTTTTTGTTTGTTTTTTGTCTTTTTGGAGAGGGGAAGGCAGGGCAATTGGGGTTAAGTGACTTGCACAAGGTCACGCAGCTTGTTAATGTTAAGTGTCTGAGGCTGAATTTGTACTCAGGTCCTCCTGACTCCAGGGCCGGTGCTCTATTCCCTGTGCTGCTTAGCTGCCCCAAAAGAGTAAGAAAAGATTAAAGAGTGCATAGATATAGAGTTGGAAGGGATACTTGCTACTAGTTTTGCAATCTTGACCGGCAGTATTATAAAACTAAAAGAGAACCCTGGAATAAAGAGTCAGAAAATCAGAACTTATCCAGGTCTTTATTGCCCATGTGGCTTTGAATAAGTCATTTTACATCGTTCAGCTTCAGTTTCCTCATCTGTAAAATGAGGGGGTTGAATTTAGTGGCACCTTCCCTTCCCCCTCCCCCAAAGAGCCTCTTCTGTGGTAGCTTCTGGCGGACCACAGGTGGCTCAGCACTAAAGGACTTTTTTTGATTTGGGATCACAAACTGATCTTTCAACAGTCTTTTTGTCCCATGATGGAGATAAGAGTTGTCTGCATCAAACTCTACCAAACAAATCAAGAAAATAGACCAAACTGGATCCTGTTGGGAAATCTAAGGAAAAAAATCATAATGAATAATTTTTTAGTCCAAGTTGGGATCCAGAGACAGATCTGTAGACACTGGTGACAGGGTCTGACCAGGAGTGGGCTGCACCAAGCATTTCAACATAGAGAAATACTGTGCACCATGGCAAGAGGAAGTCCTGGGTACCATGCAACCTCAATGCAAAATGTGGAAATAGATGCAACCTGAGAATTCTTTTTCTCACTACCCAGTTCTAGGTTACAGAGCCAGGGCAGGCTGAAGAGGGCATCTGTGCCCAGGGGCGGCGGGAGCCACCTTAGGCCCTGGATGGTGTTTTAGAGAGGAAAAAGTTCAGAAGCAAGTAGCAACAGTGAAGCTCTTACACCGCCCCCCCCCCCCCACTACACCCACTCACACACCCCCAGGAGTAAAGCTCTATCTCCTTTCTACTTCTAGCCAAATCTAAAACCTGGAAGGGAATAACCAAGGCAGGAATCCTAGACCAAAGGGAAGCTTACAGTTCTATCCCTCTGAAACAGCTGAGCTCCCCCACTGACTGATAGTGATTGAGTCCAGAAGCAGTCTGCTTTTGCTCAGACCCCAAGTCAGGTCAGTGCAGAGCTCAGAACAGGGAAGCAGTAATCAGACTTCCCCCTGGATAAGACTACCTTGGAGGCACTGACAACCTGAGCTGTCCCTGTCAGCCTTCTCTAACATAACACTAAGTGGGTCCAATAAAACAGTAACGAAACCAGCTCGGATCTGCCCTCCACAAGTGCACAGATGCTTCAGGAGGAAAAGGATGTAGACTTACAGCCCAAAATAGCCTACCCAACAAAACTGAGTAACTGAGTATAATCCTACCAGGGAAGGGAGGGAGATGAATATTTAATCAAATAGAAGATTTCCAGACATTCCTGATGAAAAGACAAGAGCTGTGCAGAAACTTTGAAGTTCAAACATAGGAGTTAAGAGAAACATGAAAAGGGAAATAAGAACATCATAGAGGACTAAAGGATAAACTTATATTCTGATATGGGAAGATGATACAGGTGTCCTGAACACGTTCATCATCAAAGGGGAAGGAAGTAAGGAGAACATATTTAGTAGGCACTGTGCTAAGTGCTTTACAGTTATCTCACTCACTCATTTTACAATTACAACACTCCTTGGAAGTATTATTATTATTATTCCCATATTATAGCTGAGTATACTGAGGCAAACAGGTTAAGTGGTTTGCCCAGGGTCACACAGCTAGTAAATGTTTGAAGCTAAATTTGGATGCAAGTGTTCCTTGCTCCATATCCAGCACTCTGTTCAGACAAAGGACCTGGGAGTGTTTCTGTTATGTCTTGAAAATCTTAAAAGAAGAATAGAAATTGAGTGGAAGAAGAATACACCACGGGATAGTTGGGAGGTAAAGGAAGGTTAGGAAAAGTTATCTCACATAATCAGAGTAGGCAAGTAGAAATCAATAAAACCAAGGATGAATGGGAGGAGCAGCTGACCCCTGAACCTCATTCTCATCTGAACTGGTCAAAGGAGGGAAGAACGAATACATACATATGTATATGGATACGGATATGTGTACACACAGAGTTGGGTACAGAAATACATTTTCCTTACCAGGAAAATGGGAGGAAAAGGGGAAATTAGAGGGAGAGCAGATAAAAGGAGGGATTAGTTTTTGGCAAAACAGAATCTAAGGATGTACAAAAATATAGCTCTTTTTGAGGTATCAAAGAATTGGAATCTGAGGGGGGTACCTATCAATTGGAGAATGGCTAAATAATTTATGGTACGTAAATATAATGGAGTCATATTGTTGAGTAAGAAATTATAAAAGGGATGGTTTCAGAGAAACCTAGGAAGATTTGTACGAACTGATGGAGAATGAAGTGAATCAACTTATATAGCCACAACTATATTGTAAAGGCAAACAACTTTGAAAGAGTTAGGAACTCTGATCAACATAATTGCCAACCTCTTCAAAATATTAATGATGAAACACATTTCCCACCTCCTTACAAAGAAGTGAAAGACCCTGAGTGTAGAGATTTTTTTTTTACATACCAATCTGGAAATCTTTTTTCTTGACTGTATATATTTATAACATGAGTTTTGTTTTTCTTTTTTTCTCAATGAGAGAGATAGGTGGGAAAGTGAGAAGACAGACTATTGCTGATTGAAAAAATAAAATAAAATTTAACTTTAAAAAATTTTCCAGCACCAAAGTTTAACAGCTATGTTTCCCTAGGCAAGTAATATAGTCTCCCTGAGCCTCAGTTTCCTCATCTGTGTAATGAAGAAAATAATATTGTATACCTACCTACACATATTGCTGTGAGGAAGGTACTTTGTACCTTAAAGCATGAAGTAGATGTGAGTCCTTGTTTCCTATAGAAAAGTTTCCTTTTCTATAAAAATGGTGCTTTATATTTAAATTTACCTGAGTACATTTGCATGTTTAATTCCACAGCAACACCTGATGCAGGTGAAGACCCCAAAGTTACGAGGGCCAAGTTCTTTATCCGGGATGAATTTTTAGTGAGTAATTTTTTTAACTTTATAAGTGTTTTGTCCTCTGTGGTACTATCGTTGAGTGACTCTAACTGCACATTTTTCAGACAGCATTTTCAGGTATACTCCTCTATGTTATGACTTGCTATCACTAGGCTACGTTTTAGATCCACCAAGTGCTATTACATACATATTTGAAAACACTAATAAGCCAAAAACCACTGTATGAGTCAGTTTGTTCCAGCTCAAATGTGCCCTGTAAAAAAAAATGAACTACAGTGTGCTGAACTCTATAGGTAACTGGCTGTGAATGAATTTTGGTCAACTTAAGACCAATCAGCAAATACCAAAACATGCCCCAGCACCACCCCCAAAACTATGTCTCTCTGAGGATCTGCAGAAATAGGAAACTGAACTCCACCTGGGTGGTGCCACTGCAGGTAGAGGTTTGTGTGGCCAGCCGTCTCCGGCAGTGCATTTCTTCAGTCTCTTGAACACCTTTCTGTGACAAATCAATCCTCTAGGCAGTTTTCTACTAGACCCTATTTCTGTTCTCGCCTCTTCTACACTCCCTCTACATACCCTGTGCAACCTCCCAATCTCTTTCTTTTCATGAGCTCTATCTTAAACTCTTGAGTTAGAAAGAAATATACTTCAGTATTTCAAGGTTCCTTATAACAAACATATAATCTGCCCCTAGACCCCATCTTCACAGGCTATGCCAGAGCTTGTGTTCTACTGGCAAAGCCTTTAAGAATCCAGTATCACCTTCAGGCCCTCATGAAGCACTGGAGTACTATTAGAGGAAAATATTTACAAATAGTTAATTAAGGTATTTCTGTCACTTCATTTTCTGGAATGAATGAATGAATCCTCTTGCATGCTGGTGGGGATTAAAATTAGCAGTTAGAAAATGCACTATTCCCTGACCCACAAGTATGCCTTGCTCCTGCCCTCTTATGCCTTGATCATGTTACTAAATAGTTAAGCCTCAGGCAGATGTACCTTTGAATACAGCGATTCAATATGAAGAATTTTGACTTCTGGAATGAATGAAATTGGTAAATGTTAACTTTTCATTTCTACAATGAGACCAACTTGGTAGTCTAGAAAAGGCAGGTGGCATGAAAACCAGCAGCTTCCAACCTTGGACGCTGTCAGGGTATGCTACAAAACCTGATAGGCTGGGCAGAAACAAAGCTATGGTCCAGAAAAGGCAGAGGAAATGGAGGGACAGTGGGAATGGAAGGGCTTGTGAGTCCTTCCAAACCTCTTGAGTAGCAGTGAGATTGGGCAAGAACAGGAATGTTTTTTCTAGAGGCTTTTCCTAGAGGCTAAAGCCTAGAGGCTTTTAGCCGATGACTATGTGTCAAGGATCCTGCTGAAGGAAAGAAAGCAGCATTAAATCAGAAGGTAGGGGGATCACTGACCCTACCTATTTACACCAACTCTTGTCTCTGTCATTGGGCCAATACCTTTTTGATTCCTGCAGAAACATATCTTCCAGCATTTGTGAGGGAAAAATGATGATCATTCTGATTTTCACTGTTTAGTGATATTTGCAGATTGCAAAGGAGTCTATAAATCACTCTTTCAGGGTTTCCAAGGCTTTGTGTTCCCAAGTAGAGTCATATTGAAAAACATACCAAAAAATAATTTTAAAAAAAAATGCATTCATCCAGTAAAGCATTAAGGCATACCTTTGGGGTTCTGGGAATGACAGGATCAGTATAAGACATAGTCTTTGACTTCAAGTATCTTACAGTCTAGTTGAGAAAATAAAATATATATATGAAATTTGAGTAAGTTATTTTCCCTCTCTGGGCCTCAGTCTCCTCATATGTAAAATAAGGAAGTTGCTATGCATGTTTGAGCCTAATAATTATGGGAGAATTTCAAGGCAGCATGTCAACAAGGAGAAATGGAATATAGGAGTCCTCGGATTGCTCCTTAAAGCTCGGTATTAAGTCATGGGTATGTAAGGTGAAAGCATTGCATTTAGGGAAAATGGCAATCAGTTTCCTACAGTTAGAAACAGAGGGAAAATCACTGGTTCTCAGGTCTGGATTCAGATTTTGCCTCCAATGTATGCTGTCTGTGACTTAGTGCAAACTGTTTCACCACCTGAGCTTTACTTTCCTTATCTGAAAAGTGAAGGGGTTAAACTAGATGGTCTCGGTTCTTTCCAGTTCTAAATCTTTTTAGTTTCATTTTGGCCTTTTAAAAATGATATATGCATACTGAAAATGAAGGATAGAAAATTTGGTAGGATTACTTTATAATGTAGTTGATGAAATTAGGTTTTTTTAATGCTCTCAGTCAATTGACTGGATTTGTTTTCTTTTCAAAAATATATCTTTCCCATTTTGCTAGTGAGATTCTGTAATTTCCTATAGAAATATCTTGCCCATTGGTAGGGAACAAAAGCTATAGAGACTAAGGAAAAGGGAGACGATATAGGGATATGACTCTTGGCAAGTCACATCACTTCTTAGAGCTTAAGTTTCTAATATTCTCTGATAAGAGCTGAAATACTACCATTTTATATTTTCCTTAAAATTTTCAGGAACTTCATAGACGAGATTAGTGAATTAATTGAGCCATTGAACACACTGCTGTATCTTATCCTTGACAATACTTGTTCATAGACCAGGATATTAAAACTAAAGTTCTTAATCAAATTAACATATGGGTAATGTTGCATTTGTAGCAGAAAAGCAGAGAGTAAAATAAATTATTTAGCAAAATAATCATATTGTGCTTTTCATACAGTTCTGCTATCTATGGTAAAGACTATAGGTGCATACCTACCCCCAGTGGTGTACTAAAATAAAAACCAGAGCTCTGTAAAGATTAACAACTTGAAGATGATAATGAATGGAAAGGGTCATGAGCATAGAGCTGGAGATGCCAAGTGCCTGATTAAGCAGCATAATGTTGCGATTTGGATACTACTGTGTAACTCCTGGGGTTGTTGTGAAAAACTTTGTAAATTTTAAGGCACCCTTTAAACATTAAGTTATGATTATGAGCTTTAGTTTTAATATCATGGTCTGTGGAGAAGTATTGCCAGGAAGAGGATGGTGATGAGTTCAGTGATTCAATCCCTTCTATGAAATTCCTGAGAAATTTGGCAGAAATACAAAATGGTAGGGTCTTTGCTGTCATAAAAAAATATTGGAAACTGAAATTCTAAGAGCTTGTGTGATTTGCCAAAGGTCATAAATAGCTATTAAGAATCAGCCAGGATTCAAATTCAGGTCGCTTAACTTTATGTTGGGCGCTCTTTCCACCACACTCCACTGCCTCTATAAAAAAGGAATTAAGTCATCAAGATTCTTCCTGCTAGTACCAGGTGATATTTTTCTAACATACATCTGAGAAATGAAGTCAATTTCTTACTTTTTTTCCATTCCATTTGCTCCCAAGTTGGAAATAGGATTATACTTTGTACCTCTGCATAAATGAAAATGAGGTATCACCCGTCAAAAAACATTCCCAGAGTATTAGCTTTAGAGGGTGTGTATATGTATGTATGTGTGTATCTGTGTGTGTTTCCAGCATGGATCATAGGCCTAAGTTTGATTTTCCTTTCTTTTACCACAGTTGGGAAACAACTACAGTCCTGTTTTGAATGGTATTAATGGTACTCAGGGAACAGCCAGTGATTTCAGTCAGCCAGCAGTTTATATTTTTCTCTTTTATCTGCCTAGACATGAAAAAGGATGTCCCATCTTATACATTTGGACACTTAGCATCAGTTTAACCCATGATTTGAGATGCATGCAAATATTCTTGATATAATGCTACAGCTCTGCTCAAACAAAAGGAAATCTGGAAAGGCATGATTGGTTTTCTTTTTGCCTATAGATCAGCGGTTCTCAACCTGTGGGTCGCGACCCCTTTGGGAGTTGAACGACCCTTTCACAGGGGTCACCTAAGACCATCAGAAAACATATTTCCAATGGTTTTAGGAACCAAGACACCGCTCCTCTATCTGTCTCCAGGCAGGTCCGCCCACATGCAGATACGCCTACATACCAGTATTAAAAGGTCACGACATTAGGAAGTTTGAGAACCACTGCTATAGATACTACCATGTTATATGCACTTTTAAAAAAATGAAAGACATTTTAAGCATTTATAATTGTTGAATTAAACTTTTTATGCAACCCAGTATTATGATCAGTATCTGTATTTCATCATAATAAACATGTCTCCAAGATGATGTCCTAGGGAAGTTTGCTCCTGCAATTTCTTTACCGCTGGACCCTCACACTTTCACTTAAATTGTCCCTAGTTGTTTCTTGTATATATGTCTCTTTCCCAGATTGTAAGTGAATTCGTTAAGGGAAGAATATATATGTATATGTGTGTATGTATGTATGTGTATACATATATATAGTGTGTATGTGTGTATGCATATACACACATATACATGTACACAGAGACACATATACACATGGGTGTGTGCATTCTTCTATACCCCTCACACATCCCTATCTCTTCTATATCCCTAGCACTATACTGAGCACACAGGTTAACAAATTCTTGTTGAATGATGGAAACTCCTTATATAATTGCTATGTGATCACTAATAATATTTGACACTTGGCTACGTAAGCAGACCATTGTAATGAAAAGAACATCAAATTCAGCCAGAAAAGTTGTTTTTAAGTCATGGTTCCAGTACTTGTTAGCTTTTTGACCATGGGTAAATCCCTCAGTTTTTTTGACCATCAGTTTCCTCATCCATCAAAGGGAAATATTAACACATCATAGGGTTACTAGGGAAAAAACACTTCGTAAAGGGTTTTAATCAGCGTCAGTTGTTTGTTGCCCAATGTGAAAATCACTGTTAACTTGGGACAGGAGTGTCAAAGAAGCAATTATGTATCCAATACAAAAAGGATTCCCTATGCTCCTTCCCTCAGTTCAGTTCAATATCCATTGCACTGACTGTGGGAGAGACTTGACCAGGTGTGACCTGGTCCGTGCCTCTCCTTTGGGATAACAGTGCTTTTAAGAAACAGCAGCCTAAAGTCTAAGGCCAGAGTTCTGTTTAAATTGGATTCTCCAAAAATAGATTTAATACTGGTTTGGAAGAAACAAAAGCACAGAGGAAAGCCCAGCTCGGAGTACAGATCCTGACAGACATGAATTTCCTAAGCATAAAGAACACAGTCTTACATGGCAACTCTTGTTTTACAGAGGATAAGCACGGCAACTGGCGATGGCAAGCATTACTGCTACCCTCACTTTACATGTGCAGTGGACACTGAGAACATCCGCAGAGTGTTCAATGACTGTCGAGACATCATTCAGAGGATGCACCTTAAACAGTATGAACTCTTGTGATTAGGGTCACCATGGAGCCTGTGGTTTTCAATTATCTGCTCCTTTCTCTTTCGCGCGCGCTCTCTCTCTCTCTCTTTTCTCTGTCCTACCCAACACAGGATGGAAGAATATTACTCTAGAGTACCTGTTCACCTCTGAGTCTGTTTACTTTGGTTCTTTAGCCCTTCCCGCCCGCACCCAGTGTTCATTTAGAGTGAGTTTTTCTTTTATTCTTTCTGCTTCTTTGGGATTAGGTCCAGGTTCCCCTTCAGTATGCCACTCCATTGTCATTCCAGTAAGCCTTTGGCTACCTCCATTTTCCCCTAGGATTTTTTTTTTAATTTTCAAACATAACCTACTAAATTTTTCCAGTAGGTTATATCAACATAAACTGGTGACTCTTATCAGGTGGCACTACAGTCAAACCTCTGCATGTTAGGGGTCCTTTTTTTTTTTTTTTAACATGACACTGAAGAGTACTTGATAGGTGAAAAGAATAATGCACTTTGTATCAGGTTATTAAATACTGTTGAGAAAGCATACACACAATGTAGCAGCACTATGATATTTATTATTCTATCACAGTTTTTAGCATTGAGTTGCAGGTTAACTAATAAAGTGGCCTCCTCTTATAAGCCGTTTAGCAGCACAGGTCATAGAGTAGAGCCTGAGAGGCATGGAGAAGATAAGCACTTCTTCTGGGGTTTCATAGCAGAGTGTCCCTACACACCTCAGACTTTGGAATTAAAAGCTACTTCTAGCCTACTGCATCAAGGCAGCAAATCTACTCCTCCCTACCCTAAACCCTTTGTTTTTTTGTTTTGTCCACAAATGATCCTTTTAGGTTAGGTCATTCTTGGATACCAGTCCTCCCTCTTGCTATATATTTTTTGTTTTACTGCTGGTTTATTATATTGTACAGACTGTAAAATGTAATATTATTTTGTACAACTTTATTGAAGAAAATACTTGTAGAAGATCTTTGTGCCTTGATTATGGCTGTACCTGTAAACTGAGCTAAGATGTAAGTATGTTTTTGATTGCGCTGTACAGCTTGATGTCAGCCTTACCTGCAGCCTTGACTGGAGGTAGGAACTTTATCTGTAGAATTTAGGGGTTTCTGGTTTATATTTTAAAAAAGTGAAATACACTTTAGTAAAAAAAAATTATATAAATTATGCAAATTAACCACTTACACCTTTACGAATAAGGTCTTACCCGGTGAGAAGCTGTTGCAGCAACATGCCTTTCCTTTTGGGAGACTCAGCTTTGAAATATTGAATTCATTCGGGTCCAAATTGTAACCAGGTGTTGTCTCTCAATGGGAGGAACCAAGAATATTTTTTTCCTGTCTAGACTATGTTTCATAATTCTTTGGTTATTGATACTTTCACAATCAAACAGGCAGATTGTGAACATGTAGAGCACCCTTGGAGAAGCTCTTAAATCTTTGTAACAACAACGGATTTTATTGTGCAAGTAAATACAAGAACAGAATATTTTAAAAGGTGTAAACCCATGTCTAACCTAAGAAAATTGCAAGATGACATTTTTATTTCTCTTTTAATAAAGAGACACATTAGAAAATTGTTTTATTTTAAATACTGTAGGATCAAAATGTGTGAATATTTCTCAAACTTGAATAATTTATGCAAATGACATTCTCAAAACAAGTTATGGTACAGTACATTATATAAAAAGCAAGAATTGTTGTAGCAATAAGGCATGTCCTTTTTAGTAACTATAACACTGCTTTATATTTTATACAAGGGTGTTTTGTCTGTGTGAGTATATACTTTTCCTGTGTCTGAAATAACCTGTACAAATGTCGAAAATTACAGTTGCAATAACAGAAACCTAGACAAGTGTTAGCCTACATTACTTCATCAATTTTCTTTACCAATACTTGGACTGTCTCCATCCTTTGTTTAGAATTTTAAGACTCACCTCATAAATCAGGTTTTTATAACACATTTTTTAAAACCAATACTCTCCTTTGCTCTAAAATTAAATGTCAGTAAACGCTCCTATTTCTTCATTTAAAACTAATTTTTTGTCATATAATAGCCTCTCTTTCATCCTCCTGAGTTTTCTTTCATCAGCATTATATTAACCCTACTGTTTCATAAGATCATTTGGTCGGATTGATAGATGAAAAAGCAAAACCTACGTCCGAATCCCCTCACACTTCCAAGAACGGGAAAGGACATGCAGCTATATTCTAGATGTCTTTCAAGAAACCAAAAATATGGAAAAACTGGAGAGGGGAGTAATTTCCCAAATAAAATGAACATCTATACTGTGATGTATATACAATATTTGCCTCTCTTACAAATTCCTTGAACACTATAGTGCAAGGTTGCCTGTTTATAATGATAATAAATGAAAACTCCAGGCTTCTTTAAAAAAAAAGTTATTTCTGGCTCAAAATGAAAAACACATCAATTTACCTTTTTATGGGCCATTTTTTTCCAGTTTTCAGAAGTGTCTTTTTTGACCACTAGAAGGGATTAAAGATTGTCTAGTAGAGAACTAATTGTACCTATTTAAATAACACTACTCATAGTAATAACCCTGTTTCAGCAGAGAAAAGTAGAATTCTACCAAACAAATGATATTTTCCTGCTCTCATAGCATCTAAAGAAGAATCTGCTTCCCCCTTCTAGATGTACAGCTTTATAAAATTTAGGAATCTGAGGGAAATGTCACACTAGAACAGAAGCCACACCCACTGATATGTATATATACTACTGCCAGTGTGTTTCTGGGTTGCAAGTTCCATCCGTGGAAGATAGGAGTTTGTAGTGCATGCAAGTTATGAGGCTAATAGGACTTACATGTTGTACAGATACAATCTGAGTATACATATATTTGATAAAAATTATATAGCAAGAAAACAGTTCAATTTGTTGTAGGATACTTGATTAATTGTTTTTTTTTACAGCATGAAACATTTCAATCAACTATTTATCCTGTAGTAATTCATATCAATTGTTTAGAATTTCTATGATGTGCATAAAAATGGATGACCTGCATTTGGATTCATCCAGTGAGGTCATTCTCTGACATGAATATAGCCTGAAGTTCAGTTGTTTTCCGCTTTGGTATTTGTTACTAAATGCAGAAATGTCCCGCTCTTCACATTGCCTTATGCTTTCTGATTACGTATCAACCGAATGAAACGACTTGAAAAGAAACGGTGGTGTTACACAGGCTGACAGTGAGTTAATATTAACAGTACCACCAGAATACCTGCTGTGCAGTAGATAGTCAGCACTGTATGCTCAAGTGGAAGGAAACATTTGGAGAGGGAATAATCTACTGATGTTATGCTGCCCTAAAAACCAAAACAAAACAAAAAACCATAAGAAACATGCTGTTGTTAGAACACAAGATAAAGTAATCTTACTGCAACTTCTCTAATTTACAAAGAACAGCAGAGCTAGCAAACTACTGGGGTTATATCTTGACTGCTCCTGTCTTGGGCAGAGAGTCGGCCCGTCACCACAGCAGCACACCAAAGGCATCTCCCTCTGGAGAGACAGTTAGCCGGAAGTGATGTGTGCTGTCTTTTTCTTGTACAAGATTCCCCTGGTACTACCCAGAAAAGGGACATTGAAGATAGGAGCCCCCAAGTGGATACTGAGATGGGAAGCTAACTCTATTATTAAAACAACTTCCTAACATGCTAGGCTTCAAATTAAAAAAAAAATTAAAGAGGGCACACCAGGAATTCAGAGAGGTACATGGAAAGACTTGGACTAGAGAGCTGAGACCAAAGAGCATCACTGAGAGAGTGAATAAGAAGGTTTTGTTTTTTCATGCCACAAGACACTAAAATAAATCTGTTTACGTAGAAATACATGTTCTGGGGTAATCAAATGAATTTGCCTTGTAGGCATTTTTGCTAAACAACAAACACCTTTTTTTTTTTAAGTTTGTGTACTTTGAACATGGAAACAGGACATTCCTCCATCTCACTATTAAGTGCAAATATTATAAACAATGTATATTGTGCATTGGAACTGGCTGCTGGAACACAACCTTGACGCGAGAAGCTCAATTTCAGGTGGCCATTGATGTTAAGCCCTGGGCAGTGGCATACATGTCAACATGGAAAAGCGAAAGCCCTTCATATCCCCCGCAGTGGCAAATGCACCAGTTTGGAAAGCAAGTGGATGAGATAGCCAGGAGTAAGTGAAGAAATTATCCTTTTTTCCCAGTGGATGAAATCAACCAGGCGAAATAGTCTCTCTGCTGTTTTCAATGCCGTCTTTCAAAAAAAATTACACTGCACCCTCTTCAAAAGATAATCACGCCACTTTGCTAAAGACTCCCTCTACTCACTCCCCACATAAAAACAAATTCAACTTAACTGAAGTTACACTCTGAATGATGTCAACTGGTTTGGCTCCCAGAGATAAGCTTATAAAGTGGGTGCAGTGTACTAAAGTAAGCGTGCTGGGGGAACTCGTGGTTTTTGTATATTTTTTACAGGTAGCAACAGTTAAATAGTTGATTACCCATGTTGATTTAAATATTTATGAAAGCTATCAGACAAAAAAATAAACTTTAACTTTACCATAATGAAACTAGGGTTGTTTCTGTTTCTCCAACTGAAAGATGGAACACTGATTTCAGGGATTTTTCCATCATGTAGCACTTCACAGGCACTATGAGTGTGACCACTCAGAATTAAGCGAGGTTGAAACCACCACAGAAGCTGTATTAAGGAGAAAACAACACATCACCTAGTGTTCAGAATATTGATGAGGCCACCTCAAAATGGGATAGTTTCAGTTTTAATTCATTGGCACTACAGAATTTTGCCATAAAATGTCATTAAATGAAATGTCTTATTTCATCGGAAAAGATTTCATACTATATCATATTCTTCAACGTCCTTTAGAGAAAAAAACTAGGCCTCTAGCCCCGGTCACATATTTCTGTGTACAAAACATATTCATTCTCAGGAAATTCTTTTTAGATTTGCCAAAAGGAGCTTATGTACTGCAGTCTTTATGAGAGGAAGATTGAGTAATATGTATGATTTAATATTAATACTATATCAATTTAATCAGTTCCATTATGGAAAAGATGGGTTACTGTGATAAACTAAAACTTTGACAAATTGCCAGAAGTGTGCCTTTCAGTCTGCAAAATGAGTTGTCCTGCCAGTAAAATCTACTTAATACTAAGAAGATACACTGTTCATTAAAAAAAAGAAACATAGCAAAGTTTGCATGATGCTGAATACCCGTATAGTAACTTATCAAACCTTTTGGGAAGCCTCTTTAGAAAGGACATCATATCTCTCTTCAAATAAGATGTTCTTTTTCTCCAGAGGAGCAGAATCTTCCCCAGTGCAATTAGCATCACTTCTGCGGTACAGAGGGAAATGCTGTCCAAAAATCAAAGAGCCAGATATCACCTTAAGGACCCTTTTTACAGTTGATATACACACATAAAGAAATGCCCAGGTGTCCCGTTCTTCTTACCTGGAGAAGGATAGGAGCTGATGCTGAAAGCTGTTGAACACCACGACACTTCGGGCTGGAATGATACTTCTCCTAATGGTTAAAAAAAATAGTAATAATAATCACGCCAGCGGTCGGGCAGTGTTGTGGTTAAGAAGAACAAGTCTACTCTGTTAGGGATGGAGAAAAAGCTACAGCAATGAGGGTGGATTCATAGAATTACTATGACATTATCATGGACTGTTACCTCTTTGGAGCAATTCAGTAGCTGAGATAGTTTAATGAGTTTGGTTTCCATTGAAGAGCAAATAGTGCAGCCGTCTCCCTCCATTGCCATACTGTTCACCATCACAAAACTGAAATGGTTAAGAAGGAAACAATATTTTCAGAATTTTCCCCAAAATTTTTAGTACTTTTTTGATAAACCCACCACTCACAGAATTTTCATAATGAATGAAACAGCAAACATAGGACTCACAAAAGCTAGTATAGTACGTGTGAAGGATGTTTTATTAGGGCAAAAAAAAAGGATTACTTATGCTAGCAAAAGGCCACATAATGTTCTTTCACTGAGAAAAAGGTTAATTAGGAATGATAATGATTCCTGCCAGGACAAAACAGTTTCTTTTCTTTCTGTGTTAGTATATATGCTTTGTCATATGAGAGATTTAGAACTAGAAAGTATCTCAGAGACCATGTAGGTCAAACTCTGATTTTACAACTGAAGAAACTGAGGGCCAGGAGGGTAAAGTTACTTGCCCAAGGTCACAAAGGTAAGAAGCATCAGGGACAATATTTGAACCCAGGTTCTCTGACTCTCCACCCAGCATACTTTCCATAATACACAGCCCTTTGAAAACATTTTGGGGTTTTTTTTAACCTTTTCTTTCCTTTATTTGCCATTTTGAAAAAGAATCCCTTCAAGGAAGCATTAGAAATTCAAAAGATGGAGGAAATGGAAGATCAAACTCAAGCTAGATAATTTGCTATAAATATAAAGACAATATAATAAAAGTTAACAAAATAAAACAAAATTCAGTTCATATTTTAGTGGTTACTCTGCAAAGGAACTACATGAAAATATTCTCTTTGAGCTCACAATGCCATGAATCTATCCATCAACAAGCATTTACTAAGGACTTGCTATGTGCTGGACACTCTGCTAGAAAGAGAATTCAAATATAAAAAGGATCCAGACCCTGACCTCAAGGAGTTTACATTTTATTGGAAATACAGCATATCCACCCACAGTTACACATTAACCACCATTAAGGAAAGCACTATGAATCAAAATATCCCCACTGGAAAGATTTCTAAGCCCCAGTGAGTGACTTAATTATCCCAATTATAAATACAATGAAATCCCAATATAAAAGATTTGTAATAATTCCTAGAAATTTACCGTAATGGAGTTTCACCCTTATTAAATGCTTTCTCCTCAGGTCTGTTCTTGAGAGCCACACTATATGAAAACTACATAACAAAGTAGTTGTAATAGTGACAATATGGAGTTCTTGTTCAGGCCTGAGCAGTGAAGGAAAGGAGTGACTTTTTGTCAGTTACGACAGCATGGAGATTATCGATACTGAACAGAATTAATCGCTTTCAGATGCTTCTGATCATTATTGGAATCCAGACATCTTGGGATGTATTTACTGTCTTAAGCTGTAAGACTATAAAACATAGTCATCGCTCAGCTATGCACGTTAATGTAGAAGACTAGTGGGAACAATGGGCAATTTAAAAATTAGACATATGTAATTTTGTAACAGGTTTGCCTTCCTAATTAGGACTTTTCTGAGGCTGGTGCTAAAATTAGCTTGAGTTCCACAATCATACACCATAGGCAGTGAGAGACGCTGGACAGTCAGGAGGAAGAAGCCTACAAGTATAACTGGTCTGCAGAGAGTCCAGAAGAGCCTGCCAGTCATGGAGACATGAATTCAGATGGGATCTCAGACACACACTAGCAGTGTGACCCCAGGCAAGGCACTTAATCACTGTTTGCCTCACTTTTCTCGTCCATAAAACGAGATGGAGAAGGAATGGCAAACCACTCTAGTATCTTTGCCTATAAAACCCCAAAAGGGTTCACAAAGAGTCAGACACAACTGAACAACAACAGAAAGTCCCCATTAATAGTAAAGAACTGGCTTACACCATGACGATATTTGAGAACTGATGACTATTTAACAAGAAGTCTCACAGATCATTTGGGGGGAAAATAACCCAACAGATGATGGGTTATAAATTGTTTATTTCAAGTAAGAAAAAGGACCTGGGTGTCACAGTTGACTATCCCATAGTTTCAGGCCCCAATGTGCTACTGCAGGAAAAATATAATACAATAAAAACCTAACATTTCTGGGCATAATGAAGGAATGTATTAAAACAGAAAACTTTTTATTACAATTGTGGAAACCTGTGATGATCTACATTTAGAATACAACATTCACTTCTGTTCGGTGCACCTCAAAAAAATATAATGGAGCTCAGAAAGGCCCAGAAAAGAATAATAAAATTATCAAGAAGAAGAGAAATCACTATATGTGGATATAAATTTTCATTGTTATAATTAATGAAAATAGCAGCATACATGTAGTCCTTCAAGGTTTACAAAGTACTTTACATTATCTCACTTAATCCTCACAAAAACCCTAAGGTAGGTGGTGTTATTGTCCCCATTGTATGGATCAGGAAACTGAGACTTTACAGAGATTGAGTAATTTGCCCAGGATCACACAACAAATTAAATATTTGAGATAAGGTTTGAATTCAGGTCTTCCTGAATATGAGCTTTCTTTCTGTACCACCTAGCTGCTTCTAAAAGGGGATATGATCCAAATGTATAAAGTTATCCATATGTATAAATGCATAGAGTTGGTCACCAAGTCCCGGGATACTAGACCTAGTGAAGTGTCACTTGAAATAAGGAGATATATTCAAAACAAATAGAGGAAATGTTACTTTACATAGTGGACAGCTACTCCAGCATCATGATCCTTCCCACCAGAGACAAAACTGGGCTGGATAACCCACAGATCTGACCCAGTATCAAGCAACATCTACGGCCTTACCTAACCCTACTGTGCCAGGCACTAAGTGCCGAATCTTACGAGGAAAATTGAGTTTATAGAAAATAAGGTGTTAGTAGCATAATACTTACTTAATCCCTTTTATAGGAAAAAGTTCCCCAAAGTTAAAAACCTTCTTAAATCGTTGTAGTTTATAAGTGTTCATCCTGTATTCAATTGGTTTAAAAAAAAAAAAGGTACATTTTATCAGCTAGCCATACAAAAATATCGTAAAAGCTCAATACTATGGGAAACTCTGACAGATGACATTTCTATAGGATATTGAAGGCATAAAGGACTTCAGAGCATCTCTAGGCCAACCTCTCCCTACCCTCCCTCCTATCATAGAAGAAATCCCCAATACAATATCTCTAGCAAGTGGATATTAAGCCAGCTCCCTTTGAAGACATTCAAGTCAACCATTCCATTTTTTTTCTTTTTTTT
>CM053587.1:187452341-187489615 GCA_028646515.1 Pseudochirops corinnae
CAGCTAGCCATACAAAAATATCGTAAAAGCTCAATACTATGGGAAACTCTGATAGATGACATTTCTATAGGATATTGAAGGCATAAAGGACTTCAGAGCATCTCTAGGCCAACCTCTCCCTACCCTCCCTCCTATCATAGAAGAAATCCCCAATACAATATCTCTAGCAAGTGGATATTAAGCCAGCTCCCTTTGAAGACATTCAAGTCAACCATTCCATTTTTTTTCTTTTTTTTCTTTTTTTTTTGCTTTTTGGAGGGGGTAAGGCAGGGCAATTGGGGGTAAGTGACTTACCCAAAGTCACATGGCTAATGTTAAGTGTCTGAGATTGGATTTGAACTCAGGTCCTCCTGACTCCAGGGCTGGTGCTCTATTAACTGCACCACCTACCCGCCCCAACTGTTCTGTTTCTTAACAATTGTATTCATTTGAAAACAAAGTTTTTGCTTGGAAGAGGAGGAACATCTGCAACTATGTTTCTAGTTCTACCTTTTGTGGTCAAGCAAAAAAAAGTCTAATCTATCTTCTATAGGAAAATCCTTGAAGTACTTGAGCTTGATTTGGTTCTCCCTAAATTCTCTCTTCACCAGAGAAAACATTCTTATTTCCATCATTCATTCCTCATGTGGTATGGTCTCTAGGTCTTTAACACCATTCAGGGTCACCCTCTTCTCAACACAATACTACAGATAGACTCTGATCAGGTGAGAATCACAGCATCACATCACCTCTATCTGGTACTTTTCAAAGTATTTTCATCTAAATTATTTCATTTCATCCCAGGAAAAAATTGCACTGCTATTAAACATACATTTGAAATAATGTTAACCAGAAAAATTTAACTTCCTTATTTCTTCCTTTAAAAAAAAAAAGAACTTTTTCTACGTAGCACAAATGAAGCTTTTTATACAATAGTTACACATTGCCCTCTCCAATTTCCTGCCCGTCATGGCACACCAATACCATGAGTACTTACTCATAATGAAACCCAATATCATGGTTGCCAGCAACCGCTATAAGTTGTGTGTGAGGTGGATGTCGGAATACTCTCTGGAACCTTTCCACATCAGCAGCCCAAGCCTGAGGGGAAAAGTAAAAAGACCCACTAATTTGCATTTAGTCTAAGAAATATGGTACTGATATGTAAGAAAAAATCAGTCCCAAAGCAGTCTAGTTTAAAACTCAGAGCCCCAGAGTTTGACATTTTCTGATGTCCCTCTTTCCAAAATTCTTGACTAATAGCTTATTTCACCAATCACTGATTCTTAATGAAAAGGTATCCCTCTGTAGTATTTTTTAAAAGTTAACTAGCAGTTCCCCTGCTTAGACCAAAAAAAAAAAAGGTTTAATTCTGAAAGGTATATCATAAAACATTAATGCTATAAATGCCTTGTTAAGAGCAAGCTTTCAGAAGATGTTCAGTGATTTCTCCCTCCGTGACTGGGTCAGAATAAATAGAACATCTTTTTCCATGAAGCATTAGAATTCCTTTTGTGTGTAATTGTAGAAAGGAGAACCAAGAGAAGTCAGAAGTGAAAATGCAAGTTGAAGACTGAAGGGCAAATGAAAATCATTTCAAGATCATTCTAATACTAAGTATGGATAGTGAATCATGCAGGAGTTTTGAGTCTTTCCCCCTCCAAAAAGACCAAAAAAAAAAAAAATTATATTGTCTTTTCCAGCCTGACTGGCAACCTCATTTTAAGGTGACCCACTATAAGAAAATAAAATTGATTGTTGTGATCATTTTCAAATGAGATGGTTCTTAACTGGTTATTTTTTCTTTCAACCCACTTTGCCAAAGTATGTTTTGTAGGAATTCCCTGAAGCTAGGAAAGCAGCACCTTTACATGCATCAGCATATATCTCTTACCCCCTTTTACAACTGATCCTTCTAAAATGTAGTTAAAACTGCTTAGGGAGAGTTAAAGGGCCACAAGCTGAATTTTAAAGTTCCTCCAACACATTATACCTTAGCTACTAGTCAGCTCCTTGCTGCTCAGTCAAAAATACCAGAGCAATTGTAAAATTTACTGGATGAAAGGTGACGTGAGGTGAGACCCTTAATGCACCATGCTTCTCTTTAACCAGGGTGCAGGAATCATTTTAACATTTACTACAAAAAGTCATCAGCAAAATATTCTCATGCCCGATGTGAGCAATCAGACTCAGTATGTGAAAAACTCTTAAGTTACCCTGGTCCTGCTGCAGATTTTTCTTGGGGGGAAGGATCCTATGGAGTGATTAAAGGAGCCCCAAATCTTCACTGTATTGTCCTTCTTGATTTGGAGAAATAAAAGATGAACAGGAGATAAGACTAGGGAAGCTAGTTTTCTAAGTGCAGTTTATTTGATTAATTGGTTATGTAAAATAGTCTGAAATAGAATGTACATTCACCATGTACACTGACAGCCTCATCATAGTGGTAGTGACATTTATCTTGAGGAACTCTGTCTCTTGAGGTTTCTGTGTTTATATTACATAGAAACTGTGTAAACTCCTGTTAACTCTTGCACCCCAAATTTTCAAACCAGTAGGCTATTACAGGACTAACCAATCCCACCCAAGCAGATTAGTGTTAAATCCACGTCCTAAGAATCTTCAAGATATCTTTTCCCATATCATAGGTCATTTAACAACAAAAAGTTGAGCTGTATGTCTTACCTCAGGGGAGCTCCACTTGCCTTCATCAAAGACATCCCCCAGAATAAAGGCAATCTCTGGTTGTAGTAACCATAGCGCTGTTTGAAAGGCCCTTTCCATTTGCCACTCCCTTTGAGAGGGGAAAAATCATTAGCCCATTTTCTAGGTATTTATAACTAAATCCTGAATTAGAGATCTAGGGAGGGACAATGGAAGTAAACTGGAACAATCTAACTACACCTCTACTCTCCCCATCAACTCCTTCCAACTTCAAAAGGATGAAGAGGGAGAAGGTTGAGAATTTGATGCATCTTATCAGAACTAGGGAGAGAATTAAAACCACCAGAAGTTCTTAACTGCCATAATCTCTTCACCCTAAGTCCTGAGCTCTCTGCAGTGTTCACATACCACATGGTCCACTGAAGCAAAACTTACTGCATAGTACCCTACTCATCTGATAGAAGTTAATTCAGCTTCAGAGAATGCCTATTTTAGATCATTATTACCTAGTCTCTGTCAAAATCTGTTCTCACTAAAGAGGCCTTCCTTTGATCTAACTGGACAAAAATAGTGAGGAGATGGTGAAAGAAAGAAATCATCAAGAAACCAAATTCTACAGATGTCAAATACGTTGAAAAAAAAAAGCATTTGGGGCATAAAGCTTCACTGTCTCTCAAAGGACTTGGCCAATATTATTTTTCAAATGTCTTGAACTCCTCTGTAGTCTCCCTAAGGTCCCCTATTCCTAAGGCATGCTCTTGTATGCCTAACCTGTTTTGTAACAGTAAGGTGCAAGCTCAGATCCCATGGTATGCCAGCAAGATAAACTCTTTTGGCCATGGCACTTTGGCCCTTTAAATACCAGCACAGGCAGCTGATTGCTCTCCCTAGCTACCACATATAGCCAACTGTGACTTGTTATTTCAGTCATGGTGCCTCTAAAAGCTCATGGTTTTTTAGTATTTCTTGACTTCAAGTCTTCCACACCCGAGGGAAAAAGGACAGAAAAGTGGCATCAGCAAAAGGAAGATTTCCAAGAAATATTTGAGGAAGTTGATAATTACTGAAGTAGAAAGCAAAATTACATTGTCCAAAAAGAAATAAAGTGTCACTCATTCTCTGGCCCTATCCTGTCACACTCCACTTTGGATACGGTTCAGTTCTACCACTTCTTCTTACTTTCATCTTCCTTTCTGCCTTCCCTCTCCCCAGATAGACTTTCCACCCAATAAGAGGTATCAACCATAAAGTAAACTCATTATGAGGAGGGAAAACATCAAGGAACAAAACAGAAGAAAAATGTAATAGTCTCCATGTGGTACAGGACGAGCAGATCTGGTGCTGGCAAAAAGTACAGATAATTGAAAGAGAAAAAGCCCTATCTGCTGACATGATAGTTGGGGCCTCCTCCAAACCCTCATCTCCTCACATCACCACCACCTTCCCCCTTGGAAAAAGTATTAACAGACAGATGCATCTGAGAAACTTCCTCCAGTCCTGGCTCTCATGTGAATTTGGAATTTGAAATTCATGTGAATTTCCAACAGCAGCTCTCTTCAGATCCATCTCTTACCCAACTGAGAGCAAAATACAAGCATACTCAGGACCCAGGAGATAGATCATGACGGAGCACCCTCAGGAATGGTTCTACTTGTCTGCCTGCCAATCAACTCACTCAGAAAAGTGAACCTATGGAATAATTAGTGTAATTGTGGGCTGGAAAGGATCTATCTTTTATCCCTAATGTCTAGCTTTTGGAAGGAAGTCTGAGGAGTTCCCCATAGCCAGAGATGTTTGACCAGATTGTCGAGGGGGTTGAGGGGTGATGACACTCAGCAGTGCTACATCCTTAAAACTATAGAATTTCAAAAGGGTTTTCTGAATTTTTGTTCATACCGTCGTAATTTGTCCAACCAGTGTCCATTTATTTCCCCAAGCAGGTGGGTATCAGCTAAAAATATAACCTTCAGCACAGGTTCAGGAGTCTGTTGTTTGCTTCCAGAAGCAGTAGTCTTCACTTCTGGCCAGTGACATTGAAAGATCACTAAATAATAAATTATATATTCACAAAACACAATCAGAGCAAAGATAAGAAATCCAAATTTCAGAAAGAACCAGCTCTTCCTCTTAAAATGAAGAAAATTCAAAGTTCTAGATAGTGATCTATGTTTAGTCATTTCTTCTGTCCAAAGAATATGCCTCAGTGACCAAGGACCAAATCCATTTAGAGTTTTCTTTAGGAAAATATGGGTATCCTCACTGAGATATAGTATCCAGATCTGAACAGAACACCTAAAAGAATCAGAAGAAAGGAATTTTAGACCCAGCAATACATGTTTCCTTTTACTTAAGTGCAATGGTTTTTTTAAAGAACAGAAATAAAATATTAACAACCATTACCCTGTTTTTTACTTTACTATGAGGCCAGATTACTGGCAAGGAAAACTGGTTTTGGGCTTCTACCTGTGCAACTCTTCATGTATGTATTCTAGTTCCCCAGAGATGGATCTTGTAGGAGGGCTGCAAACTGTTGCTATATAAACTTGAAAATGTGGCCCATAACCACAAATGTCATACCAGACTAACCATGTCAGAAGATTGAAGAAAATATTTCTGCAGCAATGAGAAATTCTTATTACCATTTAAAGTGAGCAGGATGCCATAATCTTCAATTTCAGAGCATCCAACACAGGTTTTACCTTAAGTATTATCTTTAACATTTACCTTAAAACCATTAACTTAGGTTCTTCCTTAAAACCATTTCATGCTCCCTTTTCCTCCAAGTCCAAAGGCTTTCACTGTCTCTAGTTATTCTGGCTTTTCTGAATACAAGGTGTCATATCAATAAAAGTAAAGGTTGCACTACTACAGCCTAACATTATCACTTGTGTAGCCATGATTATTTTATGGAAAGTCACAAGCTATAAAGTTTCAGGGCCTCAATTGCCCCAAATGAGAAGTGTCACTGGAAATGTGGAAACACAAAAACTCCTTCTGCTATACATAAACAGGAATCTCCTTTCCCAGTGCCATATAATTAATGAGCCATAATACATATGGCATGTCCCCTCTCCGGGGCACAAAAGACAGTGAAGAACCAAAGGGAAAAGTCATAAGAGGCTTCCGCAGGCATTCTGGCGTGACTCTTTGGCAATCTACGACACCTTCATTAGAGTGATAACTTTAAATTTCTTTCCCAGAGGATGAACTAATAAATTAGATTTTAACTGTGTCTGTAGGGAAGTCAGATGCACGTGTCATCTGGAATAAAACACCAGTCCTAGACTCCTAGCCAGAAATTCCACAATATCTTTGGTGATGCAAACAAAACAAATGCCAGATCATCTGGAAGAACTTGGTTAAGACTTCCGTTGGTCCATCACATCCTTCTAACAGAGCATCCAGATCACCCCATGGTCTCTCTCTAATCCTGGGCTGGTCTGACATAAAATTTAACGTAGAAGTACAATTAGCTCCTGACAAATATAATTGATAACTGACAGAAATTTCTTGTTACTTAAAAATCAAGGTCAAGAAAAAAATAGCTTTTCTGTTGTCCTCTACTGCACTTAGAAACAAATTTTAGTCCAATAGCATGAATCCAAATGACCAGATGTATGAATGCTCTGGCTATATAAGAACAATAGCAACAGAAAAGGATGGGTTGTCAAGCTACATGCAGTTTAGTGAAAATGTTCCCTAAGAACAAATTTCCATTTTTTTCCTTATTTCTCCATTGGGAATCTTTTGACTTTAATCTTTCCCCCAAAAGGCCTGGAAACTATTTGAAATTCTGAAAAGAGTAGGATTAAAAAAGAAGTCCCTAGAACCTTCTGTTTTGCAAGGAATAGAGAATCTGAAGCTCCTGGTGCTATTTGGCCTACAGTGGCTTATATCTCAACCCCTATAACTTTAGAACTTCCAGTCTTTCTAAAGGGCATCAGAAAAATAGCAAAACATATAACTTCACTGCATTTGGGGAAAATGTCTTCAAAGACTTGATTGTGATCATCAGATCATAAGATTATAGGATTGGAATTGGAAGGGAGAAATTATCTAGTACTCTCCCCTCATTTTAAATATGGGGAAATTGAGGCACAAAGTGAAGGAACTTGGACATTAAATCTGGCCCAATTCAGTCAGCCCTTCCTTTGACATTAGCCCCAACCCATCCTACTCCCCCCCCCCCCCGCCAACACCAAAACAGAGCTCAGGTTCAGAAACCACCACTACTGAGCAACAGAAACATAACTGAGGAAGGGAATAAGACGAAAGTACGGCAGTCTCTCCAGGTACTACTCTAAACTGAAGTACAGGAATGAAATAGGACACACATAGTCTGCCACATGTACCGTAAGACTCAATTGAACCAAAAAGTAGGGATCTATTTCACACACACACACACACACACGCTTCAGTTTCTGGTCTTACCCTGTCCGAGGTGTAAAAAACCATGAATAGTACCCCTGATAAGTATCTGGAGGGGAAAATAAATAAATAATTCAGAAAACTCTGATCATTTCCAAAAATGTCTGGGTTCTATCAAAACAAATAACAGGTGAGAGCTGGGGGGAGGGGGAATGAAGCTCCACAAGAAGCCAGATAAAATAGCCCTAGCAAGATTTTTAAATGTCACTCTCCAAAGGTCCCTCAGAGGCTTTGACCCTTCAACATAGACAACTATACTTATCACAAAGTAAATACCAGGAACAAACTCTTCTGACATTGAAATGCATGCATTTTTTTAAGACAACAGAAGAAAAACACTGCTCATCCAGGATAGAAGTGCCATAGGGTAGGTGGTGAAATTTACCAAAACAGTTTTTTACATGCATGATTGGTATAGATGATCATCAGAAAAGCCTTGTCATTACATGAAACAGTTTTCTGGGATTAATGTGACTCTAAAAAACTAACCCAACTTAACCTCTCTCAAACTCAGTTTCCACATCTTTAAAATAGAGGTAATATCTGCCAATTCCATGTCCTTAAACAGCTTCTGAGAACCAATCTGACACATTTCCCTGAAATACGGAATACAATTTGCATTTGACAGCATTTATTCAACTCCTTGCCACCTTCCCCCTACCAATACATAATCATCATTCCTAGTACAAAACACATTCATGCTTTATCACCTTAGCAACTTCTATATCTTCTTCAGTGTTGTGGTCCATAGGATGCTTGGCATTCCCTCAGTAAAAAGAGGAAAATGTGGAAATTATTTCATTTTAGAGAACTTTAAATAAGAACAGGAAAGGGGGACATCTGTTATTCCTAGTCCTCCCAGGCAAGAATGAAATTGAGAAAGCCTTGGCTGCATGGTATAGTCCCACCCTGTAACACTATTCATTTTTATCAAACCAATACGTAAAGAAACGATGTCAATAGGGAAATCAGTTACCTCTCAGAGGCAGTAGAGTCTACTTTTAAATGTCTCTAATTGGACATTTCCCCTTATACTTGGCCTAAATATGTGTCTCCAATTTCCACCCATTGCTTCTTCATCTACTTTGTAGATCAGGCAGAATAAGTGTCCTCTCTCTTCAGCATGAGAAGCCTTAAATCCTTGTAAGTAAGTTGTCATTTCACCCTGAGTCTTTTCTCAAGGCTAAACACCTCCTGTTCTTTCAACAACTTATTGCAGTGCCTTTATCAACTTGGTCACCCCTCCTCTGAAAGCATGTCAGCTAACCCAGGTCCTTCCTAAAACATAAGCTCCCAAAACTTGTTCTACTGCCTTCCTCACTGCAACCACAATGCCACCTTTTAATCTAGCCTAATATTGCATTAGCCTCATTAAATTTGGTTCTTACATCACCTTTTCCTGACTTTCCTGATTCAGGTTAACTTGCATATTCTACAGATTAAAAGGCCAAAGCTTGATGATCCACAACTACTGAGCTTAACTGAAGCTATTGCTTTCTACCACCATTAGCTTTACAGGTTAATAGAAGGAAAAATAATGAAATGTCTGTTCTTCACTATGCCAAGTGACATAAATTTCAGTTTTACTTATGGTTTATAACAATATGGCACTGAATCTGAAGTCACAAAGACCTGGGTTTGAATAATGCTTCAAATACTTACTAGCTGTGTGACCCTAGACAGGTCACTTAACTGCTCTCAGCCTCAGTGTCCTCATCAGTAAAATAGAGATAATAATATTTGTAGTACCTATATCACAGAATTGCTATGAGGAGAAAATTAAATACTGTTAGTGCTTCACAAACCTAAAAGTACTGTATGTCAGTCACTTTTATTAGCTACATCAGAGGCCAAATATGACCATCTGCCCATTTACAAACTGTTTGTTTAAAAAGAGCAATAATAAATGCTTTATCTTACCAAGAGAATACAGTATTTATCCATCCTAGCTCATTAGTAGGTAAGTCAGAATATGGTATGTGTTTATTTGTATGTATTATATATGTATATATGTGTGTACACACACACACACACACACACACACAGCCTTCTGTAAATGAATGATAAATTTTAAAATCACTCTTGGTTTTCCAAAATTTCCTTTTTTTTTTTTGAGTTTGGAGAGAGAGCAAAATTAATAAAATACAGAAGTTGCACATGAAATTTAACTTACTTGTGAAAATTATGTAAATAAACCTTAAAATGCAAAGGCCTCAGGGGATCCCAGACAAACTGTTCTTATTTTTAAAAATATTTTTGAACTTACTAAACTTACTAGTTTAGGATAAGAAGTTAATATTCATAACTGAAAATAGAATATCAATTTATTGACAGTATTTCCAAATTAAAAATAGAAAATTATCATTTTAGATTCTGGGTTTCTATCTCTTCCCCAACTCCCACCAAAAAAAACCATGGCTAGGGCAACCACAGTAAAATTTTGACTCTTCCCTTTAGTCTCCCCATTTTCTGACAGCTCTTTATTCTACCAGGACAGAGGAAATATCAGCCTACAATTATTTTATACATCAAACTCTTGTAAGATTTTTGCACACACACAAACTTTAGATCTAAACTAGTTTGCCTGTCTTTTACTAACAACTAACTAGCAACTAAGATTTGAATTTTATACTTCACTGCCAGAATAAAACTAGCAGTTTACCACTAGGTCATGCTGTACAGGGCTTACAAACCAAGACAATTTAACATTGTAACACAAAACTATCTGACTTAGATTTAGTCTATTTTCTGTTATATATCACAAGTTGGAATTTTATTCCAACAAAGCCTTACATTTTAGATTTTAAATACATTTTTGAATGATTAAATATATTCTAACAAACCTTTGACTTGATTTTAGCCAGTCTTTCAGTAAAACTGCTTTTCTCCCAATATATAAATGAGTAAATGAAACATAAACAAGAGAATATAAAGAAATGTGTTAGCACAGACATCAGCTATACTGTTAAAGATATACAGTCAAGTTTAAGGGGGAGAAATGTTAATTATGGACATGTAATTAAAAAGGCAAAATCCTTTAATATCACTCCTTACGAGAGACCGAGGTGGGCACTAGAAAGACACCTAGCCTTGGCGTCTGAAAAATCGAGATTCAAATCCTGTGTTAAAATGCATGCTGATTATCTAACTCTGGGCAGATCTTAGAGAAGCTGGTGCTGACCAGCGTGGATAGAGGAAATTCCCTCCTCCACGAGTTTCTACAGCAATGAATTTACAACTTCAACCCCCCATTTTAACACCATTATTATTTCTTTTTCTAAACTCGGCAAGAATACAAATTCTGGTAAATAAGTCTGTGTGGTTTTGTTTGCTGGATTTTCTGGTTTGTGAATTTTTTTTTTATAGCGATTGACACCAAAACATCCGTAAAGAAATTCATTTGGGACCCGCGCAAGATTTAATTTTTTAAAAAGCTACTATGAGAAATGTACTTTGTTTCCCTATTATATTAAACAAATAAAGAAAATCTGAGTCTACACTTTATGTTCCTCTACTCTTCGAGCCTTTTTTTTTCTACAAGTTTAAAAGATTGTATAGGCTTCCCCCCCCACACACACACTTAATCCATAACAATGCCCCGATTGGGTAGGAGAAGGGACGGATATTTTTAAGATTCCTTAATATGATAAAAGGTAAACGCAACATAAAGTCAGAAGGAAAAAGCAATGAGCAAGGTCAACTTGAAGATTAAGAGAAAGCTCCTACAAGACCCAAAAGGAAGGGTGACGGCCGTGTAGCTCCGGGCCGAGCGGCAGCGAGTAGGAACTGGACGGCTCCGTCCTGAGGGAGGCTCAGTCCTGGGTTCGCTCAGTGCAGACCAAGTCGTGAATTTCCGGATGACGGTGCAGAAGAGCAACAACCAAATAATCAATTACAAATCCACTTCTGAAGTGGCAGCCTGCTCATCTCCGGACTTCCGTACAACTCTTCATCTCATTGGCAGGGTGGAAGGTGAGGTCGATGCTGATTGGTCGCTTTGTTTTCTGTAGAGGGCCCGGGCGGGCTTGCAGGACTCTGATTGGCTACTGGAGACTGGCCCTCGCGCTGAGGGCCGGGCCGCGGAGCTGTACTGGTAGAGCTGACGCTGAAACTAAGAAACAAGCTCTTTGGGATACGTCGAAGCAGGGACGGCATCTTTTGCGCACCACCTAGAAAACTGCTAGTTAACTTCCAAGCGTTTGATTTACTCCGCAGGAGTACAGGATTCATTCGTCCACTCGTTTAACAAGCATTTATTAAAGGTCTGTTACGAGCTATAGGCTGAAGAATAACAGACAGATATAGAAGACTAAGGTCGCTGTCCTTAAGTTTACAAGTTAGTGATTAAAGTACATGATATGATTTTAGTTCATAGCATAATTATTTGTTATATTTTACTTTTAAAAATTAGTATTAATGTAGAATTGTGTTGAAAAATCACACGAGGATAACATAGGGAGTTTCTTGGGAAATTTCGACAAATTTTAAACAAGCTAATCGAAGTCGAGTTTCAAAATACCCAAATTGATCTGTGATCTCATGCGTGGGGATGTTCCCTCCAATGATACACGTTAGAATCCATCTATAGTTGCTTCCTCTGGGAAACTCAAATCCATGGCAGAAGAGGGAGCCGAGGAGATTTCTACTCTACACCAAAATGACATTTGGAGTCAGAGAAATGGGTTCAAAACCTGCCTCCTTCAAAACCTGTCATTTGTTAACCCTAACTCTAAAACCTAACTCTAAAGGAAGTCATTTAACCTCTTGAGTATCAGTTTCCTCATCTGTAAAAGATGAGGGTTGGACTAGGAAACCTCTCAATCCATCTCTAAATCTGGATAGTTCCATGCAGCAATCCTCCCATAAATTCAATGCAAAGAGTTCATTAAACACAATGAAGGCCTTTCTCATTTCCTCTTGTCATATTAAGAGGCAGCTAGGATTCCAAGTCCACCAACCAAGGAAGCAAAGGGGTCATCCAAGGAATTTATCTTCTAGTCACATGTCTTATCTTTTTTTTTACAAATGAGGAAACTGAGGCAAACAGGGTCAAATGACTTGTCCAGGGTCACATAGCTAGTAAGTGTCTGAGGCCAAATTTGAACTCAGGAAGATAAGTCTCCCTGATTGTAGGCACAGTCCTCTAGCCACTGTACCACCAACCTGTCCCAATGATCACACAGTTAGTATCAAGTTAATATCAAAGGTAGAACTAGAGTCTGGGCCTTTCTGACTTCAAGGTCAGTGCTTTCTCCATCATATCATCCTGTTTCCCTTGAACTACCAGAGTTTATTTGGCCACTAATCAACTACTGGACACAAAGATTATATCCAATTTTTCCCTATTACAAATCTACTATAAATATTTTTTGTACAGATAGAGATAATGTAGTGGAAAGAACACTAAACTTGCTCTCTCCTAACCACTTACTAGAACTAATTGTTAAGGTATCATTTTACCATTCGAAACCTCTGTTTCTTCAAAATATTGTACTAGTTTTACATTTAAATCAAAAATGTAATACAATGTCCTACAGAGTAGTCAATGTTCAATTTTATCTTTAAAAATAATTTTCATCCAATCTGTAGGGTATAAGGTTGTACCTCAAAGTTTTATTTGCATTTCTCTGATAATTAGAGGCTTTGAATAAATTTCCAAGTGACTATTGTTTGTCAAATTGGAAATTTTAGAACGTTCATGTCCTTTAAAAAGTATCATATTGAGGCTGCTAGGTGGTACAGTGAATAGAGCACCAGACCTGGAGTCAAGAAGACCTGAGTTCAAATTTGGCCTCAGACACTTAACACCAGCAGTGTGACCTTGGGCAAATCACTTAACCTCAATTGCCCTACTTTCCCCCTCCAAAAAGCAAAAAAAAAAAAAAAAAAGTATTCATATCCTTTGAACATGATTGTGGAATACATACTTGTCTTTTTTTTTTTTTAGGGGAAGTAAAAAAAAATCAAACTATTTATTTTTTCATCAAACCACTAGGAAAATATGACATAGCCTTGAAACACTGAACAGGAAGGCTATACTAATTGCATTCAGTAAGAAGTTGGTATAAAGAGAACAAGATCTTTTTCAACACAAGGCCTGGTACTAACATGTTGCTGAAAGTTTTAACCAAGAGTGATAACTGGATAATTGGTGCTGCCTCCTGTACTCTCAAGTAAACAAAAGCTCTCCTTTGCAACCTGCTTAGAAATTTAAGTTGTCTTCCTACCCTTCCCTGTCCTAAGAGAGTCCTCTCAACAAGTTGTTTCTGTTGAAGAACGCAAATGAGTAGGGCCAGGGTCAGGTATCACAAATTTTCTCCTTTGGGGAAAACTAACTTTCCCTCATCTACCATTCCATTAAGCAAGAGGCTTAAGATTGTTCTGCAAGCAAAGAGAGGCTTTCTTTGGCCTTCACTCAAAACCATTTCATGTTAGTCTCATAAAACACTTTAAATGAAGTGTTGCCCCTGTAGTACCTTCCAGAAGGGCAAGAAAAAGTAACCTGAGCAGGAGTCCTGGAAAAGCCAGCGTGAAGGAACCTGAGCTTCACATGCCTGGTGGGAGATTTCCCATTTGTGCTCTTCCTTGGTGTCCCAGCTGAAAGCTGGCATGAGCACTGTCCTCATCAAAGGAAAGATCCCTCGGAAGCTGCTCAGAACTCTAATCCAAGTAACCCTCTTCCCAGACTCCTCTCAATGCCAGGTTCTTGTACTGGGGAGAAAAACACAACTGTACTTCTCTTTTCCAATCAGTAGTGAACTCATGGCTGCTGCTTTCTGGTCTATCAGAAATGGTTCAATCAGGTGGATGTGAAGTTGGCACCAAACAAAAGTGGACGACTACCTCTAGGATTCATACCAAATGGGAGGTAGGTTAGGGAGAACTGCTAATACCCACAAACCCAAAGCGTTATTACAGCTTCTAGGAATGGAATACCTCTGAACCAGCTGAAAGCTGTTAAGGGCTCCAACAAATAGAACAGAGGTCATCTCCACTAAAGGGACAGACCTGGGTACTATTAGCCCTCCAAGCTGCCTCCAATCCAAATCTGAGAACCAATTTCTTCCATTTCTTCACCTATGGGCTAAAACATATAATGGAACCAACAGAGTCCAGAGGCAGATGTGAAATTCCCATAAAGGTATTCTTTAACTTTAACCAGCCTCAATTTCTTCATTCTTAAATTTTTGCTGAAAGGTAAAAATTTCCATACATTTTTACAAGTAGACCCATTCTCCCACCCCAGATTACTGACAATGACTCTATTTTGCAATAAATGCCAGGGAATCCTTCATCTTCTTGGTCATGATAGGGATGAGGTGCATGTGATCATCAACACATTTGGTCACACGGGACTCTTGCCACCTCTTCACCAGCTACTCCTTGCTCCCAGCATCCATCAAGCTTTGTCATTGCAGTGCATGGTGCATTGAGCCAGGCCTGGAATTTCTCCAGTTCACTAGTCACAAGGACCTGGGCCAAGGGAGCATGGCAGCGTTCAATGCACTGATGAACCTGCTGCATGGAGGCCTGGATGCTCTCTAGCCCTTTCACCATGGTGTCCACCGCCTCCTGCACTGGCAGCTGCTGCGACTCCGCCATGGCGTACACCCCCACCCCAACCCAGCCCCGTGCCATACGCCGCTCCAGCCCCAGCTCTCTAGCCCGGCGTCCACATGGAGCCCCAAGAGCATCCCCACCCTCCTCGGGACCTACATACTTGTCTTTTAAATCCAGTACCACATAGTTTGGGTACTGTTTGTTGGGCATGAATATCCCCTCAATCTACCAAGACACCTGGGAATAGTGTCTGCACTAAGTCTGGCACCAAAACAGACACACACACACACACACACACTCCTGAGTTTGGCATGGGCCAGTAGGCTGTCTAAGGAGGAATGAACTAGCCAAGGTCAGAGACGGAGCAAGTTGAAGCTTCTATGTATATCAGCTATGGGTATCAGGACAGTGAGTTGCCACTGCACTGCCAACCTGGGAAAGAGAAAGAGACTCAGTATCTGGAAGAAAAAAAAATTTCTGAAGTGAAGTAATTATATTGTGACATTTAAAAAGGATCTAAAGGGGCAGCTAGGTGGCACAGTGAATCAGTGAATAGAACACTGGCCCTGGAACCAGGAGGACCTGAGTTCAAATCCAAGCTCAGACACTTAACCCTAGCCACATAACCTTGGGCAAATCACTTAAACCCAACTGCCTTGCCTTCCCCCCTCCAAAAAGCAAAAACAAAACAAAACAAAAAAAAAGGAATCTAGAGACATAATTTCTGGGTAATTTAAATATTTTCTTAATAATGCCAGCATTTTGATAAAAGGACAGCCATTTGGCATCTCTCAGAAAAAAGACTATCATGGCAGGTGGGCTCATGGTTTATAATCCATGGAAAGAAGGGTGTTCCCAAGGATAGTCATCAACTATGATTGGCTAACAATTAATGAGATAATGAATATTAAAATGAGGGTCTAGACCTGAACTTTGATTATGTCATTTACTTCTAAGTTAGCCCCAGTCTTGCTCAATATATTTAAAAAATGTATCCCCACCCAAACTTGAGTACAGCACAATGGCTGCCCCACCTGGGTTGGGTCTGGATGAAGGAAAAGATTAGTTTAACCTTCAAAAACTGAGGTCTTGAAATGAGGATCAATTTGAATCTCCCCAAATCATTGACTAATAATCATTTATCTCACTATCTCCCTCTCCACTCCATCTTAAAATTTCCTAATTTAAGTATAGAATACTATTATTTTCTCACAACCTTGGAGTCATTCTTAATTCTTTCTTCTCCCTTTGCCCCATACCCAATCAACTGCAAGTCTTATTGATTCTGTCTCCACGATAGCTCTTACATACTTTTCATTTCTCTCAACTTATACTGCAAGCCATCATCATATCTTAATTAGATTGCTGTAATAGCATGGGTATTCTAGGCTCTTCCCTCTTCAATCCATTCTCCATACACCTGCAAAATGATTTTCCTATGGCCTCCTCACTTCCCTATTCAAAGATCTCCAATGCTAAGTCAATATCTGAGGCTAGATTTGAACTTGAGTCTTCCTGACTCCAGGTGCAGCACTCAATACATTGCACTTTCAGTTGTCAAGAGTCCAGTCCTTAGGTATATACGTAGTGTGCTCTGCCTGATGCAGTATCTGAAAAAGATGTTTGGTGAGCCTTTGTAATGTTAATGGGATAAGATCTTCCCTGTCCATGAATAGGCCTATGTGACCACAAGTGTTCCCTTTTCCCTTGGAACAGGAGCCATGTTCCCAGGTCTAAAGATATACAGGTATTTCAATCATGAATGTCTTGCTGCTTTCACAGCTGTGATACATCCTGAATCACATAGAGCCCATTGGGGGAGGGACTCACCTAAGGAGGAGCTTACTTACAGGGAAGCTTGCAGGAAGGCTTTCACATATTTTGGTATCAAGCTAATTAGGTGCTGAATCAATAGGGTTGTGATACTTTTTGGCTCTGAGCCTGCTAGTTGAAAACTATATATTTTGGGAGGTTGGTATTTTACTTTGGGGGTTCACTTATGAGAAGGACTTTTTGACTCCCTGGACAGGACTCTGAGTAGCCATTTATTGAGACTCTACGTAGCCCACTACTCAGGGGTTTATGCTGTCCCAATCCAGTGGTGTATGTTGGTGGTTGTATTACTTTGCTCAGACAGTAGAAGCCCTGTCTGTTGAATCTTTATGCTAATTTCTCTGCTTGTATTTTCTACTTTTCTGTAATTAAAGTAAGATTGTTGACCCCCATTAGAAGCTGTCTTTCCTTTAGCAAAGGAGATCAAAGAACCTATGCTAGCAGGCCATACTGGGTATGCTAGGGTGCTTGCTAATACAGTCTGCTGCTTGTAATTATAATAAAATTTGAAGATTCCTTTGTATTGCTAAGCTAAGAGATACTTAGCACCTAGTTTTAAATTAAGCCTCTGTTAAAGAAACAGAAGGTCTGAACCCCTGTTGCTGACATAACAAGAAGGGGCTGAACAGGGAACCTTCATTGCTGACATAACAGGAAGAGGCTGAACAGGGAGGAGCTATACCATATTTAAGGAAAAGCACATGCTGGACAGTGTGAGAGAGAGAGAGGTGGGGGGGGGGAGAGAGAGAGAGAGAAAGAGAAAGAAAATTTCTTTCAGCAAGCATCTGAAGGTTGGGCTGCTGCTGCTAGACTGAAACTTCCATGGAAAAAGTGATTTTGATTTTGAGAATGGAGCTACTAAAGACTTCTGAGGGCCAGCTGGAGCTGCCAGAGGAAGCATGACTGTTGTGTCAGTACTTTGTCTGTCTGTGGCTCTGTTAAGTTTTCTCTTCCCAGGAACAGAAACTGTGAAGGACTTGAGGTGGACTGGATGCTGTGAGTTTCAGTATGGAACAGGAACTGCACAGACAGCTGGACAAGGAACTGGGAGCTATCTGCCTTTGAACTCAGGTGGCAGTTGGTTAGATTTGGGCAGGAGCTGGGACCATGGAAGAGGAGCCATGAAAGCTGAAAGCCTGCCCCAAGTCAAGATGAAAAGACCTCTCCATGGCTACTGAGTAGTGACTGATGAAATAGGGTACTGAGTAGTGACTGATGAAATTTTAATTTAATTGCACCCCAGAGTTGAAGCACTTTGACTCTTGTACTTTGTGATTGAACTGAGAATTTAAAGACTTTGTAATTGACCAAATGAATATACTACCCAGGGGTGGAGTATTTTGACTTTTGTACTTTGTGTTCCTTAAGCCTCCTTAAAGATGATTGAATGATTGAGTTACTAAATGATTGTACTTTGTTCAAAACTATGTGATCACTTTGGTGAAAACTACGTGGCTGTTTTAGTGATAAGTTGTTGAGTTGTGACATGGTGAATGCTATATTTTGATTTTCTGTGATAAGTTGTAACATTGTGAATGCTGTACCTTGATTTTCTGTGAATGTTTTGCTCTAATTTGTTATTGAATAAATAGAGTTGACTATACTATATATTCAGAACCTTGAAAGCTGTTCACAACAGCTTTACACTGGCTTTACACTGCTAAAGATGCAGAATGGGACATAATGCTCTCCATTTCAGAACAGGAGGGTTCTATCTGTGTCTGTTTCTTGTCTAAGGGATGAAAAGCCTTTTGCCTGGATGCTAAACTAAAACTGAGCATGCATACAAATGGCATTAACTGGTGTAATCAGCCTTTCTGTCTTCTTCCTGGTTATGATGGAGGCAATGCTATAAGCCTCCAAGTCAAGAGAAAGAGGTAAAAAAAAAAATGTGGCTTACTTGGCCCAGCTCGATTGCCATATTGCCATGAGCATGGTGTTTCTATGTTAATGGTTCTGTTGGGTCTCTTCTCCCTGTCAACAAGTATTGGAAACAGCCATCACAGTATGAACTTCAAAGGCTGGAAGAGAAAGCTACCCCAAATTCAGGAAAAATAGTCCATACAGTCAATAGCAGAGCCCAGTGAGGAGTGCAGTCCTGAGGAGGAAGCTACAGGGTCTCAACCCGATGGTGGATGGAGGACACTGAGACAGTATATCCTGTAGCAAGGGAACAACTTGTTCAACAGCTATGCTACATTCTAAGCGAACTTGAGGAGGTTTTTGTAGGTTTTATAGTTTTTTATATATCAGCTTTTATAGAAACCACTTCAAATTTGAAATCAATGTCCCCAGTGACTGAGGTAGTAAAGGGAAGACTGTGCCCCTGATGCTGGGGAAGGCAGAAGGATACTTTGTAACTTCTTGCTATATCTTCTCAAGAAATATCTTTGTAAAAACTAATTAATGTTATTTGGTTAAATGACTCATGAAATATTTATCACTGGGTCAATGATTTAAAAAAGAGATAACTAGTGAGTGATATTTGAGAAAACATTGGAATTGAGGGTTAAGTCAATGGCATTAGAAGAAAGACACCCTAACCCCTCAGGAGGACCCTGAGGCCTGGAAAGGAAAATGTGGCCATCTGTAGATTGGGGACCTGACTTGACAGTTTGAGTGGAAATTAGGATAAGGACCCTCAGAAACATTATAAAGACTACAAGAATGCCTAACAGTATGGTTAAATCAAGGGAAAATAAAGTTCTGTTTCTAAAATTTCTACTTATATGTATCACCTTAACCCAAAGAGCTACAGAAGAGCTGAGACTGATGCCTAAGGAATAGAACAGAAATCATAAGTATTTTCTGATCCAAGGATAGATCATTAGAACCTTGGTATATACCTGAGAAAGACAATCACCTTCTCCACTAGAACTGAAGGAGGGGGTAAACAGAAATCATCAGAAATGATTAGTAGGGGACTTGAAATCCTATGTCAATATACCAAGAAAGGAAGGAAAGATGGGATAGGAGATCTGGTATTGCTGCCATGGCCTCAAAATGAGCAAGAACAGATTTGCAGGAGAGAGAATGGCAAGACACCAAAAGAAATGGATTGTAGCAAGACAATGACTGGATCTGTTAGTCAACAACAACAGTTGTGAAACTCCTGCCTTCTGGCCTCTTCGTTCTGGCACTCTCACTGAGTCTTCACCTCATTACATTTTTTTAAGTGTTCACATTTTTTATTGGCCATTTTTTCTCAAAAGAAGCCAATTTCTCTAAGATATTCCATGTATATTTATTTCTTTGATGGAGAGAGAGGAGTAATAGCAGCAGAGCACAAGAAAGAGCAGCCAGAACACAAGCAGGAAAAAAAAGGAAATTCTCTTTCCCATCATTAATATTGTCAGATATATAATATCATAGCTCTTGAAAATTAGGGGCAGTTGGGGAGGTGGGGGAGATTATTTATGTGGGACAAAAAGAAATCTTGTTGTATCCACAACTTGAGGCAACCACATCCTGATAACATATTTGGTAAATTGAGATCTGAAATAATTTCCCCCTGAGGCAGTGGCCTTGGGCATTTCTCCTTCCCCTTAGTCTCGAGAAAGAGAGAGAGAGAGAGAGAGAACACAAGGAGGGGAGGGGGGAGGCAAAGAGAGCAATAAAAGGGAGAAAGGCAGGGAGGGATGGAGAGGAGGAAAAAGAAAGAGAAAGAAGGATTGAAAGGTAGAGAGGGAGGGAGAGACAAAGGAAGGGGATGAGGAAAGGTGAGAGATGATGGGATTAAGAGAGAGAAAGGCAGGAGAGGGAGAGAGATAGAGGGAAGGAGGGAAAGAGTAGCAGTATTCCTCTTTAGTCAAACACCTCTATACCATCATCCTCATTAGATATATGCAACTTTTGCAGTAACATTTAGATTCACAATGTGCATGATTATGGTACACAATTTCATTTTAAAGAGAAAGAATATGAAGAAGACTCTGAGTGATGGTGAGAAACTTGCTTTCAAAAATAGTCAATATTAAGTGCCTACTATATGTTGGCACTGCACTAAGCTGCAGGGATACAAAGAAAGGCAAAAGACAATCCCTGCTCTCATGGCGCTCACAATCTAATGGGGAAAACAACATGCAAAGAACTATGCACAAATAAGTCAAATGCATGATAAATTAACAATGCCAGAAGGACGACTGTAGAACTGAAGGGGCTCAGGAAAGCCTTCTTGTAGAAGGTGGAATTTTAGACAGGATTTGAAGAGAGTTAAGAGGCAGGGATGAAGACCAAGACAATTCCAGGTATGGGGAGCAGCCAGTGAAAACTGCCCATCTGGAAATGGAGTGTCTTGTACAAGGAGGAATCCAGTGTCACTGAAGTTTATTTATTTAGGTTGTAACACAGTAGTGTTTCCCTTCCTAGATCAGGAATACAAAAATTAAAATGAGTTGGATCTTTAAAAGGCAAAGGCTGCCAAGGATTGGTCCAAAGCACTCTTATCTGCCTGTGTCACCTGTTGACCCAAATTTGAGGATGGAGGCCACAAGCTCTCTTCCATCAACAGCTTGCCCAGAAAAGATTTCCTAGTTGTGAACTGATGCAACCATTCAGGAGAGCAATTTGGAACTATGCCCAAAGGGCTATAAAAATGTGCATACTCTGGGCGGCTAGGTGGTGCAGTGAATAGAAGGACCTGAGTTCAAATGTGAACCCAGACACTTGACACACTAGCCATGTGACCTTGGGCAAGTCACTTAGCCCCAACTGCCCTGCCTTCCCCCCTCCAAAAAAAAAAAAAGCAAAAAAAAGGTTCATACCCTTTGACCTAGCAATACCACTTCAAGGGCCATATCCCAAAGAGATCATACAAGTGGAAAAAGGACCCGTATGTACATAAATATTTATAGCAGCTCTTTTGGTGGTGGCAAAGAATTAGAAATCAAGGGGATGTCCTTCAATTGGGGAATGGCTAAACAACTTGTGGTATATGAACATTACTGGAATACTATTTTGCTATAAGAAATGAGGAGCTGATGAACTTCATAATAACATGGAGAGATTTATATAAACTGATGCTAAGTGAGGAAAGCAGAAACAGGAGGACATTGTACACAATAAGACACATTGTATCTGTGATGACTGACTTTGATAGACTGGGCTCCTCTCAGTAATGCAAGGCTATAAAACAATTTCAAAGGACTAATGATAGAAAAGGCTATTCATATCCAGAGAAAGATTTATGGAGTCTGAACACAGATTGAAGCAAACTACTTTCTCTCTCTCTCTCTTTTGATTTGCTTTGTTCCCTCTTTCTCATTGTTTATTCCATTGGTTATAATCCTTCTTTATGACTTGACTAATGTTTAAGGTGAAGCTGTTTGTAGAACTCATATCAGATTGCATGGTGCTATGGGAGGGAAGGGGGTAGGAGAAGGAGGGAAAGAAAATTTGGAACTCAAAAGCTTGTGGTACTGAATGTTATAAACTAAAATTAATTAATTAAATTTTTTGAAAAATTGTAATGGAACAAAAAAAAAGGTCTCCTAGTATCCTGGGATCTCCTTAGACTCTTCATCTTCCTTTCAGGGCAGTATCCTGGGGGTTCTCTTTCTATGGGATACTACTGGACAAAACTCTTCCACTTCATTCTAACTATAGATTTGCAGCAAGCAGTTCAGTCAATACCTGGTGATCAGTTCCTCCAGGTGAGATTGAAGTTATACTGGGTGCCTGTTCCATAACCTCATCCCAAAATGGCAGAGATGATGCATCCCCAGAAGATAAACCCACTCATGGAATAAGCTCTCCACTCCTAATCTCTAAATCTCCTGAAGTACCATTGGCATGCAGTGATGGCATCACTTGTGAATTAGGGGATTAGAATATCTGATGGATGTGAATTCCCTTGAGTACAAGCTCACGACTCCTTCTGGCTTCCTGACTTTAAGAGAAATATGAATCCTTAATGGTGTAGGCTCTGTACTGCTTCTGGTTCCTGAGCTTCGGGATTTCTTACTTGTAGGAGAAGCTAAATAAATATATGTTATTGCATGAGTCAATGGACTCATGTTTGGGCATTAAAGATTTGAAATTTCCAGATTTAGAGCTGGAAGGGAGCTTGGCACAACACCCAATTAAGTCAGATCACCTTCAGAGCATTTAAGGATGAAATAGAAAGAATGATAATGAAATGGAAAGGATCTCTCAAAATTTCAGCAACGAACTATGTTGTCCATCAATGGTAATGGAGTAAATCACATTTGGACTTGAACATCACTTTCCCTGCTGTGCTACAAGGGGAAGAAGAAATGGTAGTTAAGAAAACTAAGAAAGGCAGAGCAGCTTGAACAAACTAAGTGTATAAAGAGGATATCTGTGTCATAGACCACATAATTTCGCTAATTTTGATAGACTTATTTTCAAGATGTCAGTGATTAGGAAAGATACTGATGATTGGAAAAACCCTTTTTTTGTGAGTTACTGAGTGGAAGAGAGTATAGTCTACACCTGTGATTTCATCCACATGGAGAATTCCCAGTATGGACACTCCTTTCACTGATGCAGAACTGCAAGTGTTTTATCTATGGTCATACAGCAAATATGTATCAAAGGCAGGTCTTGAATCAAGATCTTCTTGACCCTGAGGTCATTCCTCCATGCCTTATTTCTCACTGACCCTCAGATTTTATTACCACCAAAAAAAGCATTCACAACACCATCAACAAATGTTAGCCCTCAGAGGTACTTTTTTTCCTATCTGTAAAATCCTTATGAAAATAATTGCTACACATATTGATGATATCCTCAATGAAAATATGATAAGGGTATGAGCAGGCTTTTGCAAGTGACATTTGTAAAATATCAGACCATCTTCACAATTATACAACTGACTAAAAAGCACGGTGAATCCAGTGCCCCACGATATTTATTATTTATTGCCTGTTTTAAAAAGAATTTTATTTAGTAGGGCAAAAAGCTTCCTTAAAGGCTCCTCATCTAACAACATGTTCCCCTAGCCATTAAGATAATACAAGATTCTCTGACAGAAATAGCAATAACTCTGCTCAATGATATGCTGAGAATTAAAAATTAAGGGTGGCATAAAAACAGGAGACTTGACTCACTGAAGGCATTTGCTTCAGTCATGGAGGATGTGTAGCAAAGAGTATAAATGGAATATCAATCCTGAGGTCCCCAGGTGTTGCTGTTTGCAGGTGACATTGCTGCAATCTCATTAAGCGCCAGAATATCGTAGGACTTCCTAAATGAGATCTATAATTAATCAAAAGAGGTGAGCCTAACTATCCACAAAGTAAAAGTCAAGGTGATGAAAACTGCTTATTAGGCATGGGGAACCTGTGGCCGTGAGGCCATGTTTGGCCCTCTAGGTCCTCAAACAAATTTATTCCACGAAGTTTGGATTCAGTTAAAGGGCCACACTTGAAGACCTTGAGGCCACAAGTTCCCCATCCCTAATAAACTATGATATGTAATTGGTGGGCTGTGCACATCAAGTCAAGCCACACATATACTCTGGACAGACACTGGGATAGATAATGAACTGGGTCCAGATTTAAATAGGAGGAAGATATCAGGCTGGATTTCTTTAAAGAAATTACAGAGCCTTCTCCTTCTCTCTCTCTCTCTCTTTCTCTCTCTCTCTCTCTCTCTGTCTCTCTCTGTCTCTCTCTCTCTCTTCCTCCCTTCCTCCCTTTCTCTCTCTCTCTCTCACCAAGAGTTGTGTGGTAGTATTAAATGACGACAAATCATGGAATACCACACACTTCAAGAAATCAAAACTGGAGGTCATCCAAAGGGCAATGGAGAAATATAAACAGTGGGTATAAATAAGTTGAACATTTTATGTGTATAAAACATCAGAACCAGATGTAAGAAGGAATTACAAATAGAAAGCCCAAATGCTACCCTGGCATCCACACGATATCAAGAGAACTAAAGACCCCATCGCCTGCAGATGGGGTGGCTCCTCTCTGAACACTTTATAAGGAGAATATAGACAGGAGTTGCATAGGGGTTGGAAGTTTGAAATCTTCGGTGTTGTAGGAAATACCCATATTACCAAGATCTTGAATCCATTAAAGTAATAATAATTTTTTTTAAGCAGAGGTTGGTAGATTGTGCTACACCACTAGCATTCTCGATTGTCTATGTCTAAATAAATCCTATCCTTTGATCCCAAGTGACTCTAAACAACGACTACTGATGGTGACTTTAGAAGTTAAAGGTAAATTCAACTTCTACCATTCCATATACTTAAAGTGGCAGAGTCTCTACAATGGGAAGGAAATGAGCCTTCTGCCAGTACCTATGAATCAGTTGCCATAGCTCATCAATTTTCTTGTATGTAGTTCTATATATTTTCTCATATCCTTTCCCTTATCTCTGCTTACATGGCTACAACAAAGGCTCAGGCCTGGTCCCTGATTAACTCTACTGTCATAGGTCGAGAAATGGTCTATCTCCCTACTCTCTCTTCCCTCTGCAATGTATTTATCACACAGTGGCCAAAATAAACTTCCCTAAGGCCCAGGTTACTCTCCTGGTCAAAATCCATGAGTCTCTTACCCTGTTTAAGGCTGTCCAAATTGTAGCTCCAACCTACTTGCTCTATCTTATTTCACGTTACTCTCCTTCATAGTCTGTGCTACAGCCAAGCTAACTACCAGCTGTTCCTCAGCTACAACATGACATTTCCCACCTCTTTGCAACTGCGCATGCAATGCCACCACTACCACCACCACACGCACCCCTAGAATATACTCTCTCCTCATCTCTGTCTTTCAGAATTCTTTTCTTCTTTCAAGGGATCAACTTAGGCACTACTTCCTTTAAGTCTTCTCTAAGTCAAACTGAGACTTGCTAAATAACTCAACTTCAAAAAGCCAAGGTCTCCTGCTACATCTGGGGCCATCTCCAGTTGTCCTGACCTCCCTGATGTCATGGTCATCTTTGAAAATGAAGGACAAACAACAACAACAATAATTCCCCTTCCCAGATGACAATTCATGGGATTACAGAATTATAATTCTAGGATCATGGACTATGGATGCCATCTGGTCTAACCCCCTACTTTTACAGATGAGGAAACTGAGGCACAGGGTTATTTACACAGGTTAAGCGACTGGTCCATTCCACAATTAATAACAGCAACAATAGTTAGCATTTATTGTTGTTGTTCCTCCTTCATTCTTGAAGAGGACCAATGGCATCAGGAGAGTGATGTCTTGACTTGCAAGAGAGTTGGATTTAAGTGAGGCAGAGCTGTGTAAAGTCATCATTAGAGCCCAGTGCAAGACACAGGTCAGGACAACTGGCAATGGCCCAGCAGTTAGCATTTATATAGCACTTTGAGATTTGCAAAGCGCTTTACAAATATTTCATTTGATCCTCACAACAATCCTGGGAGGTAAGTGCTATTATTATCCCCATTTTACAGAGGAGAAAACTGAGGAACAGAGCAGTTGATTGACTTGCCTAAGGTCACACAGCTAAAAAGTATCTGCTATAGGATTTGAACTAAGGACTCCCTGACTCCAAGTCCAATGTTCTATCCACTTACCTACCATCCAGTTAGTAAGTGACAGAACTACAATATAAATCTGGGTTCCCCTTATGCCGAATCTAGACCTTTCCCCACTGTACCACTATGTTCTCTGCTTCTTCACACATTCCTAAAGCTTAACCTGATTTTTTTTTTCCTTTGCCCCATCACTGCTTACCCTCTGTTCTACTTATCAGTGTGAGCCATTCCAAACACGGAATAGATGTTCCATCTCCTGAATCTGTGCCTTTTCTCTCACTGTCCCCATGCCTACGATGTCTCTTCACCTCCACTATCTAGCTTCTCTCACTTCCTTCAAGACAACTCAAATTTTATCTTCTACAGCAGGACTTTCCCATCCTTCCTCCCTTCCCAATGGCTAGTGTTCCCCCCAACATCTTCCTTTTGCAATGTATTAGCAATACAGCTAATTATCTATTAGATATATGTACACATCTAGTTAGATATGTATATGTAATTATGTACATATCTATATATCACTGTCACATATATCTAGTTCTATATCTATATCTACATATAAACTGATACTGTGATAGTGTGTGTATGTACTGTATCACACATGTCAGTGACATAGATCTAGTTATTTATTTGATTGGTTCCAATAGCCTAGCGAACTCCTTTCCCTATCTTTGTATGCTCTGAAGTTAGTGTTGTGCCTGATATGTAGAAATCAACTAATTAATGCTTGCTTGTTGGCTGATTTATCCATGCATGTGTCCTTTACCTCCACACTGAGTGGTCTCCAAGGCATGAGCTCTTTGAGGGTAGGGATATGTCACTTTTCATTTGTGTACCCCAGACCTGGCATAAGACCTTAACCAAAGAAGAAACTGTCTTTGGAGTCAGAAAACCTGAATTTAAATCCAAGCTCTGCCACTTACTATCTGTGTGATTTTTGAGCAAGACATACCTTCTGTCAAGAAAACCTCTGTTTCCTGATTTGTAAAATGAGGGAGTTGAAGTAGTTGACCTCTGAGGTCCCTTAGAGCTCTAAGTCTATGATGCTATATAAAGAAATGTTTCTTGAATAATTGCCAAAAACAAACTGATGATCAGAATTGCTCCCCCAGCTAGCTGTAAAGAGACGGCAGAAAGAGCTGCAGCCGGGAAAGAGATGACTGCAGGGCCGCTCCCTCAGTGACTGCAGAGGCTGCAGAAAAGCTGCAGAATTGAGGGGAGGGAGGAAAAGGAAGTGAGGTGAGGGAGAGAGGATGCTGAAAGATGGAGAAGGGGTGGAGAGATTGAGCTTGCAGGGGGCTCTACTGCAGAAGTGCTAGGCACAAAACGGGAGGACCTTGAGCTCTACCAGCCGCTAGGGGGGAGGTAGGAACTGTAGGGAGGGGTGAGGAAGGGGTAGTTTGGAGCTGGGGGCGCGCGTTCTCCGCCCTTCTGGGTCCAAAGCGCTCAGTCCCAAAAGCTCAAAGACTGAGACCTTCTGCCCCCTTCCTCCCCAACCTCAGCGCGCCAAGAAGGGGCAAGGCGAATGCAGGATAGTGTCAGCTCAAAATGCCGGACGTCAGGGGTTGCTCGGCCCATCCTCCACTTACCCCAAGACTAAGGAGCGCAGAGGAGGAACAGAGAGGCCAGCAGTCTAAGGGTGAGGCACTCAGCATAGTGAGCTTCCGTTAGTCGCCACATCATTGCCATGGAGACGGAGAAGCCAGAAATTCTACCTAGTAGGGAAAGGGGAGGAGTCAGGGGCAGGGACCTCAGCCTCCTCCCCTTTCCCTACTAGCCCCGCCCTCTGCCTCTTCTCTGGAATCCTGGGTTTTAGCATTCAAGGGAACTTAGAGGTCATGTAAAATAATGCAAACCCTTTCATTTTACGGAAGAGAAAACGAAAGCCCAGAGAAGAGGAGAGACTTGCCCAAGGCCATGCAGGTGGAACTGTGGCCTTCAGACTTCAAATCCAGTGTCTTTTCTTACCCCTGTTCCCACAATCTACTTATTGGCAATGAACTTTTCTTCCTTTTTTTATATCAATATGCCAATTACAAACAGATTTTTAAAGGTACAACCTTAGACAATGCACTATAAGGTGTTTTGCACCTAGACTTAGTTACTGTCAATAGTGCTCTCTGCAGTATTTCAAACAATGGTCTTTTAGTTTATTTTTCAATGAAGCACTTAGAAAGCAGTCCACTACGATTTAGCATCTAATTTAATTTTCGAAGAGTTCCAGGCCTCAAATCAGGAAGACTCATCTTCCTGAGTTCAAATCTGACCTCAGACACTTACTAGCTGTGTGACCCTGGACAAGTCACTTAATCCTGTTTGCCTCAGTTTCCTCATCTGTCAGATGAACTCGAGAAGACAATGGCAAACCACTCCAGAATTTTTGACAAGAAAATCCCCAATGTGATCACAAAGTGTCAGACATGACAAAATATTTATTTGAGGTGCTTGATTTTAGCAATCAGTGGTGTGGCTTTGGTCAGGCCTTTGAATTCTTGCATCTCACTTCCCCATATATAAAATAGAAATTATAATATTAACACTACTTAACTGAAAGAGCTATTGTGAGGATTGAATGATATGGTGAATGTAAATTTCTGTGCAAGCATAAACTCTTATAATCAGGTTAGAGATTGGATTAAATGACTTCTAGTTCTTAGATTCTGTGAAATGCATCTATCAATCCACATCCAGGACAGAACACTTACATGTTCTTCTCAGAATCTGAAATTGAATTGTTTTGAAAATTGTACTCACATATTCCATTTTTGAAAATAAACAACAAAGTCAAGAGCTATCAGATTTATAACAGAGGAACATTGCAAGTCTTTTTTTGGTAAGAGCTGGGGTAAAGCAAGGTTGTTCATTGTCAATGATTTTATTTGCTATAGTCAAAGATGGTTCCCCTTTTCCCTTCAATCAGAGGATGGATGATCTCTTGTTGAGTATATAATACAGACATTTCTCACTTTACATAAATTAAACTTTCCACAGATCTGTGTGTAAAACGATTTTAGTATAATGTAAATTTGCCTGTAAATCCTCAATCAGAGGATGGATGATCTCTTGTTGAGTATATAATACAGACATTTCTCACTTTACATAAATGAAACTTTCCACAGATCTGTGTGTAAAACGATTTTAGTATAATGTAAATTTGCCTGGATGTGAGGGAGGGAGGAAGGGAGTTAGGCAGGAAGAGGACCCAGCATGTCCATGGAAGGAGGGGCTGGTACATGGTTCAAATACATATGGGGACTGGGGACAGAAAAGTGAGAGCAGAAGGAGGAACACCAGGGGTTAAGATCCAGTCAATGGGGGGCCTGACCAGAAGGAGAGGAAGAAGGTGGGGCAGACACATGAAGGCTGATGCATACTAGAGAAGACAAGCAAGGGGAAGGGGGAGGTGCAAAGGGAAGACGAACTAGGTTGTTGAGAGATACTTGGGCAAGTGGGTAGAAGGGAGCAAAGGTCTCCTTTCTCCTGACAGAGGCCTTAAGCCCCCATCCTGCAGCTGTGGCAGTGGTGGTCTTTCCATTTGTCCACTCTTCTGCTTTCACTTGGAGGTTTGGGGTTTTTTTGTTTTTTGGTGAAGGGGTGGTAGGCTGCTGAGCGCTCAGGGGAGGGAGTAGGAGCTGGAGCTGAGAACTGGAGCACAATGCTATGCACTAGTTAAACATAGGTGGGGTTTTTTTTGGAATGCAGATTTCTTTCAGAATTCTTTACATAAAGTTAAATTTGCATAATGTAAATTTACATAAAGCAAGAACTGTTTGTAGTAGGACTTTCTTTTGGATTTGAGTTGGACTAGATGACTCCTAATTCTTTATATCTTTCAAATTATGTTACTCTGTGAAATCCAAAAATTAAAAAACAACCCCAAAATGCAAGAATGTAAGTATAGGCAATGATGAAGCAAAATTATCTGTATTTACAGCTGATATGATAGTTTACTTGGATATAATGGGAGAATTGACCAATGAAACACCAGTCCTTAGAGTGTGTCCAATAATCACATGGAGGCTTAGTGGGCCCACTTCCAGAAATATATGGAGTGGCCCTTTCTCTCCCTATTAAAGAGCACAAACAGGTACCCTCTGATTGTCTCCAACTTAATACAGTCATTCTTCAAATTTTGCAAGGGTAATTTTCCTAGAAAATGGCACAAAAGTGAAGAACGCAAATGTTGATATGTTGAACCCATGGGAAACGGGGGAAATAGGTTCCTGCAAGCACCAAAAACTGTAATCTTTCCTCTTCTTTGTGCATATATGAATTCCTAGATTTATTGACACCAAACTCACAAATAATAGCAGCTTCAGACATTCCTGCACAACATTAACCTAACACCTTTATTTTCTCATTAAGTTGCATCACTGACTTCGCACACTTGGTCTTAGAGTCCAAAGGATTTGCACTATGCTTTGGGAGCATAATTGTAATACAAAACTTGATCTTTAAAGGCAAACAATGAAAATACGCACCAAATACACAGGGAACTTTTTTTTTACAAATATAGGGTGAACAAGACCAATGAAGCACCTGGTAGGATACCAGCCACACCACAAACGGGCATGTAGTGTGCTTCTCACTTTTTTCTGTACTGCACATAGAATGAAGATAAAAATGAGGTTACTAATAAAATCATGAGAATGAATGAAGTCTTGAAAGTTAAACACACAAATGTCAAGGACTGACTTTCTTGAGTCTATGACAGCAATACAACTACTGGTTTCCATTCAGTGATGGAACCTACTGTATGGTGGTTCAGCAAAATATTTAAAAAGAAACCTTTTAGGGGTGGATAGGTGGTGCAGTGAATAGAGCACCGACCCTGGAGTCAGGAGGCCCTGAGTTCAAATGTGACCTCAGACACTTGACACACTAACTAGCCATGTGACTTTGGGCAAGTCACTCAATCCCAATTGCCCTCCAAAAAGCAAAAGAAAGAAAAGAAAAGAAACCTTTTAGTCATCTGCTGAGCCAGAGTTCACTGTACATACAGAAGTTGCAAATAGACAAATTATCTTTTTTTTTTCAGATGAGGAGAAAAAAATTCTGTGGGTCTCCTGTGGGAAAAGAACTAGAGGCAGCAATAGGCTGCCTTATCTCCCCACCTGGCCACCATATGTCCTTCAACATGTTGTGCTTCTATATTATCTGCCTCTATTGTGTCTCATTCTCTCCTAATCTTGGGTGAATGACTATCTGGAGATGTAACACACCAGTTTACAATCTTGTGAGCTTTGAAATGTGGGAGGAATAATTAGATAACCAGCAGCTAGATTCCATAGCAGAATCTTCTTACAGCTACCATAGGCAAGTCTGATGTGGAATTAGCCACCAGAAGGGAGCTACATCACCGGTCTCAGCAAGGAGCCACCCCCACCTAATCTAAGGAATGACCCGTCCATTGGATACACTAGTCCTGACTATACCTAGAAGTAAACTTGCTAGGGATTCTGTGAAGTGAGGAAAAAGATTTCACAGGCGGGGAATGTTTTATAGCCACCATTTTGAGTCTACTCTCCCAAGGGACCAAGTTATGTAGAGGGGAGACAGAGGTCTCAATCTGGAACATTGTTACATTTCAGTCTTTATTCTTATCTTCTCAGTAAATTTTTTTTGTAAAAGTTAATCGATATTAATTGGGTAATTGGTATTGGAAAGGTGTTAAATTTTTAAATGATATTGAAGGGAATAAAGCAGATGGGGAGTTGTGAGCAACATTACCCATCCCTACAATGCCCGTAATGAATGTATGTAATGGAATACTATTCTTCTATAAGAAATTTCAGAAAAACCTAGAAAGACTTATAGGAAATGATGAGTGAAGTAAGCAGAACCAGGAGAACACTGTACACAGTAACAACAACATGGTGTAGTGATCAACTTTGATAGACTTAGCTCCTTTTAGCAATATAATGAGCTAAGACAATTCCAAAAGACTCCTGATGGAAAACACTATCCACATCCAGAGAAAGAGCTATGGAATCTGAATGCAGATAAAAGCAGACTATTGTCTCTTTCTTCTTTCTTTCTCATGGTTTTTTCCCCTTGTTTTGATTCTTCTTTTACAACATGACTATTGTGGAAATATCTTTAATATGATTGTACATGTATAGCCTATATCAGATTGCCTACCATCTTGGGGAGGAAAGGGAAGAAGGGAGAAAAAAATTTGGAACTCAAAATCTTATAAAAGTGAATTTAAAAACTATCTTTACGGGCAATTGGAAAAAATAAAATACTGTTAAGTGGGGTGAAAAAACAAATGAAAATACAGGTACAGTCCTTATTGCTTTATTTATTGTTATTTATTATGATGATTATATTTATTAATTGATATTTTTATTATTTATTATACATAAGTTGATTTATATGTTTAGTGTTGTAAAAACCAAACTGCCATTGTTTTCACTAATTCACATAGAACTACTAAAAATGATGGCAGAATACTTCTGAGTGAACAAAGTATTAAGAATCTCAAGGGAAATAATGGAGGGAGGGTAGAACTAAAGGTGTACCTAGCGTTATTAGATACCTATATTATAAAGTATTCAACAGAAGCAGCCAGCTAGGTGGCATAGGGTGCTAGACTTGGAGTAAAGAAGACGCCCATTCAAATTCTCCCCCACATACTTACTAGTTCTGTGACCTCTCTCTGAAACACTTTCCTCTTCCATAAAATGGGAGTAATGCTAGCTCTTATCTCCAAAGGTTGTTGTGAAGATTAGATCAGATATGTTTAAAGTGCTTTGTTATCCTTAAAAGTACTATGTAAATAACATTCTTAACATTATTTATCAAAATTATTTGGTATGAGTTAAAAAACAGAAAAGTTGGGACAGGTAGGTGGCACAGTGAATAGAGCACCAGCCCTGGAGTCAGGAGGACCTGAGTTCAAATTTGACATCAGACACTTAACACTAGCCGTGTGACCTTGGGCAAGTCACTTAAACCCAACTGCTCTGCCTTTCCCCTCCAAAAAGCAAAACAAAAGCCAAAACCAGAAAAGCAGATCAATAGAGTAGATGATGTAAGCAAGAGCTGGAAGCTATTCCTCATAGTAGATTTGTGTTCAATAAACCCAGGAGTCTAGATGATGGAGGATTCCTTGTTGATGGTGATGTCCTCCTGATGCTCCTATTGCCAGGTGTGATTGTACTGTGTGTTTCAAGTTCGAGAACCCTATAGAGCCTCCTAAATGTGCTTCTCAAGCTACCAGACCACTTAGAGACCTCAGCCTGGCAATCCACACAGGAAAAACCAAGTATTTGGAGAATGCTTATTAAGTCAAGACTACAATACGGACCAAGATGGACAGCTTCTTGAATTGGTCTATAAATGAATAAATTATATAGATATAGATATAAATGTATATAGATATCATATGTAAAATTGAATTATATAAGATGTGTTAATAAAATTTATTCTATATCTACATGGCTGCATAGCCATACATACATGTACAAAATATATGTGCACATACTAATATACATACATATATGTGGATGTTCATATGTGTGTGTGCATGTATGTGTATATACATGTGTGTGCATTTATTTATCTTAGACAAAGTCTACACATAGACAGTGAGCTGGGCCCAGAATTAAACACTAAGAAAGGAGAAGGCAGTATTGCATTTGAGATTTGTATAGCACATTTAAATACCTCAAGCTTCTCCCTGAAACAAAAATCTGTCTTTTAAAATCAGTATTCTTTCAATGATACAATATCGTCATGAATGCCAAAATGCCAAAAATCTCTGAATAGTCCACATTGTGGGTCACCAGAAGAGAGTGGAGAAACATATGGTGGGTATAAATAGACCTGTCATATATCTACCAATGATGAATTCCATACAAGAAGTGGCACAGAAATATCAAAACTGGATAACTGGTAAAAGAAGGTGAGGCAGTTATATAGTGAGATCAAGAGACAACAGATGAGTAAGTCACATAATTTCTTGGCATCCTCATAAATATTAAATGACCCCAGGGGAAATCCCAAGATGTTGACCTTGTAAGGAAGAGGTCATGTCAGATTTTTCTTTTTTTGATGGGGTTGCTAAATTGGTAGAGGGTGAGAATGTTGTAGATGTAGTTTAACTTAGATTTTGACCAAGCTTTTGATTAGATAGATAGATAGATAGATAGATAGATAGATAGATAGATAGATAATTCTTGTATATACATATATATATATCATTCTTGTAAAGAAGATGGAAAGAAATGGACTAAATGACACTATAATTAGATGGATTCAGAGAGCTAGTTGAATAACAGGATTTTCCAGTGGAGCACCCTAAGAATCTGCATTGATCCTGTTGAATTTTTTTTATCAGTGACTTGAATGAGGCAAAGGTAGCACACTCATCAGATTTGCAGAGGACAAAAAACTGGCAGGGATGCCTAATCTGCTGGATCAAAGAGTTAAAATCCTAAAGGATCTCAGCAAGTTCAAGAGAGAGCATTGGATTGAATATATCAAGGCAAAATTCAATAGGGATAAATGTAAAGTCTTCTTCACAAACACAAGATGGGATAGATATGGTTGAATAGCGGTTTGAAAAAGATTTGGCAGAGGGGAGCTTTAGGGCACTACAAACTCAATATGAATTAATAGAGTAGTGGCAGCCAAAAAAAAAAAAAAAGGAATGTCATCTTGGAATGCTTTAAGAGAGGCACAGTGTCTAGAAACAAGGAGATGATGATATTCTGTATTCTGTCCTCAAAAGACCTTATCAAGTAGCATATTCAGTTCTTGGTGCCACAGGATACAGATAAGTTGGAGAGTGTGCAAAGGAGAGTAATAAGGTTGGTGAAGGGCTTGAGGCTAAGGCAGATGAGAATTCACTGAAAGAATAGAAAATGCTTAGCCTTGAGAAGAGAAGATGTGGGGTGGCTGGGGGCACAATAGCTGTCTTCAGATATTTGAATAAAGGATTATACTTGTACTGTTTGTCCCTAGAGAACAGATCCAGTGGCAATGAGTAGAGGTTACAAAGAGATACTTTGAGGCAGAAGGCATGATGTTAGGAAGAACTTCCCAACAATATGATCAGTCCACAAATGAGGTGGACTCCCTCAAGAGGTAGTGAGTTTTCCCCATCCTTGAAGGACTTTAAGCAGAGATGGGATGATGAATTATCAGATAATAGTGAGTGAGGACTCCTTTCAGGTATAAGTGGACTAGATTGCTACTGACATCCCTTCCAACTGTGAAAATTCTGTGATTCCTATATGTGTGGCTATAGATAAAAGTTACATATGATAATAAGGTATTGTTGCTCATCCTTCATTTTCAAAGGGGACCAATGATATCACAGGGTGATGACTTGTAAGTAAATTGGACTTAAGTGAGGAACAAAGTCATCAGCCTCACTCTCTCTTCCAGATTCATCAAAATCTAGTGGCAAGACAGAAGTCATCTTGACTGATGATGGCCTGGGATTCAGTGGATGACCTTGGTGTCTTTAGTGCCTGACCAAGCTCTGCTTCAGCAGCCTTCATAGCCATTAGAACAAATTGTTCTCATCTGCCCATTCTGCTGGGAAAAGTCTTCATATGATTCATCCCTCTAACTTACTGATGGGTCTGAGGCCTGTTGGTTACTCTCAACCTATCTTAGCCTGTCTGCCAAGACAGTTTTACTAGCGTGTGGCTACTGCAAATGCTGCAGCTTCTTGGAGCCCCAGGTGAGAATTGGACAGCAAAGGTGGATGAAGAGCCCTGAAGAGGACACAACAAGCCCTCACACCAGAGGTGCTGTTCCTCCCTGAACACCCTAGGAATATCTGCTAGTCTTAATTAATGATGGGAGTGCCCATATCATTGTGATCACAGATTTAATAAAGTGCAATCCTATACATCATATGTTGAGATTGTGTAATATGGTCAGTGTGGCAGACTTCCAGTCCCTCTTCTAATTTAGTAGATGATCTTTGGGAGTTTCTCTGGTCAAAAATTCATCACCCTGTAGTAAACCTAGAGACAACTCTCTAAATTTAAGAGACATATAGTACATTACTGGGTCTATAATCTTAAGTTTTTCCAGCATGCTATAGTACCTGTCAGAGTTTATACTACATTGTTACAGCCTTAAGGAACCCACGGACACCTCCATAACACAGGTAGGGAGTAGTGTAGGACTTCAGTAGGAGAGTAATATATTGCTATAAAACATGAAATTATTTTTAGTATCTCTGTAAATAATTTTCAATGTGTTACAACATATCTATAGGATTTTTCTATAGAATTTAATATAAAGTATCTAATGCAACTTGTCCTGTTGAAATTATGTAGCAGAGCAATGATCATCATAGATAATCACTTTCAGACTTGTAGCACAATGTATTATCACTGCTGTTAAATATGTAGAACATGAGAATTTAGAACCAGGAGAACTGGGGCCAAATCTTGACTGATACTTGCTATCTGTGTGACCTTTGATGAACCAGATAACCTTCTGAAACTTTATTTTCTACCTTTGAAAAATGCAAATTAAAGAGAGGTTGTTCCAATGTTCTAATGAGAAAATGTATACAAAATTTATAGTGCTATATAAATGCCACATATTAATACTTTTACCATGTTAATATGTTTACATGTTTTAGTTACAGTTCACAAAATGTTTCTTGTAGCTCTTATTTCTTGTAGATCTGCTAAAAAAAAACAAAGCAGAGTTAACTGTAGCTGTTATCAGCTATTTTGCAGCATAGTCCAATTGTTTGTCTTAATGCTTGACTAAGACTGTGATAAGTATTTCAAGTAGACAAGTGAAATGGAAAATTAAAATTAACACCTCCAAGGAAATCCAAAAGATGTTTCCTTAAGGGTATAGTATTCTTGGTAGATAGTATTGGAAGCTATTTTTATTTTTTTAAAAAAGCATTCTGATAGGAGGGAAATTAATAGCATAGATTGTGCATTTTATTCTGTTGAACATTAAGAGATATTTATTATCTGGACTACAAGTCTGAAGTAGACTGACAATCACATTTTCTTCCTACATTTAGTAAGAAAGAAAGAGTAGAATGTGTTGTGGTTCTTAATAAATACATATATCTCATTTAAAAGCATCAAACAAACAATACTCCAATATAATAAGTCCTATCTGTTCATTCTTCCATTGTCTTTTTCCTTCATCTCTAACAATATGAGTCCTAGTTCTAGGTCTAACTAGATATGACTCCTCCTCCAGGAGTTCACTGAAATTCACCACAAGTCCAAATTCCTTGGGTCCACTTCTGCAAGAGGATTCTCCTTAACCTGGTGTTTAGTATTTCATTATGGTCCTCAGCATAGCATTTACTACAAAAAAT
>CM053587.1:187490115-187595974 GCA_028646515.1 Pseudochirops corinnae
CAGAATCAGAATTCAAAAGTATCTTGACAAGATGGAATCATGGGTTGGAACCAAAAAGATAAAACTTAACAGAGATAAATATACAATTCTGCATTTAAGCTCAAAAAGTCAATTGCACATGTACAAGATGAGAAAGACAATAGAGCAAGAACCCTAGCATACCCAGGATGGCTGCTAGCACAGGTTCCTAGATCTGCTTTTCTAAAGGAAAACAACTAAAAAAGGGTTAACAATCTTACTTTAATCAAACATATGTCATTTACCTAGTTCAGGGGAAAAAGTCAGCATCCTGAACTTCAGAAAATACAAACAGAAGCTACTAGCAGACAAAAAATACAGAGAAACAGACAAACAGACAGGGCTTCCAGCTGTATGACCATTACATACATACATAGTTAGTTACCAGAGAGAGAAGACCAATATCTGGGTTTTCAAAGCCAGGGGGCTCAACAGCTGCCCAGAGTCTCATCTGGCCAAATCACATAAGTCTTCCCAAAGTGAGCCCCAAATCAAAACCTTGCCTCAGAGATATATATAGCCTTCTCCAGGGTCAGAGAACATCACAACCCTTGTGACTCACTTGACTACAAAGGAACAAAAGTTATGCCTTCCTGAAAAACAAGCCTCCCACCACAGGCTCCATGCAACCACATTCAGCCTATTAGGGGGCAGAGTTTATTTTCAAATCAGGAAAGGTCCTCAAATTCACCTAGGTCTATTAAGGGGTAGGGAAGATCTTCAAATTCCCATTCCCATTACAAAGACCCAAAAGGAGTTCATGTGAAAAAGACATAGATATTGTAATAGATTATAAACTCAACATATCAACTGCCTGGTATGCCAAAAAGGGCAATAAAATCTTAGCATGAATCAATAGAAGTATGAATCCATAAGCAAGGATAGGATAGTTTCATTGTAGTTTGTATTGACTAGATCACTTCTAGAGTGTTGTGTTCAATTCTGGATTTTACATTTGAAGAAATATTCTGACAAACTAGAGCATGTCCAAAGAAGACTGAAAACAGTAATAAGAAATAGTTGAAGCAGTGGAGATATTCAACCTATGAAAAGAGTACTTGATTGGGAATATTTTCATTGCCCACAAATGTTTGAAGGGTTATCATGGGGAAGAGACACCAGATTTGCTTTATACAGATTGATAGGGCTAGTGGGTAGATATTAGGAAAAGGCAGATTTAAGTTTGATATAAAGAAGAGCTTTTTTCTTTTAACAGTTAGAACTCCCTGAAAATAGATGGGACTACGTGATGAGAGATTGGTTTTTTTGGAGATATTAAAAGAGAGTCTGGATAACCATATGTTGGGGATAATATTGTAGGGATTGCTTCTTTAATAGGTGAACTAGATGGCTTCTGAGATCCCTTACAAATCTGGAATTTTATGATTCCATCTGTATATACAAATGCTTTGGTGTATCATAAATATTGGTAAATATATATGTATATAAACATATGTATATATATATATATATATATATATATATATATACTTACATATCTATCTATATGTAACTCCTTGAGGGTAACAACTATGTCTTTATTTTACTGTGTGTTCCTCTAATCTGTCTTATATTTTATTCACAGTAAAATCGCTTAATATTTCTGCTGATATTTATCCTCAGAGACCAAGGTTAAATGGAAAATATATACACATTATACTGAAAGCTAGAATTCAATTTCCTCTGTAATCTAGGATTATACCCAGGGAGGTAATATGGTAGGTGTTAATCAGATAAGTTGTGAGTGAAGTGAGTAAATTATTGTGTGGGACTTTTCATAGCATCTCCCTACAGGGGATTGGTTTTGACTCATACTTCTCAGAGGATGGGTTCCACTAATGGCAGCTACCCTTAAGATGAAGATGTCAGCTGGGACTCTTGGGAGATAGATTGCATTGGGATGAGATGCCCCTTTGTACTGGTCAGGGAATGGACAGATTTAATTGGTACTTTTCTCCTTTTTATATTTCATCTGGAGGAATCCTGAGAACACAGCAGGTGAAGCCCCACTTCCAAGAGCAGCTGATCATAGCATTATGGGAGAGGCAGATGGCAGAGACAAATGTACTTGCCTATGTTTAGGACAAGAGAAGTTCCTGGGTAGTGTGATTTCTGATATTTAGATGTGGGGAGATTTCCTGGGAAGTATTCATCTCAAGGGTTGCCTTGTGGGCAAATCCAGGTTTGAGAGTTTGAGGTTCTAATTCTTCTGTCAATAGAAAAGGAACTTCCTAAGGAGTGTGACTCAGCAAGAGATGAGAATTGTGCAATAATTTTAGTGTTGCAATAGCAAGCCTTTTTGATGGACAAAGGACCTATACCTTGTACTCTGATTGATGATGCAATAAATTACATTTATCATTTGCATATTGCAACTTTCCCCATGGGGTTTTGATATATTGTGGGTCACCATAAGAAATTAAATGGAAATTTGGGGGGAGTTTTTCAGAAGCCACAGATGAACCATGAAGGTCAGCAGATGACACAGAAAAAGTTTAGGAACTCAGAAATGCATAAAATATACATATAGTATTGCATAATGACAACATATTTTATCTTTTAATACCATAAAAATTCAGACTTCTTCTCTGGTATGAAGGGATGGCTAAATTTTTTAAGTAGATTTTTCTAGATGGCAGGGGCTCCCCACCCCAAACACCCACAATGTGGAAGTGATAACAGTATGTGAATTGTATGAGACCAGTGAAAAAGGTGAATGCCTATTTAAAACCCCAAGTATGTCTCTCTTCCAGGAAAGCCCAAACCAGAGACCCACTGAGGGTCTCTATGAGATGAAAGTGGGACTCACTAGAATGGCAATGTGTTGACAGATCAGTCGTGCCAAAATGTGTCTCTTTAGGGAGTCCAAGTCCCGGTGCTACTCTGCATCTGGGTGTGGAATGAGAGAATACATACCTGTGAAAAATAGAACAAACTAGAATATTGAGTAGATCGCCTCACTTACGAACTGCCAAACTGAGGTCAAGAGGAGGCCAACCCACAAGGTGATGTTGAACCTAGAAGACTTTAGGAACCTGATGGAAAGTAAGAATCACCAGAGAAGGAAAATTACAAAAATTGTTTATTGGCTATAGTGAGTTCTTTATGTCTTTACTGCATTTGTTCTTTGCTTATGATGGTGTTTTTGATTTTCTAAATTTTATATGGGATGAAATAAAGGTTATTTTTCTTGCAATATTTGCTTTTTAACCTTGAATGCTCCTTTCTTCTCCCAAACCCCTACCTAGGGGAACATTTCGTCCACAACTACTGAAATCTAGACGCAAGTGATATTATGACATCTTCCCAGAGTAAACTCTGGGTGGAGGTATAATGACCCAAAGAGCTAATAGTATGTTTGAGGTAGCTCCCCAAATTGGATATGATTCATATGAGCTCAGAGCTTAGGACCCTGATTATAGTGGAAAGAGCTCTAGTCTAAGAGTGAGAATGCTTGAGTTTGAGGTCTGGCTCTAATAGTTAGGAGAATGATCCTGGGCAAGTCATGTAATCTTTCTATATTTCAGTTTACTCATCCATTAAATGAAGATAATAATATTTGTACTACCTATCTCGCAGTTACAGTAAAAAAAAAATTCTATAAACCTTAAAGTGACAGGTATTTGGTTATTAGGTTAAATTAAATGATAATTATGTACAAGATTCTATATTTGGTGCTTGTATAAAGCACTAGCTCTGGAGTTAAGGAATATGCAGTCCACACTCGGAGGGAAACTGTCTAGTTATAATTTAATGACATTAAAATGAAAGATAGGTAAAGAGGGAATATGGACCAATCTGTGACAAAGTCATCCAGTTCCCTTTTGTCCTGATTCAAGACACATTAGTACCTGTGACTTTTGCCTAGGACCTAGTTGAGTTTGCTAGAAATTGTAGCTCTCAAACACTGGTGCTTACATTGTTTTATAAATGGGAATAAGCAAAGAGAATCAGCATCTTTTATTTTTATTTTTTTATCAATTCATTAATTTTCAGTTTTCAACATTCATTTTTATAAGATTTTGAGTTCTAAATTTTTTTCTCCCTTTCTCCCCCTTCCCCAAGACATCAAAACAAAAGGGAAAAAACTACCAGAAAGAAAAAAAGAGAGAAAATAGTATACTTCAACCTGCATTCAGACTCCATAGTTCTTTCTCTGGATGTGGATAGCATTTTCTATCATGAGTCTTTTGGAATTATTTTAGATTATTGCATTGCTGAGAAGAATAAAGTCTATCAAAGTTGGTTATAGTACCACATTGCTGTTACTGTATATAATGTTCTCCTGGTTCTGTTCATTTCATTCAGCATCAGCTTATGTAAAGCTTTCCAGGTTTTTCTGAAATCTGCCCGCTCATCATTTCTTATAGAACAATACATTCCATTACATTCATATATGTAATGCCAAGCATGAGCAACTTCCAAGATCCTGATTACAAACATAGTAAACTCCATTTATTCAATAACAAATTAAGGTAAAACATTCACAGAAAATCAAAATACAGCATTCACCATGTGCAACTCAATCATTTAGTAAGTCCTCAATTCAATCACAAAGTACAAAGTCAAAGTACACCACCCTGGGTGGTACGTTCATTTAGTCAATAACAAAGTCTTCTCTCTACTCAACTGGAAATTAGTTTCCATTCATAAACAAAGTACATTCATTTGGTCAGTCACAAAGTACAAAGGTCAAAAGTTTTCCACCTCTGGATCACAACTGAATTACAATACCATCAGTTACCACCAAGCACCATCTCAAGGGGCAATGGAAAGCAAAGGCCATCCACCCCTAGATCACAACTAGGTTACAATATCATCACAGTATTCAATACCCAAGGAGAGGTCTTTTCTTCATCTTGATCTGAGGCAAGTTCTCAGCAGTTTCTGTTCGTGGGAAGACAAAGCTTAACAAAGACACCATAACATTCATACACATTGCCAGTATCCTCTTCAATTCACCGTCTGCCTGTGAAATAAACTTAGGCTCAACAAGGTCTGAGGCCTCTATCAACAAATGAATCTGACAAAGTAATATTAAACAGACTGACCAAGTACCAGCACCACAGTCATGCCTCCTCAGTTCTTGGCAGCTCCGCTGGTCCTCAAAAGTCCTGGGCAGCTCTGGTTAGTAATTCTCTCTCTCTCTCTCTCTCTCTCTCTCTCTCTCTCTCTCTCTCTCTCTCTCTGCCTCCACAATGCTGTTCCCAGAAGTTCTTCTGGCCTCTCTCAGCTTGGCCCTCTCCCTATACATGGCACCAGTTTCTCCCAGTTCAGCCCCCTCTTGTCAAGTCAACAAGTCCATCCCACTGTGGGGTTCAAATTCCATTACCATTACAATATACCACAATTTGTTCAGGAATTCCCCAATTGATGGGTGTCCCTTCAATTTCCAATTCTTTGCCACCACAAAAAGAGCTGCTATAAATATTTTTGTATGTGTGGGTCCTTTTCCCTTTTTTATGATCTTTTGGGATACAGACTTAGTAGAGGTATTGTTGGATCAAAGGGTATGCACAGTTTTGTAGCCCTTTGAGCATAGTTCCAAAGTGTTCTCCAGAATGGATGGATCAATTCACAACTCCACCAAAAATGCATTGGCATCTTTTATATGTAGCAATGTGAAGCCCCATGTGTAGAGAGAGGAATCCTATTTATGGCAAGTCCTGTCCATGTGTAACTTGAAGGAAGGCAGAACAGATGTCTCTAGCTTCTCCTCCCCCTCCCCCTTCTGTAAGAGAGACTTTCATTCCTGTCAGGTGGGAAAGCAGGAGGTTGGAGCCAGAGGCCATTCTGTTCTCCTCAGAGAAGAGTAGGTACTGCGCTAGAAGCATATTTTTCTGCTCCCTTAAATATTATTAGTCTAGGGGGTATGATCTGGTTCCATCTAGTTTTTGATTGGTTTGTCATTTTTTGGAGGGAAAGAGGCCCCCAAGCTCTATATCCAAGGCTTGACACCTTTCCCACTTATGACTACTTCCACAGTGAACATAGAGAATAAGAAAGAAACCCATTCATTCAAATTGTAGCAAAATGGAAATCAGAGAAAGTATATATTGGAGAATACATACCAGATAACACAGAATGAAGGAGCTAGACCATTGGGAGCAAGGTAACTCAGCTCAACCAAGAGAGAGGGTCCTGGATCTCACCCAAGGGGAAATCCCCTAAAATTTCTGAAGTAGCAAGCTGGATTTTGGGACATGATGGAAACTACCCACTCTTCTTATATCATCCCAGAATCTTTTCCTTCATTGACAGAAAGTGGGCTTGGCTCTTCCATTTTCTCTCTTGAAGCAGGAAGCTTATTGGAGGCTACACTCTACCAAGATCATTTACTTGGAAAGTCTCCAAAGGGGGAAAATTGGCTGAGAACTGAAGCACTTCATGCAGGACAGGGTCTTCAACTACACCAATAAGGAGAAAGTTCCATTTCACTAAGTTTTGGGACAGGGGTTACATTCAAATGCACTAAGTTAAGATAAGGAGGCAGCTAGGTTTTTCCACTGGTTAGAGCACTGGGCCTAGAGCCAGGAAGGTGTGAGTTCAAATCCAGCCTCAGACACTTACTTGTTGTGTGACCCTGAGAAAGTCACTTAACTTGTTTGCCTTAATTCACCAGAAAAGGAAATGACTGACCAGTCTAGTATATTTGCAGCATTATAGTCTAGACTCTAGGGGATCATAAAGAGTCAGACATAACCGAACAAGATAAGCAGATGTCACACACCCCTGAAGGCACCAATCATGAGTAAGCTGGATAAAGTTTCACACTGGAGACGGTCAAACAAACAAATAAATAAATATGTCCTCAGAGGCTGCACCTATGGATTCATCAGTCACTGGCGATTTCTACCTTGAGTTCCCTACCCTGATCCGTACTTCCCATTCTGCAAGAGTCTTGGTCTCACCAGAGTATATCAATGAGTAAAAAGAGATTCAAAAATCCTAATTTTTATCTTTTAATTCAGAACTGAATAAAGTTTTCTATAAAGTGTTATCTCAGCATAACACTTTTGCCTAACAAATGATTTTTTCAAGTTACCAGAAATTCTAATTTAATAAACAATCTGTCTTTAAGAGGCTTGGAATCTTTTTCAGAAATGACAGACTAATCACTAATTTATCAGTAATGACTAATTTAGCTATCAAATTTTTTTTAATTTTTATTTTTTGCTTCTTTAACTTCAGGCATAGGACCAGAGGTGGACTAACTCTCCCTGGCAAAGGTAGCTTATGGAGGAAAGGAGAGCATGTGAAATTGAAAGGTCTGTCAGTTTGAAGAAAGACTTGGCATAGAGCTGCTGCATTCATGCAATCCCCACCCCCACCCCACCCCCATTCTAAAGGTTGGTTCTCTAATTACTAAAGAGTTGGCAAAGAAAATGTGTCTGCACATTTTTTGAATTGTTTAGTCATGAAGATGCAGAGTACTAGGATAGATTCCTTTACTCAAGTTTTATCACTATTCTATTCACCTCAAGACAGTGACTTTTAATGAAATCATAAAAGATCATCTTTCTGACACTTTTTCCTAAATGCTTTTAAGTAATTATTGGTACCATTTTGCTAAGTGTTGCTCTGCTTTCTCCAACAGCACTGTAAAATCTATTTTCACTTGATTTCCATTTACGAAAGGGCACCAACCAGTCAAGGTTAGAGGAAGTGAAGTCTCATGACAGTTATTCAGGTTGGATAAAGGTTTTGCAAACAGAGAACTGACTTCTCTCAAAAAAGGAAGAAAACAGTTCTCTGTTAATGATTTTGTATAAAAAGTACGTGTTATTCATTTTGCTTTTTTTTTTTGAGGGAGGAAGGTAGGGCAATTCAGTTAAGTGACTTGTCCAAGGTCACACGGCTAGTTCTTGTGTTAAGTGTCTTAGGTCGGCTTTGAACTCAGGTCGTCTGGTGCTCTATGCACTGTGCCACCTAGCTGCCCCCATATTATTAATTTCAAATAAATTCAGTGTATAGAATGTCAGTCACATAAATGATAGGAGTTCAAAGTTCATTTTATGCTTTTGTTCAGTACATAGTTTGCTCTCAATAGTTGTTTGCATGTTGTCTTCCCCATTGGAATGTGAGCTCCTTGAGAAGAGGAAGGTTTTTTTTTACCTTTCATTGTATCCCCAGATCTTAGCACAGTTCATGGCACATAGTAGGTGTTTACTGACTGACATAAGGAAAGGAAAGGGATTGTTAGTTGTCTTGAAGAAGAGAAAATTGATGGGAAACAATAGTGTGTGGTGGGTTGTATGTGGAGGGTGCAAAGGAATGGATTCCTATTTTATGCTTGATCATAAGCTCCATTAGTTTACCGAATACTAAAAAATCCTGGAAAACAATCACTTATCTGTATATAATACTCCTTGGAGTTGGGAAGACCTGGGTTCATGTCCTGTCTCCAACATATACTAGCTGTGTAACCATGGATAAATCACAACTATTCTGCATTTCCACAGGGGACCCCTAGGTACAACAAGAGGGATTTTGATTATTTATTAATAGGAAAAATGTTCATTTGGGGTGATGAGATATCCAGATGTGTTATGAAAGAAGATTATAAATCTACTCTAGACGTTCAGCTGTTTTACGGGTGAACAGGACAGCCAGCTTCATGGGGGGTGGGGGTGGGCAGAACGATTGCTTTTGGAATACAATTTGAGGGACCCTGGAAAGATATAGCTATTTTTTTAAAAAGGCTACCACCCATGGGCCTAAAATGTCCCCATCAGAGATCTGGTCATTTTGTGTTAGAGTCACCAGCTGAAATGTGAATCTCTATCTTGGAAAGATAACCAGGATCCTTTCTATAAAAGGCCCTTTGGGGTTGGGAACACAGATTTAGAAATAGAAAGAAATTTAGAGGCCATCTAGTCGAACCTAGTCTACTTATAAAGGAGAAAACTGAGTTTCAGAGAAGTTCAGACTTGCCCATAATCAAACAGCTGGTAGATGTCAAAGATGGAATTTGAATCCAAGTTTTCCTGACTCCAAATTCAAAACTCTTCATTATACAACACTCAAGGACCAGGGAGAGAGGCAGCTGAAAGATGACTTAGGAAGGAGCTGGGGATAAATGTTACCCATTTCATGATCTCACCATGTGTCACTCACAGTGAGATTTCCAGTAAGAGCCATGACTGCCCAGTGCATTGGCCCCTTGTTTGGGGGGTGGTAGAAGAGGAAGAGAGAGAGAAGTAAATACAACATGGAGGGATAAGGAGAGTGTACATGTCTAAAACCAGGTAATTATTCCATTGGTGCTGACTGATGACAGGACCCAGAATCCTCAGAATGACTGCTGAACATCACCTTAATTTGTCTTCTATCCAACACAGAAAGTTTCTGAGCAACTCTCATTTTACAGTTTCCATATTAAGTACTGTATTTACAATATAAAAATGATTAATGCTATTACTAGATCAACTCTCTTAGAAGAAATATAGCTGGGCTTTTAGGGCTCACTAGGGTCCTTTATACCTATGGTCACAATAATCACAGGAAGTAATTTAAGTGTATTATTATTAACTGTATTTACAGATGTGGAAAATAGGGCTCAGAGTGGCTAAGTGACTGGACCATATTATCTCCCCCATTAGAATATAAGCTCCTCGAGGGAGGAACTATGTTTTGGCCCTTTGCATCCCAGAGTGTAGAACAGTGCCTGGCACATAATAAACACTTAATAAAGGGTTGTTGACTGACTAGACCAAAGAAAGAGTAAGTATCAGAACTAGAATTTAAATCTAGGCAGGCCTTCTATCTCCACATTCAGTATTCTTTCCAGATTTCTTTTGGAAAGCAATACTGTTGTTTTCTCAAACTATGAAAACTAACACCGTGGTATAATTTTTATGTGGCTCAGCAAAACCTGTATACAGGGCAGCTTATGAAATTAAAGTATTAGAGGCCATTCGGTCAGGCTCTCCAGGGGGGAAGGGCCTCGTATTTATGCTTAGATGATGGTAGCAGCATTTACTAGTGTTGAAAAACTCAAGGTTGAAAAGGCCACTCACTGAATGTGACAAAGAGAGTCCCAGCACATATTTTTAGGTTCCAAATTTGGGTTTTGATTTAAAAGTTAATACAGGCTAATATAAGCTCTCATCCTTTTCTTTTAAGGAGGGGAGGACCATCTTTTTGCGTTGTTTCTACATCTAAAGAAAAAAAAGGTGTTTTTGTCCTCACCCCACCCCCACTTCTGCTCCCCAGCCCGAACATTGGAGCATTGTGCTGGCCACTGTGGATGCCTGAGAAGTAAAAGGAAAACTGATTAGATTGTTTGTATTGTCCAAATGGAGAGTTTCCAATAAACAAACGGAATACAGTGAAGAAAACAGATGAGATACTGAATTTAATTGAAAAAAAAATAAAGAGCACATCATCAGGATACCCTTCAAGATGAAATTCTCATTATTTTAGCTGCTAACACCCTTACTACTACTTTTGTCACATAGTCAGCAATAACCAGCAGTTGACTCCAACAAGTGGGGAGATGAAAGAATATGTGTCCAGGCAGAAACTTGGGCCAGCCTCCCACCCGGGCCGGTTACTCCCCCTCCCCCCCGCAATCTCTCCTCCTCAGGCCAGGACTGCAGCAGAGTGGACGCTGCCAAAGAACCGTACTTGCGGCCAAAATGCAGAAGAGGGATCCTCAGCCAAGCAGGTATTGGATGAGGCAGAGTAGAGCGGCAGTAAGTTAAGTAAGTCACTTCCCGCCGCCACGTCCGGTATCAACTACCTGAGTACCCCCTGCTTCTTAAGTATTCAACAATTCTGACTGGTGTGTGTGTGTGTGTGTGTGTGTGTGTGTGTGTGTGTTTGTGGTGTCCTTCCCAGAGTCGAAGCTTACGTGAGCTCCCCAGTCCCCTTTCGTCCTAGAACAAGATGAGGATCAGAGTAACCCCCGCCCCTCACGCACCCTAGGACATTATCAAGCTCCTTCCCATCCCGCCCCACATTACTCCACCCCCTCTAGTTCTCTAAGCAAGGAGGCTGACCCAGCTCTGGGCGGCTGAAGGAGGAAGGGGCTCCCCTTAGGGTAAGAGAGCGGCGAGAGGCGGGGCTCCAAGAGACGGGGGAGTCCCTCCCTGGCCTGTGCACCAGGGGGAGGGAAAGGAGGAGAGGTAGAGGAGTGGGAACTGGTCAAGGCAGCAGCAGCCGCTGCAGCTGCAGTCACTCTTCCTCCAGCTGCGAATCGGGCAGCTCTAATCACCCCTTCTCATACCCCACTTCTCCCCACCGCGGGCTGCACTAGCAAGCGAGGCCCTGATCTCCCGCCCGAGGGAAAAGAAGAGAAGTTTCCGACTCTTCCAGGGCAGTTAGAGACTGGTGCAAGCCAGGGTCCCTCGGCCCCCTCCCTAGCTGCTCTGCTCCCCGCCCCCACGTTCGTGGGCTCCTTGGCTGGCGAGCCGGGGCACCCGGGAGGAGGAGGAAGTCTGGAGTGGGGGCTCGCTCGTGGCCAGAGAGCAACAAGGATCGATGAAGCCCTGCAAAGAAGAAGAGGAGGCTGCGGCGGCGCAGGCGGCCGCGGGGGATGGCAGAGGCGGCGGTGCGGACCCCTGGAAGGAGTGTGCCGAGGTGGCCGTGCAGCTGGCGCTCCGGGCAGGACAGGTCAGCAGCCTTCTTGTTCCTCAGGCTCTCCCCGCTGAGGCGCTCTCCTTTCCGTGCGACCGCCCCGCTAGCTCCCACACATCCGCGTTCACCCTCTTCCCCAGCCTCGGAGGTGACTAGGGCTCCCAGTCTTCCGTCTTCACACTCAACCCCTCCCCCAGCCCCCCAGATCGACTCGCTGAGTTGACCAGCGCGATGCCTGTGCCGCGCCTCCCCCGGGCAGCAGGAGATGGAGCGAGCGAGGGAGGAGCTGGCAGGGTGAGGTCAGGCACGCGGGACACCTGGTTACCAAACGCGGGAACACACTCTTTCCCCTGATCCTCTCTACGAGGAGCCGGAGGCAGACAGGTTCAAACCAGATCATCAGAGTTCCTTGTAACTTTTAAACTTTATTAAAAAAAAAAAAAACAACAACTTAAATTCTTTGCATCTGTCGCCTAACGTGGTGGGGTTGAAAGGCGGAGATGTGGGTTGCGTTATGCAGGAGATGTGTGGTATGAGAGGCTAACACTTAGCTTGTGGGAAGGTGTTTAGGGTAGGCTGGAGCCATATGGCCTTACCTCCTATCTCCTGCTCTTGCTCCTCCCCCCACTGCCTCACCCGCCTCCGCCCTCCTCTCCTGAGTCCGGGTCTGGAGGTGACAGAATGCTTATGTTCTTCTGGCCTGGTAATCTTTTGGATTGGTGGCGCTGTCAGATAAACTATCTCTGTGCCTAGTTCCTGCCTAGTTTCTCAACACAGGGTGCTAGGATGAGATATTGTCAAAGAAGCCCTTTGTTTTTTGTTTCCTGTAAGAACATTTGCTTTCTTTCTCTTCATTTAGCAAGAAAGGATGCACTTCTCTTTTGTCCTCTGCGTGTATGTCATCACTGTTGCTCGGGTGTCCCCATGGTGCTCCATTGAAGCACCAGATGGAGGTTAAAGTGACACAGGCCTTGACCTTTGACAGCACTCTGGCTAGCTATAGGCTAAAGTGTCCTCTTTTTAAAAAGCCAGGTTCGAATTTAATAGTCATGCTTTATGGCGAAGTGGATAGAGCACCCTGGAGCCAGGAAGACCTGAGTTCAAATTCAGCCTCAGTCACTAGCTGTGTGACCCTGGGCAAGTCACTTAACCGCTGATTACCTCCAAAAGTAAAAAGCAAAAAACCACGCTTTATGAGTTCAAGCTCCCAAGTCTAGGGCCCTAGAGAAAAGACCACAAGGCAAGGATACAGAAGGTATACAAGTGAACACTAACCCATGCACCAAGAATGAAAACAAATACTAGCCAAGCTGCTCATACTTCCCATCAGCAATTTGCAATTAAAGGATCACCAGGGTGGCTAGGTGGCACAGTGAATAGAGCAATGGCCCTGGAGTCCCGAGGACCTGAATTCAAATCCCACCTCAGATACTTAATTTTTACAATTACTAGCCCTGTGACCTTGGGCAAGTGACTTAACACCAACTGCCCTGCCTTCCCCCTCCAAAAAGAAAAAAAAAAGAAGATCATAGGATTTAGAACTGGAAGGATGAGTTTAAAGACTGTGGAGTTCAATGCCTTCATTTTATACATGGAGAAGCTGGTAATCAAAAGTAAAGGGACTTGCTCAAGTCTTAAAGAGAATAATTATCAGATTTGGAACTTTTCTCAAATATTTAGGAGCCTAGAATTTAAAATGACCATAGTCATTGGATGCAGTGTTAGGAACATAGTAGGTGCTCTTTAAATACTTAGTGAATTAAACCTTGAGATAAAACAGAAGGACTAATAAAAACCAAACAGGTTACATAAACATTTTCTCTCTTTTTTTGCTTTGATTTTGGGGGGAGGTAGGAGGGAAGCTCTTTCCTGAGAAGTCCATCTAATTTACCTTAATTATATACTACTTGGTTAAGTCAGTCACTGGAATTTTTGTTATTTGGGAAATAATGGAAGGTAATAGAATTGAATAGAAGATTTCCTTTCAGAAGTGAGACTAGGTCAGTTATAACTATAAACCGCTGTCTTCAAGCCTAACAACAGTTTTTGAAGGAAGTCTACAAGTTTTTGGAATGCAACATTGGAGTAATTCTGAGCTTGGAAAGAGCTGGAATGAAGAGGGGGCTTGGTATATTATACTCTCCTCATTTCATCATTACCATTACATTAGGCACCTCTCTGGCTTTGGGCAAATAAGTCTTAATCTCTCTGGGCCTCAGTTTCTTCATCTTTAAAATGAGTTGATCTGGCTTCTAATGTCCATTTCAGGTGTAACATAGTATGTCCCTGACATAATGCTAATTTCTGGGGATATTACTGCAAGCAAGACCATCCCTATCCTCAAGGAGCTTATATTCTCTTGGGGGAAAGCAGAACATAAAGGGGAGCTAAAAATAGGGGGTGGAATCAACACAACATGAAGACTGACTGGAGGTAGCATAGAAGTTACTATGATTTTAATGATGAAAAAACCATGCAATTAAAGACAACATATTACATAATGAGTATTGTGGAAATATCCTGTTGGCTTGATCTCTGTTATCTTCTTTATGGGAAAGGAAAGATCCCAAACCTGTCCGTGCTGATGGTTGTTATAACTGTAGGGCAAACATTCCTGCCTGTTTATCATTGTATCTTTCTTAATCCTGAAAGCTAAAGGCCCTTCAAAACCTTGGGAGGATAGGGAAAGGAAAAAAAGATTGACAGATTTTCCTGGAAAGCATAGCTTCTTCCAAGAATGCTTCTCCTTTTCTTATCACATCCTTTCTCAAAACCCTCATTTATAAAGTGTCTACATAAACCTTTCATTTCTAAGATGCTTTTTGGAAAAAACCTTTCCCAAGGACTCAGAAGCTATTATTTGGACTCTGCTAGGTTAGATTGGTAGGATGACAAAGAGAGGAAATTTCTAAATGACTGAAGAAACAGAAGGCAAATTTATTTTTGTAACATACAAGAAAAGCTGGAAAAAAAAAAGGGAGGTGGAGCAAAGATTCTGCAATTATGAGTCTAGTCATGGAATCCCTGGTTTCTGGGAGCTCTCTCTTGAGCATTATGCTGATGCATCCTGCCTGGCGGATAGAATGGAGTACAACTGACCATGACTGTGGAAAACTAAAGCCGCACAAGGTCAGTGTGACCCTCGTGAAAGAAGTACAAACTCTGTTCCTTATAACCTTACAGAATAATCATAAGGCTAATTTAAAAACTTTTTTGTCTAGATCTTTAGTACAGTTAGGGTTTAAAAATAATGGATTTTTAACAGATTGGGTCTTCTTCAACCAAAGTAGTTTTCATGACTACCGTGGATCCCATGAGGCACCTGGCAAAACATAACCTGAGCACTTTTGTTTTTTGGAATATAGCTGAGAAACATTACAATGTAGTAGGAAAAGGACCATAATAGGAGATAGGACACAAGTTCTAGCCCCACTCTCTGCCAACAAAGGATTTTGCTTTGGTCCCACTGAGTCCTGATTTCCTCAGCTGTTAAATAGATTGGACTGAATTTTTCCAAGCTACTTCATAGAGCTAATGTTTCCATTGCTATACAAGTCCCTGGAAAGAGCATTAAAGTTTCTCATTCATTATAGACTCCAATTCAACAAGCAACTGATGAGTTAAATTTTTCTTGTCCCCTAAATTTCTATTTTCACTTAAGAATTTAATTCAATTTAACACATTTATCAGTACTACTAAATGCAAGACACCTTGTAAGGTGCTGAGGATACAGAGGCAAAAAAATGATTTGGCAATACAAAGCTCTCTATAATATATCCAACCAGTCAATGAGTTTGTAAGGCACTGTGGTAGGTGCTTGGAATACAAACACACACACACACACACACACACACACACACACACACAAAATAAAATAGTCCCTGTTCTGAAAGGTTTCATATTAACAGGAGTAAGTATATATAAGTATACAAAAAATAAATACAAGGTAGTTTAGGGAAGAAGAATATTAGCAATTGGGGGGCCAGGAGGGCAGTAAGGAAAGATTTCATGTAGAAGGTAAAGTGTTTAAGCTGTCTTAAAAGAAATTAGGAGTTTTTTCCCCAGGCATGGGAAATGGTTGGTGCAAAGGGACAGAGAGAGGAAATAAAGAATTATGTGGGAAACTGAACAAGGCCAGTAGATTGTGAGGAGAGTAATATACAAAATGAGGCTGGAGAGATGGGAGTCAAGTTGTGAAGGATTTTGAAAAAACAGAGGAATTTCTATTTGATCCTAGAGGTAATAGAGAGCCATTAGAGTATATTGAATAGGGGAATGAAATGATCCGATCAATGCTTAAGGTAAATCCCATGTTTTAAGCATAATTAGTTTGAAGTGCCAGTAATGTAGCCACATGGAAATGGCAGTCAAGCTCAGCAAAGACACTAGGACTGGAGATATAGATTTTGAAGTTATATGCATGGAGGTTGATTTTTGTTTTGTTTTGTTTTGGGGGTTTTGGGGTTTTTTTGCTTTTTTTGGAGGGGGGAAGGCAGGCCAGTTGGGGTTAAGTGATTTGCCCAAGGTCATACGGCTAGTAAGTTTTAAGTGTCTGAGGTTGGATTTGAACTCACATCCCCCTGACTCCAGGGCTGGTGCTCTATTCACTGCGCCACCTAGCTGCCCCAAGAAGTTGATTTTTGAAGTTATGAAAGGGAATAGGATTGCTGAGAAAGGGGAGGGAGAGAGGAAGGGGAAAGCAGGAGAGTGGAGGGGACCAAAGATGAAATCTTGAGGAATATTAATCTTAAGTGATCAGGATAGGAACAAAGATTCAAAGAATATAAAAAAGGGTGCAACTAGAGAGGTAGGTGGAAAACCAGGGTAATATGGTGTTTTTGAAGATAAGTGAGGATGAAGTATTCTGTAGTAAGAAGTGACCAACATTATCAAAGACTACAGAGAGGTCAAGGAGGATAAGAAGGTGATTAGAAGATTATTGATGACTTCAGATAAATTTTATTGGAATGATGAATTCAGAAACCTGATTCAGTTATAAGGGATTTAGAGTAGGGAGTGAGGAAGTAGAAGCATTCAATATAAATAAGTTTTCTAAGTTTAGCAATTGAGGAGAGATGGAATGGTAGCTGAATGAGCAAGGGAAGCTTGTTAGGGGGGGAAAAAAACATTGGGGAGACCTGAGCATGTTTGTAAGCATATAGAAAGGAGCTGATGGGGAAGGAGAAATTCAAGATATGAGAAAGAAGTAAAGATACTTAGAGCATAGCTCTGAAGGAAGTGATAAAATATCAGATCAAGGGCATGGCAGGTAGCAGGGCTAGTTCTTTCTCTGTGTTAGTGGATAAAAAGAGAGAAGATGATGATCAGAGGTTTTGATCATGGAAGAGTAGGAGAGCTTATGTCAGATAGCTTCTGTCTTCTTGGTACAGTAGGAAGCTGAGTTAGCCACTGTGTTTGTGGGGGTATGGCTGGGGTTGATGGTGAGAACAAAAGAAAAGGTTTAAGATGATACTGTGGCTCATGAGATGAGGATAAAGTTTGATTGCTGAGCACCTGTGAAGGTCCAGCTGGGATTATGTATGACAAATTGTAGTGAGTGAAATCAGCTGAATATTACAATTTTCTACAGTGTTGCCCCAGCCCTGGAGAAAAACAGAAGAAAAAATTGTGGTAGTCACCCAAAAACAGTTTGATTGGAGCAGTAGGATAAGCTGAGCTGATGGGAGGGGAGAATGTGGAAAGAGCAAAGATGGATTCTAGGATAGCAGCTAGTGAGAGGTTAATTGGGCAAACTACAAATGGACAAGCTTAAGCATAATAACAAGCATGGGAGACCTAAGCTAGAAGAGAAAGGACTCAAAGAGTCACAGTAAGGGAGAAGAGTAAATTCAGTATGAATCAAAGAGTAGAAGTAAAAAGACAGAATTTTGTGGGCTCGAATAAAAGTGGAATCACACAGTTCTAGAACTTGGAGGGAAGAGCAGTTTTGAAAGATGTTAACTTCTAAGGTGTGACCATGTTGTTAAATGATTGAAATGAAATGAAGAAATATATGATTTTTTGAACTGAAAAGATTGAGGAATTCAAGTTTTAAAGGGGCCATTGATGTCTATACCGTCTACACTTTTGTTCTTTCCCAAACCATCACTCCTGTGTTAAAACTACACTCTTTCTCCTTCTTTATGTGAAGTCTGAGGGAAGAGATCAACTCTACACTATCCCCTATAGTAGAATCCTTTGTCCCCCTGCCCTACCACCAATCACTCTTTACCATCTCCTGCCTTGGATTATTCACTCCATATGCCTCTTGCAATCCTATTTATGTATTAGTGAATGAACCTGTAGGATATCCTGGAAGCATACTAATTCATCCGTTACAAATTTATGTTACCTAATGGCATCTGGGCTCTCATTGAGGCCAGGCAGATATCCAGCCATTTTCCAATCATCAATTATGTAGTCTTGTTTAATTTTTTGCTATTAAAAATAAAGCCATAACAGAAGGATGGATGTGATAATTCTGCTAAATCCTGTAAATTTAGACTTGCTATAAGGAAAGACTACCACAAAATTAAAGCTATCCATAAGTGGAACTTCCTTTCCTTTGGGAAGTAGGGGTTTCCCCCTAACTTTAACTAAGCAAAGGCTGGTTAACCAACATACTTTTCAGGTAAGGTGTAGGAGGAATTCTTATCCAGGTATGGATTACACTAAATTGACCACTGGGGTCTCTTTAATTACTGAGATTCTGTGATTCTGGTCAGCCTGGTATTCTGTATCATTGTATTCTTTCTGGACACATTTTAGCAAGGACTATGACAATCTGGGCCACATCTAGAGTAAGGCCTCCAGGGCAGGTAAGAAGACTAAAGAGCTTGACCTAATGAATCAGAAGAATCAATTGAATGAACTTGGATTGTTTAGGCTAGACTTAGGGAAGATGTGATAGTTATTTTTGAGCATTTAAAGAACTGCTATTTGGACTTGTTTTATTGACCCAACAGGTAAAGAGGAGCATTATAGGTTTTGAATGTCAGCATTTTTCATCAGAATAAATTTACTGGAAAAAAATCCCATTTTCACAATCTCTTTCCTTACATTTTAGATGCATTCTTTTTTTGTTGCCCATTTTAAAAAATGCATTTAGATTCTCCCTTCCCACTCCCAAAAATCCCTTTTCTGATATTACAGCATAGTGTGGTATTAGCTTTTTTCTCCCCCCCCAGCTACCATTAGACACAAACATATATGTATACATATATAATATATATACATATATGCACACATATGTGTGTAAATTCTATACATACTTCTATTTACATAAAATATTCTGTTTGAATACAGATAATATCTTTCTTCATATGTCCTTTATACTTCATTTGGTTATTGATAATAGTAAGAATAACTTAATCACTCAAAGTAATTATTTTTTTTTAACTTTTTAAACATTTTCTCTAACATAAAAGAAATCATACATACATCAAATACATGCTGTACAAGGGGGGATGAGGGAATTATCTGGAACTCAGAGATAAGGGGAGCAGTGTAATGGTTGATAAGACATACTCTTCTTCAGAGCCAATTATCTCAGTTTTCTGGGGAGACAAGATGAATGAATGAATGGGTCCATCTCTAGGCTATTAAGGGAAGAGATAGAATGAAGTAGCCAAGTCCAGGAGGAGAGAGAATTAGAATCTAGTTCTCAACCAAGGGACAATGCTGGTTCTCTTTGTTATGACCCTGATCCCAGGCCTGTGCAGTGATCTTCAGAGGGTGTCCAGTTCCCAGAATAGATGTTTCTTTCTGTTCTCCTACATTCTCACTCAGCACTGTGGACCATTTACTCTGCTGAGGCATCAGGGGACCAGGAGAATTACCATCCTGCAGGGTGGTGAGGGGTGATCTTCCTAGGACCTTGCCAGCAGGTTTCCTTCTAGGGGGCCTAGAACCTGAGGAACAAGGTGTCTCAGAACCTCTCAAGAACTTGTCAGGGTCCCGGCTGGTCATTCGAAGTGCTGGAGGCCGTTTTGTTACTTCTGTGGTGTTTGCCTATTTGTGGGAAACCCCAGTTTGCCTCAGGGAGGCTGGTAGTTTCTGGCGTTCAAGGGATAGTGGAGTATCCAGAGACAAGTCCTGCTCAGGCTGTGATGAAAACTTCACAGGTAGGGCCAGCTCAGTGGAATGCTCTGGCTTAGAGGCTTCAGCCCCAAAGTCCTCACTAAGCTGCTTTACCAACTGCTTTGGAGGGTCTACTGTGCTGGTCTTCATGGGTGTTCAGATAACGCCAAATGTGGGAGATCGGGGATCTGAACCCTGAGGTTGCTCCATATCCTTGGTCTCCACCACTTCCTGCTGCTATGTCCCCAGGGAGGGACTTAATTGTGGCGAACTCTCCACCTGAATGGGGGTGCGGAGAATGCCTGTGCTGGGTTCTGTTACTTGCGCAAGATGCTTGCTGTATGGTGCAGGATGGGCGGGGGTGGCTGAGAGGCTCTTTGTTGAGCCCATTTTCACGGCTCGGCCAGCTAGCTGCCCACGAGGGTGAGAGGACGGGAGGACTTTTTGGAGTCCAGCTTTTCTTGCAGAACTGTTAGCATTCCCAAAGTCATTCTTAAAACAATATTGCTGTTACTATATACAATGTTCCCTTGGCTCTGCTCATTTTGCTCTTCATTATTTCATGCAAGTCTTTCCATGTTTTTCTAAAATCATTGAGCTCACCACTTCTTACAGTACAGTAGTATTCCATCACAATCATAAACCACAACTCGTTCAACCATTCCCCAATTGATGCACATCCCTGCAATTTCCAGTTCTCTGCCACCACAAAGAGAGCTGCTATAAACACTTAGGAACATATAGGTTGTATTTGTGTAATGCTAACCATCACCAGGGCAGGAGGAGGGAGAAGGGAAGGAAAAAAAAGAAAAAAATTTTACAAGATTAATTTTTGGTATATTTGAAAGGAATAGCAATTGGTGTAAAGTAGATTTGCAGTTTCGTGTATAGTCTTTTTATTGTACTGCGTTATGGAAATGCTTATTTTATTCCATTAATTAAAAATAAAATTTTAAATAGAACATATATGTTCTTTTCATTCATCCCCAATTATCTTTGGAAATAGACCAAGTAGTAATATTGCTGTGTCAAAGGGTAAAGGTAGTTTAATAATTCTTTCGGCATCATTCCAGATTGCTCTCTAAAATCATTGGATCAGTTCACAATTCCACCAATGATGAATTAGGGTCCCAACTTTTCCACATCCCTTCCAACATTTGTCACTCCCCCCTTCTGTCATTTTAGCCAATCCGGTAGGTGTAAAATGATATCTCAAGGTTGTTTTAATGAGTATTTCTATAATCAATAATGATTTAGAGCATTTTTCATGGCTATAAATTGTTTTGTTTTCTTCATCAGAAAACTGCCTGTTCATACCTTTTGTCCATTTATCAATTGGGAAATGACTCATATTCTTAAAGATTTCACAAAATTCTTGATATATACACTAAATGGGAGGTAATCTCAAAGAAAAAGCACTAAAAATTGAATGTGGGAGAGGAATGGAAGGTCTCTTCCAGAAGATGGAATTTGAGCTGGTTTTTTTTTTTTTAATATAGTCAGAGCTGAGTTTTTAAGGAAGCCAAAAAGAGGAGATGAAGAGAGAGTAAATTCCAGGCACAGGGAACATCCAGTGAAAAGGCACAGAGATGGGCAGTAGAGATTCATGAGTAAGGAATAAGAAGGCTAATTTCACTCGATTGTATTGTGCATGGAGGGGAGTAAACTGAAGATTAAAAAGGGAGGAAGGGATCAGGTTGTGAAGAACTTTAAAAGTCAAAGAGTATATTTTATATTTGACCCTGGAAGGAAAAGGGAGAACTTGGAGTTTGTTGAATATGTAAATGACATGATCTGACATGTGCTTGATAGTTGAGTGGAGGATGGGTTAGAGTTGGGGGGAGGCTTCAGGCAGAGTGATTTACCAATAGTCTATTGAGATAGTCTAAGCATGAGGTGATGAGGACCAGGACCAATTGGTAGTTACATGAGTAGAGAGAAGGGGACATATACAAGAGATTTTGTGAAAGTAGAAATGACAAAACTTGGCAACAGATTGGATATGGAGGGGCTGAGTCTGAAGTCAAGGATGACACTGTGGTCAAAAGGTTGGGCAAATGGGAGGATAACAATGCCCTCAACAATAATGGTAAAGCTTGAAGGAGAAGAGGGGGGAAATATAAGTTCTGTTTTGGACATGTTGAGTTTGAAATAGACATGTTGAGTTTGAAATGTCTTCAGGACATCGATTTTGAAATGTCTAATAGACAGTTGGTAATGTGAAACTGGAGGTCAGAAAAGAAGTGAGTGCTGGATAAATAGATCTGATAATTACCTACAAAAAGGTGATAATTGAACTCATGGAAGCTTATGAAATTACCAAACTAGAGACTGTAGAATGAGAAAAGAGAAACCAGCATAGAGTCTAGGGAGATATCCAGTTAGTGAGCATGATCCAGAGGAAGATCCAATGAAATGAACTGAGGAGGTCCAACAGCTAGGATGAGAGGAGCAATGTTATGAAAACCTAGAGAAAAGAGATAATCAGGATAAGAGGATGATCAACAGTGTCAGAGACTGCAGAGAAATTAAGAAGGATAAGGATTTTTTAAAAAGACCATCAGATTTGGCAACAAAAATATCATTTGTAACTTTAGAAAGAGCAATTTCAGTTGAATGATGAAAGAGGAATGTGGGAAACGAAGAGAATAAGCATTTTTATGGCACCATCTATGTATCAGGCACTGTGCTAAGCACTTTACAAATATCTCATTTGAAAAGGTTGAAAGTCAGATTGTCAAGAGTTTAGAGGAGAGGGAGATTATAACCTAAGTACTCAGATGCCAAATCCTGCCTGCTTTTCAACTACATCACTCTTCTCTGCCAAGGAGAGTATGCCTGACGTGGTACAAACAAGGAGGAAAAATAAATGAAGTGAGAGAGAATGTGTCAGCTTAGAAATTGAAGACCCCCATGGGTGGTTACCAAAGATTTTCAAGGAGTTGGCCAGAAAAGCTACTAGCAAGAATGAAAAAGGACTGAGATCTCCCCCTTCCCCCGCAAAAATGGAGAGCATGGAAAATTTCACAGTCACCTATATACAGGGTGTGATGTTTATCTTTCTGTCATTGCCAAGTAAATATTAACTACATTGAAAGTATAGAATGGTCCCCTATCTAGAAAAATAGGCAAATACACTCAAACTCAACATGTCCAAAACTGAACTGATTTACTTTTCCCCATGCCCTCCCTTCTTTCTAAATATGCCGTTACTATAGAAGGTACCACCATCTTCCCAGTTACTCAGGCCTGCAATCTAGATGTAATCCTCAACTCTCCACTCTTTCTTACATCCGCATACTCCTATAGTCAGTCACTTGACAAGTCTCATCATTTCTACTTTCTGCTATTACAATAGCATGATGGTTGATCTCCCTGTCCATAGTTTCTCCCCACTCTAGTACATTCTCCACTCAGCTACCCAAATAATCTTCCTTAAGCACAGATCTGAAGATGACACCCATCCCTCATTCAACTACTCTTGTACAGGCTCTTGTTAACCTCATGCTAGGGCCATTGCAATAGCTTTCTGGTTAGTTTCCCTTCTTCAAGTCTCTCCCCTACTTCTTTCTATCCTCCACTCAGTTATCAAAGTGGTCTTCTTAAAGTGCAAGTCTGACCATGTCACTCTCCAATCAACAAACTCTAATAACTTCTTATTAGCCCTAGGATCAAATATAAAATCCCTCTGACTTTTAAAGTCTTCTATTACCTGGCCCCTTCCTACCTTTCTCATACCTTACTCCCCTGCCATTTACTCAGTGATCCAGTGACAATTGCCTGCTTCCTTGCTGTTCCTTCCATACAACACTCCATCTCCTGACTAAGCATTTTCGTTGTTTGTCCTCCATGCCTGGAATTCTCACACTTTTCATCTCCATCTTCTCACTTCCCTGACTTCCTTCAATTCTCAGACAAAGTTGCATCTTCTTCAAGAAGCTTTTTTAAGTCCTCCTTAGTCTTAGGGTTTTCCCTCTGAAACTACCTTCAATTTATTCTTTATATAGCTTGTGGGTACATAGTTGGTTTGTATATTGTCTCCCCCATTAGATAAGCTCCTTGAGAGCAGGGACAAACCTTTTTTGTATCCCCTGTAGTTAGCACAGGTCCTGGCACATAGGAACTGCTTATTAAATGTTTGTTGACTTGACTTAACCTCTCAACTTCTTCTGTTACTAGGGAGAATTAAAATTTCTTTTGAAATGGAAAAGGGACCCCTCTATTTGAAAAACTTAAGATGAGAGGGAGTGCCAATTTGTCAGGATGCTGGCAAAAGGTTTGTAAAGGAGCAATGCAGTAAGGACCACTGACTATTCGGAGCTAAGTAATGATTGAGTCTCTCTGAAGAAAAGGAAGCTACATGATCTAAAAGGAAGCAGCTACTGGTTTTTTGTAGAATGATGAGGTGGATTCATGGGTACCATCATGTGAGAGAGAATCCAGGGAAGGTAGGAAGGAAAACAAATGAGTAATGGTGGTTGGTGACTCTCTTCTGAGGGATTCTGAAATGACTGTTGATTTGACAATAACAATTGCGAGGTCTGCTCTGTGTTGTCAGAGAATGTGCCAGAAAGTTGCCCAAGATTTGTCAAACCTGATGCATTTCAAATATTTGGTGACTCACCTAGACATAAACAATGCCTTCCAGAAGGAATATAGAAAATACTGCTGAGACTTATTTGGCAAGAATCTGAAGATCTTAGGGGCACAGGTGGTGGTATTATCCCCACTATCAGTTGAAGGCAGTGGCTTAAAAAGAGAAGGCAAGATTGGGGGAGTGAAGAGGTGGGCTAGTCACTTAAACTCTCTGGACCTCAGTTTCCTCATCTTTAGAAATGAGCAGATTGGATTAAATGGGCTCTGAGGATCCTTCTAGTTCTAGATCTGTTATCCTATAAACTAAAATTTAGATACCTCTCTGAAGTTTGCAAATCCTTTGCATGTAAAACCTCATTTGATCCCCACAATAATCTTGTGAGATGTCTCCAGGCCTTCTCTACCATAACCCACCAAAAGGCCTTTAACTAAAAAGGAGAGGGTAAGAACAAACTACCAACATATATCCACAAAGTGAATGTAACATAGGAAGAAGACTAACTATAGAGATGGACAGAAATTCCCAGAAAACAAAATTCTAGAAGAGATTGGGAATAAAACTTTAGGTATCTATACACAAAGTATGGATAAAAAGCAAGGTGACCCTCAGATTTGAGCTAACAGGTATAACCATTTGGTGGATGGATCTGTGACAAAAATATAACTGAATCAGTCAATAAGTATTTATTAAATGCCTATTATGTGCCAGGTACTGTGCTAGACAGAAGGGATAAAAAGGCAAAGGTGAAAATGGTCGTTGGCCTCAAGAAACTTACAGTATATCAGGGGTAGGTGTGGGTGTTTCTCCCAAAAAGTGTCCCAAAAGTCTTAGTACAGTTTTAAGTTTTAGCAATTTCAAAAATTAAATATAAATTCTACAAACTTATGAAAACATTATTTAGAAGCTTAATTATTTAACTTTCTTGTATATTTATTTAACTTTAAGAAATTTGAATAAGATGGGGAACGTTGTCATTATGCACTGTGTATTCTACACTTTCTGCATGACTTTTTCTGAAATTGTTGTATCTATAGAAGTTCTCTTGCTTGGTCACCTTATCTAGTTCCATTAGACGTTTTCTTGTAGGATCGGGTCAGATTGTCTTGTATGCATCAGATCCTTGTTCATTGGATGATCTTAAGGTTCAGATAATACAAGCAATCATTTTAGTCACTGAGCAGCAAGGGATGAAAGTTTTTACAAAACTCAGAAATCCTAGAGCAATGTATGGCAACAAGATGGCATATATATTGAATTTTCATAAGAAATATCAATATTTTAAAATCATAAATAACCTTTCAAGTATTCTTTTTTGTATGTTTGTAACATATATATTAAGACTTTTGGAACACCAAACATAGACATACAACAGATAGAAACTGTGTAAAAGATAATTTGTAGGGAAGGCACTAGAAGGTTGAAGCCATGAGGAAAGGACTAATTTTGAAGGCAATACTTGAGCTGAGCCTTGAAAAAAAAATGAGGGAATCTGAGAGTTAACAGAGAGTCATTAACCATTTATTAAGCATCTACTATTTACCAGGCACTGTGCTACTCTGGGGATATAATAAAAGGCATGAAATAGTCGTTCTTGCAAAGAACTCGCAATTTAATGAGGACATAAGACATAAAACGAAACTAAAAAGGAAGGAGGCAGGACCAGAGGAGATCAGCTAGATAAAGTGGATAAAGTCCTAGGTCTGTAGTTAGGAAGATTCATCTTCCTTAATTCAAATCTGACTTCAGGCATTAATTGTGTGACCCAGGGCAAGTCACTTCACCCTGTTTCCCTTAGTTTCCTCATCTGTAAAATGAGCTGGAGAAGGAAATGACCAGCATTCAAATATCTTTGCCAAGAATACCCAAAATGGGGTCACAAAGAGTTGGACTTGACTGAAAATGACTAAACAACAACAAAGACCAAGGGTGGGGACATAATGAAGTCCTTCATCTGGGGTGGGAAATGATCTGATGAGGTATGAGTTACCCAGCTGATTTCATCTTGCAGAATGATGAGTTTCTGAAAATTATGAAATTCTGGAGATCAGCTAGGTGGGAAATGATGAGGTGAATTCCCTTCTTGCCTTCTTTAAATGGTCAGGGAGTCAGGGAGGAGTCTCCATTTTCCAACTTCTCCATTCAGAGGCAGGGAGGGGCAAAGGTAGAGGGTGCTGAGGAGGTAAGAGTTTCAGAGGTGATTTCATCTTGCAGAATGATGAGTTTCTGCAGATCTTGAAATCCAGGAAGTCAGCTGGGTAGGAAATGATTAAATGAATTCCCTGGTTGCCTTCTTCAAACAGAGCCTAGCAGTTCACAGATACCCACCCTCTATCCTCTCCAACCAGAGGGAGTAAGGGACCCAAAGCATTCCAGGTATAGGGGACAGTCATTATAAAGGCAGTGAACCAGAAGATGTTGTATTGGGGTGAAGAATTAGCAAGAAGGCCAATTTGGCTAGACCAAAGTATGTGTGGAAGGAAGTAATGTGAAGTAAAACATAGATTGGAGCCAGATAGTGAAGGCTTTTAACACTAAATGAGTTTACATTTGATCCCAGAGGCAATATGGAGCCACTGGAATTTATTGAGTATGGGAGGGACATGGTCAAATTCATACTTTAGGGAAATATAGAAAGATACTTCTTCAAAAGGAACAGGATAAGAAAAAGGTGAGTGACAGTGGTGGGAGGAAAGAGGTAGAGTAGTTTTCTATCCTGTGTGTGTGTGTGTGTGTGTGTGTGTGTGTGTGTATACTCAGTCAAGCATTATAGGATCATAGAATTACAGCTGGAAGGGCTATTAGGGGTCATAAAATCCAACATCTTCCTTTTACAAATGAGGAAATTGAGGCCCAGGGAATTTGTGACTTGCCCTGGATTGCAAAATCAACAAGTGTCTGAGGTGGAATTTGAACTCAGTTCTTCATGATTGAAAATCCTGTAGTCTATCCACTATACCAGCATTTAGTTAAAGGTCCGTAGAGGTAGGAACAAAAACATTATTGTAATAAAAGCATTATTACAAGTCACCTAAACAGGAAGGATAAAATAGATAAGATGTTCTAGAAACATCTGAAACCTGGCATGAATGTATCATATAGCAGTGATAAAGATTTCAATTATCTAAACATCCACTGGCGCTCTCTCTATCAAAAGCAGAGCAATTGATAATTTCTCAGTGTGCCTTAAGTGTAATTTCATCTCTCAAGGGATGTAGGAAACAACAAAACTACTATTTGGGGCTTGATTATTGCAATCAAATAAATTGCCAACAAAAATGAAAACAACAAAAACTCTGGCTGCTAAAATAGAAATGATAGAAGCCTTGAGAGAATATGACCACTCCATTTTATAATGCATGATAAGAGGAGCAAACAGCCACACGTAGTTTAACATGTAACCTCGATTTTTGGAGAGCAAATTTCAAAGGTTTCAAGAGAAATGATAGGAAGAATTGCATAGACTGTAATTCTCTGGGGAAAGTTAGCAAGGAGAAATGGGAATCTCAAAGTGAAATTCTGAAATACCAAGTGAAATAATTGCAAATGAGGAGGAAAAGAGGGTGGTTGTATAAAGAGATTAATGTAAATGTACATGGAACTCAATGACCTTTGGGTTGGTTTGTAATTTTTTATTTTTTTAAGATATACAGAGGATATGAACAAGGGTAGGTAACAGGCCATATACAAAACCAACCAGTCAGCTACAGATTCAGGAGCTGGACTGTGAATATGAGTTTTAATCAATTAACAAGAATTTTTTAATTGCCTAACATGTTCTAGGCAATGTGTTACATACATCGGGGATAGAAAGACAAAAATAAAACAGTCCCTGCTATCATGGATGGGTCTTACATTCTATCAAGGAAACAATGTGTAGATATAGATATAAACGTGGGTATAGATTTAGTGGGGTAGCTAGGTAGTGCAGTAGATAGAGTGCTGGACCTCATCTTCCTGAGTTCAATTCTGGCCTCAGACACTTACTAGCTGTGTCTAGTGTGTCACTAGTGTGGCCCTGAGCAAGTCACTTAACCCTGTTTGCCTCAGTTTCCTCATCTGTAAAATGAGCTGGAGAAGGAAATAGCAAACCATTCTGGTTTCTTTGCCAAGAAAACCCCAAATGGGATCAGAGAGTCAGACATGACTGAACAACAACAAAACAGATATAGATATAAATAAGGATGGATATGGATATCATATGTACACACACACAAATAAGCACAAGAAAATTGGTTGGGGGAGAGATAGTAGCATCTTGAGAGCTCAGGAAAGGTTTTGTATAAAACAACGGTTCTCAACCTGTGGTTTGCGACCCCTTTGGGAGTCGAACGACCCTTCCACAGGGGTCACAGGGGTCGCCTGAGACCATCGGAAAACACATATTTCCGACGGTCTTAGGAACCAAGACACTGCTCCTCCATCAGTCTCCAGGCGGGTCCACCCATATGTAGATACGCCCACATATGAGTATTAAAGGGTCGCAGCATTAGGTTGAGAACCACTGCTATAAAAGGTGGTGCTCTAACTGAGCTCAGAAGAAAAGCAGGGATTCCAAGGGGTGGGGCTTCAGAGGGCATATGTCTCAGGCATGGGGTACAGTCAGTACAAGGGAATGGAACCAAAAGATGGGCGATCTTGTCTGAGAAACAGAGTTTAGTTATACCACAGAGTTTAGCTATACCATAGAGTGTGTGAAGGGGAAAAATAAATAATAAATCTGGGAAGAGAAGTTGATACCAGGTTGTAGAGCTCCTTAACTGCCAAACAGAAGAGCCTGTATTTAACCCAAGAAATAACAGGGAGCTATTGAGAGTTTATTAAGTAAAAGAGTAACATGGAGAGTCCTATGCTTTAGGAAAAATTGTTTTGTCACCTGTGTAAAGGATGGATTGGAGAGGGAGACTTGAGGCAGGGAGTCCAATTAGAAGTATGGCATAGTCATAGAAGGCTAAATAATAATAGCTCACATTTTGTGTAACACTTTGAGATTTGCAAAGTACAATGTAAAATGGAGAGAATTAGAACTCAGATCTTACCTTCAGATTTCTCTACCAAGGAGGATGGTTTTTGGACTAGAAAAACCAATATAGAAATTAAGCTGATATGCAGTTGAGTAAAGAGTTGGTAAGAGAACTGCCCTGGATGAGTTCAGATCCCCAGGCCAAGATGAACTGGGTACTTTTGAGGGGGAAAGAGAAAGGGGGAACCTTGCCTGATGTGATTACTGGGCCACTGTCAACGATCTTTGAAGTACTGGAGCAAGGCAAATGTTGCCCCATTTTCAACAAAAGGGAAGGCAGAGCATGCAAAATGTAAGCCAAAGAGCTTGGCTTTAATTCCTGGCAAAATGATAGAGTGTATTTTTGAAGGGATAATTAGTGAACATCTAGAAAAGGAAGCATTGATACCAACAATCTAGCATAGTTTCATCAAGAACACACTATACCAAGAACAACTCTACTCATTTGCTTTTTGGACACAGTAACTAAACTACCCTGTTGTAGATAGAGGTTACTAAGATTTTAGGAAAGAACTTGACAAAATATTCCATGTTTTTCTTATGGAAAAGCTAAAAAACATCTGAGTGAAATGTGGAGTTCTTACCATTTTTTGTGATATGGCTCCCTCTGGCATTCTGGAGAAATCTGTGAGTTCCTTCTTTGAATAAGGTTTTTAAATGCATACCATGAAATAAATAGGATTACAAAGGAAATCAGTTATACAGTTATCACATACTAAAAAGAAAAGGAAGAAAGAAACAAGTGCATAGATCCCAAGAAGCCTTGGTGAGATGACAGAAATTCAGTCGATTTAGAATAGATAGTCGTTTGGTAGAGTTGAATGGTAGAACCAAATAAAAGTAGTTAACATTTATATAAGACTTTAAGGCTTGTAAAGTACTTTACATGCATCATCTGATTTGATGCTCACAACAATTCCAAGGAGTAGATGCTTTTATTATTCTCTATTCTACAGATGAGGAAACTAACTTAATCATGAGAGAAAGTAAGTGACTTAGGGGCATAGTTGGTAAGTGTTTGAGGCAGGATTCAAAATCCAGTTCCAATGCTCTAGCCCCTGTGCCTCCTAGCTTTAGTCATAAGTAGTACTAGGTCAAATCAGCATGAAGTCTGTAGTGGAGGGATCTGTTCTTGACCCATTGCTTTTCACATTTTCATCAGGAACTTAAAGGCATAGATGGCATGCTTATCAAATCTGCAGATGACATAAGATGATAAGAGGGATAACTAACATTTTGGATGACAGTCAGGATCCAAAAATATCTTGACAGGTTAGAAAGAATACTGGGCCAAGTTCAAGAAGATGAATTAAAAACACAACACACACATACACACAGAGCAACTTAATAGCCATCCACAAAATCAGTCAAATAAATAAATAAAACAAGGGGCAAAATCTTGCCCCAAACTCTAGTCAGGAAGTATGAAATGAATTAAATAACAGAAAAGCAAAGAAAATGTTTTCTATTCTGTAGTTTCTTCAGGGCCTACCTAGAGGTCCCCTTCCTTTGAGTCTCTTTTCTTTCCTTTTTTTCTTTTTTTGCTTTAAAAAAAAATATGTATCCATAGTCACTGTTTAAATAGTTTCAGGTTCTGCTCATTGCTTTCTGCATCACTTCACAATGGTTATACCAGCTTTCCTTATATGTTTTGCAGTTACTTTTTTGTTGTACCCTCATATTCTTTTCATTAAAAAAGCTCTAATGATGCCTTTTGTTTTTATATCTCATTCATGGATATACTTCATTTCTGAATGTACCTGATCTCATTAATGGCTATACCTCTCCCCTTCTCCCAGCTCCCCCAGTGAGTTTTTCCTTGTGACAAAGAAAAACAGGCAAAACAAAGTGACACAGACCCATTTGATAGTGAATGCAGTGATCCCCTTCCTCTCCAGTGAAAGCATGGAGGAATGGGAGGGAGAAGAGGGAAGGCATTTATTAAGTACCAGGCACTGTGCTAAAGCACTTTACAAATGATTATCTCATTTGAACTTCATGATAACTCTGGGAGATAGGTCCTAGTACTCCCATTTTATAGTCTTGGAAATAACAAGTATCCCCCAAACCAGGAATGGCCTTCCAGGTCCTTGGGTGCAGCCATTTGACTGAGTCCATGTTTTACAAAACAAATCATTTTATTAAGGGAATTTGTTCTATGAAGTTTAGATTCAGTCAAAGGGCCTCACTTGAGGACCTAGAGGGCAATGTGTGGCCTTAAGCCCACAGCTTTCCTATCCCTGCTGCAAGCCATCAGACATGCTTTCAGCCCACCACAGCCCAGCCCCTCTGGCAATTATTGAGAGAAAAAGTGACTGTGGAGAGAGAGCTCGCTTTCCTCATCATCAGCAGCAACAAATATTGACCATATCTTACCAATAGACAGATAGGCATAAGGAGCCCTAGCCTGGCAGCACCCCCCAGACCAGTAGTCCTATTTCCAGCCTAGTCCTCATAGCCATCATCTAGGGAGCCGATTCCTGTAGAGGAGGGGCCGGATAGTCATCCCCACCAATTAACCAACTACCATCCGTGGGGGAGCAAGCTAGCCTAGCTGAAGCAGCAAAGCACACTAGGGGAGAGACAGAGAGACACATGGGCCAAGGAGGTAAGATCACTTTGACCACCATCTCCCCTAAGACCCCAATGAAGATAGCTCAGGACACTGAGCCCAAGAGCCTTGAGGATGACAGAGCTTCTAGCTTAGTGCCCTCTGTTATCATCCTGGGAAGCACTTCCTAGAAAGATGTAGCCTAGCAATCCATCCTACAGGTGCTACAGTCAGATCTCTTGGAGACTCAGCAAAGAAAGGTCTCATTATCAAAGTCCTTGGCACTTTCAGACAGCTCAACTTCAGAAATGGGGGCAATTTTAGCAGTGGAAATGACATTAAAGAAAACATTGGCATCTGCTTTACTACTTCACTCTAAGGACCATGGAGCCTTTCCATCTGCCTTGCAGCTAAATCTTTATGTATGTGTCTTCTCCCCTATTAGAAAGTGGACTACTTGAAAGCAGGGGCTGTCTAACCTTTCTACTTGTACTGCTGGTGATTTGCACATAGGAAGCACATAGTACCTTTATATTCATTGTTTTCTTTTCTTTTCATTTTTATTTTATTTAAATATTTTATTAAATAATTAAAGTTTATTAATTTAGCAAATATTTTATTTTAATATTATTTTCATTTTCTTTTTTTGTCACTTGTGCCAGTCTGGAAGATATGAGGTAAAACCTCAGAGTTGCTTTAATTTACTTTTTTTTTTTCCAAATCACTAGTGATTTGTAGCATTTATTTTTCATGTGGCTATCGATAGCTTGAATTTCTTCCTTTGAAATCACATATTCATATCCTTTGATGATTTATCCATTGGGCAGAGGCCTTAGCAATGGCATCAGTGGGCCAAAGGGTATAATTATTTAGTGACTTTGATTGCATGTTGCCACACTTCCCTTTAAAATATGGATGCTTTTCTATAGACCCTCTAAATATATTGGAGTGTCTGCTTTCCCAAATCCTGGCCAAGGCTGGAATTTTATCATTTTAAAATATTTTTATCATTCTAGTGGGTCTAATTAGATGGTACTTTAAGGGTGTCCTGAGTTATATTTCTCTTCATTGTTAAGAAATTTGATCATCTGTTCATGTCACTATCAACAATTTGTATTTTCTCCTTAATAAGTCATTCATGTCCTATGGCCATTGTTACTTTGGGGATGTGTGTTATTAGTCTTATAGCCATATCTGTCTATCTAAAATGCATCTGCATTATTACTCCTTACAGATTCTGAATGTCAGACATTTATGTCTGACTACAGGTTTACTTAAAATATATTTACCAATCTCTTTCTTTCTGAGATTAAATTTAAAAGAGATATTTGAAAATCTCAGGTTCCAAAAATTAACTTAATAAGTACAATATAGGGTGGATATGTCTAGATAACAGTGTTTTTGAAAAATATCTGGGTGTCAAGTATGGTGGGGTTCTGAGCTACAGTATGACTAAAGCCAATCCTTTGTTGATGCTGAGTTTGACTTTAATATGGTAAGTCTCCAGGAGCAGTGGATCACCAGGTCACTTAAGGAAGAACAAAGTAACCTAGGTTGGAAATAGAACAGATCAAAGTGTTCAAGCCGATCAAAGTGGGATTGCATCTGTAAATGACCCCAGACTTGCAGCCTGAGCAAGATAGGGAGGGAGGGAGGGATAGGGGAAGATAGGAAGGAAGGGAGAATGGATGGATGGATGGATGGATGGATAGATGGATGGATGGATGAATCTGAGGGGTATTAGTGGACTATAAATTCCATAGGAATTAACAGTGATTTGTCAGTAAAAATAAATAAATAAGAAAACTGAAGCAATCTTAGGCTGCATTAAAAGAGGCATAGTATCAACACCTAGGAAAGATTCCATTTCATGCACTGCTCGTAGTATCAGATCACACGTAGAATATTATATCCAGATTGTATAAGGTATAAGGAACGACTGATAAACCCAAAACCAAGGATACCAAGTCAAATTAAGTCACCAAGCATTTTTCAGATACGCACTGCAGATACAGAGAAAGGGGAAAAGCACAAGAGAGCACCAGGGTGCTGAAGGGTCTTAACGCCATTGCATGTGTGTACTGGGTGCAGGAACTAGAAACTCTCTGTCTCCGGCCCTCTGGTCTCTCTGCACTATTTCACTTGGTGACACCTCTGTTGGCTTTATTCGCCATCTCTATGCAGATGACTCTCAAATCTCTTTGTTCAGCTTAGATCTTTCTCTCAACTATCAGCCTCACAGCTTCAACTGCCAACTAGACATTTCAAACTGGATGGCCCATAAAAATTTAAAACTTGATGTGTCCAAAACTGAATTCATTATCTAATAACCTGGTGCTCTTACTCCCCTCATTTTTACCTCCTGGCTTCCCTGGCTCTCTTCCAGTCCCACCTCCTGCAAGAAGTCTTTCCCAGTCCTTACTCTTAGTTCCTTCCCTTTGAAATTATCCCCAATTTCTCCTGTATATATTGTTTTTACCTAGTTGTTTTCATATTGTCTCCCCCCATTAAATACTGAGTTCCTTAAGAGAAGGGTGGCAAGTGGAAGAGAGCTTCAATTTGTTGTTCTTGGCCCCAGAGACAAGAATTAGGAGCAGCAGGTAGCTGGTTGGTTGTCCTTTGTTTTCTAAGAAAATATCGTAAGTGATGTTTTGACTTGCATGTGAATTGAATTTAAGTACGGCAGAGTTCCACAAAATCATTAGCCTCACTCTCTCTTCCTCAGGCATTAAAGTCCAGTGGAAGAAAATAAGTCAAATGACTGGCAATGGTCTGGGATACAGTGGATGACCTTGGTGTCTTCAATGCCTGGCCATGCTCTAAGCACTTCACAGCTCCTCCTTCAGCAGCCTTCATGGTCATTGAAACAAATTGTTCTCATCCCCCAGGGAAAGTTTTCACATGCTTGAGCTAGACATCTCCCTAATTCACTAACAGGTTTGAGGCCTGTTGGTTACCCTCCACCTAGTTTAGCCCATCTGCCCAGAGAGTTTATGGAGATATAGCTGCTGCACATGCTACAGCTTCTTAGAACTACAGATGAGAGGTCAATGAATCAGGTGGACACCAAAGGTAGATGAGCAGACCTGAAATGGGCTAAGCATGAGAGAGAGGAAGGAAGGGAGGAGGGAGAGAGAGAGAGAGAGAGAGAGAGAGAGAGAGAGAGAGAGAGAGAGAGAGAGAGAGAGAGAGATTTTGATGTTAGAACAAACTTGTTAAAAATTAAGGCTATACAAAAGTAAAATGAGCTGCCCTAGGAGGTGATTGGTTCTTTCTCACCAGAAGTCTTCAAGGAAAGTCTTAATTGACCACTTGTTGGGTATTATGTAGAAGGCATGCTTGTTCAGGTGCAAACTAGATGAGATGGCCTCCAAGGTTCCTTCCAGCTCTGTGATTCTGGAGCTTTGATTTCTCACATTCAGGCCCAAACACTTTCCTTACAGCATGCTGCTTCAATGGAGAAGCAGTTATTCAAACTCCAGGTTCTGGAGCATCCATATGTGAAGTTGTTGAGAGTGGTGGAGATTTAATAACATGAAAGAAAACAATAATGCACAATCAGGAATTTTCTAGTATGTCTCACCAATTGGAGAGGAATAAAATTCCCAGGACATTAGAAAAGAGACTTCTGAAAGAAATGTGTCTTTGGGAGTGGTTTGGCTTCCAAGGCCTTCCCTGAAGTTGTGTTCTTTCTCTCAAAGTTAAAATCCAGATTTTTGAGGACTAGGGTCAACATACTCAGTATAATCCATTAAATATATACAGGATACTAATTAGTGAGAGAATTCTGTGCAGGAGGTCTGTGAACTTGCGTGCATACTTAGTAACTGAGTAGCTTAGTAATGTTGATAAAGTAGGACACACACTAACCTATTGGAATGTTTAGAATCCCTAAGTAGACTGAGGGGAAATAACTGTGGGAACAAATACCAGTAGATGGATTTTTCTGGCCATCTTACCTGTGGGTATAAATCTGTCCAAAAAGCAAATTTGCCTGAATCTAATAGTTACTCTGTAAATAAAATGGTTGGCTTATATTTAAAAATTCCATCACCATTTTATCCTGTTAATATAGAATTATCTTACCATTAAAATTCTGGCAATTACATTTTTTAAAATATAAATAGTTGGGGGGGTGGGAACAATATTGTAACACTTTTTTACAGTTTTTTAAAAAATCTTCAAAATCATTCATTATGTATAATTTATACTTACATACAAATAATTGTTAGGATGTCCAATGTCTATATGTAGTACCCTTTTGAACTGGACAAATATGTGGTGAAACTAGGAATCATATTCTGCTGGCAGAGGTACTTTTCAGTTACATTTACTTTATAGGGCCCTTCTGTGGTTTTGCAAAGTTTCCTGGGGTTGCTGCCCTACTACTTTGTCATCTAGAAAGCAGCTTACTTACATAACTCTTGCATATGTGAAGCAGGATTCAATAAACTGCCTTTACAGTATTCTAGACTATGCCTTGCCAGTGATACTTGGCCACTTTTGACCATCTTTGGAGGATTGCAATAGGAAAAAGAACACTGGGGGCATCCTCCTTCCTGCACATAAACAACACATTTTTATAAAAGCAGCTGAAGAGAGATAAAAGTGAACTTCAAGGGCAGCTTTAAGGGGGATAAGAAGGCAGCCTCAGGGTTGTAGATAGAAGTAGGAAGTGGCAATCTATCTGATTTGCCTTAAAATTGGGGAAAAGGAGTTTAATAATGGACTGATTCCACATAAGTGATCACTGGGCCTTGTATCACTTGTTTGTCACTTTCTTTTCCTAGCCTTGGCTGCCCTGGGAAGGCTTTATATCTAGCCCCTGCACCAAGCACTGGACAAAGCTCACTTATCACCATTTGCTTATCAATACTTAGATTATAGCCACATTTCTTACCAAGCAAGTTTGGATTTAAAGACCAGATGAAAAGCTACCTTAATAAAACAGGCCCAGGAAATGAGTTTTGCTTCTTCAGACGTAAGCTAGTCCTTGCTCTTGTTCACCATAACACAGGCCTTTAAGTAAGGGTCATAAAATCAGAGATTTAGAGGTGGAAAAACCTTTAGATCAGTGGTGTCAAACTCAGATAAAAATGGGTCCACTAAACCATATTGACTGTTCACATATTGACTTAGAGAACTACACATTAACATTTTTTATGTTCCATTGTATTCTTATTTATTTTTGTTTAATATTTCCCAGTTGCATTTTCATCTGTCTGGGGCCACCCTTAGCAGGTGAGCTTTGAGTTTGACAAACTCTGCTTTGGAGGGTATCATGTCCACCTTCCTTTCTTTCACAGAGGAGGAAAATGAGAGGTTAAATGATCTGTCCAGAATCACATAGCTAGTAAAAAGTTGAGACACCATTTGAACCCAGGTTTTCCTCATGCCAAGCCTAATACTCTATCCACCACATTGCCACCGACTCTGAAAAGTAGGTAGGACTTAAATACTCACTCAGCAAGAAGGGAGACCACTTTAGATGGAGAGAAGTGCATGAACAAAAGTTGGGAGGACAACATGCTGTTTAGTGAATAACTAAGTGAGCAAGTTTGGCTACAGCAGAAGGCTAAGTTAAGGAACAGTGGATTATAAATCTAGACAGAAAACTGCCCAGCTTACACAGGCTTAGTCCAGGTGGAGGGGAACTCATGGTGGATGTAGTTATTTTCTATTTTCTGGACTTAACTACCATGCCTCAGCTGTCCCCTGACTCTACTTTTATGGGCCCTCTTCTGTTTAGGGGAAGCATCCCAGACCTGTTATCCCTCATTCTCTAGACTCAGGTACCATGCTCCTACCCTGGTACCTCCTTACCTGACCCCTCTCCTGTACCCTTTCACATCTTGTCTTCTGCCATTAGAATGTAAGCTCCTTGAGGGTAGGGACGAGGGTTTGCTTATTGTTGTTTTTGCTTGTATTTGGGATTCCCAGGGCTGAGCACAATGCCAGGCACATTGTAAACACTTAATAAATGCTTGTTGACTGACCAAAAAAAATTTAGATAGTAAGGCACCAAATTGGGTAGGGCCTTGAATGTAAGTCTAAGGAACTGGGAAGGGCTTTTATTTGCACCACTGATACTTTTTGTACCATTGATACCTCTCAATAACACCTCTTCAACAGAACCTTTTCTTTTTTGAAAACAGTTAAGAACAAATGGACACTTTGTATATAGTTTATCTTCCTCATATTTTGTGTTTACTTATCTATGCTATCCCCTAATACCCTTCCTCCCCCGCAAGCTCTTCAGAAACAGATCTGAATTTTTCTGAAATGTTGCTCTAGTGTAAATAGCCTTTCTCCTAAAGACTTTGCTTATTGTTACTTTATCTTTGAGAAGGAACAGAATCTTGAAGAGATAATTTTACTGTCATCTGGAAACTGTTTGCCAACAGAGAAAGAAACAAGAGAGGTTCTTTGCTGTGAGATGGAGTGAGTTAACTGTAACACTGAGAAAGACTGGAGGGGCGTTTTGACAGAGTTGAGTTTAACTTTTCATCTGTGAGATATCCTGAAGGCAGTTCTCTAGAGACTTTCAAGTGTCATCCTGAGAAAACTGTTGCCCGTGCCTGTGAAGAAGTGGGCAGTCAGGACTGATAGTGAGAGGGAGCTCAGGCCCTGGTCTACCTCCCCTCTGATTCATTGTTGAAATATGTCTTTGTATCATTTGTTACAGTGCTAGCAAATTGTAATATTAATGTTTTATTTTAAGCCTGTTGAAAGAGCAAGCGAAGTGAAGGCTTATCAGAAAACAGGTTTCTTTTGTTTATTTATAAACTAGAGTGGGAGCTCAGCATAATTTAATGAGAGTGTGCATATTCATTGATTTGGCACAAGGTGGCAGGCATAATGGATAGAGGGCCAGACATGGAGTTAGGGAGTTGTTGTTCAGTCTTGTCCAATTCTTTGTAACTCTATCTGGAGTTTTTTTAGCAAAGATATTGGAATGGTTTGCCATTTCCTTTTCCATCTCATTACAGATGAGGAAACTGAGGCCAGCAAGGTTAAGTGACTTGCCCAGGGTCTTCATGCAACTAATAAGTTGAACATATTTGAACTCAGGAAGATGATCCAGCACTCTATCCACTGCCCCCACCTACCTGCCCAGAGTTAGGAAGACCTAAAAGCAAATTCTTCCTTGGATGATGGCTGTGTGACCCTGAGTAAGTCATATAAACTCTCTCAGATTCAGTCTCCTCATCTGTCCCTTGTGAGGATCAAAATAAATAACATATGTAAAGCATTTAGAGAACTTTAAAGAACTGTATGAATGCTAGGTGTTGTTATTATTGTTATGAGAAAATATCAAAACACATCACTTCATTGATAGCCTTAGACCCTGTGATGTAAATCAGACTATTGGTGACAGCTTGAGCATAATATGAAAACTGTAAATCTAAGTTCAAGAATAGAATGAAAATAAACAGATTTCTGTTACAGCCAGTTCATTTGCATCTCTATTTGATTTGCTAATGACTTTTTAGGCCATTATCAATATTCTGAACTTAAACACTTGAATTTATAGCCCAAGACATATCCACTTCTTTTTATTCCTATAATAACACAAGAAGATTGCAACACATAAACATCTAAATACTTACATTTATCAAAATATAAAAAGTGTAAGCCAAATTTATGGGATTATATTGCAACAATGATGTCAGACCTAGAAGATCACAGGGATTTAGATGTGTAATTCTACACAGATGGGACATACCCACCAAGAGTATAAAACATTTTTTAAAAACTTCCTAAAGGCAATTCCATTTCAGAGACAAGTAAAAGAACATCTTTTCAAATGGATACTTCTGGGTAGCATGGGTGGAAGGGAAAGGGGGGAAAGGAATAAGCACTTAGATAGCACCTACTGCGTGCCAGGTATTATACTGAGTGCTTTACAAGTATTATCTCATTTGATTCTCACAATATCCTTAGGAGGTAGGTGTTGTGATTATCCCCATTTTACACTTGAGGAGACTGAGGCAAACCAAGGTGAAGGCCACTCAGCTCAGATGTATCTGAGGCTGTATTTGAACTCAGCTTTTCCTGACTCCAGGTGCACTTGTCTACCCACTGTACCACCTAGCTGACTTGTCTTGTGTTATAACAATAGATCCTGTGTATAAAGGTTTCTCTACCTGTATTGGAATAGAGTTTTCTAATTTCTTATTTCTAAAAATGTTTTATGGGGACAGCTAGGTGGTACAATGAATACAGCACCAGCCCTGGAGTCAGGAGGACCTGAGTTCAAATGTGGCCTCAGAGACTTAACACTTACCAGCCATGTGACCTTGGGTGAGTCACTTAACCCCAATTGCCTTGCCTTCCCCCCTCCAAAAAGCAAAAAATTAAAAATAAATGTTTTATTATGATGTGCTTAACAAACACTGAGGTTTCTTTCTGGAAAGAAAGAAAAAAATATGATTGTATATCACACCATGAATTTCTATTATATATTAGCATAGTATTTAAAATGCAGTTTTGAAATTTTACATGTTTCAGCACTGCTCTGCTTCACTATATCCCCTTCTGAGTTTCTTAATGTTCTCTTCTGTGTATATCTTCATGCTTCATTGAGGTTTTTTCTTTATTTTCTCCACTCTCCTTCCCGCCTCCCCACCCTTCCCTTCCCCTTCCTCCTCTTTTGTCTTCTCCTTCCTCTCTTCCTTCTTCTTCTCTTCCTCTAGCTCTCCTTCTCCCTTGGTCCCTATCCATCCTCCCTCCCCTCCCCTGCCTTTCCTCCTCCCCTTCTCTCCCTTTCCCCCTCTCTCTTTTTCTCTTCCCTTTCCCACCCAGAGTCACTATGACTATTTCACTTCTACTCAAATATCTCCCTTCCTTATTCCTCCCAAATAAAAATTCTTCCTTATACAAACAGATGTAATCAACAAAAGCAAATCCATACATTGCGTCTAAACTATTATCACTCTGGCCAAATGAGACTTGGGCTGGGACATATTATTGGCCAGTTAATGAGAGCCAGAAGGGTTTAAGAGTGGTCCTTAAAAATAAATCTAGCCCTAAAACCCCAAGGTTTCAGTAATCAAAATTTTATATTCCTTTGGGCAGAGCTCCCACAGTTAGGGTTATGATTCCCTACGTGGACAAAGGAAGAGGAAGGAAGGAAGGAAGGCAGGTGTGAGGGAGGGAGGAAGGAAGGAAGGAAGGAAGGAAGGAAGGAAGGAAGGAAGGAAGGACCAACCTGCACTGAACAACTGCTACTCACAAATTGTTAATTATTGTTTGTCCTTCATTCTTAAAGAGGACCATGACATCTAGAAGGTGATATCATGACTTGCAAGTGAATTGGATTTAAGTGAGGCAGGATTGGGCACAGTTACCAACCTCATTCTCTCCTCCAGAGCCATCTGGTTTGATGATAGCTAAATATTGGATCTACTGCTAGACTTGAAGTCAAGAAGATGAATTTGAATCATGCCTCAGCAACTTACTATGTTTGACTCTGGCAAAGTTACTTAACCTTTTTCAGCCTCAGCTTTCTCACCTCTGAAATTGGTATAATAATAGCACCTACTTCAAAGATGTATTGTGAAGGGAAAATGAAATAACCCATATTAAGCACTTTGTAAGCATTGAAGCTTAATGTGTAGTTTAGCCATGGTTAGTATCATTAGCTTGTCTTTCTTCTTTTAAGAACTGAGTGCGTGCACGTGTGTGCGTGCATGTGTGTGTGTTTGTGTATCTTTGAACAGACCTTTGTTAGAGAAGTTTGTTACAAAGATTTTCCTCAGTTAACTCTTTCCATTCTAATTCTAACTGTATTGATTTTGTCTGTGCATTGTAATCTGTCCAGAATAATAATAAAATAATATTATCTCTTTTGATCTTTTCCATGTCTTATTTGGCCAATAATTCGTTCATTATTCATAGCTGTGGAAGGTATCTCCCTCTCTATCTCTCTAATTTGTTTATGATATGACTTTTTATATCCAGGACATATATGCCTTTGGAGCTTATTGTGTTATGTTGTGTGAGATATTGATCTAAATCTAATTTCTTCCAGAAAACTTTCCCATTTTTTCAACAGTTTTTGCCAAATAGTGAGTCCCTATTACTCTGAGTCATCGGGTTCATGGAACTCTATGTGACTGTGTTTGATTGTATCTGGGTCTTTTGTACTTAATCCACTGACCAAGTTTCCTATTTTTTTTTTTAACCAGTGCCAAATAATTTTCATAATTGTTCTTCATTGTGTAATTTGAGATCTGGTACTACTAGGTTCCCTTCCTTCCTGATTGTTTTTTCATTATTTCTCTTGACATTCTTAACCTTTTGTTCCTCCAGATGAATTTGCTATTAGATTTCTAGTTCTATAAAATATCTATATGGTAACTTGGTGTAGCACTGACTCTGTAAGTTAATATCATCATTTTAATTATTTCAGCATGGCTCAAACATGACCAATTAATTCCTCTCCAATTATCTGTGTCATTATTTGTATAAAGTGTGTGTTTAGTTGTGTTCACATAATTTCTATGTGTATATTGGTAGATTGATTCCATATATACATATGTATGTATATACATATACAGTTAAACATACAATGTTTTCTATAGATTAAACTTCTAACATATACATTATGTAAGAGTTTACTGGTATACTCCCTCCCCCTCCCATCTTGATTCCAAAGATGATACTCAGTAAGGGGAGAAATATGTTTAGCTAGATGATGAGAATGAGTTTAATTTGTTACTACATTTTGTTTTAGATTATCAAAAAAGCCCTTACTGAGGAAAAACGTGTGTCCACAAAAACATCAGCTGCAGATCTTGTGACAGAAACAGATCATCTTGTGGAAGATTTAATTATTTCTGAACTAAGGAAGAAGTTCCCTTCCCATAGGTAAGGGTATTACAAGGGGGGATGGGAATAATTACTATAGTGAGGGAGAATGCTTGTGGTGCTAATGTAGGCAGAGGCATAGGTACGGTCTATCTTACTTGTTTTGCTGTTGCAGGTATATCTTCCCAAGAAAAGGTTGGCCCCAAATGGAGCCAGCAGCTGTATTCTATCCAACGTGTACCATCGTGTGTTTCTTTACTAGTAGCTATTATTCCATTCTGAATAGGGCTGAGAGAAATCTTTCTCCCTACTGTGTCCAGAAGGGTATATGTGGGGGAACCACTTTCTTCTTCCCCTTCCTCCACCTATTGGGGATAATGACTATTATTTAGTATATGTGCTAAACTGTGGCTTTGTTTTTAAATTTAAAATTAATAATATGATTCTAGAAAACTATTCCCCTGAGATGAGGGGGGTGAGAAGGTGGGGAGAGACATTACTTGACTGAAAAGTAATCCTTAAAAAGAACTTGGGGTCATGGAAACAACTGATAGCCTGAGTTGTGGGATACTTGATTAGTAATTAAAACTGTACTATAAATGAGCTGAGACCTGTTTGCCTTCCTCAGACATGGAACAGGGTGACCCAAAAGGGAATGTGAATTTTGAAACAGGAAATAGTAGTAAGGAGTCTGGCCTCCAGAGGGAACTGATTGAATGCAGAAGGGCTCAGTGGAAAGATGGTACTGGCCAGATGGCCACTGTCAAGACTGTGACAGTTGGCATGGTGAATAGAGCTATGAACCTGCAGTCAGAAAAGACTTGAGTTCAGAACTAGCCTTGACAACTCTGTGACTCTGAGCAAGTCACTTAAAACTACTAACATCAGTTTTTTTTTCTGTAAAGTGGAGATAATAATAGCACCTATCTTCCAGGGTCATTGTGAGGATTAGATGAACTAATGTTTGTAAAGTGCTTTCTAATCCTTAAAGAACTCTATAAATCCTACCTATTATTATTGTTGTTGTTATTATCATTATTGCTATTATTTCTGTTTGTTAGCTTAAACACGTAGGTCAGGTGATCTTAACTTGGAGTCTATTACTTGTATTTTGATAACTGTATTTCAGTATGATTTGTTTCCTTTGTAATCTTATTTATTTTTTGTTTTATTTTGTGTTTTTAAAACATTATGAGAAGAGATTCCTACACTTCACCAAACTGCCAAAGTGGTTCATGCTACAAAAAAAAGTTAAGAACTGCTTGCCATAGGTAGAAGAATCTATAAAGGTCACCAAAGGATAGCACCCATCCATACAACCAACAAATGAATATTCTTCAGGCAAAGTGAACAGGTTAGGAAGAAACAGGCCAAGACAGGAGTATCAGGAGTCTAGCACTAGAGAAAGCTTCAGGAGAAGCATCATTGTGACTAGATGAGCCAGTAGCTTCCTTCCAGAGACCATGGAGGAACCCTGTAGACCAGCAGTTCTCAACCTGTGGATCACGATCCCTTTGGGAGTCACCTAAGACCATCAGAAAATACCTATTTCCCGATGGTCTTAGGAACCAAGACACCATTCCTCTATCTGTCTCCAGGCGAGTCCGCCCACATGCAGATACACTCACATATGAGTATTAAAGGGTCGAGGCATTAGGAAGGTTGAGAACCACTGCTGTAGACCCAAGCAACAGCAGAATAGAAGTATAGTGTAATTAGGAGTCAGAATAGAACCACACCTTTAGATGAGATTAAGGATTTTCCAGAGTCCTGTAGTTGCAATTTTACAGTGTCCAAATTTCTTCAATATGCAAGAATTATAACAACTTTTACCAATGGTAAGAGGAGATACATCCCTTTACAATTAGAAGTGCATAGAAGAGTTTCTTACAGATCCTTACACGTAACCGCTATTCATTGGTCACTCACCAATGACATGAATGATCAAACTCTTTTTGGTGTTGAAACATCAGTTTCTCAGCTGTCTTTCTTTATGACCTCATGCTGCCCTCATTTCCTCTTGGACTCCCTAGGTTATTTAAGGGTTGCCAAATTCTCTCCATAAAATATACTCTCTGCCAGTGGGTGTTTGTAGCATTTTTTGGTGGATGAATTTTTGTTATGACTCCCATTAGTATGAATCTGGAATATGACTGAAAAATTAACTTAAACATAAAAGAACAAGCATTTTTCAATCTCTCTCATAAATATACATTTGCCTCTCTCTCTGTGGTAGCCAGAAAACACATTGCAAGTAGAAGTGCCGTACAGATGCAAAGTAAGAATCATGTTCTGGTTATATTTTCTTTCTTATAGGCCTTATCATTCTTAGCAAAGGCACAGTGTTCTTGGCTAATGGTCCTTTATGTTCTAACCCCAATCTTGCTTTGTCTACTTTTCCTATTTTCTAATTTATTATTAAAGTAGGAGGTCTAACATCTCTTAAAAATTCATAAGCTTTTAAAAATTGTTGTGTTTTGGGTTGTTTGGCCAGAACAATTACATTAATCATCTTGATTGCTTTTATTCTTGATGTAGTAAGTCAACTAAAATGCTATTTTGGGCTGCCTTTAGGAACTACTGTAGTACTTGAGGCTTTTGCAGAGATATGGGAGAGAAATGATTCATATAGCCTGGGCGTAGTTAAAATGGGACATTGCCAAGCTATTCAGAATACTAATCAAGATTCTGAGGTCACTGTGAAGTTGGATATGATTAAATTGGTGTTACTTCTGAATTTTTAAAAATCATTTTACTCTGATAAATCTGACTTTGAAGTTGCATGGCCTAGTGGGTTTTTTGGCAGCTGATAATATACGTATTATTTTGTTTGAGCCTCTATGTAAGTCTGCAGTCAACTCAAGCAAATATTTATTATTGTAAAATGTAAGATTTAATATTTTACTTATTGGAGGAGGGAAGGTAGGGCAATTGGGGTTAAGTAACTTGCCCAAGGTCACAAAGCTAGTTTTGTGTTAAGTATCCAAGGCCGAATTTGAACTCAGATCCTCCTGACTCCAGGGCCAATGTTCTATTCACTGTACCACCTAGCTGCCCTGGATTTAATATTTTAGAAAGGTAGATATTTTACCTGCAGGACCTAAGCAGAGCCATAGAGTAAGTTAAAATACTTGGTTCTGTTAGTGAGAGGCAGCTAAATGGTACAGTGTATATAATGTGGGACTTGCAGACAGGAAGACAAGTTCAAATCCTACCTCAGACACTTAACTTGCTCTGTCATACTCTGGGCTGTTCACTTACTCTCTCTTAGCTTCAGTTTCCTTGTCTGTAAAAACAGATTAACAATAGTGCCTACTTCACCAGGGTTGTTGTGAGAAACAAATGAAGAAGCATCAATATTTTGCAGACTTTAACAGGCTTTGTAAATGCTAGCTGTCATTATTATTGTTCTTCCTATTATTTATTATTATTCATCCACTAACCAACTGTGTTACTTTGAGGAAGTCTTTACCCTCCCTGAGCCTCTGTTCCCAAACTGAGATTCTCTGACTTTTATAAAAATGGGCAAGTCCAGGATGGGACAGCAAAAATAAAAATCATTACAAAAATGGGAAAACTGGGTTCTTTGATTGATGGTGTTGAGACTCTTCTGTTTGTCACTTAAAGCCCTTCACAAGCTGGCCCCAATTCACCCTTCCAGCCTTATCATTACTCCTCTTCCAGTAACCTCTGACCTAGCTAAACTAACTTTGCTATGCTCACACAAGGTCCTTTACCTTCCTTTTCCGTGGCTTTGCATTGGTTGTCCCTCATGTCTGCAATGCTTTTCCTCCTCACGCCTACCTCATAGAATCCTTTCTGTCAAGATTCAATTCAAGTTCCACCTTCTAACAAAAATCTTTTCTAATCTCCCTAGTGGCTAGTACCCTCTCTCCCCAAACTACCATGTATTTATTTTGTATTTATTCTTCATAGACTTAATATATGTAGATGTTTTCTCTTCTGATACGTTAGCTTACTGAGAGCAAGGACTGTTTTCTTTTTGTAGCTGGCGAAATTCAAGCTCTGACACATCCTACCAAATTTGGAAGATGTAAAGTCTAGTCGGGGTGATGGGTGGGACTGTGTCAGCTTTCCTGAGCTAAGTAAGGAGAAGCTTGTCACCTAGAGCAGCAGTTCTCAACGTGTGGGTTATGTTCAATTTAAATACATCCTGCATATCAGATATTTACATTACGATTCATAACAGTAGTGAAATTACAGTTATGAAGTAGCAATGAAAATATTTTTTTGGTTGTGGGTCACCACAACATGAGGAACTGTATTAATGGCATTAGGAAGGTTGAGAACCACTGACCTAGAGACGTCCATGGGGTGCTGAAATCTTTGCCTGGGACTGGGACAACAAATGAAACCAGTAAAAATACAAAATGACCCTTAGTCTTGCACATTGCCCTATCATGCTACACAGGGTTAGTGACAGTGGTGCAATGACTGGAAAGAAAGGGGGCAGGAGGTTCTAAGAGTCAACATTTTTTAAATGGCCACAAACAGTAATTCACCTTTTCATCCTCTAAATGTCATATCTTCATCCAGAGACCAAGAAGATTATGTAGCACTAGAAGATCTGAATTATATTCCTGTTGACATTCCCATATGAATGAAACTTCAAGGCACAAGTTGTGACTGAATGGAAGTTTTAAAAGATAAGAAAAGATAAAATAAAGAGACGAGTTTTTTAAAATTTAAATTTTTAAATTTATTTTTACTTTTCAACATTCATTTTTATAAGATTTTGAGTTCTAAATTTTTCTCCTCCGCTGTCCCCAAGATAGCATGCAATCTGATATAGGCTATACATGTACAATAATATTAAACATATTTCCACATTAGTCATGTTGTAAAAGAAGAATCAGAACAAAATGGAAAAAAAAACCATGAGAAAGAAAAAAAAAAAGAGGAAGTAGTATGCTTCGATCTTCATTCACACTCCATAGTTTCTTTCTCCAGATGTGAATAGCATTTTCCATTGTGAGTCTTTTGGAATTGTCTTAGATTTTTGCATTGCTGAGAAGACTTAGGGCTAACAAAGTTGTTCCTCAAACAATGTTACTGTTACTGTGTACGAGGTTCTCCTAGTTCTGTTCACTTCACTCAGAATAAGATAAACTTTTTTTTTTTAAAGGAGCTGGCAATTGATTTTGTTGTGGTCCCAAAGGCAATAATAAATAACATTTCTTAACTTCTTTCATTATAATAAAATGAGCATATCATGAGCATAGTAAGCTCATGATAAATGTAAGCAAAGAGACCAAAAATCATTGCATTTCCAAGACTTCTCTTCTCATTATGAACAAATGGTGAAAAATATGTTGGTTCAGGATCCTCCCAGAACTAAGATCCACCCAACTAAGTCAACATGCACCTTGACACTTGATAGTTTCTACATGAAAACAGACACAGGAAGGACAGCAAAAAAAAATCAAACATACCTCACCATACCTATGGACATATATGAATACTTTCTTTAAGAAGAGGGTCAAAAGCCAGTGGGCATGTCCAGCTCTTTTACCAAAGCTTACAGATAGGAAGTGACCAATTAATGGCATCACTGTTTTCAGAAGACTGTTTCCATTCATATCCTCAGTTAATTAGAGCAAAGGTCAAAATGTATGACACATTAGTAAAAAAGATAAATGAATGAAAGAGTTAAAATGCACTTATTAAGCAATTACTGTTTGCCAAGCACTGTGCTAAGTTCTGGGATACATATACAAAAGTAATACAATCTGTTCCCAAGGAGGTTACATTCTAATAGGGGAAACAGGACATATAGGGGAGTTGATGCTCTTATTAATTTTGTTGGGAGAGGGGAAAGAGAATACACATGTTGTGACAGGTCACGTGTCAAGAAGATGGCAGGGGTGGAATGTGGAGTATGACTGAAGGTGGCTTCACATAGTGGGTTATGTAAATCAGTGATTAATCACCAAGCATTTATTAGGCACTTACTCTGTGAAGTACTCTGCTGAACACTAGAGATAGAAAGGCAGACAACAGTATCTGCTTTCAAGGAGTATGCTTTCTAGGGAACAAGATATAAATTATTAGGTACATATAAAATATATATACAATAAATGTATGTACATCTATTTATATGTGTATGAATGCCCCCTTGCCTATGCTTATTGGTTTCGCTGGCTTCCATATAGATAAGATTTTGATGGAAACTAATGGGAAGGAAACTTGGGACACCAAGAGGCATAGGTAAAAGGGCAGAGCATTCAAAGATTGGGGGACAGCCAATGCAAAGGCACTGGAAGATGGAACATTATGCTTGATGAACTCCAAGTAGGCCAGTGTACCTGGCACAGAGAAGAGTAAAGTGTGGGAAGGCAAGAAAGGTAAGAAAGATCCAGGTTATAAAGAGATTTAAATGTCAAAAACAGGACTTTGTATTTGGTCCTGAAGGTAATAGGATAACTTGGGTCCAGGGCATGGTCTCAGGAGGTCTGGTCTTCCTCTACCAGACTACAGCAGGCAGGATAAATGACAAGATGATGGCTGGGGTAGAAACATGAGGAGAAAAATGTGGGGGGAGACACACTGTGGCTATCCTCCATACCTGGAATGCTTTGCTTCCTCCTCTCTGCCAACTGGCTTACCTGGCTTACTTTAAGTGTGAACTAAAATCCCATTTTCTACAGGAAGCTTTTCCCAACCCTTCTTAATTTTAATGCCTTTCCTCCTTTAATTATTTCCTATTTATCCTATAATATATCATGTTTGTATACATTTGTTTGTTGTCTTCTTCATTAGATTGTGAGCTCCTTGAGGACAGGGACTGTCTTTTGCCTCTTTTTCTGTCCCATGTACTTAGCACAGTTCTTATCATATAGTAGGTGCTTAGTAAATGTTTATTGATTGATAAATCATGTAAGCCTGATTTGAACAAGCTTTTGTCTATGAAAAATGGGAAATGGATAAAAATAAAAATATAATCTATGACTTCCCTCAATAATAAATAGTAAATTTTGGAGGAAGGGAATGTTTGGGGAGAAAGAAAGATAATAAATCCTGGTTTGAACATGTTGAGTTCAGATACGTACCACATGTCTAATTTGTGATGTCTAAAAAGGCACTTGGTTATACAAGACTGGTTCAGGAGGGAGCTTAGAGCTAGATATGGAATGTTGGTGGCATGGTAGATAGAGTGCCAGGCCTAGAGTCAAGAAGACTCATATTCCTGAGTTCAAATATGGCCTTAGACACTTACTAGCTGTGTAACCCTGAGAAAGTCACCCTGTTGGCCCTCAGTTTCCTCATCTGTAAAATGACCTGGAGAAGAAAATGGCAAACCACTACAGTATCTTTGCCAAGAAAACTCCAAATGGGGATCATAAACAGTTGGACACAACTGAAATGACTGAAAAACAACATGGAATCTTGGAATCATCTTTGTAGGCATGATATTTGAATCCATGGAAGCTGATGAGATCCCCAAGCCAATAATGTAGAAAGAGATATGAGTGCCTAGGACAGAGTCTGGAGTGACTCCCACAAAGTTGGTTACCACGACCTGGATGAAGATCCAGTAAAGGGTGTTGAAAAATAGTCAGACAAGTAGAAGAAAAATCAGGAGAGAGAGTAGTGGCACTAAAAAAACTAAAGAGGAGACTTTCCAAGGTAAGATGCTGATGATTGACAGCTACATTGAAGTCAAGAATGGTGAGGATTGAGGGTAGAGCCAAGATGGCAGAGTAAAAGCAGGAACTTGTCTGAACTCCTGCTCCAGCCACATCTAATACTTGTAAAATATGACTCTAAACAAATTTTACAGCTACAGAACCCACAAAGTGACACAGAGAAACAAATCTCCTGCTGAAGGCAGCCTGGTAGGCCAACAGGAAGGGTCTATCGTACCACGCTGGGAGCCGAGAGCAGGCCTAACCCTGGGTGGTCCTGACCAGTGGCACAGACTGGCCTAAGCAGACTTCAGGAGAGTGAATCACCACCAGCTGTGGCAGTTTCCAGACTTCTTAACCCATAAACGCCAAAGAAAAAGTAAAAGGTCAATAGGGAACTCTGACAGAACTAGAAGAATGTGGTCCAGGCCCCTGCCTCCTGGCTGAGAGGTGGCAGAGTTGTGATGGCTGCAGCTGCTGCTGCATGGCTGCTTCTGGAGCTCCTGGCCTGCAGATTGTAGGGGGACCAAGTGACCATTTAGACCAAAGCTCTTGCTTTGACCTGCTTGGATCTGAGTGGTGGTCCTGGGGTGTGTGGCCAGTGTGCCAGAACTAGTGGTAGCTGTAGAGAGGGTACCCTCCTCACACCTCTGATAAGTGTGAAAACTCCAGCAAATTGGGACACAACTCTGTCCACTCTGGGAGCACAGTTCTACTGTGGCAAAGAGCTCAAAAGTCAAGTAACTGGCTGGCAAGATGAGCAAGCAGAAGAAGCACAATCATACCATAGAATCATTTTTGGGGGACAAAAAGGATCAAAATATGGAAACAGTAGAAATCAACAAAGTTAAAACTCCAGCATGAAAAGCTTCCAAGAAAAATATGAATTGGTTACAGGCCATGGAGGAGCTCAAGAAGGATTTTGAAAATCAAGTAAGAGAAGTGAAGGAAAAATTGGGAAGAGAAATGAGAATGATGCAAGAAAATCATGAAAAGAGAGTCTACAGCCTGCTAAAGGAAACCCAAAAAAATACTGAAGAAAATAACACCTTAAAAAATAGACTAACTCAAATGGCAAAAGAGGCCCGAAAAGCCAATGAGGAGAAGAATGCCTTGAAAAACAGAATTGCCCAGATGGAAAAGGAATGTCCAAAACTCACTAAAGAGAATAATTCCTTCAAAATTAGATTGGAGCAAATGGAAGCTAATGACTTTATGAGAAATCAAGATACTATCAAACAGATCCAAACAAATGAAAAAATAGAAGGCAATATGAAATATCTCATTGGAAAAACCACTGACCTAGAAAACAGATCCAGGAGAGATCATTTAAAAACTATTGGACTACCTGAAAGCCATGATCAAAAAAAGAGCCTAGAAATCATCCTTCAAAAAATTCTGACAGAAAACTGCCCTGATATTCTAGAACCAGAGAGCAAAATAGAAATTGAAAGAATTCACCCATTGCCTCTTGAAAAAGATCCCAAAAAGAAGAATCCTAGGAATATTATAGCCAAATTCCAGAGTTCCCAGGTCAAGGAGAAAATATTACAAGCTGGCAGGAAGAAACAAGTTGAGTATTGTGGAAGCACAATGAGCATAACACAAGATCTAGCACCTTCTACATTGAGGGATCAAAGGGCTTGGAATATTATATTCTGGAAGTCAAAGGAACTAGGATTAAAACCAAGAATCACCTACCCAGCAAAATTGAGTATAATGCTTCAGGGGAAAATATGGTCATTCAATGAAATAGAGGACTTTCAAGTATTCTTGATGAAAAAAAACAGAGCTGAACAGAAAATTTGACTTTTTGACTACAAGAAGCAAGAGAAGCATGAGAAGGTAAACAGGAAAAAGAAATCATAAGGAACTTATTAAAGTTGAACTATTTATATTCCTATATGGAAAAATGATCATTGTAACTCATGAAACTTTTCTCAGTATAAGAATAGTTGAGGGGAATATATATGTGTACATACATATATATGTATGTATAGGAGGGTGTATGTGTGTGTAAATACATATGTGAGTGTGTGTGTATGTGTATACATAGACAGAGGGCACAGGATGAGTTGAATATGAAATATTGAAAAAATAAAATTAAGATGTGAGAGAGGAATATAATGAGAGAAAGAGAAAGGGAGAGATAGAATAGGGTAAATTATCTCATATAAAAGAGGCAAGAGAAAACTGTTACAATGGCGGGGAAGAGCAGGACGGTGAAAGGGAAAGGATCAACTTTACTCTCATTGAATTTGGCTTAAGGAGCAATAACACACATTCAATTGGGCATCTTGCCCTACAGGAAATTGGGGGGTGGGGTGGGGAGAGGAATAAGAAGGGGGGGTGATAGAAGGGAGGGCAGATTGGGGGAGAGGGTAGTTAGAAGCAAACACTTTTGAAAAGGGACAGGGTCAAAGTAGAAAATAGAATAAGTGGGGGGCAGGATGGGATGGAGGGAAATATACTTAGTCTTTCACAATATAACTACTACAGAAACGTTTTGCATAACAACACATGTACCACCTATATTGAATTGATTATCTTCCTAGTGGGGATGGATGAGGAGGGAAGAAGGGAAAGAATCTGGAAATCAAAGTTTTAAAAACAAATGTTAAAAAAAATTGTTTTTTACATGCAGCTGAGAAACAAGATATTTAGGCACTGGGGCATAGAAATCCATCTTGCCCTACTAGAAAGTTAGAGGGGGAATGAGGGAGGATATAAGAGACAGCATATTGGCGGGGAAGGGGTATTCAGTAGGCTTAATATCTTGAGTTGGGGGGTAGGGGAAAAACAGGGAGATAATTTTTAACTCAAAATCTTGTGGAAATAAATGTTGAAAACTAAAAAAAAATAAAATATTAAAAAAAGAATGGTAAGGATTGAGAAAGGCCATTCAGTTTGTCCATTTAAAGGTCATTGCTAACTTTAGAGAGAGCAAGTTCAGTGGAATGTTGAGGTTAGTATCAAATGAGAGAAGAAAATGAAGAAGCATCCCACGTAGGCCACTTTCACAAAGAGTTTAGACAAAAGGGGGAGTAGCTACAGGATGATTGGAGGAAGGATCAGATTAGTGAGTGTTATCTCTGACTTCTCCTTCATCTTTCACATATAATCAGTTATCAAGTCCTCTCCAATATCTGTCCTTAACATCTCTTTCAACCATTCTTCTTCTTAATTCCCACTGCCCTCACTACCACCTACCTTGACTATTGCAATGGATATTTCCATCTCTACTGTCCCTTTCCTCAATATATTCTTCATATTGCTGCCAACCTAATCTTCTTTATTCATACATCTATTTCTGTCACTTTTCTGTTGAGAAATCTCCAAAGCCTTTCTATTTATCAGCTTGACACAATTCAGAATTCTTTGGCATTCAAAGTTTTCCACAGTTTGAAGATAATCTACCTTTCCAACTTTAACCCATATTGCTCTTCTTTATTATTGAGTATTGCAACCAAAATTATTCTTAGTTCCCAGAAAAATCCTGAACTTCTTCTCTTTGCTATGAACATCAGTATTTTCTCACCCCTTTTCAACTGTTAGAATCCCAACCCATTCTATTATTCCCTTTCTTTTTGAAGATGCCTCTTATCTTTGCACCATTGTCATTTCTAGAAAGACGTCTTTTCCTCTCTTCCATTTAGCTTTCCCTGGTAAAAAAGAAAAACTAGTAAGCAAAAATACCTAATAGTAACATCATGTGATAATATATATAACATTCTGCCCCAGGAGCCTCCATCTATCTGAGTCCATTATAAAGGACAACTTACGTGCTACCTTTTCCATGAAACTTCCCTGGTTCTGCTCATCATAACTGTCCCAGTTCCTCCTGGGTTTTCCTCTAGGATTTTATTTTTTATTTTAATCATGAATTTATCATGGGATATTACATATCATGTCTATATGTGTGGGGACTATGTCTTTTCATCACTCCCAAACTATAGCACAACTCTATACATAGTAGGCACTTTATAAATGTTTGTTATTATTACTGAAGAGAAGTTAGGTTTATAGAGACATAGAATTTGGAGCTAAAAGGACTTTAGAGGTCATGCAGTTCAGGGCTTCTTAAGCTTTTTCCTCTTGTGACCCATTTTTTGGTGAGTGCAGCATTCTTTAGCGTTGTGTGGCCTGAGGGTTTGCACAGTGCAAAGTGTGCCTGCTTTATGTTCAAAACCAAGGCCACAGTGAAGTCGCTTGATGCAACAGGGCAAGCTCTGCCAGAAACACCTCAGATTCATTCTGTGTTTGATTTTGAATTAATTTTTGGTCATTGAGCATTCAGAAACCTTTTTACTGTTGCCAAATTTTTTGAGACCCCTTTGTGACCCACAGTTTAAAGAGCACTGATCTAGTTCAATCTTGCTTTCCAGTTGGGGAAACTGAAGCACAGATAATCAAAATGTATGGTCAAAAAATATTTATAAGAGTAGAGCCAAGATTCCAACCCAGGTCTTCTGAATCCAAATTTGTTGGTTCTTTCCATTTGTACAGGGTATACTCAGGACTACAGGTTACATTCTCTGTAGCTCTGAAGGGCAATCCTAAAGCTAGGTAAATGTTTCTACCAATGCTTTGGGATTGGTAGAGGTAAAAAGAAAAGGCTTTAAGCATTCCAAAAAATGGAATGGGGTTTCTGTGTGAGTGAGGTAGTAACTTCCTGATCCTTGGGTGTGTTCAAGCAGGAACTATATGGCCAGGTTTAAGAAATGGAGTAGAAGAGATTACTGTAGTAGGAGGGAGGGTGGAGGAAATTCTCTAAAATCTAGGCCTCTTTTTGTTCTGAAGAACTTTTTAGTTGCCTTCAACACCTAACTTGTTTTTGGGCACATAGTAAGTTCCCAGTGAATATCAGTTGATTGATTAAATGTAACTCATCAGTTGTAAGGATCCAAGGGCAGGGACACTGTGATATTCATATTGGTGTCCTTAACATATAATAATAATAGGTCACATTTATATAGAGCTTTAATATATTAAAAAGTAGGTGCTAATATTATTCCCACTTATGAATGAGGAAACTGGGACAAGTAAGTTAAGCAATTTGCCCAGGATCATACAGCTAGTAAGTGTTGAAGGGTGGATTTGAACTTGAGTCTTCCTTCCTGATGGAGGGGCGGGGGGGGGGGGCCAGCATTCTATGGGTTGCACCACCTAGCTGCCACAACATAGGGTCTGACATAGTGTTTTGCAGATGCAGATCTCTAAGTGAATTTTTGACAACTGAATAAATGAATGAAAGTGAATAGCTTCACATGAGCTCAGCAGTATTTATCATACAAATAACTTGCTAAACTTACCTTAACTTTCAACTTTTCTGTTGTCTGCTCTTGGTCATCTAGGCTTAGATTGTTATTTGTCCTTCATTCTTGAAGAGGACCATGACATCAGGGAGATGATGCCATGACTTGCAAGTGAATTAGATTTAAGTGAGGGAGGGCTGTGTAAGGTCGACAGCCTCACTTTCTCCTCTAGAGCCATTTGGGTCCAGTGGCAAGATACAGATCAGGATGACTACAGATGACCCCCATAGGTTTAGAGCATGTGGCTGGAAGTATACAAAATTAGCTGCATATGTTACCTTTTGCTTTGCATAGATCTCATTTAAATATTTCATCTAATTTTATTAAACTTTTAAATACGTCATTTCTCCCAAGCACATAGCCTTATGAATGACTGAAGGGAGGATGCCTGAGAATTTTCCTTTTGTCTTTCCCCTACATGCCTTGCAGGCATCTGCTTCCTAATTGAAGAGAATAAGTTTCAAAACTAACAGCTCTCCTAATTACCTGGGGTGTCAGCTTTAAATGCCATGAGTCATAGCTCTTCGCATCACAATCTGGCCAGATTTGTTTTCAAAGCATTATCAGTCTTGTTTTTGGCTTAAGTTTGCTAAAGCCAAGCAGCATTTATCACGTCAATTAATAGTTAATCTGCTTCTTTTGTATATATAGTCTAAGGGTGTGGAGTCTTTTTACTTTAAAATGTAATAGCAAATTATATAAGACAAGGAAAACTTAAGTAGTTACAGAAATAAGCTTTCAAAATGAGACCATGCCCTAGGACTTGAGCTGTCCTCTTATTTCCAGGATCAAATATAAAGTCCTCTGTTTGTCATTTATATCTCTTTATAACCTGGATCCTTCTTACCATTTTTTCCTACCCACACTTTACCACCCCACCCCCCCAGGCCAGATACACTGGCCTACTTGGAATTACTCAAACATGATGTTTCATCTTCCTATGCCTTTGCATTGACTGTCTCCCAGTACTTGAATGCTTTGTCCCTTCACCTATGCCTCTTGGTTTCCATCAAAACCATATGGAAGCCATGAAAACCAATAACCAGAGGTAAGGAGGCATTTATATATATATATATATATATATATTGTGTGTGTGTGTGTGTGTATGTGTATGTAGTAGGTACCTAATAACTTAAACCTAGTATCCTCCACAAAGAAAGGAGGATGCTGTATTTTCTCAATGGAATTATACTGAATGATTCTACTTGCTTCAGGGAAGTTTGAGAGGAAAAAAAGAAGAAACAATTTAAATACCACTTGACTTTTTTTTTAGAAAGATATAAGCCATCCAAATTATTCTTCAAAGGCCCTCCTAAATTTTAAGAAGGCAAACAAATTTAGTGTTTGCTAGATGATTATCTATTACAATTGACATCACAAAATAAGTCAAATTTGTGACACATTATAGTTGCATTTTTATGTGTTATATGTACACTTTGTGGTACACTAGGGCCCATAAATAATGTTTACAATAGATTTCTGCTCATTTCACAGAACTTTATAAATTTTTTTATATTAAACCCTTACATAGCATATCTCCCAGAAGAATGTAAGATCTTGGAGGGCATTCATTTGTTATTGTAATCTCAGCCTTTGTATATCACAGGTATATAAAGCATTTGCTAAATTGAATGAAAAGCCCATTGAACTTTGGTTCTTTTTCTGTTTATCCTAACCATCTTTGTAAATTTGAACAAGTTACTTCATCTCTTTGGGTCCTTTTCCTCTATTACTTCAGTTACTTCTACCACTGTATACCATACCTAACCCTTAAAAGGAATTTAATAAATGTTTATTGTTTAATTGTGGATTGATTCAGGCGCAGTCTTATAACTTTGCATAATTAGAAGCAGAGGTATAATTTGTTGTCAGGGCTTTAGTTTGTACTGAATGTAAATGCCAGTAGTTCTTATGGGAAAGAAATTATCTGCCTTATGATATAGTTTTCATATTGTTGAAAAGATTGGATATGTGGAAAATGTTTACTATGATCATACATGTATAGCCTATATCAGATTGCCTGCCATCTTGGCAAGTGGAGAGGGGAGAGAGGCAGGAAGAAAAAAATTTGGAACACAAAATCTTATGAAAGTAAATGTTGAAACTATCTTTGCATATAATTAGAAAACATAAAATACTATTAAGTGGAAAAATATATTTTTTTTTAAAATGAGAATCATTCGAACTCTGTGGATGTAAAGCAGTTATTTTATGACAATGTACTGTTACATGATACCCATAGATATAAAACTGGGAGGGCTTCCTAGAAATTGATTTCTTAGGGCCTTGTTTCCCTACCTTATTCCCACATTATGCTTATATTTTGCTGGCAAAAAAGGGAAAACAGCTGGGGATGAGAGATGGAATGTTTCACTGAGATAGAAGACAAAAGAAAAAACTGGAACAAATCAACTTCCTGCAAGTCTTCATCTAAAATGTAGGTTTTTAATAGTCTTCAGATATCACATAACTCTTGCAAACAGGAAATCCTTTCCAGTAACTCATTGAGATCCATCCTGTTGTAAACCCTTGTCTTCTTGATCATTCCCTAGGAACTTACCACCATACTACCATATGTAGGCTGTATCATAGAGTCATAAAATCTTACATTGGAAAGAGCCTCAGAGACTATCTAGGCCAGTTGTATCATTTCAAATATGAGGAAATTAAAGTTCATAGAAATTAAGTTACTTTCCCAAAGACATCCAATGAATTAGTTGTAGATCTAGGAGTAGAATGAACTTGTGATGTTTAATGTGAAGGTATTTATAGATTCTAAATTTGATTACATGCTGCCAGCAGAGGGGGGGCGGGGTGGAGAAGGAGAAGGAAGGGGAGAAAATTTGAAACTCAAGGGATTGTGGAACTAAATGTTATAAACTAAAAGTTAATTAATTAATTTTTAATTTTTTAAAAAAAATAAAGTACCATAGAAATGTGGAAAAAAAAAGAATGAACTGGCACTCGGTCTTATGTCCCATATTATATCCATTGCCTTTCATGTAGTTAAATGGTCATGGTGAATCTGCCTTCAGCCTTTTCTTCATCCAGTGAAATAGTTCAAAATTGTTTGGTCTTTCCTATTTCCTATTACTTTATCTGACTTCTTTATTTTATTAACATTACATTAAAAAATTAGAGAGGGAGGTGGAGCCAAGATGGCAGAGTAGAAGCACAAACTTGGCATGAGCTCCTGGTCCAGTCACTTCCAATATATGTAAAAAAATGACTCTAAACAAATTTTAGAGCTACATAATCCACAAAGTGACAGAGAGAAACAAATGTCCTGCTGAAGGCAGCCTTACAGGCTGACAGGGAGGATCTATCACACCAAGCTGGGAGCTGAGCATAGTCCCCGTGAGCCATGCAGTTCTGGCCCCGTGGTAGCCCTGACCAGCAGTGACCACAGCAGACTTCAGGAGAGTGAATCACCAGCAACTGTGGTGGTTTCCACACTTCTCAACCCATAAATGCCAAAAAGAAAGTAAAAGTTCAGTGCGGAACTCTGTTGGAACAAGGGGAAGGAAGAGTATGGTCCAGCCTCTGCCCCCAGGGCAAGAAGGTGTGGAGGCATGGTAGCTGTAGTTGCTACTGTATGGCTGCCTCCAGAGCTCTTGGCCTGCAGATTGTAGGGGGACCAAGCATCCATTCAGAGGGTAATCACTCTTGCTTTAATCTGACTGGATCTGGATTATGGTCTTGGGTGGTGGTCCTGGGGTGTGTGGCCAGTGTGCCAGAGCTTGTGGGGGCTGTAGAGAGAGCACCCTCCTAATAGCTCCGGAAGCTGCAAAAACCCTAGCAATTTGGGACAAAGCTCTCTTCATTCTGGAAGCAGAGTTCTACTGTGGCAAAGAGCTCAAAAGCTGAGTAATTGACTGGCAAGATGAGAAAGCAGAGGAAACATAATCAGACCATAGATTCCTTTTTTGGAAACAAAAAGGATCAAAGCATGGAATGGGAGGAAGACAACAAAGTCAGAACTCCTGCATCAAAAGCTTCCAAGAAAAATATGAATTGGTTACAGGCCATGGAGGAGCTCAAGAAGGATTTTGAATGCTTCATGAAACTTTTCTCAGTATGAGAATAGTTGAAGGGAATATATATGTATACATCATATATATGTGTGTATAGTAGGGTATATGTGTGTGTAAATACATATGTGAGTGTATATGTATGTGTGTGTGTATATATATATATATATATATATATACATAGAGGGCACAGGATGAGTTGAATAGGAAGGGATGATATCTAAAAAATAATATGTGAGAGAGGAATATAATGAGAGGAGAAAAAGGGAAATAGAATAGGGTAAATTATCTCATATAAAAGAGGCAAGAGAAAACTGTTACAATGGAGGGGAAGAGCAGGAAGGTGAAAGGGAATGGGTCAACCTTACCAAATCTTACCAACCTTACCAAAGTCAGCCTTTTGAATTTGGCTTAAGGAGGGAATAATATACACGCTCAATTGGGTATCTTACTCTACAGGAAAATAGGGGAGAAGGGGATAAGAGGGGAGATGATAGAAGGGAGGGCAGATTGGGGCAGAGGGTTGTTTGAAGCAAGCACTTTTGAAAAAGGATGGGATCAAAGGAAGAAAATTGAATAAGTGGGGGGCAGGATAGGATGGAGGGAAATATAGGTAGTCTTTCATAATATAACTACTATGGAAATATTTTGCATAACTGCACATGTACAACCTATACTGAATTGCTTATCTTCCCAGTGGTGGCAAGTGAGGAGGGAAGAAGGGAAAAAAAAAATCTGGAACTCAAAGTTTTAAAAATAAATGTTTAAAAAAATTGTTTTTTACATGTAACTGGGAAATAAGATATACAGGCACTGGGGTATGAAATCCATCTTGCCGTACTAGAAAATTAAGGGGGATGGGGGAGTATATAAAAGAGAACAGATTGGGGAAGGGATATTCAGTAGGCTTGCTATTTTGGTGTGGGGGTAGGGGAAAGATGGGGAGAAAAAATTGTAACTCAAAATCTTGTGGAAATGAATGTTGATAGCTAATAAATCAATAAATCAGAAAAAAATTTTAAAATGTTGAGAGAATTATGAGTTTTATATACATATCCTTAAAAGGCAGCTATCTACTGAGTTATCTAAGAGATGACAGAGAAGACATTCTTTTGAGGAACTCTCCCCCGGCTAGCAAAAGGGGAAATCATAATGAAATCTTTCTACCATCAATTCAAACCAATTAAGTACTTATTAAATACTTATTATGTGGCTAGTACTGTACCAAGCACTGGTGTTAAAAAGACAAAGATGAAAGATGACTTCAAGGCATGGGAAACAACTTATACAAAAGCCTAGAGATGAGAGATACAATGTTAGCTTCAGAAAACAGCAAGAAAGTGAGTTTGACCAAACCATACACTATATGAAGGAGAGTGATATGTAATAAGCCTGAAAAGCAGGCTGCAGCCTGATGGTGAAAGGCTTTAAAACCTAAAGAGAAGTTTGTACTTTATCTTAGAGGCATGAGTTGGAGTTACCTGAGCTGGTTAGTGATATGGTCATCCTAGTGTTTCAGAAATATCAGGCTGGTGGCTGGAGGATGAATTAGAGGGCAGAGATTTGAGACAAGGAGACTATAAGACCATTGCAGTAGTTCAAGGGAGAGCTTATGGTAGGATAAACAAGAGTGAGGGCTATGTGGGTGGCGAAAAGGGAATGGATAGGAAACACCATGGGGATGTAAAATCAGTTGGACTTGGCAGCTGATTGGATATGAGGGTAAGGGAGGGAAAAGGGTCAAGGTTGACTCCAAACCTGTAAAAATGGGTGACTTGAAGTATGATGGTACCCTGAAGCTAGGAAGCAGGTGGGGTTGGGAAGGGTGAAGATAATAAATTCTGTTGTACATGTTAAGTCTGAATTGAATTTGGCCTCTTTGCTGTTCTGTGAATAAGACATTCTGTGGCTTGGTGCCAGGAATTTTCTCTCACTGTCCCTTGGGCTTGAAATGCTTTCCCTCCTCATCTCTGAGTGCTGGCCTCTTTGGCTTCCTTTAAGTCTGAATTAAAATCTTATTTTCTACAGGAAGCCTTTCTCAACCCATCTTGATTTGAATGCTTTCCTGTTCATAATTATTTCCTATGTATCCTGGATATAACTTGTTTGTACATGTTTTCCTTGTTGTTGTCTCCCATCTTTGATTATAAACTCCTTGAGGGCAGGAACTTTCTTTTGCCTCCTTTTGAATCTCCAGCACTTAGCACAACAGGTACTTAATAAATGTTTATTGACTTGACTGACTCAGATGGCTGCAAGTCATTTAGTTGGAGATGTCCACCAGAGTTGGTTATGCAGAAGATAGATTGGGGCTCTATATATAGATTGGAGATCTGTCTGTGTAGAGCTGATATGTAAACCAATGGGAAATGAGAGAGGGAAGGAGGGAGGGGGAGAGACAGAGAGAGAGAGGAGAGGAGAGAGTGAAAATGAGAGCAAGAGGGAGAAGCCCAGGAGAGAGAGACCTGGATTACCACCGTGTGGATGGTGCGATGGACAATGACCTGGCAAAGGAACCAAGAAGGATAGAACAGATAAGTAGGAAGAAAATCAGGAGAAAACACTACAGCAAAAACTCAGGGAGAAGAGGGTATCCAGGAGGGGAGGATTGTCCATAGGCTTAAATGCTACAGAGTGGTTAAGAAGGAGAAAATTTGGACTGAGAAAAGAGTTTCATCTTTGATTTTAAAAAATCATTTTTAAGCTTGGGGGGAGTAGTTTTGGTTAAGAGATGAGGCTGGAAGAAGTGAGTGTGTTGTGAACAAATGAAGGCAATAAATTTTGATAGCCTTTTCTAGGACTTTCTTAAAGGAAGGGGAAATATACGGTAGCTTGAGGGGATGTTAATGTTGGATGGAAGTTTTTTCCTAATTTTTTTTTCTTTTTTTCCTTGCTTTTTGGAGAAGAGAAGATAGGGTAATTGGGGTTAAGTGACTTGCCCAAGGTCACACAGCTAGTTTTGTGTTAAGTGTCTGAGGTCATATTTGAACTCAGGTTCTCCTGATTCTAAGGCCAGTGCTCTATTCACTATGCCACCTAGCCACCCCTATGGAGGTTTTTTTCTTTTCTTTTTTTTCTTAAAGATGAGGGAGATGCAAGCATATTTTTAAGGAGTATCAAAGCATTAGAAAACCTCAAAGATAGAAGGTATCTCCATCTAGTGCAACCCAAACCCGAACAAGAATCCCCACTAATAAGTGGTCATCCAGTCTTTGAAGATCTCCTTTGAAGGAGAACCTCCAAAGGAACTCATTTCACTTTTAGATAGCTGAGTTAGGAAGTTTTTACTTAATCGGTCCCATTTGCCTCCTTGAACTTTCTACCCTTGCTTCTAAAGTCTGCTCTCTAGGGATATGCAAATCATGTCTAATCCCTCTTCTAGACCATAGATTTTCAGATATTAGAAGACTGTTCTCTTCTTCTCTCAGTCTTCCCTTCTCCAGGCTAAACACTACCCCCACCCTCATCCTAAACAGTATGAACAATTATGTCTCTTTTAAAATTAGGGCTCAAAGCAATTTGAAAAAATTGTTACACAGTGTTGAAGAATTTAAGTCATTTGGACAAATTCCTAACTGCTGACAATTAGTGCACCTCTAATAGAAATTGAACATTAATCTCACAGGTTTTCTTTCTCCTGTACAATGAAGGGTTTGAACTAGGTAATTAGTGGTCCCTTCTAAGATCCTATCATTCAGTCACTTAAGAAAATGAAGTAGGTGGTGGACTCCTTATAAATAGTGGTGGACTCCTTATAAATCATAGACTGATTTCATTTTAATCACAGGTTCATTGCAGAAGAATCTACTGCTGCTGGAGAAAAGTGTGTCCTCACAGACAGCCCTACCTGGATCATTGACCCCATTGATGGTACTTGCAACTTTGTACACAGGTATGCATAAGATTATGGGGAATCTTAAATTCCTATTTGGAATTCCTTTTTATAATAGTGGTCTCATTCTTCTAGAAGTAGTATTTTTTTAGACTGAAATGTATGAACAAAAATTGAATAAACTATAACCTGAGTACTATGGATATAATTTGTTTAAGGAGCACATGCTATTATTATGATTGACCTTCTTAGTGGTTATGAGGTAAAACCTATTGTTTCAAGGTATTTAAAAGAAAAGGAGCCACTATAATAAATCACCCATTTGAATGTGTTCATTGTTGAGGGTGATGATGATGATGATGAATTTCATAATAACAAAGAAGATGTTTAAAGAAAAACCAGGAAAAAAACATTTTAATGTTGAAAAATAAAAACATCACTGACATTTAGCATAGATTATCTAATTAGAGAAACAGATATGAAATTTAGAAAATAGATAATTTGGAAAAGTATAATCTAAATGCCATTTATAACTTTTTCTGCAAGCAAAAATCCAAAGATTTCAAAACAAAAAAAGGAAGAAATCATTCCAAAAACTTATTGTATTGAGATAAGTAATGTAGGGTCTGACCTAAGACCAGAGGTCCTAAAGATATGAACAAGTTATATGATAAAAGTAAAATAACTTGGGAATAATAAATAAAATGGGAAATTTGGTTAGATGTATGCTTGGCCTAGGCTGATCCAGAATGAAAGGAGATCATAGTTCTAGAGTACTCTGTGACAGCTGGCTTAGAAGAGCAAGGACAGCCCCAGTGCCATAAAGAGACCCATGGTATAGTTGAAAGAGCTCTGGACTAGAAGTCAGGAAACCTCTAAGTGAGTCTCACATTTACTAGCTATGTGACCTTAACCACTGAATTTCTGTTTCCCCATCTACAAAATATTTATCATAGGATCATAGTTTAATAAAATGGAAGAGACTTAAAAACATCTAGTCTAACCATACTTTTGAAGGGGAGGAAAATGAAACCTAGAGAAGCTAATTATATATTTGAATTTATTATATATTTAAAAGGAATGGCAAGTTGTACATTATAGATTTGTACATAATAGATTTTTAAGTTCATGTGCAGTCTTTTTTATTATACTGTGTTATGGAAATGCTTGTTTTATTCCATAAATTAAAAATAAAAGAAATTTTAAAAAATAAAAGTGACTTATCTTGCTGGAAAGTATAGTTGCTATAGTTAAGTGATAATACCAACTATTGTTCTCTTAAGGTTTACAAAGCACCTTACATACACATTATCTCATTTGAGCCTCACAAAAATGCCATTAGATAGGAACTTGTGGTCTTATTATCGCCATTTTATAGATGAGAAAACTGACTTTCAGAGAAATTAACACAGCTTATAGCAGAATCAAATTCAAAACAGATTATTTTTTACTCCAAGTCCATTGCACTGCCATTCCAGACCACTTGTGAAACAGATCCCATAGTGAGTGCTCAGGAACAAGGCATAGCACAACCAGATAGATGGAAGCCGATCTGAATCCTAGATACAAAATTGGTTCAATGGTGTATGCTTGCAGATTTAACACTATGTTATTTTATTCAAATATAAAAGCATAGGGACACGATTGCACGCCACCATGGGGGAGGGGGGGAAGGGAGGGGAGAAAATCTGAAACTCAAGTGATTGTGGAACTGAATCTTGTAAATTAAAAGTAAATGAGCAAATAAAAAAAAAAAAGATGCCAAGTTAAAAAAAAAAAAATAAAAGCATAGGGGATGGAGGGCATGGCCTTAGAGGCAAGAAGATCTATATTCAAATGTAATGGCTATGTGAAATTAGGAAAATCATGTAACCTTTCAATGTTCTAGGCAACTCCCTAAGACTAAGATTACATTCTACTCATTTTTAGGTGCATTTTCACAAGATGAGTCATTTATCATCAAATTGTTTGACTGCTAATCTATCAATAGACATCTTTACAATTTACATGTGGAACTGTGCTTATTAAATACTCACAATTCAATTCAATTTAGCAAACTTTTATAAAGCACTTACTATGTGAAGGGCACTGTTCTAGGTACCAGGAAAAAGATGCTGCTTCCAAGTACACTGGGCATACAGGGGTGAATACAAAAGATACATTTAGAGGTCTTTGTATTGTATAACCCAGGCTTCTAGAGCATCGTGTCTAAGGAAGTCACTTGGAGTGATAGAGAAAGCTCAAGAATCCAGGCATGAACTGAATTTAGGGATTTGCAGAGAACTAAAAGGTGACAAAAGCTATGGCTAAATAAATTAAACATAAATAAATAAAACAGGTCCAAAGACTAACAAATACTTTTGGTGATTCATGTGCAAGATTTCCATCCTTTTAAATGATCATAGACAGGCGTGTTCCTGAGGGCTGGCATGTAAATAATGACTTTAGTTTTGAATATTCTTCTGGAAAGATAATCTTTTTTTATTGGCAAAAATGTTTATAATTACCAAACATGGGTTTGGTTTTTTTCATTTAATTCAGTCATTCTTAACCTTTTCTAGCCTTGCAACCCTAAATTAGACACTAATAAGGTTTTGAACTCCTGTGACTTAGCAGGAAGTTAAAAGAGAGAGTATTAATTTGAATTTGTGAAATTCATGTCTATCGATGATTATTGAAAGACATTAAAACAAAGATCTATAACATAAAATGATCGTGACGTACGACTTTGCCGATGTGCAGGCTTTGTGTGGCATGGCTTGGGTCTCTGGCTTCCTAGGATCCCAGAAAAGTAAAAATATGTAGAGCTGCTGACCAATGACCCACCTTATGGATGTTATTGTTGACTGAAGGAAGTAGGGTGGCATTTTACCATTCTATTGTTGTGGTTGGGTAGTGGCTGACCCCAGAGCAGGTCTCTTTTCCTACCTGGTACCTCCCCATCCAGAAAACTTCTTCATGCACTCCCCTATCCACTTAAAGAGTTTGGGGAGTTTGTCTTTGTTTTCTGTTGAAGATCTGTCCTGGCATTTCACTGGGATATGATCCAAGCCTAGGACATTTAAAAAAGTAATCCCTAAATGGCTACTGTAATTGTGGTTTTTTGGTTCTTGTGGCAAGCAATAGCTCACACAGGATCATCAGTCAGTCAGCTAATACTTATTACAGGCTCACTGTGTGCCAAGCACTGTGCTAAGTACTAAGGATACAAAGAAAGATAAAAGACAGCAAGTGCCTTGTCTCAAGGATCCTGCTATCTATGATTTAGAGCTAGAAGAAATATTAAAGGTCATTTAGTTCAACTCACTTCATTTTACAAATGAGGAAACTAAGGGTCAAAATGGTGACTTGACCAAGACCACACAAGTGGCAAAACTGAAATTTGAACCCAAGTTCACTAACTCCAAATCCACCACTCTTTACTTATTGCTTCATAGTCTAATGAAAACTTGGATAATTGATAATAAAGGGCAGCTAGATGGAGCAGTGGATAGAGTGCTGGGCTTGGAGTTAGAAAGACTCTTCCTGAGTTCAAATCTGGCTTCAGATACTTACTAGTTTTGTAACCCTGGGTAAGTCACTTAATTCTGTTGGCCTCAGTTTCCTCACCTGTAAAAATGAAATGGAAAAGGAAATGGCAAATCACTCTAGTATCTTTGCCAAGAAAACCCCAAATGGAATCATAAAGAATCAGACACAACTGAAATGACTGAACAGCAACAAATTGATAATAAGAGCTGATATTAAATGTTTGCAAAGACCTTTACGTGGATTGTTTTATTTTATCTTTCCAATAACTCAGTAATGTAAGTAATGAAAATATTATGCATTTTAAAGATGAGGAGGCTGAGACTTTGGAAATTAAATTACATATAGTCAAGAGTGGGAATGGAACTAAGGTCTTTCTTGATTCCAAGCATTTATCCCACACCATCACTGCCTGGCTCAGACTACTCTTCTTTCAAATTATTAACACATTATAACATGGTGAGCTGAGAATGTTTTTATGGAAGTGGTTTCCAAGATTCAAAAAGTAACAGTGCAGTACTTGGGCATCCTTCCCACAAGAGCCTGCTGTGGCTGTTAGGGGCTTACACATTTATAAAGATCTTCAGGGTTTGTTTATATGAAAAATTATTGTGTTTGGTTTCTTTGCAGATTTCCAACAGTGGCAGTTAGCATTGGATTTGCTGTTAATCGAGAGGTACATTGTGTGTGTATGTATGTGTTCATGTGTGTATGTGTGTTGTATGTGTACGTAGAATGTGTTCTCTATGTGGGTAACCTGAATTGACTCAGAATCATCCAAAGAGATAGGAGAAGCGGAAGTTATGTCTGTATCTGCTTATTTAATCGTCTTTCCTTGAAAGCTTTATGTAGAATATAACCTCAGGACCCTGGCTCCACTCTTCCCATAGGGATGTTCAGTGTTGACAACTAAATGCAAGCATATGTCTCTCTTAACGTGCCAATAAAACTCAGCAGAGCAAACAAATTTCAACCTGTTGGAGTTAAGACGGGAGGGAGTTGAGGGGACGGGAAGGAAGGTGTATAGGTGTGGCTTTTCTGTTGGCTTTTCATTCCCACTTGCTAGTAAGTGGCCAGCTTCTGGGTTTTGGGGTTTTTTTGTTGGTTTTTTTGCTTTTTGGAGGGGGGAGGGCAGGGCAATTGGGGTTAAGTGACTTGCCCAAGGTCACATGGTTAGTAAGTGTTAATTATCTGAGGCAGGATTTGAACTCAGGGCCAGTACTCTGTTCACTGTGCCACCTAGCCGCCCCAGCTTCTGTTTTTGCTTGGATTATATGGTAGCCCTGTTGGGAAAATAACATTTATGAGACCAGTAAAAAGAAACTCATAATTGACTTACAGCAAACAGAAAAAATTTACATTAATTATTTGATCGCCAAACATTTTTTAAGTATGGATTATGTGCCTGGGCATGGTATTAAGCAATGGAGATACAAAGACATATGAAATAATTGCTCTCCTCAAGGGCTTTACATTCTGTTGGGAAAGACATATAGACATATATGTATATGTAGACACATATATATGTTCATATGTAAAAATTAAATACAATGTAATTTGGAAAAATAAGGCACTAGTAGCTGGGGAGATCAGAAAGGTTTTGTGTAGAAGGCAATAGATCTGCATTTCTCTGGTAATTTATATTTATATAGATTTTTATACATAAGTCCCCTGATCCTCACAACAAACTTATGAAAAGTAAAGAGTAAAAACCATAGGATATAATTGCTGTATATTTAATGAGCAAATTGAATCAGTGGAGACCTTAATACTAATAGAAAGTTAGATGGCATAGTGAATTGAATGCTGAAAATGGAGTCAGGAAAACCTGAGTTCAAATCCAGCCACAGGTACTTAATAGCTGTGTGGCCCTGGGCAAGATCTCTGTCTGCCTCTGTTGGCTCATCTTTGTAATAATAGGGTCATTGTAAAGAAAAAAGGAGAGACATGTAAAGCACTTTGCAAACCTCGAAGTGCTACATAAATACTAGCTATTATCATTATCACTGCTAGAGATTTTTCCCTTCCTGATTTCCCTTGTCTTCTCATGTACAAGTTTTATTGTACCCATTTTAAAGATGAGGAAACTAAAGCTTAGAAAAGGTAAAGAATTTGGCCAGTATTACAAATTGTAAAGAATGATAATAATACTAACCCCTACAAATATAGACCAATTACTTGTTTTTGTATTTTACACAATGGATACTATGACTAAAAAATCTACAAGTTAAGAAAAAAAAATACTGACTAAAGAACAAAAAAATCTGTACCCAAAAGTCTCAGAACTGTAAAGAATAATTTGTAATTGATCTAGTGATTATTGAACAAACTACCAGGAAGCACCATAATATTTATTCTTTATAGGTTATTACAAAGAACTTGACTCCGTTCTATACCCATGGTTCATCCATGCACTGCAAAAATATAAAATAAAACTTACTGAACTGAGGATGTTTGTTATCCCAATTAAAAAATGTTTTCCATTTAAATTTAAAATTAAATTTACAATTTAAAATTGAGAACAATTGATATAAAACATGGCATCTTTCAGAGAGATAGTTGATTCCCTTATGGTTCTAACTAATCTTAAACCCATTATTCTAATATTATTACTATTCCTAGAGTATGGTTTCCAAGTTAAAGAGGGAATCACATATTCCAAAAGATCTTTTTTAAAAATTTATTTTATAAAGAGAAGTAGCTGTGGTGTAGTGGATAGAGAATTGGCTTCAGAGACAAGAAGACCTGCCCTGTCTTGTCTAAGAAGTTCCAGTCCTACTTCTGACACATACTGTCAGTATGACCCTGGACAAGTCACTTAACCTCTCAGTGTTCTAGGTAACTCATTAAGACAATAAGTTGCGGAAAATTTGCTGATCCGCATTGGTAGAGGAAGTTTCCTCATCCTGGAATTTGCTGTCAACGAAACCACAAGTTCAGTCCTTATCCCTGTCTTGTGTTTTTCTATCACCTGCATTTCTCAGTGTAGGAAATTGTACCTCCCTCTCCCTCTCCCTATGGCTTAAAGCAAAAGCTAAAAAAGAGGAAAAAAAGAAACCAGTTCAACAAAACTAACCAACACATAAGATTGACATTATCTTTGCTTGTTGCACATCCATGGTCCCCAAGGGAGATCCTGACAAAGAAAGGAGGGAGGTGCTTTCTCATATCTCTTCTTTGGCATTAAGTCTGATCCTCATAATTTCACAGCCATCAATATCAATTGTTTTGTTGTCCTTTCTATTTTGTAGTTATTTAAATTGTTTTCCTGATTCTCTTTGCTTCGCTTTGTACCAGTTTGTGGCTTCCCATATGTTTCTGTATTTATGATGTTCAACATTTTTTTTTACAGCAATATTCCATTACAACTTGTTTACCTGGTCCTCAATCAATGGGAATCTTCTGTGTTTCTAGTTCTTTGTTACAACAAAAATAGCTATACATATTTTGGTATATTTATGACCTTTCTTCTGTCATTGACCTCCTTGAGATGTATGCCTAACAGTGTAATCTCTGGATCAAAGGGCGTGGAGATTTTAGTCATTTTCTTCGCATAACTCCAAATTGCTTTTCAGAATGGTTGGACTAGTTCACAAGGTTCCTGTCAGTACATTAGTATTTCCCCATTGACTGCTCCCATAATTTGTCATCTTTGCCAATTTCCTGAGTGAATGAATGAATCCTCAGGGTTGTTTTGATTCTCTTTTTTCTTATTATTAATGATTCAGAGCATTCTTTCATAAGGTTGTTAATTGTCACATCAAAACATCTTATTAGTCACTTGATGTACATAGATGTCCTAAAGTTATATGACTCTAGTGAAAAATAATTTAGACAGCTTCTCCACCTTGTGAAATCTTTCTCCAATAACTTAAAATGTTTATTTGACTTGATAAATATAAAATTCCTAAAGTACACTAAAAATAGACACTGAAGTCTTTGAGCTTAACTTTGGAGGTTAAATTGAACCAAAGGATGAAGGTGATACTTAAAAGCACTTTGGTCTCCTCCAGGTAAGATAAATAATGCATCACATCATTAAGGGAAAGCAGTGCAATATATTTCAAGAGACTTACTACCATCATAAAATCAAAACTTAATAGAAAGAACATATTTAATATAATGTCTACATTATTCTAGTTTAGGTATACATTTTTGGAACTTCAAAATAGAAGATAATAGATTTGGAAAGTATGCTATCAAAACTCATTACAATATCAACAAAACAAAGGACATATCACCTCAAGGTGACTAAGGTAGAGGATTGATAGATGTTCTCAAAGTATATGACAATTTAAAAGCTTAAAGAAATATTACGGGAACAATCATGCCATTAATTAATAGTAGAAGCTTACACATCTTAGCTGTTTCACAGGTTTAGATGCAAAGAGTAGAATCAAAAAGCTTGCCATGGGGCAAAATCCAGAGGAACTCAACCATGAACTCCATAAGATATTTCTACAAAAAAGGGTTGAAAAAATAACTAAGTCATGGATTTGTTTATAGAAGTGAAAGGATTTATGATAGTAATTTAGGACAGGGTCATTACTACCAGCAGTTATAGATAGATCCTTAAGGAGTCTGAATTTATTTTGAAATACCAATTATATAAGGAAATCATAAAAATTATACTAGAGGTAGCAGAAATTTAGCACCTACTTAATTCTTAGCAAGACATGATCTTGTGACTTCAATTATACATAAAAAATTCACTATCCAGGGGTGGCTAGGTGGCACAGTGAATAGAGCACTGGCCCTAGAGTCAAGAGTCAAGTTCAAATCTGGCCTCAGATACTTGACACACTTTCTAGCCATGTGACTTTGGCCAAGTCACTTAACTCCAACTGCCCTCCAAAAAGCAAAAAAATAAATAAATAAATAAATAAATAAATGAAGGAAATTCACTATCTTTTATGGAATGAAAGATGACAAATCCCAATACTGAAACTACAGACCTCAAAATTACCTTGAAAATTCAACAAATGAACTATATTGGAATTATTGCCCACAGTCACTAAAATATAGCATTGATACATAAAAATATAAGAGCACTGTTTCTAATTAATATAGCTATATCATATTCATAATCTCCAAACTACATAGAATGAAAAACTTTCAAAATATAGACATACATTTTTAAGGTATAGCAATAATTGATTCAAACTTACAAGAATAAGAGCCATTCCCCAGTTGATTAATGGTTGAAGGATATGAACAGTTACTTTTCAGAGGAAGAAATCCAAGCTATCAATAGTCACATGAAAATGCTCTAAATCACTAATAATTACATGAATGTAAATTAAAACAGCTCTGAGCTTCCACATCCTACTCATCAGATTGACAAAGTGGACAAAGACGGAAAATGACAAGTGCTGATGTGACTATGGAAAAGCAGGGACTTTAATGCACTTTGGGTGGCGCTATGAAATAGAACAGACATTTTGAAAAGTATGCCTCAAATGTGATCAAACAGAAATGCTACTTACTACTTGATCTAAACCCCCAAGAGATCAAAGAAAGAGGAAAAGGAACTATATGTATATGTACAGGAACTCTTTATGATAGCAAAGAATTAGAATCTAAGGAGCATGAATTGGGAAATAGCTGAATAAGTATAATATACGAATGTAATGGAATGCTATTGTGCTCTAAGAAATCATGAAGGGGATGGTTTCAGAAAAACTGGCAAGACTTACATGAGCTAATTCAGCTAAGGGAGAAGAACGAGGGGAACAATTTATATAACAACAACATTATTGTAAAGGGAAATAATTTTGAACTCTGACTTTTTAACTCTGATCAATGTAATGACCAACCACAATTCCAGAGGCCTCATGATCAAGCATGCTGCCTATTTCCTGTCCAAAAGGTAATATGGTCAGAATGCATAGTAAGACATTGTTTTTTGTCTTTTTGGAGGGGGGAAGGCAGGGCAATTGAGGGTAAGTGACTTGCCCAAGGTCATACTGCTAGTGTTAAGTATCTACGGCCGGATTTGAACTCAGGTCCTCCTGACTCCAGGGCCTGTGCTCTATTCACTGTGCTACCTAGCTGCCCCCAAGATATATTTTTTGAACATGACCAAGGAGGGAATTTTTTTTAAACTTCACTATACATGTTTGTGAAATGGGTTTGTTTTCTTTCTGTGGTGGGGAGAGCAAGGTGAGAGAGGAGGGAAAGGTAGATTTTCATTGATTGAAAAGATAGCTTAAAGTATAGAGACCTAGCAGAAGAAATCAAGGTAAATAGAAAAACATTCTAATAGTATTTTTTGGAAGGGAAATCATACTCCTGAATAAAAATTGCATTAATGCACCCTTAAAATGAAAGAAGGTGGCAGAATGGCTTAGAAAGCAGAATACAATGTTTGCAAAAATATTTCTGAAACTTTAAAAAATTCAAATGGAGTTAAATGAGGGGCTGGAATAGAATCTATTATGCCTCATGTAAAGCAAACAAACAGAAAAAGCCATAAATGGCAACCATGTTCTCAGGAAAGGCAACAGTAAAAGTAGACAAGGTTAAAAGAGATAAGCAGGGGGATTACAATATGTTTAAAGGCACAAAAGATAAATGTTATCAATACTGAATATAATTGCACAAAATGGTTTAATCTTTAAATATCTAAAGGAGAAACTAATCAAACTATAGAGAGAAATATGCAGTAAAACAAATAATTGTAGAGGATGCTTATATGACCCTTTCAGATTTAGATAAATATAACAAAAAGATAAACATAAAGAAGTTAAAGATCTGAATAAAATTTTAGAAACATATATGTAATAGACTTTTGATAACTTCTGAGTGGGAAATATAAAGTACATACACTTTCTAAACTTTGCCTAGCACCTTACAAAAATCAGACATGTACAAGGTTATTTAAAAAGTCATGAATAATTGCAGAAAAGTAGATTCTTTACTAATCACAATACAATAAAAGCTATAATAAAAAAAGGTCATTTGAAGAAAAGTTTCAGACTTACGCAGACCAAATAATAGTATACTGAAAGAACAGTGACTTCTAAGCCATATAGAAGAGAGATGATGCTTGATTTTCTTTACTTTAGAGAGTGGAATGAAAAGCAGTGGTTGGCAGTCACAGAGAGGTAGATTTAGGCCTAATCTAAGGGGAGATTTAACAATCTTAAAGTGGAATTAGTCTGCCACAGGAAATAGTGTTTCTCCTCCTTACTTGAAGTCTTTAAGTAGCATACAAAAGATTGATAACCTCTTGAAGTATATGTTCTGAAATAGTTTTTCTTAATTTGGGATCCATGAAGTTATTTTTAAAAACTATTTTGATAACCATATTTCAATAAAATTGGTTTCCTTTGTAATTCTATTAATTTTGTCTCATGATTTTAAAAACACTTCTGAGAAGAGGTCTGTCAGTTTCATTAAATTGCCTAAAAGATCCATGACACAAAGAAATTTAACCACCTCTGTATTCAGAGATAATGCAGATGTATTCAGGAATGGGCGAGACTTGATGGCTTCTGTGATCCTTCTAATTATGAATCTGTGAACCAGTATAGGATACAGGAGAAATGTCAGAGAGGTAGGAGGAAAATCAGGAGAGAACAGTGTCATGAAAACCAGAGAAAAGATAATAGAATTTCAAAAAAGAGGACAAGGAGGATGAGGATGAAGGGAAAAGCCATGCTGATTTTGAGGAAAACAACAAAATGAAACCCATGAAAAACATGCTAACGATGATGCATATCTTTCCTTTAAGTGTTTGTGTCATTCATTTGTGGATGAGAGAGGGGGGAGGGGAGAGAATATAAAACTTGAAGTTCATGTTCTAATGGGAAAGACAACACATATGGAAGGTTTGACTTTGCAAGTCAAATGGAAAGGTCCTGTGATCCTTAGGGTGCTATGGCAAAGTGGATATTAGTGAATATTAGTGCTTCTTCTTTAATGTTATTTCTGCTGATGGAATGATTTCCATTTCTGATGTTGAATCATTTGACAGTGCCAAGAACTTTGGCAGCAAGAACTTTCTTTTCTGCATCTTCAATAGCTGTGACTGTAGCACATACAGGAACAGTTGCCTGGCAATTTCTCTAAAATGATTGCTTGCCAGAATGATGGCTGACTTGCACTGGGATGGAAGCATTGCTACACCAAAAGCTAACAATAAAGTCAAGTAGGAATAGGGATAGGTATAAGACAGATTTCATTGGTACAGGGAACTCCCAGATGAGGAAATTCCTTCAGCCAATGTAGGTCAATATCTTCTCTATAATTCAAATTCTTTAAGAGTTGTCTGGGACCCTGAGAGGTTAAATGCCTTGCATTTGATGAGGATCACACAGCCAGTTTGTATCATGGGCATGACTTAAGCATAGGTCTTTCTGACTCTGAGGTTGGCTCTCTATTTACTATGCCATGCCATCAAGATAGGAAAGAATGTTAATACTAAAATATAAAAAAGAAAAAATGAATTGATTACTTGTGTTTAAAATATAATACTTGACACTAAACAGCATAATGTGCAATTTCAACTATGACATACTAAACACCCATAGTAAAGATACTGAGTCAGTCAGGTCTTGCCATCAGAAGATGCTTTACTGTGATACAATTTAAGTTGTTATAGGAGGAGTGTGGGCAGCTAGGTAACACAATGAATAGAGCACCAGGTCTGGAGTCAGGAAAACCTAAGTTTAAATCCACCCTCAGATATTTACTGGCTGTGTGACCCTGCATAAGTCACTTAACCCTATTTGCCTCAGTTTCCTTATCAGTAAAATGAGCTGGAAAAGGAAATGGCAAACCACTCTAGTCTCTCTGTCAAGAAAATCCCAAATGGGATCATAAAGAATCGGACATGACTGAAAAATGACTGAACAACAAGCAGCAGTGAAAATACTCTAGGCTTGAAAGTTTTGTAGAATGGCTATCTTTTGGTCTCAACTTTTTTTTCTGTTAAAAAGAAAGTTGCTGACTAAATGCCCTTAAAATTGCTGAAGTGTGAAGAACATACCCCTATCACCAACCATAACATAGAAAATGTTGCCATCTTAATTTTCTGATTGATGCCTTCTTAATATTCTGAGTGACTTCTTGAAAGCAGTTGTTACAGATTTCCAAAAGAAGTCTCACGTCCAACCTTCTACAGTGCTCAGGGGTTTTAGTGAACTTTGTCTTGTCTTCCTTACCCATAAAGGCGTATCTGGCTCGGGCTTAGAGTCCAGATCACAAAACTGAGCCACCCCCTCCGATCCAGAAAACCCTGGAATTAGAGCCAAGTGCCAAAGGTCTCTCAAGAGGCCCAATCAATTCTAGGCCTAATCTGTGTACTCGAGTGTGCTGTAGTATAAAACTGAGAGTTAGCTTACATTTATCACTCTTGGTGTCAGGGCAGATCTACTCTAGATTGAACAACATGAATCAACTGTAGAATGAAAGTGACTCCCTGTGGGTATCCTAGACCAAGACTTGGACAAAATGACTATTTGTTTTAGTCTGAACTCATTCCAAACTGGGCAAAAGCCAGGAGGCTTCTGAGGTTTGTTGGCCTCTCACCAGGTGTTAGACTTATACATTTCTATATTTGCTTTTAGGGTGTGACAGACTTTCCTGCCTTCATTTTCACCTGCCTTACCAATGCCCTCTACCTTGAAAACAAAGGGAGAAATCTGTCTAAAGCATGTTGATATAAAACAACTGGATCATTTTCTTTTTTTTTTCAGGATATTAGGAGGGTTTTCTTGTGACTGGATTTTAGCCCTTTGACTAGATGAGACATTTATATCCCCTTCTTGCTTCTCTCTTCTTGTCCTCCCCCTTACTCTCCCCCCAACACCTTCATAGGACTGTCTTTGTACTTTTGTGACTCTTTGTTGACATTTCAGTAACATTCTCTGTGTTATGGTTGGCGATGGGGGTGCATTCTTTACACTTCAGCAATTCTAAGGGCATTTAGTCAGCAACTTTCTTTTTAACAGAAAAAAAAATGAGACCTTTCGGAAGAATGAAAATCTCGCAAGACATTTATTTACCGATTACTGGTTATTTTGGCCGTCAGTAGTCAGTAAGTGTTGTGCGCCTCTTCTCTGTCAGGCACTGTGCTAAGTACTGGGGATGCAAAAAAAGGCAAAAGCTAAGCCCTGCTCTCAAGGAACTCACAGCCTAACAGACGGCTGGACTAGAATTGGTCTAATTTTGTCTTGACAGAGCATCTTAAATGTGAATTTTATGCTTCTTGAGAATCCCAGAAACTCGTCATCTCCATGACTCTCCTCTAATTTTTAGTCCCTACTGAAATTTATGAAAGTCTACTTGTATTTCATTTATCACAGTATTATTCCCAACCATATCTTTGTAATCACCATCATTCATTTCCTACTTGTTCTGATGAGATAGAATTTTACTAACCCTCTTTTTTTTCTTTTAAAAAAAAATTATAGCTTGAATTTGGAGTGATTTATCACTGCACCGAAGAACGATTATACACTGGCAGACGGGGTCAAGGGGCCTTTTGTAACGAACAAAGGCTTCGAGTATCCAGAGAGACAGGTTGGTCTGGGCTTTGTTCACTGAGTTTGCATTTTTATTGAGGAAATGGGGAAAAACCATGTTTAGTTTGACTCTTCTCATAGAAAAGGGACTTCATTTCTGTGACTGAAATCTCTGCTATGGCTTGGTTGTTCAGCTCTTTCCTGAACTGGTTTAGTCTCCAACAAACTGGTGATTGAACCAGTTCTATATTTTAAAATAGAATTTTGCCAACTAGCCTTACATAGGTTCAACCAACTTTGATTTCTTTCTGATCTTCCTATTCCCTCCTCCACATAGAAGCCTACTCCTATAACAAATAAATCTAGTCAAAACAAATCAAAACATTGGCCATAGCTAAGAATACATACGTGTTTCCACACCTCTAATCTGTCACCTTGCTATCAAGAGATACCAGATATAATTTTTTATTATTCATCTGAGATCATGATTGTTGGTTGGTTGTTTTAGGTAAGGGTGGGAAGGAACAGCTACTCTTTAAGCTCTTTCTGTGGGCCAGGAACTATTCAAAGTGGTTTACAAATGTTACCTCATTCAATCCAAATTCTGAAGTCTTTCACAGTAGTTTCTCTTACATCATGGAGATTTTCTCGTAATCCATTCTTCTAGTTCTGCTTACTTTCCTCTGCATTAGTTCTTATAAGTCCTTCCATGTTTCTCTGAATCCATCACATTCCTCATTTCTTATGCCACATAAAATTCCATTGTTTTCATATGCCACAATTTGTTTAGCCATGTCTCAGCTGACAGCTTTCTATTTTGTTTCCAGTTCTTTGTCACATCAAAAAGCACTGCTGTAAATATGCCTCTACATTTATAAGTCCTTTGCTCAGTCCTTAATTTCCTTGGGATATATACCTACTAAGTAAAAAATAGTATGTAGTACAATTTGGGGTATAGTTCCAATTTTTCTTTCCCAGAAGAGTTGAACCAATTTAGCATTTTAACAAGAGTACACTACTGGGAGGGGCGGGGGGAGAGAATAACCATTTATTAAGCACCTTCTATATCCCAGGAATATGCACTTTACAAATATTATCTCATTTGATCCTCACAACAACCTTGTGAGGTAGGTACTATTATGATCTCCATTTTACAGTTAAGGAAACAGAGACAGCCAGAGGTCACATGACTTGTCTGGGGTTATAGAACTACAAAATATCTGAGGCTGAATTTGAACTCAGGTCTTTCTGACTCCAAGTTCTATTCACTGAACCACCTAACCTCACTAATATACCTGTCTCTCACTACCCCCTCCAATAATTGCCCGGTTCAATCTACTTTGAGCTCACAATCTCCCTCCCTCGTTTTCTTCCTCTCCCTTTCTCCCTCCCTCCCCTGCGCTTTCTTCTCCCCCTTCCTCTCTCCTCTCTCCGTCCTCCCTCTTCTCTTCTCTTCTCTCTCCTTCTCTCTTCTCTTTGCTTCTCTTCTTCTCTCTTTCTCTCCTTTCTCCCTCTTCTCTCTCTCCCTCTTTCTCCCCTCATAACTCTCCCCCTGCTTCTTCTCCATCTCTCTCCTCTCCCCATCTCATCTCCCTCTCTCCTTCTCCCCTTTCTCTTCTCTCTCTTTCTCCTCCCTCTCTTTCTCTCCTCTCCCCCTTCCCCGCCCCACTTAAAGGCCCAAGGTTATCAGTTGACAAACATTTAGTCAGCTAGCATTAAGTATTTTTTAGAAAGGTATATTTACCAAGGTTGTATACAAAATAAAGCCTGTATAAAATACCCCCCCAAAAAAATTCTGGGACATTCCCCCAAAAAATATACAAAATCCAGAGGGAAGTGAACTCAAATTTAAAGTTCACATGTGGCAAAAGAGTCACAAGTCCTTGTTGCTAGAAGTTTTGTTCTCTCATTCATGGATTGCTCAAGAAGTTATCCCCCTAAGCATGGTGTAGTCTTTGGAGAATTCCCGGTAGAGCCATGAGTCCAACTGTCCAATCTGGCTCCCAATGCTGCAGACACTCCTGACAGCTGATCTGGGGGTGCCAATAGAACATTGATGAGGAGATGGAAAGACCAACATCTTCAAGATTCTTTGAAGCAGATAGTCCCTCTCTAATCAAGGGAAGAGGGAAGGAGTAATGGTGGACAAAATCAATATCTCTTTTCTCTCTGAGGGAAGTTCTTTCTCAAGGGGTTAAGTTAGAATTCAGTTTCTGGAATTCTCTTCCTCCTCAGTTCCTTTGACAACGTATAGATGATCCTGTGACATGGCCAAGTGTCCTTAGGATCCAAACATGATCAAAGGTCTTTTAGCAGTTAGTCTGAGGCCAATTTGCGATGGATTGAGACATGTTCTGACCCATGTAAGGAATCAAGGCTAAAATGGAGTGGGATGGTTTTTGACTCCACCTTTATATTTGTATCTTCTTCATTTAGCGTAGTACCTGGTGCAAAGTAAACAATTAATAAATGCTTGTTGAATTAAATCTACTCACTTAAAAGAGGAAGCTACTTTTAGGAACCTCAAAGTACTGTGTACATGTATAAGAACCCACAGAACAACTTTATGACCCAGGAAGGCTGGGACACTCACTCATCCTCTCCCTCTCCAGAAAGTCCCTCATTTTGGACCAAGGGAAATGGACCATATTTAGTCCAAGGAAGCCCGGTGTCTCCAAAGAGAGAGAGAGGTTAGTCTCTCTTTCTTCTACTTTCTGGTTCTTTATGTTCCCCACCCCAAAACTCTGGAGAGATTCACTTAAAACTTAGGTCTGAATCATGTAGAGGGTCTACAAAAAGGGACTAGAAAGATGCTCAGGTATAAAATTAATATTAATCATGCCTAGGGCAGATTTTATTTCCTCCAAATAAAAGAAATGCTAAAAACATACCCTCTCAAGCTTGCATTAACAAAACTAAGAAATAGTAACATAACTACTGTTATTCTCTGGGAAGAGAATGACTAAAACTGCAAAATATGAAACATTTTGTGGAAACTCTTGAATTGACAAAGTTGTGCTCCCACCCTCTCAAACTTACATGGTTGCCTACAAGGCTAGAAATCGCTGCCTTAGGGTTGTTCCTCAATCCCCTATGCTCCAGAAATAAATACAAAGCAGAAGAATCAGGACTGGGAGATCCAGTCTCCGGCTCACCTACACCAATAAATATGCTAACTGCCATGTATGATCAGTTTGTCCTTCCTGCTGGGGTTTGCAAAGTTTCCTACCCCCTCCAGGGAGAGGCTTGAAAAGTCCTAACATACTCTGCAGATAGGAAGAGAGAAAGGTCAAGAGGATGGAGTCACTCCCTTTAAGGCAGTGGTTCTCAACCTTCCTAATAACCTGACCCTTTAATACTCATATGTGGGTGTATCTGCATGTGGGCGGACCCACCTGGAGACAGATAGAGGAGCGGTGTCTTGGTTCCTAAGACCATCGGAAATGTGTGTTTTCTAATGGTCTTAGGTGACCCCTGTGAAAGGGTCATTTGACCCCCAAAGGTATCGTGACCCACAGGTTGAGAACCACTGCTTTAAGGTCTAGTATATGGGTGACTCTTCCTAGTATAGTGGTCAGTTAGGAAGAAGCCAGCTAGCTACCTCCACTAAATGCCCTTATCAGGGACCAAAGAACTATCCAGGGTTTGCTGCATTATCCTGAAGCACCAGGTCTTTTATCCCTGATCCAACACATGGCACCCTAGAAAGAACAAGGCAGATGTGATGCCAGAAGGAACCCAGCTCCAAGCATTCATCCAAGTTATTTTCCAGGGGTTCTTAACCTGTGATCAATGAACTTAAACATTTTTTCTTTTTGCTAACTATATTTCAACATAAATGGTTTCCTTTGTTCTTGTTGTGGTTGTTACTGTTTTTGAGACTGAGGCCCTTTGTCTTGCCCAGGCTGAGAGTGCAGTGACCACTTGTAGGCCTGTTTCCAATACTGACTGGCATGGAAGTTTTAACCTGCTCTGTTTTTCTGACTTGCTTCTTGAGCAGCATATTTCCATCAGTTGCCAGGAGTTCACTGTATTGATGCTGGACTTATCGTGCCACCTGATGGTTCATCTTTGACTCTCATGCAGGTCAGAACTCCTGAACTCAAGTGATCCACCAGCCTCAGCCTCCCTAGCAGTAGGGGACTATAGGGTGTGCAACAGTGCTAACTGCTTTACTTTGTAATCCTGGTTTGTTGTGGTTTTTTTGGTGTGCATTTAAAAACATTATTCTGCAGAGGGCTCTGACAGGCTTTACCAGATGGCCAGAGGGATCCAACACCCCAAAAAGGTGAGGAACCTCTGCTCCAGCTGGAGCCCACAGAGGGGCTAGGCCTTCCCTTCATCATAGGCACCACAAGTAGAAATGAGCACTCTCAGTTTCAGCAATTCTATTTCCACATCTCATTCCCACTTGCTTTTTTTTTAAATTATTCTCCTTCCGGCTTCCACTTCAATATTCTTTTTCCCACCTCCCTTCCTGAGGCCAGGAGACAAAGACCTTTATGGCGGTTATAAGACAGCACGATGGATAGAGCGCTGGGCTTGGAGTCAGGAAGACCAGAGTTCAAATTCAGCTTCAGATATTTAATAGCTGGGTGACATCAGGCAAGCCATTCAATCTCTTTTTGCCTCAGTTTCCTTAACTGTAAAGTGGGAGTCATAATAATGCCTTGTTGTGAGGCTCAAAGGAGATTACACGTGTAAATACTTAGTGCAGTGTCTGGCACACCGCAGACGCTCTCTAAATGCTCATTCCCTTATCATCTGAGGAAGCAGGAGGACGATGTCTCTTCAGTCCTGTTGTTTCCTCATCCTGCAGCCTCAGACACAAATGCCAACTGGAACTTCCAGGCCACCGTCCCATGGAAGGTCTTTGAATGCTCCAGCTGACCCCCTGGGCTGGTACCTTGGGGGCAGGGATTCAGAAGCTTCCATTCTGCCGCATTCAGAGAAGTACATCAAGGCAAATGCTGCTTCTCCATCTCTGGCGCACAGACTCCCTGCTGTGCTCAGCTCTTTTTAAACCACCAGCCTGCGGTGGCTGAATTTTGTGAGTCACCCTTGGTGGGTAATTAGCATCCCCTGCAGGGAAGAATTTCATGGCCCTCCTGCCGGCCAGCAGCACTACCCCTCACTGTGCTGTGCTCACCTGGGATGTGACTTACGCTGCACTTAGGCGCCTATTCCTTTTCCTCAGTCCTTTCCACCCTGTTTTCTATGGACCCAGCCCCTTCCTACCTTTCCACTCGACCTGCTTGCTGTTCTCTCTCCTGACTCCAGATGTTTTCTCTGGCCGTCCCCCGTGCCTGGAGCTCTCCACTTCCTATTGCTGCACGTCTTGGCTTCCTTCAAGCCTCAGCTGAAGTCTCCCCTTCCACAAGAAGCCTTTCCCAATGCTCTTTCACCTTAGGGCCTTCCCTCTGACATTACCCTGCATCTTTCCTGTTTGACCATAGTTGTTTTGCATGTCGTCTCCCCCCATTAGACGATGAGCTTTTTGAGAGCAGGGAGTGATTTTGCCTTTCTTGCCTTTCTTGACCTTTCTTGCCTTTGTCTTTCTTTTGCCAGAGCTTAGCACAGTGTAGGGATGCTAGTTGAATGACTGACTGACCTAGGGGTGAGGAACCTTCCACCTCGAGGCCACATGTAGCCTTCTAGGTCCTTGGGTGCAGCCTTTTGATTGAATCCAAGTTTTACAGAACAAATCCTTTTATTAAGGGAAGTTTGGATTCAGTCAAAGGCCCACACTTGAGGACCTAGAGGGCCACATATGGCCTTGAGGCCACAGATTCCCTACCCCTAGACTCACCTCTTCTATTTCATATCTTTTCTCTGCCGACAGACAGCCAGGCCTCTTATACCTGTTGTTTAGCCTTCTGGTTGTCCAAAAGCATCCACTATAGCCAGCCCTTCTGATCTGACATCTCTTATATGTTCTGTGCAACAGCCTTTCATTTCTTGCCTTTCCCCACGTTAAAACTCCTATTCCCTCAGGCATCTCATCTAGATGTCATTGAAGCAAAATTATTGAGCTCATTCACACTAAAGGATGAATCACTGATCCTCTTCTCTTATAGATGACTGATAGAAAATATATAATATTTTATGTAATATTAGGAGGAATTTTTGGCAGGAAACATTCTTTTCAGTCATACTACTTAGCTTACTTCCCTTAAGTCTGCACAGGAAAGAAGGGAAAGTTTTTGAACTCCATCTCCAAGAGTGATTCTGCAAGCATCCTTCACTACTGGAGGGAGGAGGGAGAAGTTAGTCTTTTCGTCTTTCCTGCCTCTCATTGGCTTCCTTCCACACCCAAGGTCTGGGATCCCTGCCCAGGTGGTATATGGTAAATATACAAAAAACAATTGGATCATCAAAAAGAAAAGTACTCAGGATAAATGTTGAAGTTTAGCTTGCATTATTATTCATGTTTTCTCTGTCACTTCCTTAAATCTGGAAAATCAATAAAAAAAAATCAAACACTGATTTGTGATATTTACCTGTTTCTGAAATGTAAATGCTCCCTGATTCCAGCACATCTCTGCTCTGTCTAATCTCTATTTCTCAATAATGGAGAAGAGGCAGTTCCCACTATGGAGAGGAAGGAGCTGCCCTATTGTAAACTTTAGACCCCAGCCCCTCTCTTGTCCTCACTCTCAGTCTCTAGGAATAGCTGCAGGCATCACCTTCTTGACCTCCTATCCACCCTTATTCCCCATGACATTGTACTGTCATGGTTCTTCTTCTACCTCTCTACCTACTCCTCCCACTCCTCTCTGTCCCTCCCTCCCTTCTTCTCCTCCTCCACCCTCCTCTTCCTCTTCCTCCCCGCCCCCATACTCCCCTCCAAGATATTGGTGCTCTCCAAGGTTTTGTCCTACCTTCCTCCTTTCTCCCCCTTTGCTTCATGGCCCAACTCAGTTGATACTACCGCTCCAAAGTCTTTCCTGTCACCTTTGCTGTCCCCCCACTCACCAGACATTAGAGATCTTTTCCTCCTCAAATTTCTCATGCTGCTTTGCTTATACTTCTCATTTACACTGATCTCACTCTCTCATGAATCATATATAATAGCATTCCTCCCCGTTTGATTATAAACACCTTTCAGTCTGGCTTTAGGTTGTATCTCTCATATCCCCAGCACTTTGTATTCTATCTTGTATATAATAGGTGCTTAGCAAATGTGAAGGTTCAGAAAAGGGAACACACATTTATTAAGTGCCCATTTTGTGCCAGGCCCTGGGCTAAACTCTTTACAAATATTTCATTTGATCCTCCCAACAAGCCTGGGAGGTCGGTGCTATTATTATTCTCTTTTTACAGTTGAGGAAACTAAGGTAGACCGATTAAATAACTTGCCCAGGATCATACAGCTAGTAAGTATATGAGACTAGGTTTGAATTCAAGATTTCGTGACTCAAGGTATGAGATTAGGCAGTTTTACTTGGCACAAGGAGTTAGAGCAAGAGATAGATATCATAGGCAGAATCCAGCTGGTTCTATTAAAAAATAAACTTCACAATAATTAGAAATGTTTAAAAGTGGAATTGGCTGCCAACTCTGGAGACTTTCAAGAAGAATTTGGATGACTGTTACCAGGGATGTTGTAGAAAATTTCTGCTCAGGTACAGATTAGACGAAATGACCTCTGTGATCCTTTATAGCTCTGGAGAGCCTAGGATTTTATTTTAAAGGTTTTTCATAGCTTAAAACTGCACTAGGACTTTGGAGACACCCTCTATTATGTCTAATTTAACTTCAAAATATGTGACTTGACTTTTCCCTGATAAAGTTGGATCACTAATACTATGACTCCTCTTAGCTCAGGTTAATTTTGGGGTCACAAATGGAATAAGGAAAGATAGGGGAGAGAAAAATAGGTTTTCCTGATATAACTAAACAAGAATTGAAAGAGATAGAGGAAGAAAAGGGGAAAAGGAGGTCAGTGTAAATCTGAAAGAGAGCAAGACTGTAGGATAGATGACTGACTGAGGAAGATTTAACAAAGCTGTAAATCATTAAAGAGGAAAAGGGAAGATCATGGAAAATGCCAATTTCCCTCAGGAAGGAGGAAGCAGTGTGTAGTGGGGAGGGGACTCCCACATATGATGAGTATCCCACAGTCACAGGTTGTGTTGTATGCCCAAGGCATTTTGGTTATTATCCAAAGTGATTTAGACTTGGTTGGGAAAGATACTAAGGGTTCTTTCTCTCTCTGTTGGGTGGAGGAAGAGGGAGGCCATGTACTTCCAGATACACTAATGTGTGGGATTTTTGGAAATTGGGTATAATGTGGAGAGCATTTATTTGTAGAAGCATGATATTTCTAACAATTTCTAACACCTGTCCTAGCATATCCCTGGTGTTCTGTTGCTTTCCCAAATGAGTTTTCAAAGCCAGTCCCTCTCTTTCCCCACCTTCCCTCTCAATCACTGTCCTAGGGCCACTACCCTAGCTCTGTAGCTACAGTAATACTTGCCAAGACATGAACTAAGATTTGTGGGTTAAAGATCATTTAGAATAGTTTAAGAAATGGGTCTGACTGGTATACTAAGCCTCTGGCTAAAAGCATCACTGAAAGATGGGCTTGGAACCATGCCCTTAAGTGGGAAAAAAAAAAAAACCAAAAAAACAAAAGACCATGAACTGAACAGTACCACAGGAAAGAGAGAAATGTGATTTGAAAGGAGGCGTTTTTCTAAGAAAATGCCAACACAGCTTCATACCATGTGAGCACAGGGTGAGGTGTCTGTAAATTAACTGAGATCTTATCTAGATGGAGCATTGGAAGATTACGATCAGCACCTGGAATTAGTCCTTTCCGTTGTCTCTTGTTGCAATGGCAGATTCAGCTACAAAGCTTCTTGGTGCTGGGTTTTTATAGAATATAGATCCCAGAAAAATTCTGGGTGTGTCTGGCATTGAATAACTCAGAGCCCTGAAGGCAGCTGGCACCCTGTGCAGGAGCAAACATTTTATAGAAAAGTTTGAAGGTGAGAAAGTAGAAGTCCCCGAAATTCCAAAGGAGTGAATTCCCAGGGTGGGATACATTTTGAGAGGATACTGTCTTCACATGCTCAGTCTGCTTCCTTGTTAAATTACTTTATAATGCTGTAATATAATTGAGTTCATTAAAGTAAATCTAATTGCATTAATTTTTCACAGAGCAGGAAATCTATTTTATTACAATCTAAGTACACACCTGGTTAGGCTACACTATGCCTGAGCAATTAGGCCTGATGGGACATGCAGCATGTATTGAATTCCCTTGGTTTGGGGTGTAGGTATGAGAAAAGCCAAGGACAAACTGCTTTTTGATCACTACAGAAACGTAACAGAGAGACTTAGGTGCCACCCACCAACAATCTCTTCCATCAATCCATCTTTCTAGCCTTGATGGCATCTGTAGCTTCTATTAAAGAGAGTGGATGCATTTATTCTGATTGTCTGTAGTCTACTCCCTGTTCTGAAGAACAAATTTCGAATATACACCTTGAAAAATGGTCCCTTGCTTTTGTTATATCTAATGATGTTGAATAAATAGCCTTGAGATATTTTTCTATTCAGACACTGACTAAAAAAGTGACTGCTCAGGAAGGAAAAAAACTGCATTCTCTATAAGAAACAACATTTCCACCTGCATGATTGTAGCAAATAGAAAAAAATCTTTGAAGGGTAGCTCTTTCCTCATTGTGAGGATAGGTCTGACTTGGGACTTGTTCAGGCATCTGGGCAATGACATTTTGGAGTTGTTTTCCTTCTAGATATCACAAGTTCATGAAAATAAAGAGGAAAAGTATCTAGGACAGCAGTTCTCAACCTGTGGGTCGCGACCCCTTTGGGGGTCGAACAGGTCACCTAAGACCATCGGAAAACACATATTTCCAATGGTCTTAGGAACTGAGACACCACTCCTCTCTCCGCGAGTCTGCCCACATGCAGATATGCCCACATACAAGTATTAAAGGGTCACGGCATTAGGAAGGTTCTCATAAGATGAAGGAGCACAGATGTGTAACAGAAGGTCTAGTTTTAGAGGTCCCTTATTCCAGCCCCCTCATTTTGTACATGAGGAAATTAAGGTCCAGAAATGAGAACTGACTTGTTCAGAGTCTCAGAAGGGAGAAAGTTCAGTCATTTTTTAGCCCACTGCCCAAGTTTGCAGGGTTTGTCACATTATTTGTTCAACGAAGTAATAATAAGCTAATATTTTATAGTGCTGTGTGTTAGGCACTGTACTAAGCACTTGACAGTTATCTCATTTGGTCCTCACAACAACCCTGGGAGGTAGGTGCTATTCTTATCCCTAGAGAAGAGCACAGTAAGGCAATTCTCCTCGCAACCTAAAAAAAGAAAGCAGCTTTTGAAATAATTACTAATAATGAGGCAGTAACTAAACTGACAAGGCAGCTTTTTCTTTTATCTCGTTTGTCCTCACCACATCTCTGTTCTTAAGCAAAGCAATTAAGCATACATAGGTTAGGTGAAAATGAGTTTGTAGTTCTAAATTTCTCATTCCAGCATGAATGAGGCTTATTCTTCTGAAGAATAAGAGGCTGAAAATTCCGATACACTGCTTAAGTTTGATAAAGAAAAAAAAAGGCATTTCAATTGGGAGAAATTGTCCAGATTTTCAATGATTTTTCTGATCGATTGGGATTTTTAAAAAATAAGTTGTATTGATGTTATTTGTCTTTTCGTTGCTGTGGATGTGCACCACTCCTACTCCAGAACTGAAACCTCTCTTGTAATAATTCACAATATCAGCAAAACCTGATATAGTAACTACATCTGACAAAGTATGCAGCCATGTGACCACAGTGTAGCCCCCTCCCCCCCCACCTCTATCTAGAGGTGGAATGTACGTTTCATTTTCTACTCTGTGGGATCATTATTGGTTTTTCAATCGCTCAAACTTCCATTTCCTTTTTTTATGATGTAATTATCGTATATGTTATACTTCTAAATCTGCCCATTTTATTCTGCATCAGCTTGTTTAAATCTGTGTATGCTTTTTTTTTTAATTATAGATCTCTCAAAGGCTCTGGTTTTAACAGAAATTGGTCCGAAGCGTGATCCTGATACTCTGAAATTGTTCTTCAGTAACATGGAGAGGTTACTCCATGCCAAAGCTCACGGGTATGAGTTTTCTATTCTGGGGCTGAATTTTTTAATTCTCATAATGCCCTGTGACTGAGCAGGAAAGTACCAATTGTCCAATCTTGCTAAATTCCGTAGGGGTTCAAATTAAGGAAACTACAAAGGGGCTGTATCAGAATAATGCAGACCAGGCTGACTCTTCAGGAGGCAGGGCATAAGTGATTTATCCCTGAAGATTCATAAGGTCAAGACTTACATAAGCCACATCTTGCCAGGTGTCAGAAGGAAAACACATTTGATCATTTCTCTTCCTTTTTGACCTAGATTTCCAGAGTTTTGTGAAATTAGGTGACTATCAGCAATCACAGTATTTATTGCTAGATCTAAGATCTCATCAGACCATTAACCTAATGACCAATTAGGAAAAGTAGTTTGAAGACTTGAGGGAGTTCTTCACAGATGCCCATTCTGCCTTTAAACCCTCGACTTTTCCTAATGAAAACTGACTTGTATGTAGCATTTAAAAATTTGAAAAATCTTTACATATATTATCCCATTTATAACCTGTGAAATAGATGTTGGAGGTATTAGACCTATTTTACAGATGAAGAAATAGGTTCAAAGAGGTAAAGTAATTTGCCCACAGGGTTGCAGGGCTCCTAAGTGCCAAAGGAAGGATTTGAAATCATTAAATCAACGAGCCTTTATTAAGTACCGATAGTGGGTGGGCTACTGTGCTGGACACTATACAAAGTCAAAACTGAAACAGTCCTTGCCCTCAAGGAGCCCATATTCCATTGGGAAAGACAGTGTGCACACACAGAAGCCAGTAGAAAAATGCCTAAATCAAATCCAAGCTAATGTAGCAGGCCGGCAATAGTAGTAGTTGGGAGGATCTGAAGCTGGTTCTTACTGATTCCAAACTTAGCACCACACACACACTCTGCCACATGGCTGCCATGGCATAATCTAGGACTTGTTAATAGATATATTATGACTCATTCTTAATTGTTGGATGCATACCACAGGAAAACAGATGACATCTAATGAAATCAGGACACAAACTAGTTAAGAGAAAAAATCCAATTTGAAGCTTATTATCATGTACAGATGGGTTTTTCCATACGTGTGTGTGTGTGTGTGTGTGTGTGTGTTCCCAGAATTGAAAATAATTCTGTGCCTCTTCTCATGATGATTCAGGGTCCGTGTGATTGGAAGTTCTACCTTGGCTTTGTGCCACCTAGCCTCTGGCGCAGCAGATGCTTATTATCAGTTTGGTTTGCATTGTTGGGACTTAGCGGCTGCCACTGTCATAATTAGGGAAGCAGGTGGTATTGTGATAGACACTTCAGGTGAGTGACTGCCCCCTCTTTGGTTTTATTTCACCTTTGTTACCTAGCAATGGAGGAGAATGTAAACAAGGTAAAGTAGTACCAGGTGGAGTTTTTCCTGTTTGCCTGATTGGAGCGCCATTCCTGGCAAGTGGGTAATAACGCCACCCTTTCCCATAGTTTCCAGGATGAAACCAAATAAGGTTAGCCAAAGCTACTGGTAATCACTGCCAATAAGGAAGATAGTCATTACTAACAAGGTTTGTATTAAAACTCAAGTCAGCAAAAGGCACACACCCCCTTTCCATTTTCTCCCTGGAAATAAAAATGCACCATCTCTGAGACCATGTCAGGCATACCCTTGAAGAGAAAGGAAATCATCTCAGAGCTTTTAATCAGATCTGCAGTCTGTCATTACAGATTCACTCCTGTGACATGGCCATGTGTGGTTAAAAGACACACAGTGTCCAAGGAAATCAGTAACACCACTGTCCTTAAACCATGTGCATATACACACACACACACACACACACACACACACACAACTACTCTACAACTATCCCTTGCACATCTCAGGAGTTAGGGGTGTGCTCTACACACACACTCTGGAAAATCCGCATAAAAATTTTTGGCCCTCCCTTCATACCACAGAAGTCTGAATTTTTTCTCAAAAGTGTCACATGCTTTTTTTTTTGAGAGCTTGTTGTTAAACGTTTTCCAGAATACTCTTGGTTACCTTCATGTTTACCTGTGCTCTTTTACTTCATTTCTATAAAGGAAATGATGAACATATATATTCCTTAATACCTAATCTTTCAACTTTTTTTTTAATCAGCATCTAGAGTAGTCCATTAGGTAAGAGTTGCTGGGCTTTAGCATTTCTAGAGTGAATCAGGGGGCCTTGGTTCAAACCCCATCTCTGACACTTCCTACCTATGAGACCTGGGTAAAGGCTCTTAATCTTCCTAAGCCTCAGTTTCCTCATCTGCAAAAAGAAGGGACTCTATTAGGTGGCCTTTTATGTCCCATCTATTTCTACAACCATAACTGTACAATAATATGTTCATTGTGACACCGGGCATCTTCAATCTCTTTCTTCCCTTCTTTTTTCCCCAGGGGGGCCTCTTGATCTCATGTCATGCAGAGTGGTTGCTGCAGGTACCAGAGAAATGGCTATGCTCATAGCTCAAGCAATACAGACTATTAACTATGGGCGTGATGATGAGAAGTGACCAAAGGAAGGAAGGAAGTACTGCTGTGTACAACCACAAGCCTGCCTTTCTGGAAATGTAGTACTTCGAGATGGCTTTCTGGGAGGATAGAAGACCTTTAACAGCTTGCTTTCAGTGTCCAATGTTTATTGTTCCTAACTACCCTCACGGTGGGACTTGGGGGGTGGTTCAACTAAAGTGTGTGCCCTCCCTGCTTTAATCCACATATGTTTCACCAGGGCTTGGTGTTTGGTTTGTATACTGGTTGGTTTCTTTCTCAAAATACAATCACAGTTCAAAAGAAGCTCTGAATGTTGGTGTGGGGGAGGAAGTAGGGGAGCTGACACCTAATTCTCCTGTGACACGTGCAAAAATAATTAAATTTCTATTTTTTTTAATAATGCAGATCTCAGGTAATAAAGCATAGAACTGCAGATAAATCAGTTATGTTTGTGCCTACAGTTCTCTGTTACATGGTATTTGAGAATACTCTAAAACAATATAATGGGACTATTCTTCTCTAACCATGTCATGATTACAGAAGCATTTTAGGTGCCTCCCAGAAGGACCGACAAAAATCTATTCATAGACACTTGTGTATACCCTTTAGAAAGGGATACATATTAAAACTGTATGCTGTGGATTAAGATACTTTTTCCCCATTTTGGGTCTTATTTTTATCGTCTGTAAAAGAAGTCTGAGTAGAGCAAGACTTCTTAACCCTTTTTTGTGTCCTCGGCCCCTTTGGTAGTCTGGTCAAACCTATGAACCCCTTCTAGAATGATGCTTTTAAATACATAAGATAAAATACATGGGATAACAAAGGAAACCAATTATGAAATGCATTTATCAAAATAGTCTAAAGAAAAACAAAGCAAGTTTACAGACCCCAAGTTAAGAACCTCTGGACTAGAGAATCCCTACAAGTCCCTTCCTGCTCTAAAATGTGATGATTCCAGCATGTTGTTTGGCTACTGTGAAAGTTTCCTTAATGTGGGGAATAAGACTGGCACTTTAAAATGTAAGTACTGTACATACAGGAATATCAAGTAATTCAAAATTAATCACTGGGATGTGAGTTTGGGATGGAGGAGTTGGGGGAGAGAGGTTGTCACCATGATTCTTTTGCTTAGTTCACAGAACTTAGGAAAACCTTTTTTTGGCAAAAGGCATGGGAGATATAGTTATCTTCATAAGGCAGAGTACGCCAAATGAGGATATTAAAATAAATTTTGTCACTGTGGATGCCCAGGTATCTTAATTTTTAAAACTGAGAATAATGGGAGAAAGGGGCATGTGGATTTACCATGATTACCATGCACATCTGACACTTTCTCTTAAGGTTCTTTTTAGAATTTCAAATCTTTAGCTTCGGCCTCTAAAATATAAATAGCCTTGGTGCTTGAATTTTTTCTTGTAGTCTGCTGGTAGCTAAGGTTTTGTTTTTGTTATTAACATTATTTCCTGCCCTTTTTTTTCCCGTCCATGCCAGAAAGGCATCCCTTCACCTTCCTACCATAAGCACATGCCTCCACTATCTCAATTTCCCTTGTCCTTTTGGGTGTCCTTGGAGGTGGACCCAGGAACTAAAGCCAGATATGCTCACGTGACTCTAATCTGAAGGTCAGTCAGCCATTTGGTGCCAATATCCAACTGACTACTTGGAAAAGGGGAGGGCCAGGGCCCAGTTTGGTGTCCTCTTTCTACAAGCCCACTTAGATTACATATTTGGCTAACTGATTCCCACAGAGAAGCTAGCCCAGGAAGACTGGATTTACACAGGCAAAATGAAATGTCAGTTATCTGAATGATGGCATCAGGCAAACAAAAAGTGTGCTATTGATTCTGGAGAGGAGTTCTTTATCCAACATGTTCAATCAATCCATAGTGATTGAGCAGCCTTACTTGAAAGACACTGTACTCTATGCTCCTGCAGGAGGGAGGAACAGAAATAGATGAGACTCAGTCCCTGCTTGCAGGGAGCTTAAGATCTAGATCCTTTAAGGACTAGAAGAAAACTTCACAGAAGTGATAGGACTTTTAGGGTGTAAATAGAGGGAAGTGTAAATGTGAAGAAATGCTCCTGGGAGGTAAGGAAATTTCCAAAGCAGGACCCCAAAGTAGTAGGTATAGGATGATGGGAGTGATTCTTTACAGATGGTATGTGGATACCATATATATGTGTGTCTGTGTGTGTGTATATATATATATATATGAGTATAATATATATTACATTAACATATAAGACATGATAACATCATATATTTGTATATTATATATATATTATACACGTACACACATGTGAGGAAGGATAGAAATTATTCTTGGATTTTAGGGGTATTTCTTAACAAGAGAGTATTCCTGGGTGGGATAAACATACAAGCAGTTTCTCAGATTCCTATAAACTTCATTTCTTTTTCATTGTGGCTTTACTTCCAGCCCGACCTCTATTTTTAACATAACCACCACTACCTCCTGTTCTCCCTTGGCTCCCATGACACTACTCTCTCCTGGTTCTCTTCTTACCTAATTGCTCCCTTTCTGTTGCCTTTGCTGGATCCTATCCCCATGTGGGTATCCACTAAGACTCTAAGACTGTTCTGGATCTGCTTCTCCTTTTATACTCCCAATGATCTCATTTACTCCCATAGATTTAGTTATCACCACTGTGTGAATGACTACCAAATCTATACAATTTGCCCTAATCTCTCCTCTTCAGCCTCACATTGATTTAAGTGCCAACTGGACAGCTCCCACATGGATGTACTGTGGGCATCTCACTTGTCTAAAATGGAATTCATCTTCTTTATCCTAAATCCACCCCCTTTTCCAACTTCTTTCCTTTCAACAGTTTTGCCATCCATCTACTTTCCTAAATTAGATTGGTAACCTAGGAGTCCTCCTGAATTCTTCTCCTTTACCATTCCCCACCCTCCACCCAGCAATTCCATCCATTGCCAAGTTTTGTCTATTCTACCTCCACACATGGCTAACACCTTAGTTCTGGCACTCTTCGCCTCTCACCTAGTCTGGAAATCCTTGCTTCCTAATCAGTTTTACCAATTCCAATCTCTCCCCTTTCTCATTCAGATTTCACATACTGGCAAAAATAACCTTCCTAAAGTGCAGGTCTGACCCCATTGCTATACTGCTCAAAAGCCTTCCATAGCTCCCTAGTCTACAATAGTGTACAAACATTTTAAGCTTGCAAGGTTTATTCTGTGTCCCTCTCTCTACTTAAAAATCTTCAACGGATTCCTATTGCCTCCAGGATCAAATACAAACTTCTTAGCTTGGCATTTAAGGTCTTTCAAGCCCTTCCTCATAATACTCCTCTAAACACTAGATTCCATAGAAACTGACTACTGGCTGTTACCTGAACATGGCATCTCCCACTTCACTGTATTAGTATAGAGTAGTCCTCCCCCGTGGCCCAGCTGGCATGAAGTCTCTCTTCATTATCCTCTCTCAGAATCCTTATTTTCCTGTGAGGTTCAGCTCAGGTACCACATTCTCCATGAAGCTTCCCCTGATCCTCATTCCCCATCCCTCTCCCTCCTCAAATTACCTTGTATTCAATGCTCTGTGTGTGTGTGTTGTCTTTAAGTAAAATATAAGCACTGAAAGAATAAAAAGTTTCCTTTCTGTCTTCATATTCCCAGCTCCTAGAAGAGTGCCTTGCAGATGATATGTTTAATCAATGTCTAGTTAATTAAACTGATTTCAATCTCTGAATTAATGGGAAGAAATGATTCCTCCATTGAATATAATTTCATAAATATATATTATAGCCAGCATTTACATGGCACTTTAAGGTTTGCAAGGACTTTACAAATATCATTTCACTTGATCCACACAACAAACCTCAGTGATAGATGCTATTATTATCCCAATTTACAGATGAGCAAACTGAAGTAGGTGACATATCCAGAATCATACAGCTGGTAAGTATCTGATGCAGGAATTGAACTCAGGTCTTTCCTTAACTTCTGATCCAGTCCTCTATCCATTGCATTACCTAGATGCATCAGATTTAGTGAATGTGTAACTATCTTGTAATATCACCTAAATAGATAGCTCTGGTCCCTGCCTTTCATAAAGGCAATGGGCCTCAATTCAAGGCCCAAGAAGACTAGTGAAAAGTGGGTTTGAATTTAGGATTTGTGGATTCTTCTTTTTTGGACTTTAACCACATAACTCTTTTACTTACTCTGAGTCTTTTTTATTTACAAGTAACACGTATTAAAAATAAGTTTATGTTATAGAAACCAATGATCCCTTTAAACCTTGAAAAGTATAGTCTCTTGGAGCAGCTAGGTGGCACAGTGAATAGAGCGCCAGCCCTGGAGTCAGGAGAACCTGAGTTCAAATCTGGCCTCAGACACTTAACACTTACTAGCCACGTGTCCTTGGGCAAGTCACTTAATGTCAATTGCCCTGCCTTCCCCCCCAAAAAAACTCAAAAAAAAAAAAGAAAAGCATAGTCCCTTGCCTGATTCTCAATGGTGAATTCATTTTTGTTCCCAAGGAAGAGATCTGTAGAGACAAGGAAGGGAATGGGGAGCAGAGAGGTCAGGACAATCACATAGTAGGTTGCTGATGTAGAGATGAATGAGGTGAAAATGAAAAATCGAGGCAACTTTGAGCAGAAAAAGTAATTACTAAAAGGGACATTATGCAACCTGAAAGTAGGTAATCAGAATGGTTTCCTTGGTGAGTGTGGAAAGATGTTAAGGGTTGATTGTATACAGATGGGCAATGAGTTTCTTCCCTCACTTGCTGCATCTTTGAGTCACTGCTCAGATTCCGACAGAGCTGGGCCTTATATATACCTGAGGGACTCAGGGTAATGAGCCAGTTCCACTCTAGCCTGGAGTCAAGCTCAGCACCCACTCAAAATGAGGTCATGTTCCTGCCATCCCAGCAGTTAAGCAGACAACTAAATGAGACAGGCCTGTACTTCAGTTTGAGAGATACTTGTATGAATTCACTCTGCTTGCTGTTGAAGCCTACTTTATGGTGGGTCAGGAGGTCTTGTCAAGTGTGGAAGCTGCTTGGGAGTGGGGGTTGGGGAGTTGTTCCAGAATTTTAATGGCCTGAAAATGCCAAAGGTCATCCCAATGGGCCCCACCTTTCTCTGTAGGAGTAACATCAGTCACACCTAGTAGGAGCTGAGGGGGTGGAGGGAGGGAAAGGTATTCAAAAGAAATAGAAAACAATCTACCGTAAGGGTGCTTCAGAAGGTCAGGAAGCAGCTAATAAACCCAGGACTATTTCTTCAATCTCTCTCTTCTAGCCATAGTTGGGGACTTATATCACAAATACATAAAAGAGATTTAATATTTGAGCAGCATACAAGTTGATAAAGTTTAATATAGTTTGAGCAGAGAGTAAAAATATTCAAAGTCTTTGGGATTTGGTGAATCATAAAGTTTTGAAGAAGGCAAGAAACTTTGGTGGAAAGAATTTTTTGCAACTGGATCTGCAATATGATTGGCATAGGGAACTCTTGAAAAGACACTACCAAAACACAGCTGCTCCGGCCTCTGCTGTTTAGCCAGAGCTGCCTGAGGCACTGACTCATCCAGGGTAACAAAGTCAAGATATGCTAGAGATAAGACTTGAACATAGGCATCTATTCACTAGGCCATGCTACCATTCTCCAGCCAGGTTAAATGGCTCCCCAGTTTTTCCTTTTTTTCCTTTCACATGGCCACCACCCTTATTCAGGCCCTCAGCACCTCTTAGACTATTTTAACAACCTCTTCATTGGTCTTGCTTCCACCACTGCTACTAAATGATCTTCCTAAGGTGCAGGTCTGACCATGTCACTCCCTTCCCCTCAAACGTTCAGAGGTTCCCTATTACTTATATTATCAAATGTAAACATCTTAATATAACATTTAAATTATTCCACCATCAGGCACCAATCCATCTCTGCGCTTTATTTAACATTACATTACAGCCAAACTGGCCTCCTAGATTTTCCCCAAATACAAGTCATCTGCTTCTGTAAACTCAAACAGGCACTTCCCTCGCCTTTTGCTCCGCTCTCAGCTTTTCAGAATCCTTATCTTCCAGCTCAGCTGCCACCTTCTCCACAAAGCCTTATTTCATCTGTCCAGATGTTAGTGGTCTCTCGTTCCTCAAATATTTCTTGGACTCTTTGTCTGATTCCTCCTTTCACCCTTCAGTCTCTGCACTACATTATCCTTATATGTTTATATACTCTATTACCCCAGTAGAACATAGTCGATTCTTTGTAGCCAAGAGATTGGCTAAAGACAGTATACCATAGTTAAGGTGGGGAGGCAATGGAAAAGGCAGTGTGCTGGGCTTGTAATCAGGAAGACATTTATTCTAACTCTTATCACCCACACTTACTTACGGTGTGACCCAAGGACACTCACTTCCTCTCTCTGGACCTTGGCTTCTTCACCCATAAAATGAAGGGATGGGACTTGATATTTCTAAGGTCCCTTCCAGCTCTAGTATCCCCACAACAAGTAGGGCTCACCCTGCTTTAACGACTAGGTCCCCAAACAAGTCAATTCTGTGAATAGCAATACTGTCTTATTTTCACTTTTAAATAAACTTTAATGTCAGAATAGCTATAAATTGATAGAAGCAATCATCAAATTTGTCTATTTAAAGCATATATTTCATCTCTTTATTTCCCTGACTCCTTCCAAAATGCTTAGTGGTAAGAGTTAACAATGGCTAGAATTCATGCTAATAACTTACCCTTGATAATTAGGTGCTGGTGGAATGGAGAGGGCAGTCAGTGGGAAGAGGGAAGATCTCCATTTTCATTGTAACTTTGTCACTCATTAGAATGGTGTGGCCTCAGACATGTGTCTTCATCTCCTCATTCTCAGTTTTGTCATCTTTAAAATGCAGAAGTTGGGCTAGCTGATGTCTGCAGCTCAAGCCAGCTCTCACACTCTATACTTCTCAGTGAAACTCTGCTTATCACCAGGTGCTCTTTCATGGAGGTTTGTTTAGAAATAATAGAATCCTTGACCTTAAAACTGGACAGAACCTCAAGAGGTCATTAGGTCCAGCCCCCTGCCTTTTAGCAGAATTTGTTTCTGATTGGTACCGTTATGGTAAATTAAACTTTTAGATTAATTTCCTCTTTCTTAAGATTCTAATTGTATTGATTTAAAGGTTACGCATTCTCTCTCTCTCTCCCTCCCTCTCTCCCTCTCTCTCTCTCTCTCTCTCTCTCTCTCTCTCTCTCTCTCTGTGTGTTTCTGTGTGTGTGTGTGTGTGTGTGTGTGTGTGAGAGAGAGAGAGAGAGAGAGAGAGAGAGAAAAGAAAGAAAAGACCTTTAAAAAGAATGAGGATTGTATAAATTACTACATCAATATGATAACAGACATAGCTCCAGAGAGGTTAGAAACTCTCTAGCCCTGTTACCCCATCTGTAAAGTAATAAAGTTGAGACCTAGATGACCTCTGAGATTTCTTAGTCTAAGATTCCAAGTTCATATAATCCTTTATGATCTAAATCAAGGCAAAGTAACTGATGCAACAGAAATGGAAATAGCATTTTACAGCCAGGACAACCCCTCAGGTGAGTTTGTTCTCAAATAATTTGAAATAGCTTTTTATGACTTGCAAAGTTCTCTCTCTTCCATCTTGACCAGGGTCATGTGCCTTGGCATTTTATAATCTCTTCGTCTCTCAAGCAATAAAGGCTACCCAATGCCAGAATGTCCAGGTAAAACCCGAAAAAGCTACCTAATATCGGGATGTTTTGTTCACTAGATACTGAACCTTCTACTCTTCTCAAGTAGCTGAAGCTTTCCAGATAGGGAATTATCTTGGAGGAGATTCTTTTGTCATGTCTAGGCATGTCCAGGAATTTTATAACTGGGCCTTCATCTAGACAAACTGAAGTTTTTCAACAAAAGGTGGCAAGTTTTAAAATAATTAATGAAAGCATGAAACTCAAAGTTGCAATTTTGCTAAATTGCTTATTCTTTTTTTTAATTTTTAAATTGATTTCTTTATTTACTTTTACTTTACAAGATTCAGCTCCACAATCCCTTCAGTTTCAAATTTTCTCCCCTCCCTCCCTCTCTCCCCCCATGGTGGCATGCAATCAAGTATAAGATCTGCAAATACTTTCACAATGAACATTAGTCTGGTTGTAAAGAAGGGTTGTAACCAATGGGAAAGAAGAAACAAAACCAAACATGGAAAAGAACAAGAGCACGTGGTTTGCTTCAGTCTCCATTTGAACTCTGTTCTTTCTAGATCTTTCTCTAAATGTAGACATCTCCTTCCATCCCAAGACTTTTAGAGATGTCTTATAATTGTGTGTTGCTGAGAAGAGTCCAGTTTATCAAAGTTGGTCGTCACACATACAAGGTATCTGTGATTGTGTACAAATTTCTCCTGGTTCTGCTCTTCTCACTTAGCATCAATTTCTATAAGTCTCTCCAGGTAAATATGAAATCCATCTCCTTCCCATTTCTTATAGCACAATAATATTCCATTACATTCATATAACACAACTTGTTTAGCCATTCCCCAATTGATGGGCATCCTCTTAATTTCCAGTTTTTTGCCACCACAAAGAGAGCTGCAATAAATATTTTTGTACATATGGGTCTTCCTCCCACTTCTATGATCTCTTTGGGATACAACCCCAGAAGTGGTATTACTGGGTCAAAGAGTATGCAACTATTAATAGCCCTTTGGGCATAGTTCCAGATTGTTCTCCAGAATGGTTGAATCAGTTCACAACTCCACCAATAATGCATTAGTGTTCCATAAATTGCTGATTCTTATGATGAATCTGATTTTATTGGCCTGCCTTCTGTCCCTACCATTGCAAATTGTAAACATTCTCTACCTCCTCCTCCTGTGTAATTCTTGTCTGTGTTTCCCCTCAAAGTCTTACACCAAAGATTTATCCTAGAGATCTCACTCTTGCCCAGCTAGAATCTGCAGAGCACCAAGTGACTGGCCCACTCTTCCTTTTGACATGAGACACCTATTTGAGATCTTTTAGGCTACTTCTCCCACACAAGTGGTCATTGATAACATACTTATTATCCTGAGAAGCTTTGATTATTTCTAAATTATTTATTTTCTTTCCTTTCTAAATATTCTAAATATTGTTATCCCATGGGCAGTTGGGGAAGAAGAATCATGGAAAGTCAAATGAGGATGATAGTAATGAATAGAGCTCATCTTGAAATGATTCTTCCTCCACAGATAGAACTGCTTCTTACTGAGAATATTATATATTCAAGGCTACTTTGCCTAAACTTTGGGAACAGACATAACTGTTAGTCACTCAAACCCTAAAATGACAGAGCCAAAACAGGACACAAGGAGCATAAAGGAACTAAGAAAATGGGAGGGTAAGGTCTGGGCCATTGTCTATTCAAAGTCTTACACACCTGTGTGCACACATACACATCTCACTATCTCTCTTCTGGACCAAGGGCTCCTCCAAAAGGGCCCTCTACACTTCTCCTGCTCCCACTTTGCAAGGTTCCAGAAATTCCATTTTTGCCAATGGTTTTCAGTGTTTAGTGACTGTAGTCTTTACAATCTTCAAAGACAAGGTGGTTTTGTACTTTATCATTCAGACTGTTGTTGTTCAGTTGTTTTCAGTTGTGTCTGACTCTTCATGACCCCATTGGGGTTTTCTTGGCAAAGATACTGGAGTGGTTTGCCATTTCCTTCTCCAATTTGTTTTACAGATGAGTAAACAGAGGCAAATAGGGTTAAGTGACTTGCCCAGAGACATACAGCTAGTAAATGTCTAAGGCCAGATTTGAACTCGGGAAGAAGAGTCTTCCTGACTCTAGGCCTAGCATTCTATCTACCTAGCTGCCACTTACCAACATAAAACTAGTTTAGTGATTTAGGTCATCATGAATATTCAAACATCATTCAAAATGTGGTTTTTTTTGTGCAGTGTATCTTTTTAAAATGTTAATAAAGTAATTTTGATTGGGGGTATCTTATATAGACAATTGTCAAAGCTATTTTGGTTCTTTTGTAGTTGATTCCTCAAAATAAAATTACAACTTTTATTTCTTGTACATCACTAAAGAAACACAATGTGATATAGTAGAAGAATATTGAATTTTGAGAATGAAAAGTTCATTCCCTGTGAACATTCAGCAATTAGAGACAAGTATATGTACTCTGGGTTTTAAAGAGCTATGATTTGAATAGGATGTGTTGAAAGTCATTGTTGCCTGAATTTGCATATTTTTTAATATTTGGAACAATAAAGATTTACAGGTCCACCAATTGTAGTAAGCCTGTACTTGCCCTAAAGACTGGAATTTGGGGATTATTAAAAAATTGTGTTGGAAGAAACTGCTTGACATTTTTTATATGGCATTTGGGAGACCACTGGGAACTGGGGCACCAAGACTTAGTTGGGTCTCTTTGGTGCAAGGCAATGGGGGAAGAACTTGGAAGGACAACACATGATTCTCTTCAAGAATCAAGAGAGCTAGGAATATGAACTAGGAAAATAACCAAATACGCCAAATGCACAGTCAGAGGAATGCATCCATTTCAAAGGTTTAGAAGGAAAGAAAGCTTAGTTTCACTCCAGAACTATGAACTTTAACAGAAATTGGAGAAGTCATTCAGATTAAAATATACCAGAAAATACATGAGTGGATGAAAGATTTAGATGGAAGCACTCTCACCTCAACCTAGGGATAAATCTTCTATGTCTTTTAAGCAGGTGGGCTGAAAATCAGGGGCACATTGAGGACCTGTCTTCCCCTATGTAGCTATAGCTTCCAAAGTATATTTCATGCTACATACTTCTCTCTCCCCAGAAGTTCTTATGCCATCTTTGATCCTGACCCAGGCATTGCCTCAACATTCTTCACTAATTAGGATTTATATGTCCTTCTACAAATGCAGCAAGGAAATATCTCAGGCTTTTCTGAAAGTCTGGTTATATGTGTGAAGTGCTTTGTGAACTTTAAAGCACAATAGAAATTCCAGCTATATGATTGTAATAATACTTGCTGACAGTATTTCCTCACCACCCACAATCAATCTAGATTTAAGCTCCCAAATCCAGTGAAATTTCTCCAGAAATTCCCTGTGATACCTTACTGAATCAAATGAATAGTCTTCACCCTCCTTAAACACCTTGTCGTTTTTTGACACTATTGACCATCTCCTAGATATCATCTACCTTTGCTGCCTATTAAATCATTTTACATCGGTTTTCTTCCTACCTCTTCCTTTTTCATCATCCAACTCCTTCCCCCTAAACATGTCACTCAAATTATTTTGTTGTTGTTGTTAATGTGGTAGTTGTTCTTCTTTTTCTTCTATTACTACTACTCCTACTACTCCTTCTCATATATATATACATATAGATATAGATATGTGTGTATGTACACACACACACACACACACTCCTTGGTGATCTCTTCCAAAGGTTCAATTATCTCTACTCAGATGACTCCCAAATTCAGTCTTAGTTTCTTTCAATAAACTCCAGCCCTGCATCTTCAAGTGTCTTGTGGATATCTCCCCCTATCTCTCTTGCCTCTCCCCTTATGTCCCCTTATATCTCACCTAGGAGATAGGAGGAGAGCCAGGAGAAAGCAGTGTCTCAAAAACTTAGAAAAAAAGAAAATATTAAGAAGATAAAGATGATTGACCAGGAATTCAACATGTCCAATATTGCTATTACTGTATACAATGTTCTCTTGGTTCTTCTCACTTCAGTTCTCATTACTTCATGCTGACAATGTCCAGTTCTTTGTCATCATAAAGAGAGCTAAAAAAATATTTTAGAACATATAGGTTCTTTTACTTTTCCTTAATCATGTTGGGAAACAGACCTAATAGTGGTATAGTTGGGTCAAAGGGTGTATACAGTTTTATAACTCTTTGGGCATAATTCCTGATTGCTCTCCATAATGTTTGGATCAGTTCACAGTTTCACCAACAGTGTATTAATGTCCCAATTTTTCTATATCTCCTAAAAATTTATAATTTTCTCCTTTTATCATTTCAACTAATATAACAGATGTGAAATAAGATTTTTTAAAATTTGTTTTAATTTGTATTTCTCTCATCAACAATGATTTAGAACATTTTTTCATGACTATATATAGCTTTGATTTCTTCATTGAAAAACTGTTCATATCTTTTAAGTTTTCTATACATTTGAGATATAAGAACTTTATCTAGGAAACTGTCTATAAACTTTTCCCCAATTTTCTGCTTTCCTTCTAATCTTGGCTACATTGGCTTATTTGTATAAACACTTTTAAATTTAATATAAATCAGAATTATTCATTTTACATCTCACAATGTTCTCTATCTCTTTATTCATAAATTCTTCTCTTATCTATAAGCGTGGTAGATAATGTGTTCCATGTTCTTCTAGTTTTCTTATGGTATCTCCCTTTATATCTAGGTCATATATCCATTTTGACCTTATCTTGGTAAATGGTGTTAGATCTTGGAATATACTCAATTTCTGCCAAACTGCTTTCTAGTTTTCCCAACTTTTTTTTTAACCCAGTAGTGTATTATTCTCAAAGCTTAAATCTTTATATTTGTCTAACACAAGGGTACTATAATAATTTACTACTGTGTATTGTATGTCTTCTTTGTTCACTGATCCATCTTTCTATTTCTTAGCCAGTATCAGATAATTTTGGTAATTACTGCCTTATAATATAGTTTAAGATGTGGTGCTGCTAAACCTCCTTCCTTTACATTTTTTCATTAATTCCTTTGACCTTTTGTTTTTTCTCAAATGAATTTTATTATTGTTTTCTAGCTCAATCATATGTTTTTGGTAGTTTATTGGGATGACATTGAATAAGTATTTTAGGTAGTATTGTTATTTTTATTATATTGGCTCTACCCACCCATAAACAATTAATATTGCTCTAATTATTTAAATCTGACTTTATTTGCATAAAAAATGTTTTACAGTCATGTTCCTGTAGTTCCTGAGTTTGTCTTGGCAGGTATACTCCCAGGTACCTTTTACAGTCTACAATTATTTTAAATGAGGCATCTCTTACTAACTTTTCTTTCACAGTTTTGTTGGCGATATATAGAAATGCTGCTGACTAATGTAGGTTTATGTTATATTCTGCTAATTTACTAAAATTATTAATTGTTTCAACTAAGTTTTTAGTTGAATCTCTAAGATTTTCCAAGGATATCATCATATTGCAAGCAAAGAGACAGTTTTATTACCTTGTTGCCTATTCTGACTCCTTCAATTTCTTTTTCTTCTCTTGTTACTATTGCTAGCATTTCTCATACAATATGTTGGTCATAATGGGCATCCTTGTTTCACTCCTGAGTTTATTGAGAAGGCAGATGTTTGCTGATGGTTTCAAATAGATACTTCTTATCATTTTAAGGAAAAAATCATGTATGCCTATGCTTTCAAGTATTTTTAATATGAATGAGTGTTACAGTTTGTAAAAAGGTTTTTCTGCATCTATTGATATAATCAAATTATTTTTGTCACTTTTGTTATTAATATAATCAATTATGTTAATAGTTTTCCTTATGTTAAACCATTCCTACATTACTGATATACATCCCACTTGGCTACCATGCATGATCTTTGTGATATATTGTTGTAGTCTCCTGGCTAGTATTTAATTTTGCATCCATATTTATTAATAAAATTGTCTGTAATTCTCTTTCTCTGTTTTTCTTCTTTCTGGTTTAGGTATTAGCAACATATTTGTTTCATAAAAGGAATTTGATAGGATTCCTTCTTTGCCTATTATTACAAATAATTTATTTAATATTGGAATTGGTTGGGAGGCGGAGCCAAGATGGCAGCATAGGAGCAGCAACATATCACAGCTCTCACATAGCCACTCCAAAATACCCATAAAATATGACTCTAAACTAATCCTAGAACTCCAAAATGCACACAAATATACTTTTCACTAAAGTCAGCTTGGCTACGAGGAACCATATCAGCACTGCGAACCAAAACCAGCCTGGCCTGAAGCCCTGGCTGAGCCCCGGGGGCGGCTGGACAGGAGGAGCTGAGGAGCCTCAGATTAGCAGCAGCTGCAAGCAGCATTCAGAACTAGGTCAGTGGTACTTGCGAAATCAGGGAAGAAAAGCGGTCTGGCCAAAAGGCCTCCAGGGCTGGAAAGCAAAAGGTAGAGGTTTTGCACCTGCCTCCATGTTGCAGCTTCCGCGCCCTCGGCCTGCAGACAGCAGGGGGACTAAGTGATTGTTCAGGGGCCAAGTGCTCTCGCGTTGAGCGGCCTGGATCCGGATCGCAGTCTTGGGCCTCAGTCCTGGAGTCTTAATTATCTAGTGAGCTGGAATTAAGTAGGAAAGGGACCCAACACCTTCCTGAGAGCTACGGCAGGCGGGAGGACCCCAGAAATTTGGAACAGAGCTTTCCCTTCTCGAAGCAGAGCCCCACAGAGATTTAAAAAAAAAAATCATGGACTGACCAACCATGAGTAAGAATAAGCATAAGAAGCAAAGTAAGAACAGCAACTAAACCCTAGATTCCTTCGTTGGGGAAAAGAAAGATCATGGCAAAGAGAGGGAGGAGGAGAGTTCAGCCAGAGCTCCCCCACCAGGGGCCTCCAATAAACATGAAGAATGCCTTAAAGCTAGAGATGAGCTGAAGAAGGACTTTGAAAACCATATCAGAGAAGTGGAAGAAAAATTGGGAAGAGAAATAAGAATGTTGCAAGAAAATCATGAAAAGAGAGT
>CM053587.1:187596474-187653842 GCA_028646515.1 Pseudochirops corinnae
GTTTTATTCATTTCCTCTCATTTCATTCGAATTTTCAATTTGGTGTTTAATTGGGGATTTTAATTTGTTCTTTTTATAGTCTTTTCTAATTGCATAGCCCATTGATTTGTCTGCTCCTTCTCTGTATTATTGGTGTAAGCATTTAGAGATATAAATTTTCCTCTGATGACTGCTTTTGCTGCATCCCATAGGTTTTGATATATTGTTTCATAATTATCATTCTCTTTAATAAAATTATTTATTGTTTCTATTACTTGTTCTTTAACCACTCATTGTTTAAAATTAGGATATTTAGTCTCTGGTTAATTTTAATCTGTGTTTCCATGGTCACATATTAAATATAAAATTTATTGTAATATAATCCGAAAAGCATGCATTTAATATTTCTGGGTATTTTTGCATTTTTTTGCCCTAATATGTGGTCAATTTTTGTAAAGGTACCATATGCCAGTGAAATAAAGGTGTATTCCTTTCCATTCCCATTCAGTTCTCACCAGATATCTATTATATTTAGTTTATCTAAGATTCTATTCATGAACTTGACTTCTTTCTTATTTATTTTTTGGTTAGATTTATCTAGTTCTCGTAACTTTGTGTTAAAGTCCAGTTCTAGTCCCAAGGTGTGGGGGATAATACCTTGGGTTTCAGGTTTTTTGTGATGTTTTCTGAGGTCTGTCAGGGGACCTGATTTTCAGGTACTCCTCTTTGCCCCTGAGCCATAACCAGGGCTCCCAGAAACACTGTTGCTGGCTTGTGCCCTTAGCTAGTTTTTAGTAAAGCTTCTTACCAAGTATTGTTATGTAGAAGATTGACAAATGTGGACCAGACAATAATACAATTATCTTTCAGCTAATGCAACTTGGTGGCACAATGGATAGACCACTGGACTTAGAGTAAGGAAGATCTGAGATCAGGTTTAGACTCAGGAACATCCTAGCTATGTGAACTTGGGCAAGTTACTTACCTTCTTTCAAATTCAGTTTCCTTACTTGTAAAATAAGTGGTTTAGAGTTGATAACCTTTAAAGTCTCTGTCAGTTTTAAATCTATTTTTCTTTGATCCTATTGAATTAAATGATTTCATGATTGATTGAAAGAGTAGCAGCTATTTGTGGTTAAATGTCATTGTAGTAGGAGGTCTCCATTGCAAAGTGTGAGGAATCTCTTTGGCACTATGTTATTTATTATTTTTATCAATAGTCTCTAAAGACATATTTGGCCAGCTCATTAAATTTGAAGTTTGGAGAGATCACTAACAAGATGGATAATAGTCAGGATTCAAAAAGATCTAGATAGGCTGGAACATAAGAACAAATCTAATAGGATCAAACTGAATGAACATAAATTGTAAGTCTTACACTTGGATTCAAAAACCCACTTTATAGCAAAGGAAGGGGGTGCTGTGGTTAGACAAAGGTTTGTCTGAAAAAGATCTGTGGATCTTAGCTGCCTGAAAATTCATTAGGAAACAGCAGTGAAAAGTGATGTCCCCTATTCCTTACTCTCAAATTGCTGCCAGTGACCAAGATTGTCTGACATCTACTCTACATTGGCATGGGGTGAATCAGCCAAAGATGTGGTGAATATCATCTTCCTCACATTCCACTGAGTAATATATGTTTCCACAGGAGTGAACATACATTTATCTACTTCCTGTTTTTAAATTATAAGCTAAACATTCAGCTGAGGATGTTATACCTTCAAGACATGCTTTTCCCCACTTTCTACTCACAGAAGTATAGGCCTGAAAGAGACCTTAGGGATTGTACAGAGCAATCCTCTCATTTTACAGATGAGAAAACAGGTCTAGTTAACATCTCAGAACCTGGCATATCCCAAATGAAAGAAGTTCAAAGTATAATCTAACCTAGAAAGACCAAAGATATTTAGAGAATTTTTTGTTTGTTTCATTTTTAGTTAGAATCCTTCCTCTGACACTTACGAGTTGTACAGCCCTGGGCAAGTCATTTAACCTTAATAAGCCTAGCACCACACACCTGTAAAACAGGACGAATGATGCCTGTACAGTGGGAGGACTTACCAACAGCCCTCCTGGACCAGTCCCTTCTCATTATTCTACTACTAATCTCCCAGTGTGGTGGTAAGGATCAAATAAGATAAGAATTTTGCAACAGGGACATTATATAAAAGTGGGCTCTAATTCTAAAGAAGATTCAGAATGATGAACAGTACCATTCTGTGCTTTATATCTTCCATGAGGCTATTTAACACTTCATCCTTTTTACTGCTTTGTTTTTCTTCACAAGGCATTTTTCATTTAAAGGTCTCCAAGTCTTCGTTGTTGTCGCTGTTGTTGTTGAGACATTTCAGTCACGTCTGACTCTTCCTGACCCTATTTTTCTTGGCAAAGTTTTTTGGCAAAGGGCTTTCTTGGCAGATACTGGAGTGGTTTGCCATTTCCTTCTCCAGCTCATTTTACAGATGAGGAAACTGAGGCAAACAGGGTTTAAGTGATTTGTCCAGGGTCACACAGCAAGTAAGTGTCTGGGGCTGGATTTGAACTCAGATCTTCCTGACTCTAGGCCTGGAGTTATATCCACTACACCACCTAGCTGCCCCCCATTTTTTAAATACTTGGAGTAAAATGAAAGGAACTTCTTATTTTTCATCGTTAGCAAAAGAAACTGAGAAGCAGGGCCATCAGCAAGCAACATTGTGATCAGTCAAGCTTCTCCTCTGACCCGATGTTCTCTTTTTAGTCTCCTTTTGGACACAAAAACTTCTTTGTTTTCATACCACTCCTCTATCCTGTCCTAGAAGGAAGTGATTCACACTAAGGTGTGATGCTGCTGATGTACTAGAAAAGCATTAACTAGGTGAAGACCTAGACTTAATCTCTCAAACTCTACAAGTATCAGTTCCTAATAAATTTCTAAAATAAGAAGATTGAATCAGATGACTCCTTATGTCCCTTCAGCACGGAATATTCTCAGATTTAATGTAATATTTGCATTTTCAATCCTTTCCCACAAGAGTTGTTTAATCCAATGAAATGTTCAGTGGTAGAATTTCTTGTACTGTGACACTTGGGTGGGGCAAAAGATTTTTAAGCAGGTGGAGCTTTCAGAAATTAATAATAGTGAACATTTACATACTAAAGCTCTAAGGTATACAAACCATCATACATATATTAACTCATTTGATCCTCACAGAAACCTTGTGAGGAAGGAACTACTGGTATTTCTACTTTGGACTTGGAAAGTAGGGGGGAAGGGAATAAGAGGAGAGATGATAGAAGGGAGGGCAGATTGGGGTAGAAGGTAGTTAGAAGCACACACTTTTGAAAAGGGACAGGGTCAAAGTAGAAAATAGAATAAGTGGGGGGATGGGATAGGATGGAAGGAAATATAGTCTTTCACAATATAACTATTATGGAAACGTTTTGTGTAACTACACATGTACAACCTATATTGAATTGTTTGTCTTCCTAGTGGGGGTGGGTGAGGAGAAAGAAGGGAAAGAATCTAGAAATCAAAGTTTTAAAAACAAATGTTAAAAAAAATAAAATATTTTTTTTAAATGATTAAAAAAAGAACACAGCTCACAAGCCTCTCCTGCAATTATATTGACTAGTCTGCCAGAGGACAAAATGGGTTCAAAGTAAAGGCATTTGATGAAATAGAATAGTGCGAAAAATAGAAATAAAACCTGTGTTGTCCTCTCCCATAAATACACCTGTTATCAGTGGAAAGAATGGACACACAAGGAAAATATACATTGAGTTACACAAATAGAAAATATGTATGGCTAGGAAGCACACAAAGAGGAGCACACTACACGTGTAGAGAATGTACATATGGTCATGGTGCACACGTGGGGAAGTACAAATGCAGGACACACTCGGTGAAGGATACTTTATGCCTCCCACTGTGGAGGGCTGTCCATATCTTCTGGTGATGTCATCAGCCCACATCTTCCACTAGGCTCACCTACCTCTGGTCTCCAGTGGCATGTTGTTGTTTGTCCTTCACCTCCCAAGAGGACCAATGGCATCGTGGGTGATGTCTTGATTTGTATATGAATTGGATTTAAGTGAGGCAGAGTTGTACAATGTCATCAGTCTCACTTTCTCTTCCTCCATAGTTAACAAATTCCAGTGGCAGGACAAAAGTCGAGATGACTGGCAATGGCCTGGGATGCAGTGGATGACCTTGGCATCTCCTATGTCTGACCAAGCTCTAAGTGCTCCATAGCACCTGCTTCAGCCACCTTCATGATCATTGGAACAAATTGTTCTGATCCACCCATTTTATCAGGGGAGTTTTCACGTGTTTGGGGTAGATATCCCCCTAACTCACCAACAGTTTTGAGGCCTGTTGGTTACCCTCAACCTGGTTTAGCCCTCCTGCCAAGACAGTTTTATCGGGGTGTGACTACTACACATACTACAGCTTCTTACAGCCACAGGTGAGAGTTGGGCAAGAGGAGGACACCACAGATGAATGAGCAGCCCTGAAAAGAGCTCAGCAAGCCCTCACACCAGAGGAGCTAGTCCTCCCTGATGAGCTCCTGGGATTGCTGCTTGACATTGCCCCCATTGGTCCCTCTTCTGATACAGCTCCATCTCACATGAGATTGTAGAGCTTCTCCTAGCTTGCTGCTTCTGCCTTTAGCAAGAAGCAATAGCTGAGGAGCTATTCCTTCCTTTAAAGAGGAATGTATTCTAGTGGTGCTATTTTAGCTGAAAGAATGGAGGCTATTTTCTGCTTTATTTCTTTTAGTGACTGAAGGAAGACCTCCTTTACCCAGCCGTCAAACTTGGGGAAAAACTCTTCTCAATTTTTTGCCCATAATGAGGGGGTCTGTCTTATTGTTTCTTGGAGTCTTGGCTGGAATAATCATTTTCCTCTCCAGAAGAAGGTTTCTTATTCTAGGTGCCAAGTTCTTTGGAACATTAGGTCAGAATCATTCCTGGTAACTATTGACAAATTTAAATCTGTCTTTTTATGTGTATTACCTGACCAACAAAAGGTACATCTCTGTCAGAAGTTTCAGACTGACTTAGGATCAGAAAGTTCATATAATTCCCTGCTTAATTTCCAGTGGCTAAACTCTACGTAGTTTAATCTGTTTATAAGATATTCTTCCAGTAAATAGCCAAGGAATCTGGGGTTCGGTACATAACATATTTCCAATTCTGTTTGTAAGTAGAAACACTGATTAGGTTAAAAATTCTGAGTATAACATTCAGCGTATTTTTACATATCAATCTAGCAATCAACAAGAATTTATTAAGCAATCTGCTAGGTCTTCAGACTAAAGAAGTGAAAGTCTCTGCCCCAAGGAGCTTTCAAATATTATTACATGATTGACTAGTTTTCCTAGAGACCTAATTAGACCAGAGAAATCTGTGAGGAAGGAAAGGGGAAAATTATCTCCTTGCCCACTGACCTATACAAAAAAATCAACTAAGGATCAATTATATGTAATAAAACTTAATTTCCTTTTTTCTTGGATAAATAATAGACTATAACCTTACCCACTTTTCCCTTTTTTTTTTAAGGTTTTTATGTCTTTTCTTTTTGACATGTCTTTTCGTGATATCACCTCCCTGCCATTAAACTCTTCCTTGTAATAAAGGAAAACAGTTAAGCAAAACCAAATAATACAGTAATTGAGACTGGTAGCATCTGACACATTCCAATCTCCTAGTCTCCTACCTTCCAAGAAGAAGGAAGTAAATTTCATAATCTATTTTCTAGGGCCAAAATTAGTCACTGCAATTGATCAGGGTATAGTTACCTTTTGGCATCGTTTTCATTTACTTTATTAAAGTCACTGTGTACTTGGTTTTCCTGGTTCTGCCTACTTCAGTCTATGTAAATTCATACAAGTCTTCCCATATGTCTCAAATTCATTCTTTCTTATGGTAGTCTACTATAATGACAGACCACAATTGATTTAACCATTCCCAATTAGTATGCACATTGTTTCCAGTTGTTGTGGGGTTTTTTGTTTTGTTTTTTGCTATCACACACACACACACACAACCACAATGCTATAAATATTTTGGTTTGTACAGAACCTTTCTTCCTGCCTTTGAATTCATTGGCATATATACTCAGTAATGGAAACACTAGCTAATAAAATAGTATAGTTATACTTTTTTTTAATATAATTCCAAATTGTTTTCCAAAATGATTGGGTCAGTGTGTTAGTGTGCCTATCTTCTCACAAAATATTGGTTATTTAAGTATTTTTATCATCTTTGCTGATTTAATTCACTTGCTTTTCAAATTAATGCACCAAATACAAATTATATGCCTTTTGACTCAAATAACTTTTTAACTGATCCTTGTTTCTTACTTGGACTATGGATTTCAGAGAAAGTTACTATTATCACTATCCTTTGAAATGATGACTAGTTGCTTAAGAGTTAGCCCACAGAAAAATGGATTAGAAGTCAAGAGACTAGGATTAGAACTCTGGTTTGTCCCTAACTTGCTATGTGAATGACATCTTTATACCTCTGTTTCCTCACCTGTAAAATGAGAAAGTTGGAATAGATGATCTCTAAGGTCCCTTTCAGCTTCAGTGATCTATGAAAACAGTTCGTATCTCTTCATCTATTTTTTATCTTCAAACTTCTAAGAGATCTGTTCTAAATATGACAACCACTGGGGTGAAATTCATTTCTGAGCTAGAGCAAAAATTAATCATCCAAACTAGTGGATGAAATTATTTCAAGGACAAGATTGGCTCTATGAGCTAAAAGGTATGTGTGTATGTATGGATGTAAATACATGTATATATACATATATATGGCTCTGCTATAAGCACGGAGAGAAAAAAGTCACATTTCAGAGTTAGATCCTTTTTTGTAGCTTCCCAGACTATCTCTCTGTGACCAAGGAAAGGACCCAATTTATATGTCTCAGATGACACACATTATCCAAATCCATGTAAAGCAGCCTTTTGTAGGAACCATATGTACCCAGAAAGCATCTTTTCTGAAATAGGTCCTGAAAACATCTCAATTATCAGCAAAATTACAGACATTCTTCATATCTGCAGGGAATGTGTAAGTAGGCATCTAGAGCAATGTGCTCCTAGACTTATTGCTCTAGCAGCAGAGATGATAATTATACAATGGGAGGGTCTATTTGTGTGGTGAGACACTCCAAAGGAAGGAATTGTGGGAGGAAACGAAGGATAGCCAAGAAAGAAAAGGCCTCAAACCAAATGATGTCATTCCTGTACTGCCTCCTGTAGAATAGTAAAGGGAAGGCCATTTACATCTACTGCCATCTAGTGGCAAGCAGGAGGTAAATGATTTCCTCTTTGACTCCTTGTTTCCTTACCAGCCCTCTAGCAACACTGTACCCTTTCACCCACTATGTAACTTAAGGAACATTGAAATAGCCAAGTACCATGAGGAGTTAATATGAGGCAATCATAAGGCATTAGAATTAGAGTTCTTTATTTCAAGCATTTTTATTCTCTGGACACCTAATGTCCAGAGTACTAGGCGACCTTTGCTGTCTTCTGGCTATGACCAACTCCAGGCTGCATTCCTCCTTCCCCCTCCATTGGCAGCCAACACAAATACTGACATTTCTGCCTTTGAGAATAGCTTAAGCTCTTTCTTTCTCAGGGTCACAAGTGTCATTCAGAGTTCTGTACACCATGTCCCCTCCTCCCCTACTACCTCCAGTGTCTCAAACCAAATTGTGTTCAGTGGCAAGTTTAATGAAGAAAATAAGGAAGAAGGTGACAACAAAGTAATGGAACTATATTCTATCTTTTTTCATTTTTTAAAATGTGTTAGAGAAAGCACAGAAGCAAAATACAGGCAACCATGAACAGTGTTTCATTGATCTGCTCGTATTGATGTAAGAATTTATAGTAATCACTTCAAAGAACCATCAATTACCATTTGCTTAGAGAATTTAGTTATTGCTAAGCCAACATCCATGCAAAACATTATTGGCATCCCGTTAACCATCCCTCTCTCAGTTCTCAGTGTTCTCTCCCTTCTCAAGATCTTACATTTCCTTTTTACTTTACATGTTGTACCTTAGAATGTAAGCTCCTTGAAGGCAGGAACTGCCCCTTTTTAAAATCAGCATCCTTTATACTCAGCACTTTTCACATAGTAAGAACATAATAAATGTTTTCCAAATTAATTTAATTGAATTAATAAATGTGTTGATTTGAATTTCATGGGAAGATTATGTACATATTTTGCATGAAGGATGAGTGAAGGATTTCTGTAAACCAAAACGGATTTTTTGGGCTGCCCCAGCAAGTTCTTAATCCCTTTTCCTCCAGCCCGCATTTTGGGAATATGAGCATGGCTAGTCTTTTTTTTTTCCCCAGTCATCAACCTTCTCCTTTCACCAGGTGTTTCTTAATCTCCAGCTGCCACCACCCCTCAGGGTCTTTGTGAGCATGTAGAGATTAGCACAGTGGGAAGGCCACATGACTAGAAGCTAAAAGCTTGCTCAGTTTTAGACAGAAGCTAGTTCTAAACACACATTTTGGCTAAGGAAAAACCAGATTCATATTTTTACCCTGCTTTGGAAATTTGTAAAATATTAATCAATGCAATTTTCTTTCATTTAGTTCCAGAGTCTCAGATGAGAAAAATCCCAATAGTGTCTAACAAGGAACCTATTTTTCTGTTTCGTTCCCTTTCTCAATGTACTATACTGGTCACTTTCTCTCTCTCATAAACCATTTGCAAAAATGACACACATATAAATCAGAGATTGCTATGGTCACCCATCTTTTTTTTTTGTCTTATACAAGATTTCAATGCCAATTGGTCAGAAATATAAACTAATATAAATATGTAGATTTAAAAACAAGTAAACATGATTTAATATATGCTGTCCCAGGCAAAGGAGGGACCCCAAAATCACCATCTGACTTCAGTTCTCCTGAACTGAAAGTTCAGAAATGATGAATCTGCTCAGATAGCTCTTAATTCAGCCTTGGGAGAGCGGAGAAGGTAGCACTCTGATGACCCAGATACCAGCTTCTCTACTCAACTCTATACTCATTCCAGTCTCTATCTAAATTTCTGAGCAGAGCATTCCAGTTCATTCCTGTGCCCTGGTGCAAATATCAACTCTTGACTTCTCCAGGGCAAAGGGAAAGAACCACTATCTCTCTAATACAGAGTCCCTCTTCATTCAGAAGATCATAGCAAACTGAAGATTTCTGTCTTGACCATTAGACTTAATATTATGTATATCTCCTTGGCAAAGGACTAAAGGCAGAGGTTGGGGAGAGGCACTCATATGAGTCTTATTTTTATGCCCCTCTCCCCCATTCCCCAGTCACTTTCTTGTTAGACACTTTCATGGCTCAGACCTAGAAAATTTAATTCTTTTATTTCCTGAAATCCTGGGGCCCACTGCCCTAATCAGTGTCTTTTCCAGTCTTCTATTTCAGACCATTCCTAGCCATGCTTTTACTCCCTATTGTTTAGTCATCTTTTCATCAACTGCTGTGCATGTACCCTTGTGCCCCACTCCTTTCCGTTCCTCCCTCCCTGATCTCTTTTTGGAGTCATCATATCAACTCTGCCACTGTTCCCCTTTGGCCTCACTCAACACCCTGGTAACTTTCCAGACCTAAGTGCTCCTCCCTGGCCATGTTTGCTGTCTCTCTTTATTAAAATGTAAGATCACTGAAGGCAGGGACTATTTTTGCATTTGTATTTGTATTCCTGCCTTGTACACAGGAAGTATTTAATAAATACCTTTTCATTCATTCAGTTTTTTAAAAAGGGTATTGCAAATCTTTTTCCATTTTTCTTGTTTGTAGTCCTTCTATTTTTGTCCTTGAATACTCTTGGGATGCTTTTGCTTAGATATCTTGTCAAGCTTTCTTTTAACTGACTTTATGCTCTACTATTTCTCTCTGTTTTCTGAGATGACACTATATGTAATCTCTTTACCCTGACTGTACCCCTTCCTCCCATACCCACTGGAGACACAAACAACAAATGACAGAATTCTGCTCAAGCTATGATAGCCACATGGCGGCATTCTGTGTGGCAACAAAGATGAGCCTGATGACTATAGAACAGAGAGAACAGGACAGGACACATTTGTGAGGAGCTATGTGGCAATCCACTAAGACAGAGGGAAAGAGTCCAGCATCCAGTTGGATTCAGTTATGTTCCACCTGAATTCTCTTGAAGCAGGACTGGAGGCTGGTGAACTGTGAATTACCCAGCCTTAAAGGAGATTGGGATGCTTTCAGATGAGGCCTGCAGGGAAACCACATCAAAGAGGGTGGAGTCAGAAAGAAAGCAATGGGGAAAATAAGTGGCGGGAAGACTGAAATTAATAAAGATCTCAGGAGGAAGAAAACTCAAAGATCTTAAGCATAAACAGATAAATCAACAGGAAAGACATTAAGAGCAGAAGGAAATTTGGCCTCCAGAGCAAGAAAGAGTTCAGACACATATGAATAAGTATTATAAGATAAAACAACAAAAATTCAACAACTGATGAGGTAGAGCAGAGGCTTCAATCTTACAGTCTATGAATGTGGTCCAAATGTGATTAATATGTAATTGGGAAATGTAAATAAATGAAAATATAATACAGCATAAATAATATTAATTAGTGGTTTTTCAAGGCAATATGCAGCCCATAGGGATCTGTTTCTATTTGAGTTTGACACCACTGTGGTAGAGGATCCTGGATTTTAAAGAGAGCATGGAACCACAGCATGATGTTCCTGAATGGTTTAAAAGAGAAATGAGAATTGTGAGAACAGAATTTATGACATGCATAATAGAAATAATTGGTAAAATAAAAGAAATTTTAATTCAGTGTCAAGTCTCACCAAAGAAACAAAAGAGATAATAACTGATTGAAAATGCAAATACATGGAAGTGAAGGACAGTCTGGGCAAAATAAGCAAAAAGCAGTAAAATTAAAAGAAAACATGATCTCCATACAAGTAAAACATATTGCTCTCTAAGGCAGAATATATAGAAACAACTTAAGGATTACAGGTCTCCCAAAAGAACACAAAAAGTCAAAAAACTTGAACACCAAACAACCCAAGAAAAATGCCGGAATGTCTAGACACAGAAAACAAAGTGCCAATCAAAAGAATCCATGGATTGCCTCCAGGAAAAAAACAACAACAATACTGCAAACTCTAAGACATATATTGGTTAAATTTAATAATTCCACTGAAAAACAACAAATTGTACAAGGAATCAGGAGAAATAAATTTTATTTATCCTTAACATATAATGGAAAGGAAGTTCAAGTGATATGACTATTCAGCACCTACCAGAAAACACAGGAGGGAATAAAATGATGTGTTCTGAAGAACAGTAGGACTCAGGATGCAGTCCAGCTGATCTACCCTAAAAATCTGAAACCAATCATAAATGAAAAAAAAGACGGCTGTTAAATAATAAAGGGGCATCTGAAGCAGTCTTAGAAAGACAATCAGACCTGAAGACAATATTTGCTTCTCAAACTCTTCAGACCACAGAAATGAAAAAAACAGTAAACAAATACAGCAACCAAGGATAGTAACAACAAAATAACAGAGTGACCATTAAGAGATTTCTTTCTAAACATACACTAGGAGACCAAGCTAAAAGTAGAAATAAAATAGAAGTGATGGTAAATAGGTCTGAAACATTATGAACTAAACCATTTCGTAACACTCCACCAACAGGTGAATCAATGCTTCTTGTGGGACTAAATTACAGAATGAGAAGGTGCATAAAAATGGGGAAGGGAGAAAGAAGATAAAGAGGAATATATGGTATACCCTAATCAAGTCAAAAGCTAACTAATAATGAAGGGGAAATTGTTCCCTCTTGGGAAGACAAGACCTACAGGAGAATTGGTGAGGAGTCAAAGGGAGCGATTAAAAAAGCAGGGGGAGGGGGGTTTAAGGAGGGAAAGGAAATCTTTTTTCAGTAGTGGGTGAAAGATGAATGCTCCTTTGGAAAAGGAGAGAAACTGTATAAAGGGAGATAGGAACCTTAAAATGCATTATCTACAGGATTTTGGGACACAGAGAGACCACTCAGCCTACATTAGTGGAAAGGGAATAAGAGCTGCTGAGAGAAATTAAAGCTGAGAAGAGTGGAGGGATATAAACCTAGGGAAGAAATTTTGAAGCAAATGGTAGGGAAGAAGGAATGATCAAGGGGAGAAAAAAAGATTTGCCAGCAGGGCCATCCCTGTGCCATCAGGGCACAGAAAAATATCTAGTATTGGGCAATACCTTCTCTATCAAATGCAGGAATTGGTATTTCTAAGTGTGAACACAGAAGAAGTGGAGGAGGGGGAAAAATCAATAAGGCAATAACAGAAACTATTTAGAAAAGAGAACTCAAAATAAGTATCTCAAAAGTTTTCATACAGAATATGGAAAAATGCAGAGAATAAAGAAAGACAATCTAAGTATAAGGGCCAAGAATCAAAGTGCAGTCTAGATAGTCAGAAAGGGAAGATAAATAATTAACAGAATGAGAGATAGAAATCCTTTCTAGGAAAAAGGTATAGGAGATGATTATTTTTTTTAAATTAACAAAAAAACAAATTGAAGGGGAGGAGGTGAATGGGGAATTCTACTTGGCTACTTAACTGAGGGGGGGGGGCGGGGAAGAAAAGAATTAGGTAAGTAGGAAAAAGAAAAAGGAACTAATAAAAAAAACTTTAAAACCCAAGGGAAAGGGAATCAAATAGGAGAGGGGGGCTCAAGGGTCAGGGGAAGAGAGTCAGTGGGAATAAGCACACCTTAAAATAGAATAAGCTAAAACAATGGGAGAAGACATAACACTATTTGCAGAGGAAGAGGGGAAAATCCTAATTTGGGAGAAAAAAAGTAGTAAAGACAAATGAAAGAAAACATAAAACTCATAACTTTAAATGCCAATGAATTAAACAATCCAATAAAGTAAAAAATAGTGACAGATCGAATGAGAAAAATATTCCATGATCTGTTGTTTTTTTTTTTAAAAACACATTTAAAAAACAAAGACATACATTGAATAAAAATTACAGACTGGAAAAAGTTTACTATGCACCTAGTGAATCCAAAAAAGACAGATTTGCCATCATGCTATCAAAGGGGGAAAAACACATTCAAAACATAAAAAGAGATAAACAGGGAAACTACATTCAGCTGAAAGGAACCACAGATGACACACCAAAATCAGTATTAAACTTGTATGCTCCAAATGTCTTAGCATCCAAATTCATAAAAGAAACCTTAACTGAGCTACAAGAATACATAGACATTAGACACAATAGTGACAGGAGATTTTAATATCCCTCTCAGTTTTGTATAAGTCTAACAGAAAGATAAACAAAAAAGAAAATACAAAATTAAACACAATGCCATAGAAACTAGAGCTGAAGGACTTATGCTGTCTTCTAAATGGGATTGCCAAAAAAAATATGCATTTCTCAGCACTTCATGGGATTTTTACAAAAACTGACAAGGTATTAGGGCACAGAGATAGTGCCAACAACCGTAAAAATAAAAAATAGAAATAGTGAATATATCCCATCTAAATCATAACACAAAAAATAGTAATCAATTCAGGGACCATAAACAACAGGCACAGAACCAAATGGAGACTTAACAATAAAATCCTAAATAATGAGTGGGTTAAAGAACAAAGCATAAAAGCAATTAATCATTATGTTAAAGAAAATGATGATGATGCAACAATATATTATAATTTCTGGAATGAAGCTAAAGCAGTTATCATAGGGAAAATCATATCCCCATACTAAGAAAAGAAAAAAAGAGGGGGTAAATAAAGTGAATGCACGTTGAAAAATTAGAAAGATGACAAATAAACCTAAAATAAGCACAAAAGAAGAGCTATTAAAAATTAGAGGAGAAATAGAAAAATTGGAAAAAGCAACAGAAATGATCAATAAGACTAAAAGCTAGTTCTTTTAAAAAATACTAATACTATTAGTCAAACTTCAATCTGATTAAAAAGGCAGAAAATCAAATCAATAAAGCAAAGGAGCAAGGTGAAATCACAACAAAACCAGATTAAAAGCAATAATAAGATTCTTTCATACACAGAAATCTGCTAACAAAACTGAGAACACAAAAGAAAAAGAAGAATATCTTCAAAAATATAGAATACCTGAACTGACAGAAGATCATATAGAGATCTTAAATAATGTAATCTCAGAAAAGGAGACAGAACACACTATAAAGGAAATACCAAAGAAAAATCCTGTTTCTTATGGATTCACAGGAGAATTCTATTAAATTTTTAAAGAGCAGTTAACCTTTGATATACAAATTATCCTTAGAAATTGGTAAAGAAAGCATCTTACCAGAATTCTCTTATGAAAGAAACATAGTTCTAATACCTAAACCATTGAATGGTAAAACATAGATCAATATCATTAATGAATATTGATTCAAAATTTTTAACAAAATCCTTTCAAATAAACTTTTGTTGTTGTTCATTCATTTCAGTTATGTCTGACTCTTCATGACCCCATTTGGGGTTTTCTTGGCAAAGACGCTAGAGTGGTTTGCCATATCCTTCTCAAGGGGCAAACAGATGCTGAATTTAAGAAATCTTTCATTTTTTACCAAGTTGAACTTATACTAGTGTTGCAAGGATGGTTCACCATTGGGAAAACAATCCACGTAATTGTCATATTAAAAAACAACAGCATCCCAAAACACGATTATTCCATTAGATGCAGTTGATGTTTAAAAAAAAAACTCTACAAAGTGTAGGCATTCAGGTATTTTTTTTAATATCATAAAAAATATCTATCTAAAACCAAATGCAAGCATCAGATGCAATGGAGATACATTAGAACCTTTACCAACAAATACAGGAGTAAAGCAAGGATGCCCACTCTGCCCCCAATTGTTTTATATAGTTCTGGAATGCTCACTACAGCAATAAAACAACAGAAAGAAGTTAAGGGCATAAAAATAGGGGGAAAAGGAGATATAACTATTTGCTGATGGTATGATGCTATACTTGGAAAATCCTAGGAAATCAGCAAAGATACTAATTTAGGCAACATCTTCAACAAAGTTGCAGGCTACAAAATAAATCCTCAAAAATCAATTACATTTCTATATAATGATAACAAAGTCCAAGAGGCAATAATAGAAAGGGAAATCCCAGTCCAAACAACTATAAAATGCATGAAGTATCTAAGGCTAATGCTATCAAAGCATAGAAAAGACTTGAATAGATCCAATTATAAAACACTCCTTAAAGAAAAAAATAACTTAAATAGCTTGAGGAATATTCAGTGCTCATGGCTAGACCATGCCAACATAATAAAAATGACAATACTACCAATGTTAATTTATACTTTTAATGCTGTACCAATTAAGTTATCAAAGGGATACTTTATAGAACTTGATAAAATAATAATATTCATTTTAAAAAGAAGAGATCTAGATTATCAAGAGAAGTTATGAAGAGGAAGAAATGAAGGAGTAGTACTTGCTGTTATTTAATGTTTACCATGTCCAGCAAATACCAATTCCTTTTGTTTTCCAAAGAAAGTGTTCATGGTAAAGAATTTTGTGGCTTCTGTGAAATACACAAGTCTTTGGCCTCTCACATGCCTTCTTCTTGGAACCATACTTTCCCACATATTTCTCCTTACCCCTTCCTTTCCCCACCTTTGCATTGACCTTACTAGTTATCAGAATGTATATTGATTTCATTTGGAGGCTATTATTAAAACTATTCATAGAATTCCTCTGCTACTTTATCCTCAGTAAATGATGTTGGTGTGTAAGCTATAATTATTTTCATGCTGCCCTTTTTGCAGCTATTTATCATTAGCACTGCAATACATGACAACCAAATCTCCTATGGCATAGTTTTTCTTGTTGCCTCTAGAAGTACAGTAAAATCCACAATTTCTGTACTTTCTTTTTCTCTCCAAAGAGTACTTGTAAGCCACTCTTCCCTTTAACTTTAACTTCCTTCTTTCTTCTGGATTCATTAAAGTATGAATGTCATAATTGATATGATTCCACTTTTCCAGTATGATTTTCCCTAACTGGTCAAGGATAGACAGGAATCTTCCATTTAGAGTACCAATAGTCAAATTAACATTCGTTGGTAGTATAAAAATTAAGTGATCTTTAGCTCCCTCTGGATCATCCCCTCATTCTGCTGCCATCACTGAAGAAGCAGAGGGAGTTTCATAGGTCTGAGGACCATTTTGCATTTTTTTCTGTTTAATAGATTGCCATCCCCCACTCCCCCAAGTTTATCATCAGGTGGCCAGTGCACTGGTAATGGCTAGCTTGAACCTGAGAAAACAGATCCAGTCAGTGACAGGGGCCATACTCCAGGACTTTCCAGCATGGTTGAAACTGCGAGAGTTTGTACTCCATTGGCATAGCCTTTAAGAACCTGAGGAAATTTTACAAACTAATCAAATCACAGGTCTGGATCCTCCCTCTTATCCTCAAAAAATCTATCATGAGTAATTCTCAGTGAGCAACAAAGTGGCAGTCTAGACATTTCCTCTGATCCTTATGACTTCTCAAACCTCTCCAAAACAGACATTATGCACTAAAGATAAAGTAATTTTAGCTGTCTCCATGGTCTAGGACACCTAGAACCCAAAAGAAGGTTAAAAAAAAATACACCCAAGCCCAGGAACTGATGCTCACTGACCCTGAGTTCACTCAGCACTCCCCTCTTCCACCTCCCATAATACAAACAGCCAAGTCTTTTATAAATTTTGTTTTACTCTGAATTTATGAAAGAAAACAAGCATTTCCATAACATAATAGGAGAAAAAGATAATTGCACATTAAACTGCAAATCTATTATGTACAACTCACTATTCCTTTTAGATATATAATAAAGTTATTATGTTAACTTTCTTTTTTCCCTTTCTTTCTTCCCTTCCCTCCCACCCTAGAGATGGCAACCATTAGACACAAATGTGTGTGTGTGTGTCTGTGTGTGTGTAAAGTAATCATTCTATACATACTTCTGTTTATCAGTTCTTTCTCTGGATATAAGTAACATCTTCCTTCATAGGTCCTTGGTAGTTAATTTGTGTAATTATCATAATAAAAATGACTTAGTTACTCAAAATTGTTCTTAAAATAATATTGTTGTTACTATTCTATGTTACTATGTTAATATTCTTTCTTGGATCTATTGGGTCTATTCTGTGTTACTCTGTTAATATTTTCTTGAACCTGCTCACTACAGTTATTATTTCAGGAAAGTCTTTCCATATTTTTCTAAAATCATTGAGCTCATCATTTCTTATAGCACAGTAGTATTCAATTACAATCACATACCACAGCTTGTTCAGCCATTTCCCACCTGATGAGCATCCCTGCAATTTCCAATTCTTTGCCACCACAAAGAGAACTATTACAAATATTTTAAAACATTTAAGTTCTTTTTTTCCTTTTTTACTCATCATCTTTGTAAACTCTTTGGACATAATTCAAGATGGTTCTCTAAAACGGTTATATCAGTTCACGGTTCCACCAACAATGAACTAGTGTCCCAGTTTTTCCAAATTCCCTCCTGTATTTGTTGCTTTCCCCTTCAATCATTTTAAACAATCTAATAAGTATAAAATGATATCTCAAGGTTGTTCTAGTTTGCATTTCTGTAATCAATAATGATTTAGAGCATTTTTTCATATGACTATAATTCATTTTGATTTTTTTTCATTGGAAAACTGTCTGTCCATATCCTTTGACCAATTTTTCATTTGAGAAGCAGCAAGTCTTTACTAGCAGACTCAAGGACATAACACAGGCTTTCATCCTTTCCAGGCTCATAGAGATCATAGCCCCAGGCCTCAGTAGTCAGTGTGGCCACAGTACTTCAGGGGCAATAGCCTCCCAGGGGTTGCAACTCTAAAGCATTAGTGTTTCAAAGCTCTGAACTGCTGGTCCTGGGCAAAGAACTGAGGAACAGGAGTAGAGTAGGTCACCAGGATAGGAGACCATGGATGTGGGGAGAAGGGGTGCTGTTCAGTACTCCATCAAGTTTGAGGGAAAAAAATGCAGCCCCCAGCTGGGGCCAGTTCTGACCACCCAAAAGTCATATGTGGCAGAGACCTAGGCTGGTGAACTGTGCCTGGTATGGGAGGAGGCTGAAGCACTTTGAGATCTAGCCCCCAAGAAAACCACAGAGGGGAAGGAGTCAGGAAGTGAGTGATAAGGAAACTAAGGAAGGAAAGGAAAACTGATGGTACCAAAGATTCCAGGAAGAAGTAATCTCAAACACCTTGAACATAAACAAATAATTCAAGAGAAAAACCAGTTACAACAAAGGAAATATCCAGATCTAGTAAACAAGTAAACAAAACATCTATCTATGAATAAATAAATATTACAAAAGAAAGGAAAGTGATCCAAAACTTGATGAGACCAAGGACTCTATGGAATTTGAGGAGACCATGGAACCACAACACACCATTCCTGACTGATTTAAATGAGAAATTATAATTATGTGAGCAGAATTTATAGCCTTCACAGAAAAAATAACAAGCAGAATTGAAAGACTTGAATTTGCAATGGCTAACTTCACCAAAGAAACAAAAGAGAGAATAATACATTGGGAATGCAAATGCACAGAAGTGAAGAAGAGGAGCAAGAAAAAAAGAACACAAAAATGTGCTCACTATGTAAGTAAAATATATTGATCTCAGAGACAGGATGTTTAGAGAAAAGCTAAGGATCATAGGTCTCCCACAAGAAACATGATAGGACAAAAACCTTTACAACTACAATTAAGGAAATAATAGAAGAGAACTGCCCAGAACTTCTGAAAATATAAAATGAAATTCCAACTGAAAGAATTCACAGATCACCTCTGGAGGAAAAAAAAAAAAACAACCAAAGGCTACAAACTTAAATTGAACAATTCAATTCAGAAACAATAAGTTCCACAAATCATCAGGGGAAAGACCTACAAATACAAAGGAAATCAAATACAAATCACACGAGACTATTCTCCACCAACTAGAAAAAGGAAGAAGGAATGGAATATGTTTCAAAGAGCATTAGAGCTCAGAATGCAACCAAGAGTGACCTATACTGAATATCTAAGCTTAACCATACAGGACAAAAGATGAATGATCAATAATAAAGAACCAAAATTGGAGAGATTATTTGTTTCTCAAATACCCCAAACAACAGAAAAGAGAAGTAAAAAAGTGCAGACAGCAACATCAATAGAGTGATAACAGAAAGACCAGTATGAGGCTTCCTTCTAAATGTACGCAAAGAGACAAGGATGAAGAAAGAAATCTGACAGAGGTAATAGTGAAGAGATGGCCAAGAAGCATTATGGATAGAAAGTGGCAACACCTTACCTACAAGTAAATTCTTCTTTTGTGGGACTACATTACAATAGGGAAGAGTACATGAAGGAGGGGCTCGGGGGTGGGGGGTGGGGACAGGAGGACAGAGAAGAGTAAGTGATGTGCCAGGGTCAAATCAAAAGCTAGCAGTGAAGGGAAGGTTACCTCTGTGTCTCATAAAGAGAAAAGTGTGCAGGAGTATGGGTAAGGACGGAGAAAAGATTTTTAAAGTGGGGGAAAAAAAGAGACCTTATTTTGGAGGTATAAGGGCTGTCACTGATGAATCCTCCTATGGGTGAAGGGAGCTGAGGATCTTACACTGGATGAGGCCTGAGGGATGTTGTACCTGAAAAGTCTACTTTTGGGGGGAGGGGAGATGTTGGAACCCCTGGAGACAACTGGCACCTTGAGGAGTATGAAAGAATGGACATAGGGAGATTTCCAGGCAAATATAGAAGAAAAAAAGGCAACCAGAAAAGGTATACTTCAGGGCAGTGCCTGGCATTGTTCTGAGAGTGAGGCACAATGAAAAAGTGGAATCCATGGGGTAAACACTACAAAACAGTGGCAGAAAGTACCTGTAGAGCAGAGCCTAGAATGGACACCTTTGAAGATTTGATAGTATAAAGAATACAGAGAAAAGAGAGACCAGATAATTACAAGGGTCACAGATCATAGAATGAAGGTCTAAAGTAAACAGAAAGAGAATATGAATAATGAAAAAAAATGAGAGAAATTCTTTATGGGAAGGCATACAAATAAAAGAAAAATTTAAAAACCTAATAAACAAGACTAGCTGAAGGAGAGGAGAGGAAGGGAGGATCTACTTCACCAAGAGAAAAACAGAGGGGGAATAAATGTATAAATAGATAAAAGCAGAAAAGAGGAACTAATGAACAAAAGCCTAAAGAGGAAGGGATGACAAATGAGAAGAGGATTAGAAGTGAGGGGAAAAGAGCCAGTAGGAACAGGGCCACATTAAAAGGTACTAAAGGTGTTCAAAATTAAAGTAACTGAAGAAACATAATTCTGTATTTACATCAGAAGAGGGAAAAATCATAACTCGGAAAAAAATTTAGAGATGGAGAAAAACACAAAACTAAGTCATAACTTTAAATGTGAATGGATTAGACAATCCAATAAAATGAAAAAGAGAGACAGATCTGATAACAAAAATTTTTTTTATTAGGTACTGTGAGGTGTTAAAAAAGAAATGGAATATGCAATCCCTGTCCTCTTGAAGCATATAGTCTAATGGACAAGATGAAGCACACATATACTGAAAGCACAAAGTAACATGTATATTAAAACAGTGTCAATTAGGCAAATGTGTGTTCTGGAACTACAGTGTTAAAAAAAAGAACTCTAACTAGAAGAATCATTAGTAAGACATTGGCCTAAGCACCTTTATAGGTACTTGTTGTCACTTTTAGATGAAGAAAGTAAAATGCATAAATGCTAGAATTAAGGACCAAGACACTATTCCTAAAATGATCAACATAAGTGATTCTAGTTTTCCAGTGAAATTAGTAAAAATGTATTACAGAAATAATTGCTTGGCTTTGTCATTTGGCCTACTTTCAAGAGGTAAAGGCAAATTTTGCACTGGAACAGGCCCACAAATACAGGAGTTTTTGTGAGAGATTCAGTTTTAATTCAGCCAAGAGCCTCATTCTTGTTTATGTATTTAGAAAAAAACAAGAAGTATAAATAAACAACAACACCCTTCCAATATGGCAAGTATCCAAACATATTATTAATAGAGGCAATTCATAAAGAAGGAAAGTGCTGATGATAGGTGGAGTTCCAAATGGCTTTGAATTTCTTCCAGGTAGCCAATGACCATTACCAATTTCTTTTTTTTTTTTTTAACCTGCCTGGAACTATTTTGTTTTATTTTTAATTTAATTTTATTTATGTTTTTATTACATTTTAAATTCTGAACTGTCTCCCTCTCTCCCTCCTTCCCTACCCCATACTAGAGAAGGCACAGATTTGACACAGATATAAATATTAATATGTACACTTCTATTTTTCAGTTCTTTCTCTGGAAGTGGATAACACATTCCTTCATAGGTCCTTTATAGCTGATTTGAATATTTATAATGCTCAAAATAACTTAGTCATTTACAGCTATTCTTCAAACAATTTTGCTGTTACTGTGTACAATGCTCTCTTGTTCTGCTCATCTCTCTCCATTATTCTATGCAAGTTTTTCAACGTTTTTCTAAAAATTATCCTGCTCATTACTTCTTACAGCATAGTCATATATCACAATCATATATCACAACTTGTTTAGCCATTCCCCAATTGATGGGCATCTCCTTAGTTTCTAGTTCTTTGTCACCACAGAGAAAAATGTTATAAATATTTTAAAACATACAAGCTCTTTTCTTTTTTCCTTGATCACCTTGGGAAACAGACCTAGGAGTGGTATTTCTGGGGCAAAGGATATAGGCAGTGTAATAACTCTTTGAGCATAATTCCAGATTGCACTCCAAAATGACTGGATCAGTTCACAGTTTCACCAACTGTGAATTAGTATCCCAACTTTTCCACACTCCCTCCAACATTTGTAATTTTCCCCTTCTGCCATTTTATCCAATATGAGTGTGAAATGGTATCTCAAAGTTGATTTAATTTGCATTTCTCTAATCAATAATGATTTAGAGCATTTTTTCATATGACTATATATAGTTTTTATTTCTTCACTGAAAACTGACTGTTTATATCCTTTGACCATTTATCAATTAGGGGATGACTCATTCTTATAAATTTGACAAAGTTCACTATATATTTAAGATATGAGACCTTTATCTGAGAAACCGTCTATAAAAATTCTTCCCAATTTTCTGCTTTCCTTCTAATCTTGACTACATTGATTTTATTTGTACAAAACTTTTTCAAAATTATCCTTTTCACACCTCACAATACACTCTATCTCTGAATATATTCATAAATTCTTCTCCTATCCATAGGACTGATAGGTAATATATTCCATTGTTCTTCTAATTTACTTATGATATGTCCTTTTATATCTAGGTCATGTATCTATTTTGACCTTATCTTGGTAAACTGTGTAAGACAGTAGTCTATACCCAATTTTTTTTTTTTTTTTGCTTTTTGGAGGGGGGAAGGTAGGACAACTGGGGTTAAGCGACTTACCCAAGGTCACATGGCTAGTTTTTGTATTAAGTGTCTGAGGTCGGATTCAAACTCAGGTCCTCCTGACTTGAGGGCCAGTGCTCTATTCACTGTGCCGCCTAGCTGCCCCTCTATATCTAATTTCCACCAGACTGCTTTCCAGTTTTTCCAATACTAGTGAATTCTTATCCCCAAAATTTAAATCTTTACATTTGTCAAGCACAAAGTTACTATAATTATTTACTCCTGTGTATTATATGTCTGACCAATGCCAACTTCAATTGAGAGGCAGAAATAGACACATTTTAAATTGTTCTTCACCATTAGAGGCTGAGTTAAAAGAGAACTAGATTTGGAGTCAGAAGATTTAAGTTCAAATTCTGGATTTTTCTACCTGTGTGACCTTGGACAAATCTCTTAACTGTTCTAGGCCTGATTTTGCTTCTCTATAGGACTAGATGATAAAGTCTGTTCCCCTTGCCCCATTTTTTTTTTGTTGCTTTTTGGAGGGGGAGAAGGCAGGGCAATTGGGGTAAAGTGACTTGCCCAAGGTCACATGACTAGTAAGTTTTAAGTGTCTGAGGCCAGATTTGAACTCAGGTCCTCCTGACTCCAGGGCTGTACTCTATTCACTGTGCCACCTAGCCGCTCCTACCCCCCTGCCCCATTTTGAAGACGAAACTGCTGTTAAGAGAAGTTAAATGACTTGTCCAATGTCACATAGGTAAGAAGTAGCAAAGCCAGGATTTCAATACAACCTCTGACTCCAAATGCAGCATACTTTCCACTATGCCACACTCCCTCTATGTACTTGTCCTTCTTGTCCTCAGAAATCAGGACTAAGCACGACGGGTGGACGTAAAATGAGCAAGTTGAATTAGATAACCTATGAACCTGTCAACTCTAGCTCTACGATCCTGTAAGTTGCAAAGTGGTGCGTCTAGGCTTTGCATGGAACAAGAAAACCCTCCCTAGAATCAGAGCTGCCCACGAGGGGAATGGGTTTCCTTACGAGAAAGTGCCCCTCACTGAAGGTCTTAAAGCAAATGCCAGATGAACTGTTTGGGGGGATGTTAGAGATACCAGAGATTCCTGTCAAGGAATGGGTTGGACAGAAGATTGAATACAGTGTAAGGTAGTTATTTCTTTGTTTAAAAACACACATCTTCCCTTGTACTTCCATATTTCAGAAAGGTAACTTTTCTGAAAAGTAAAATCCTTAGTTAAGTAGTTTTTTGCTCATTGTTAACCCCTCCTTCGGGCCCTTGGTTCGGTGGAAAGTCATTTCTGTTGACTAAAGGCAGCACATTTTTCCTAAAAAAATTAAATTACATAACCTTAGAGATGTTTCATGGTTGGCACAAACTATGATGGTCTTTGTAGTTCTTTCTAGCTCTTTATTCCAGCTTCACTGAGGTGGGTTTGGTCGAACTATCAAGCCTTACTTAAAATCTTAAGCTAAGTATCATAAGCATTGTAGAACTTGGGTTTTTTTTTTTTAAGTGCTGGAGTATTAACTTTTTGCTGTTCTCTGTTTATACTGGAGGTGCAGGTACTGTGTTTGGTTTTTGTCTTTTTTTTTTAGAACTGTCAGTTTTTGTTAACATTTTTTTTCATTCTAAAGACTAGCCCATTTACAGCATACATGGCTTAAATGATTTAAGAATATCTAAAACAGTAACCAGAGATTTATAATATATTAATATTGCCCAAGAGAAATAAAAATATTTCAATGCACAAAGTTTGGCAAATACAATTGTGTAGGGACAAGCTGTTATATTATACAATATTTTTACATTTATAAATGCAACAAAAGGCAACTGCATTGTGGATGCTTTCACAAAACACACACATAACATACCCGGCTTATTTTTGTCTTCTTCAGTCTACCTTCCACTCCCCATTTGGGCATTTGGACTGTGATCAACTAGTGGGTTTTTCTAGGACATAGGGAAACTCAAATTGCCTTCTTGAGTGCAGTACTAGCGAAGTTCAAACTAGAAACCACACAGTCATTTAACCGAGATTTTTCTGAGTACACTTTTCATGTTGCCTTAATGTAGCAGTGAGGTGTTTATGCATTTGTTTCTTTGCACATTTTGTCAAAATATTAAAATTCTAGTTTTTATGGCACATGAGCAGGTAAACCTTTATTGCAAGAGGCATTTATTTTTTCACTTGTAAAAAGAATTTTTTTCTACATCAAAAAATGTGTTAATATCTTAGATTACATTTCTGTCTTTTTATATTTAGCTTAATAAAGACTTTAAAGCAAAAAAAGGAATGGGTTGGACTAGATGGCTTTTGAGATCTTTTCCACTTCATAGATTCTGTAATTCTGTGATATCCACATTTTCCAAAGTACCTGATAAAGTTTAGCTTACTTAATCATCACAACAATCACATTAGATGGTACAATGGAAAGAAAATTGTCCCTGGACTCAGCAAGACCTGAGTTCAAATCCAGTCTCGGAAACTTACTAGCTGTATGACACCAGGCAAATCACTTAACTTTTGTTTGCCTCAGTTTCCTCATCTGCAAAATGGGGATAATAATTGCACCTACCTCCCAGAGTTGTTGTGAGGCTAAAGCAACATTATAATTGTAAAGTGCTCAGCACAATGTCCAGCACATAGTAGGCACTATATAAATGTTAGATATTATTATTGCTATAATTGTTTAGATAGTAGTTCAATGTTTCAAAAAATCATGACCCCATATATGTGAGGATGTCCTCTACCCAAAATAGATGGAAATACTAGGCTGGTCCCCAGTCTGCCACCAGGTCAATGTTCAAAGCCTCTCCTCTGCTATATTCTAGTTTGACAGGACTTGCTAATTATTATTAGCCCTCATGACAATATGGTATCAAAAGAAGACCTTAGTGATGCAGGTTTTATCCATTAGATATTCTTACCCTGTACCAGGGGCTGTTGTGGAATAGGGAGCTGGCCTGGGAATCAGGAAGCCCTAGATTCAAGTGAGGTCTCTGACCTACAGTGGCTCTGCTCACACAAAGCAAATCATCTAAACTCCCAGTGTCCCCTGAAATTCCCTCAGACTAGAAGGTGCAGATCAACCTTTAAAGTGGGAGCTTCCTCATCTGAAATTCAATCTACCAGTGAAAAGACAAATTGGGACTAAAAGAAATATTGCTTTTATTAAAGATGAGGAAACTGAAGCATAGAAAGGTATGGTAACAGAGTCACCCAGCTAGTAAGTTATAAGAACCAGGATTTGAACCCAGGTCCTCTGGCTTTGCTCACGGCCTACAGTGTTCCTTCAATAGCTATGCAATGGTATTTGTTAATTTGGAGTTTAGTTTATCATGTAGTATACTTAGTGTATTTAGTTGCTTGCAAAAAAAAATCTCACTTTATATTCTAGAATGAAAGATCCCTTTGTTTTTCAACAAATTTAAGAAAGTAATTTCTAAACTGAGAACTCCTTTCACAATTGTATCTTTGACCACACTAGCTTTTGGGTGACATTGCCCAACGGCATTCATAGTCTCGTTGCCATGGATTAGACTAAACAATCCCGTGTTTATGTGACTTCTAAACCTACTGAGGGCAGGGCAAAGAGTAGTGACTCTGGAGAGAGGAGTCCTGGGTTCAAATCTGCCTCTGAGACTTACTGCCTATATGAAGCCAGGGGATTCACCCAACTCCTTAGGCCTCAGTTTCCTCATCTGTAAAATGAAGGAGTTGGACTAGATGGTCCCAGCTCTAAATTTATAATTTTACAGCTTTAGTTCAATCCTGAGTCTATTTCTCTTGTCATCTATACTTATAGCTAGTTTATCATTGATAATATTAATAATAATAATTAAGATGGGAATCCTCAATAAAAGGATTATTTCTAATTTCTAACACTTGACATATTGTGGCTACCCAATTAATGTCAAAGCAGAACCAAAAAAGGAAAAGAGCCATAGGACTTAAAATGCTATATTTTCTATTACCTATTCTACCTACAAACCTATTCTCCCTGATTATACTCACTTTTATTGCAACTGCCTCAAAACCTTTATTTCCCCTATTAAATATCATTACTTCTTCCCATCAGTATGCCTAGGGATAGGACAAAGAGAAAAAATATCTTTGTCAACAATATGGAGATCCTTCATGAGTGAACATTCACCTTTAAGATTGGGAACGAGAAAGGGTCAATGCTGGAGGAGTAGGCAACTGTGCATATTGGGTACCATTTCTAGAGCACAAAAAAGGCCTTTTTGACTGAAATCAGTTCAGTGATGTCAGAAATTTCTCCATTAGAGCTTCATTTCTTTGCCTTACTACTTATAATCCCCTTGCTTAAAATGTACATATCCCAAGAGTGGTAACTGACTAAGCAGTAGCAGTCATTTACAACCCAAAGTAAATTACTTTATCTGATCCTTTCCTGAAAGTAGGTATTAATCAAGACAAATGGAGAGGACAATGGGTACCAGAATGCAGAAGGAGAAAACAAAGTAAGTGAGAATAGTACATAGAAAGGAAATAGGACCAGAAAGAAAGACTTCGCCTGGCTCACAATTCCGGTAAGCCCAGCCCTGGTCACGACATGTTTTATGACTTTTACCATAATAATAAATTTGCATATTTACAAGTTAAATGTATAGGACTATGAAGCAGGTTTTCTCTACCCTAATATTTCCACCAAATAAGAGTGAGTAGCTCGACTTTTCGTTGTCTTGGATAGCTCAGGCTTATCTCCTGAGTCAAGGTTTTGCAATTCAATGTCTGACAGTAGACAGTGTGCCAACCACCTCAACCCAACTGTGCCAGATACGAAGGCCATAGGGTCATAGATCTTCATCTATTCTGTCAGCACTTAATAGTTTGGTGACAACACGTTATACAACCAAGGTTTTTTGGGGAGGCTGTTACATGAGTATATGATCCTCCAAATCTTAAAAACATGCATTAGCAGAGAGTTTGTGTGTATGGGAGGTCTGGGGAGAATGACCAAGGTATGCCTATACCTTCTCTGAAACAGTAAACAAATGTCTGAATATTTTTTATTCATAGCAACTGTTTCTAGATAAATAGAAATTATTTTCTTGATCCTTTTTTCCTTTCTTTCCATTTTCATTGTCTCCTCCTTCATTTAAACATTCATTACCTCTCAGAGTCTCTAATTTATCTCCACAGTCTAGTCCATCCTGCACATAGACTACAGATTAATTTTTCTAAAATATAGTCCTGATCATGCTTTCCAGGGCTCAGAAATTATGGCTCCTCATTGCCTAGAGGACAAAAACCAAAGTCCTTGGATGGAAATTCAAGGCCCTCAGACTGAGACATATATCTTTTGAACATAACCAATGTGAATTTGTTTGTCTGACTATGTGTATTTTATAAGAATTATTTTTCTCCAACTGGGAGAGGGAACATGGTAGGGGAATAATATTGATTTCTGTTCATTTAAGGTTATTTTTTTAAAGAAGAAACTTAAGGCCCTTTACAACCTGGCCCTAACCTACTTTTCTAGACTTGTCTATACCAAATAACATTCCTACTTGTACCCTGTATTCTAATAAAACCCAGCCCTATGATCCTAGGACTACTTGGAATTCCCTGAATATCCCCTGTAGTTGCCCATCTCTGCACCTTTGCCCTCATTAGTTATGTTCATCTCATCTGTCAAATCTTTTTTTTGGAGGGGGGAAGGCAGGGCAATTGGGGTGAAGTGACTTGCCCAAGGTCATACAGCTAGTAAGTGTTAAGTATCTGAGGCCATATTTGAACTCGGGTCTTTCTGACTACAGGCCTGGTACTCTATCCACTGTGCCACTTCGTTGCCCACCAGATGATTGTTTCTAGCCTATAGAATAAAAGAAAATCTTCAGTTAAGACAGCGGTTCTGAACCTGTGAGTTGTGACCCCTTTGGGGGTCGAATGACGGTTTCACAGGGGTTGCCTAAGACCCCTGGAAAACACATATTTCTGATGGCCTTAGGAACTGAGACACCGCTCCTCTATCTGTCTCCAGGTGGGTTCGCCCACATGCAGATACACCCATATTTGAGTATTAAAGGGTCGCAGCATTAGGAAGGTTGAGAACCACTGAGTTAAGATCTCCATACACCCATATTTGAGTATTAAAGGGTCGCAGCATTAGGAAGATTGAGAACCACTGAATTAAGATCTCCAAAGTCTTTCAATTAATTGAGATGTTGGTTTGAATAATTTAGCTATTAATATTCAATCATCATTCTGAAACTTTAAATAATATTCACCATCACTATAGAAATAGAGGGAGGCTATGTAGGACTGTGGAACATTTTGTATGGTTTATGGGTCTCCATGGTTTAAAAAAAAGTTGCCACCCAATTTTATGGTGATGAGCCCCTCAATTCTTAGCTAAGCTGGTGCCTGGACAGTAGACCCAAGTCCTGCCAGAGTGTATCACAAAACTTCAAGAATACCAAGTTCTCTCCATAGGACAGTGGGACATTAGCGTCAGATTTTTATGCAGCTCAATCATCGCTACCACCAACATAACATGGATTGAACCCCGCTCCTATACTTAGCAGCGTGCTGGATTTGAGAAAAGGTACTTCTTAGACAAGCCCCATATGTCTCTTTCCCCAGAACTCTCTGCTTCTCTAGAAAGGACACTTTCTGAGATGTACTAATGGCTTTTAGGTTCAGTTCTAATGGTATTGCAGAATGAGAATGGGATGAGAATCGAGAAAGCTAGGTTCTTGATCAGGCGTTTCAGTCGTGTCTGACTCTTCATGACCCCATGTAAGATTTTCTTGGCAAAGATACTGAAGTGGTTTGCTATTTCCTTATCTAACTCATTATACAGATGAGGAAAGAGAGGCAAAGAGGGTTAAGTGACTTGTCCAGGGGTCACAGGGCTAGTAGGTGTCTGAGGCCAGATTTGAACTCAGGAAGATGAGTCTTTCTCAGATGAGCAAGTTCAGATCCAGAAACATTAAGTGTCATGTCCAAGATCATGTGGCTAATAAGTTATACAGCAAGTACTAGAACTTGAGTTCTATGACATCAAATTTGACTCTTTTCACTGCACAAGACTCCTGTTTCTTAGCTTTTGGCACCTGCTTATCGAGCTACAGGCAAAGCTGAGGTTAGAGGGTCACTAGAGCTCAAGAGTTCTGAGCTGTTGTTCAGTAAGCCAACCACAAGTCTGTATGAAATGTGATGTTAATAAAATGAGCCACTGGGAAAAAGGGAGGACACTAAATTGCCCTAAAGGGGGAAAAACCAGCTCAAGTTGGAAAGAGCAAAGATCAAAACTTCCCATTTCAATCTCTATTAGGATCAGTCCTACAAATAGCCCCCCAAAACTTCCAGTTTGGGCAAGACCAAGTCTTTATTTTTAAAAATATTTTTAAAAGCTTTCAAGGCCTTACTTTCCCCCTCTATAAAATGAGACCGGATTAGGTAAGTAGCATAGCATGGAAGAAAAGGCATTACCTCTGTCTTCAGAAAACCTGGGTTCAATTCCTAAGTCAGCCTAAGTAACCCTGGGAAAGACAACTTTCTACCAAGTCAGCAAAACTATTAATTCAATTTTGCCATTAAGTGTCATAGTGTTTCTATGAATTTCTTTCATTCTCTGAACCTCTGTTTCTCCATCTGTAAAACAAGAAGGTTAGACTATAGTCTCTGTGATCTCTTACAGCCAAGGTCTGTGATCTCCAAGGTCCCTCCCTCTAGATCTGATATTCCATAAATTCATGATTCTCTGAAATAAAAGTCTGTGGATCTTTTGTCTTTTATTCCTTCTATTACACTGCTGGCCAGCTAGGTGGTATGGTGGATAGAGCATCAGGTCTGGAGTCAGGATAATTCATCTTCCTTAGTTCAAATTCAGCCACAGATAATTAGTAGCTGTGTGTCTTTGGGCACTTCGCTTAACCCTGTTTGCCTCAGTTTCCTCATCTGTAAAATGAGCTGGAGAAGGAAATGGCAAACCACTCCAGTATCTATGCCAAGAAAACCCCAAATGCAATCATGAGGAGTTGGATGCAACTGAAAAAACAACTGAACTGAAAACCTTCCACTGCTACAGGTTTAGCTTTCCTGGCAGTGACATTGGAAAAGAAAATAGTTTTCCATTTCCATTGCTTCTGTTAGTCAAAGGATGTTTGTTTCCACCATTAAGTAAGCCAACTAAAGGCAGAGGTGTTTTTTTTTTTCCTTGTGCTAAACAAATGAGGTATAAGAGGAAGAGCAAGAAAAACTTTGGGCTCTTAAACTATCCATCTTCCAGAAAGAACTTGGAGGTAGGGACGGGAGAGGAAAGAGGTAACAAGCCAGATTTTCATAGGAACAACATAAATTAATTCAAGGTTAAGGACTAAATAACAACATTCAGGTCAAGCTCAATCTTTGAACCAAAGGATTCATTCAAGTTGCTAAAATCTTAAAAAGAAAACGCATACAACATAACCATTTATTGGAGTCTTTTACTGAAAATGTGAGTTTACATTTCAAAATATTCCAATTTATGTCTTCATTTAAGCTGGTTGAAATGCCTTTATCTTCATTTGCTGGCTTGTTCAATGTTACGGTATTTTGAGATTACTAAATAAATTTTTCAATTAAGTATTGCATTCTTTTCATTAGTTCCATTGCCACACCGTCTCCCCTGGTTTAGATCACAAACCAGGCCTGTCTGTACATTCTTGCATGAAGTGGCAAAAGGAAACCATGTACATGGAGCTGCAGGTCCAAATGAGTTTTCCATTCATCTCACTACTTAATCTAGTCCTACCATAATGCTACCATTCCCAAGGGGGAACAAAGCAAAAGTTTTGAGTTAAATGAGGCATTTATTTAGCTGATAATAGTTAACATTTATACAGTGTTTTAAGGTTTGCAAAAAAATTTCCATGTGCTATCTTAGTTAATCTTTACAACAAGTCTGTGAAGTAGATATTTTAAGTATTATTATCCACCTTTTACATTCTCAGAAGGGGCTACTAAAAGCAGCCACATTGGCGACAGGAATAAATAAAAGTGCACAATCTGAGAGTGAGAAAGAAGATGGGGGAAAAAAACTATAAAAATCAGACAAGAACTTTAAAAGCGCAGTGGACTGAGAGCATTAGTGCAAAGGTAAACAGTCTTCACTCCTCAATAGGAGTAAAGAAAAGGCCTTGGGACATCAAGTCCTTAGAACAAAAATTGGTGTTTATAATTATGAACCTAAGCCATCAAGAAACATTAAATTATGTTGAGAATATTATTGTTAACAAGACAGGGAAACAAAGCATTAATAACAAGAGAAACACAAACCAAAAGAAGTCCGAAGTTTAATCTTACATGCATCAAATTGACAAAGATAACAAAAGATGGGAATAGGCAATGCTGGAGGGGTGTGGCTAGAGGCCATGCATTTCTAGAGTAGGCCATGCATTTGTGCATAACAGGTAAAGAGTCATTATTTTCAATAGTAAAATGTAGTTATTTATCAAGTATTTCCCATAGTCTTGATATTATATTCAGGTTGGGAACCTGGGCTAAAATGCCCATAACCTTTGACATGGAGATTCTACAGTGAGGCATATACCTCAAAGAGGAGAGAAGGAAAAGAGGAAGGGAAGGATGGAGGGAGGGAGGGAAGAAGAAAGGAAGGAAGGAAGGAAGGAAAGAAAGAAGGAAGGAAGGAAGGGAGAAAGGAAGGAAGGAAAGAAGGAAAAAAGGGAAGAAAGAAGGAAGGAGGGCAGGAAGGAAGGAAGGAAAGAAGGGAAGAAGGAAGGGAGGAAGGAAGGAAGAAATCAAGAAAGAAAGTCTCATACATAATAGAATATTTATAGCAATACTATTTGAAGTAGCAGAAAACTGGTACCAAAACATGTTTGGAACCATGACAATGTTTAGCTATTCTTTAACCAAAGGGCATCCCTTTTGATTAAGGAATTGCTAAACAATTTTGGTATGTGAATATATTGGAATATTATTGAGGAGTAAGAAATGGTAGATATGATTAATATAGAAAAGTATGGGAAGAAATATGAATTGATACAAAGTGAAATATGCAGAACCAGGAAAACAATATACACAGTGACAATAAAAATAACAACAAAACAATCAAAATTGAATGCTGTGAAATTATAATCACCAAGCTTGGGTCCAAAGAAACGATCATAGATTCAGAACTGTAAGGCACTTTAGAAGCCAATGAATCCATCTGCTTCAATTGACAAATGGGAACACCTATGCTCAGAAAGTTTAAGTGACTTGCCCAGGGTCGTATAGCAAGCAAGTATCTGAGGCAGGTTTCAAATACTAAATCCAATAGTCTATCAATTAGACATCCACCTCCCTCTCTTCTTTGTATAAGTAGGAGATGAAGATAGAACACTATATATAACATTGTACTTGGTGGACACATTGGTCCACTTTGCTGAACTGTTTTTCCTCCTCTTTTTAGTCTTTGTTTTAAAGGATAACTCTCTAGGAAGGCAAAGGGAATTACTATATTGGAAAAGATATGTATTCAATGATGTAAAAATAAAATAAATTATTTTTTTAAAGTTTTAAGTAAGATGAGGTAGAGCATTGTCTCTTTTAGGAAGATCTTCATCCAAAAAGGTAAAAAAAAAATTTTAATAGCTTTTGTGTTCCAAGAGAGGAACTCTCAAAAACTCAATTAGGAAAAAAAAACTCTTAGAAACTCTATTAGAAAAACTCAATCATCCAGAAATCCTTTTCCACAGGTTCCAAATAGCCAGGATTTTACTGTAAGTAAAATTGTTCCACTTTACTCATCTGCCCCTCTCATACAAATAAATGGCAGTTTTAAAATTTCTATGCAATAAAGTTAACTCATGGTAGTTCTTCCTTTTATGTGTAGACAACAGTTATAATATGACCAAAGCTAATAACTACCAGATTAAATATAGAAACTAGGTATTTGCTCCCCTAGCTTTTTCTATCTCAGTACTCATTGGAGAGCGTTGAGAAAAGCCTTTGAAATTAACTATATGTCAAGTCAACAGGCATTTATTTATTAAGCATTAATGTGTGCCAAGTACTGTGTTAAATTCTAGGAATAATCAAAGAAAACCAAAATCAGTCCCTTTACTTAAGGAACTCAAAATCCCAAACTCTAAAACCAGATAAATATAGACATAAATATAGGCTAAATTGGAACTAATCTCAGAGAGAAGACACTAGCATTAAGGGAGGCCAGAAAAGGCTTCTTGAAAAAAATAGGATTTTAGCTGAGATTTAAAAGAGTCCAGGAGACAAAGCTGAGCAACGAGAGATTTGCAGGCATCTAATCAGAATCTAGATGAAGTATTTTGTCTGGGGAACGCCAAGGAGGCCAGTGTCATTGAATTGCAGAGTACATAGGAGGAGAGTAAGGTGTAAGAAGACTGGAAAGATAGGAAAGGGTGAGATTTTGACAGTGTTTAAAACCCAGAGGTTTTTATATTTAATACTGCAGGTAGTAGGAAGTAGTAAGCTTATTGAATGGAATGGTTTACATGGAAAGGCCTGCACTTTAGGAAGATCACTTCAATAGGTAAGTGGAGAATGGATTGGAGTGGAGAGGGACTTGAAACAGAGACCAATCAGAATGCTATTTCAGTAACCCAGCTTCGAGATGAATGACAGCCTGGTGTGGCAGTGACAGAGGAAAGAAAGGGGCTTGTATAACATAAATTGTGAAGATATTTATAAACTACAAGACTTGACAACAGATTTAATATGGGAGTAAGAATGAGGAACTTGGGGTGACAGCTTATGGGGTGATTGGGAAAATGGTGATATTGTCAACAATAATAGAGAAATTAGGAAGAGAGGATGGTTGAAGGTGGAAAAACGTGGTGAGTTTAAGAAGTCTTCAAGATATCCACTTTGAGATGTCTAATAAGGAATTGGAGCTGTGATACTGGAGATCAGGAAAGAATTTAGGGCTAGATAAAATGATCTGAGAATAACTTGCATAGAAATGACTTTTGAATCCATGGAAGCTCAAGATGAGATCACCAAGAGAAATACTACAGAGGGGCCCTAAACTGGGATAGTGAATTGATTAGGAAAGTATAAAAGGAATGGTTTGCCATAATGAGGGCCCAACTGAGATTATGGAACATAAGGCTGTAATGAACCCAGTCAACAGGATTTCATGATTATCACCAGACCTGTTCAGGAGTACATGAATAAGAGGGAAGTCAGCAGATGGTGGAAGTAATCCACGGCTGATGCTTGGCAGAGCAAGATAAGATATAGAATAAGGGAGCAAGAGACCAGAGAGAGGAGGATATTGTAAAGTTGAACTGATTCACCAAGAGGTCAAGATGGGGAAAGAAGGTGAGCATAGTCAGTGCAAGGGTGATAGTCTGGAAAGAACTGAAGAGTAGAAAGTTTGGAGTTCATAGTGAGGACAAAATATAGGGTTAGGCATTGTAAGACAGGGAAAGGTAGAATTATGAAAGTTCTTTTTTTTAATCAGATAAAGGAATATCAAAGTTCATAAACATGGAAGTAACTTGTAGGGGATGGCAAAATCAAGGCTATAACCATCTCTGTGAAGTGGAGTTGAAGAGTAAGTCATAATCCACGAGTCAATTGAGGAATTGGGAGGCTAGGAACATTAAGTATCAATATGTGTTGAAGTCCCCTAATATGAAAGCAGGAGTTTGGTGTAATAAGAAAGACTGTTAACCAGTGACTGAACTAATAGAGGATAGGAGAAGAATATCCTAGAACTCAGTAAATAAGCTACCAGAATACTGATTGGGAGATAAGTCTGGACTGAATGGATGGCAAAGAAGGAAAGTTTACTGAGTGATGGTGGTACTGGAAGAGTCTGGAAGTGGCCATGAGGTACAAGGAGTATTTCAACTCCCCAGATTCCACAAGTGAATCAAGGTATTGAAGTTTCACAGTGTGCTGTGGTGGCACCATCTCAAGGAATTTGGAATCAGACCACCTCTAAACCAAGTATAGGCATTTATTGAAGCTTGACACCCCTCAGAAGTGGGATAGATGTCAAGAGAAAGCAAGATGGATTTTTATATGGTACAGATGCAATTATAAAACACAAATTATGAATATTAAAAAGTCAGGAGGGGTTTGGACACAAGAAAGGGAAGCACAATTGAGCTTACTGTTGTGAGATCTTAGATCTGTTGAAACAATTATAGTCACTCTACTAGGAAGTCTTCAAGAGCAAACTCTTTTGCAGCAGTCCTCTAGAACCAGCCAACCATTCAATCAAAGCCAAAGCAATGAAGGAAGCGAGAATGCAGAATGGTTATATGATTTCAACTTTCTTATCAGTAAAATAAAGATATCGTCCTCAGCTATCATTCATTGAAAGGGTCATGACCTTGAACTTGAAGTTGGAAGCTAATTGTCCATTTCCAATTTCTCCTGTCCCACCTTGGATCAGAGACTCAGTCCTTTGCTTTCCTTATTTAATGCAATACCATTGATCTGCAAAATGGTCTCAATACATCTTCTTGTGTTCTCAAGTAAGGATCACTCTCCTAAGTGACACTATCATAGTTAATTATGTCTAGAGCACCTTGAACTTCCTGCCCCAGAAGTGCTAGATGTAAATAAACAGCAAAGTGATTAAAGCCTGGGAGTGAACTTGAAGTGTGTGCGTTGTTTCCAAGGGTAGTTCTTAGTTTGCTGAGTGATGGCGGACGTTTTAAGGGCAGAAGATTAATTAGCACAAATCCCGCGCAAGCACAAAACGCCAACATGGGACTGTGATCTGAGCCTAAAACTACATTCGCTATGCATACATAGCCCGCCACGCTCCCCTCAGGCGGGAAAGGCACATAGTAGACTCTCCGAGACCCTGGAGAGAGGGGAGTTGACCCGGTGAAAAGTAGCATTTCGTCGGGATGTGCACAAATCTGCTCCAAAAACGAGCTCCTCCCTCATTAATTAGGTTTTGTCTTTGAGTCTCCAGAGACGCATAAACAATATTACTTAATAAATGCTTGTTAAATGAATGAACAAATTAATTGACCAATCAGAAAGTCTGCTTGCGCAGCCCTTAGGAACAAGCCTGTGTGAGGCGGAGCGGAGGAGCCAGGGTCTGAGTTTTCCCTTCTTCCCTCCCTGTCTCCCGGCACCGTTACCTTTCCCCAGCCCCGGGTGTCCTCAACCTCGGCTGGGTCATGGCTCCGGCGGGCCGCGGCGGGGCGTGGCCAGGACTGTGGTGGGGGCGGGAGCGTGGACCGGCGGCCAGAGCCTTAAGAAGGGGTAGGGGTGCTGAAGGTGGCTTGCGGTCAGTTGCGCCATCCGCCCACTCTTCCCTGGAGCTCCACAACAAAGGTCACCACGCTATGGACACCGCCAGGGACTATGCCGGAACCCTGATAAGGTTGGTTCGCAGCGCGTCCCCACGACCACGCGGTCACGGGAGGGGGATCCCCGGTTCACTCCCACTCCAGCCCCACTTTGCCCCCAGCCTCCGGTTCTCCGCGGACTCCACACTCTTCGAGTCCAGTCCCAATCTGGAGTCTTGCGGCGCATGTCCCATCCGCGTCCCGCCGGCAGCACCCTGCCCAAGTAGGAGCAGAGCCAGGACAGTTCCTTGCCTAGTTCCCACCCTTTCTCGACCTCAGAACGCAGGGAGCCCAGAGGCTTTGACTCCTGCCCTGCTAGGTGTTACTTGTCCATTGTTGTTCTACGAGGCGGCCCATCTTCCGCCACTTTGCCCTCAAAGGCTGACTCAACCTCCAATCTTAGGTGTGCCTTGCCGGCAAGGGTGCGAGCACTCGCACTCCATCCACCTGCTGGTGTTGCTGTCTCACGCAGGGTTCCACTGAACAGCGCAGAGGCTTCTCGCTGGTCGCTGCGGCGCCGTCCGTCACTCTGTCTGCACGGTGGGTGGAAAGTGCCCAACTAGATTGTCAGCTCTAAAGGTCAAGGGATCTGGGAATTTGGGAAGGAAAATGAGGAACGGGAGACACGTTTTCCAACTTAGCCTGCTAGAGCTTCCAGGTGCCAGGAATTTAATGGGGATGCAGGTGTTTAGGGGTCCTGGAATTGGGAGTATCTGCTAAGCTGCTGTCTAGAGGATTGCATTTGTATGAGAGAAATTCCAGATCTCTCAAGAGGTTTATGCAACCCACCAAGGAGAGGCTTCGATAGTGTCTCATCCTCTTGGTGTAGTGAAAGACTATTAAGACAGTTGCCCTTCTGAGACTCCCTAGAACCAGGAAAGTGCCTCTCCAGAGCTACTTGAATGAAAATAATTGCTATTTGAGCCACATTGGGCATTGGTGTTCAGCATCAGATGTGTTGTGGTTTAGTTTTCCCGGTGAAAATTTTGCCATATGGGAGGCGGGGGTGAATGTGATCACAGAATCTTAAGAGTTGAAATGGATCTCAGAAACTGGTAGGAGCTTTGTTTCATAGAAACAGATTTTAAAAATAACAGGGAGCTTAAGAGACCGCAGGATTTAGATCTGGAAGGGAATCTTGGCAATCATCTAGCCCAACCTTCTCACTTTCTAGATGAAGAAATGGAGGTCCAAAGACGTTAATTATGCAATCCAACATCCTACCCATGTAGGGATCTCCTCTACAGTATCCCTGATAGATGGCCATCCAGCTTTTTCACATCTACAACGATATCTACAACTAGGCAGGGCAGTGGATAGAGTTTTGGCCCTGGAGTCAGGAGGATCTGCGTCTGACACCAGCTGTGTGACTCTGGGTCACTTAATTAAGTCACTTAATCCTGTTTGCCTCAGTTCCTCAGCTGTAAAATGAGCAGGATAAGGAAATAACAAAGCACTCCAGTATCTCAACCAAGAAAACCCCAAATGGGGTCATGGAGAGTCGGACGTGACTGAAATGACTCAACAACCAACAGTGACATTCATGAACCCTGTGATCTCTCTTCTAGCTAATTCTAGTTAGCTAATGTAAAAGCTACCTACCTTTCTTTTCAGTATTGCTTTGAGGTCTGCCTCCATTGGAGAAGTCGCCTTTTTTTCTTGAAAAGTTTCAGTGATCATATCTTGTCTATGACTATCTTTGAAGGTAATACCTTTAAAGGGTCTTCACTTCCATAATAATCACTCCTGAGCTATTAGAATATGCATTTAAAATGGGGAGTTTCTCTGAAGTTGTCTTTTTCTGAGTTGCCTTCTCCCTCTTCCTCCCACTTCCATTTTTTGTACTCTGAAATTACTCTGTATTTATTTTATAGTTACTTATCTGTGTTACTTATCACCTCTCCCCAGTAGAATAGAAGCTCCACGAAGGCAAGGACTGTTTCATTTTTAGCTTTATATCTCTGTCATGAAGCACTGTACTTTGCATTTATAGGCACTTAATAAATCCTACCGAATTCAATTGCTTCATGAAGTAGTGAGTTTCCATAACTGAATAAGCAGAAAATAGATAAAGACTTGGAGGATTATAAGGGATATCATAAATGGGGTCATTGAACTAAATTACTTCTGAGGTAGGTTAGTTTAGGATAGTAGAATAAACCTTGGATTGGAAATTGTTTGTTTAGTTGGTGGTTTGTTTGGTTTTTTTATTTGTGTCTGTTACAGCCTTGCTTGGGGTTTTCTTGGCAAAGATAGTGGAGTGGTTTGGCATTTCCTTCTCCAACTCATTTCTTACAGGTGATGAAATTAAGGCAAGCAGCCTAAAGTGACTTGCCCAGAGTCACACAGCTAGTCAGTGTCTAAGGACAGATTTGAACTCAGGAAGATGAGTCTTCCTGATTCCATGCCCAGCACTCTATGTACTGTGCCACCTAGGGGCCTTGAATTGAGAATTAGGAAATCTCGATTTTACCAAAGCTATCAGAAACTGCCACTGATCAAGCAGTAGGCAGAGATCATGACTAATACAATCTCAAGTATAATTAGGCAACCTCATTCAAGACCTTGAGTTATTTTGCCTTCATAGTAAAATTGCTACCCCTTTTTACTTCTCTCCTACTTTACTCCTTGCACTTCCTTATCCCTTGGTTATTCTAATACAGCCACAGGGCTGCTGGAGGATCACACACTCATCTCTTCCTAAGGACAGAGACCAAACAGGTTGTTTTCATTGTTGTTGTCACTCAGTTTTGTCTGATTCTTTGTGTCCCATTTGGGGTTTTCTTGGCAAAAATACTGAAATGGCTTGCCATTTCCTTCTCCAACTAATTTTACAGCTTAAGAAACTGAGGCAAACAGGGCTAAGTGTCTTGCCCAGAGTCACCCAGCTAGTCAGTGTCTGAGGCCAGATTTGAACTCAGGAAGATGAGTCTTCCTAACTCCAGGCCCAGTCCTCTATCCACTGTGCCACCTAGCTGTCCCTGAACAAGTTCTAGTTGTGACTTTTATCTTATACAAACCTATGTAGCCTGGGAAAAGTTACTTCTCTCTGGGCCTCCATTTACTGGTGTGTAGAATTAGGAATTGAACTATGTGATACCTAAATTCTCACCTAGAACTAACAGCTCAGTCATAATCAGCCAGCATTTGTGAAGTACCAACTATGCCTGAGGCACTATACTAAGTCCTGCGAGTAAAACAAAAGGCAAAAAAAAAAACAGCCCCTGCTCTCAGAGCTCACAGAAAAGAGATAGAATGCAAACAAATATGAACAAACAAGACACATACAGGATAGATTGAGTATAGTCTCAGACAAAAGACAGTAAGATTAAGGAGGACTGGGAAAGTTTTCTTGTAGAAGGTAGGACTTTAGCTGAGCCTTGAAGGAAGCCCTAGGAGGTAGAGTTGAAGAGGGAGAGTATTCCAGGAGTGGAGGACAGCCAGTGAAAACAATCTTAGTTGGGAGACGGAAGAGTGGGGCTTTTGAGGAACAGAAAGCAGTCCATTATCGCTGGATCCCAGAGTACATTGAGGGGAATAAGGTGTAAAAAGGCTGAATCATTAGAGGGTCAGTTATATCAGTTATGTAAGGTTTTTTATGTGACTCTTTTTTTTTTTTTTTTTTTTTTTTTGCTTTTTGGAGAGGGAAAAGCAGGGCAATTGGGGTTAAGTGACTTGCCCAAGGTCACATGGCTAGTTTTGTTAAGTGTATGAGGCAAGATTTGAACTCAGATCCTCCTGACTCCAGGGCCGGTGCTTTATTCACTGTGCCACCTAGCCGCCCTTTGTTATGTAAGGTTTTAAGAGTCAAACAGAAGATTTTATATTTGGTCCTAGAGGTAATAGAGGGCTAGTGGAGGTTATCGAGTATGTATGTGAGAGTTTACTTAGTCAAAACTATAGGAAGATTAATTTGACAGCTGAATGGAAGAAGGACTAGAGTTGAGACACACTTGTGGCAGGGAGACTAACCAGCAAACTATTTTTCTAATGATATTTTATTTTTCTCCAATTATATGTTAAAACAGTTTTTTAACATTTTTTTTAAAGTTTTGAGTTCCAATTTCTATTCCTCTCTCCTTCCCTACCCTCTGCCCTACTGAGAGAGTAAGCAGTCCATATAGGTTATTCACGTTCAATCATATTGCAATAGACCAGGCTTTAGGTAATGAGGACCTGCATTGGTAGTTGTGGTAGAAGAGAGAAGAGGATATATGGAGGGATGCTTTTTGTTGTTGTTCAGTCATTTTCAGTCATGTCTGACATCATTACTCCATTTGGGGTTTTTTGGCAAAGATTCTGGACTGGCTTGCCATTTCCTTCTCCAGTTAATTTTTTACAGATGAGGAAATGGAAGCAAATAGGGTTAAGTGATTTGCCCAGGGTCACACAGCTAGTACATGTCTGAAACCAGATTCGAACTCAGGAAGATGAGTTTTCCTGCCTCCAGGCCTGGTACTCTATCCATTGAACCACCCAGCTGCCTCTATATGCCATGCTACTAAGGTAGAAATGACAAACCTATGTTTCTAATCCTGTGATAACCACAAGTAAACACATTATTGGTTGGTGAATCCAAGTCTAGACATGACTAATTCCCACATCAGTAAATACTCAATAAACACATACTAAACATCTACCATGTGTTGAGCACTGTAGTAAGTGCTGGGGATACAAATACATACAAAAAAGAAAGATAATACTTGCCCTGAAGGAGTTTATAATCTAACTGGGGAAGATCAAATACAAAAGAAAACTGAAAAGAGGGCAGGGAAAAAATACTCTGCTTGGGAGCACGGACGAAAAATGGAAGGTCAAAATGAGTACAGCTCCATGGGAAATGGGCAGATGTCTATCCTGTCCCACTTCCTTAAATGGAGCTTTAGAAGTTCATGACTCCAACTTCCAATTAGAGGAGCAGAGGGCACCAATGATGTAGCATTATCAAGGCTGATTGTATCTTGCAGGGTGATGAGACTAGCTGTGGGAGCTCAGGAGGTACACTACTTTATCCATGGTGCTGCTATGAAACAGCCCTTTCTTCTGTGTTAAAGCTTATGCTTTAATTGTAAATAAAAGATATAGACTGAACATCCAATATTCGAGAGGCAACATGACATAGTGGAAAGATTTCTGGCCTTGCAAATCATCAGTTTGTAGGTCCAAGGAGCTGTTCAAGGAAACTCAGAGGTTAAGCCACTAGACCAGGGGTATGAAGCTATGACATTTAGAGGCAGGATTTTAATTCAAGTCTTTACCTGCTTCCAAATCTTGCACTCTATTCACTGTACCATACTGCTTCATAGGCAAAACAAGGACTCTCCTACCTATGATATTTGTTTCACAGAGTTGTTGTGATATATAAATGTCAGTTATAGGTATTTCTGCACCAATGAGCTCCTTAACAGGCAATGAAAAGATGTAATGACCAAAGGATTTCAATACAATCTTTCATGTGGGAATGAATAGACTTCATCTTGCTTATCAAGAAGTACCTGTTTGCACACTTCAGTACACATTTATTAGGCCCCTACTGCATGCAAAGCACTCTACCAGGCTCTGGGGATACAAAGAGAGAAATAAAACAGCCCCTGCCCTCAAGAAGCTGACCCAGAATCTATCAGATTTCTCTTCTTGTAGCAAGCTAAAGGAAAGAAGGGAGTTATTGAATTTACTCTGGATTTCCCAGCCAAGATTCATATTTCCACAGACCATCCTAAACGCTGGTGGTTCACATGTGGGATATGTGCAGGGAACAATGACAGAAACTCTTAATGTAAGTTGAAGACTAAATTAAAGCTTCAGAAAGCAGTCTTGCTTTTGGCCATTTAAAAGTAATCTAAGAAGGTTTAAAATGTTAGTCCCTAAGCTCAGTGGAGCCTGATAGTGAAAGATAAGAAATGTGCTGTACATTGGTTGGCTTGATTGAATAAGCCTTATTACAGAAAAGCTTAAGGAAGTTTCTGAAATTCCAAGAAGACTTAAGTATTCCTGTTGAGCTTAGTACACCCTAAGGAATGAGTTAATACTAGGTTATTACAGCCAAACTATAACTATGATTGTTGGAAAGTGACCATACATCTTCCCCAATCTACATCCGGAAGCAAACAGTTTCCTGATGACTTCTTAGAAGGGGAGACAAAGCATTTCATTCTTATAGATAGAAACAGCAAAGCTAAAGATCAGTTGTATATAGCTGCAGTGGGAAGTTCAATTTGAATATGTGTTCAATATAGTGTCCTTGATAGTCACTTTATTCATTATCAGCATGACTTAGAGCTTCAGTCACTTACCTTAAAATTTGCTTAGTCAGGAACTCATGTATTTTATTTTTTACATTTCTATACATACATATATTATGTATTATATATGCATATCTACTTGTGCACATATTTTTGTGTATATATATATACATTTACACTTATATAGAGAGCAAAAATAGATACACATCTAAGTATAGCTAGATATCTAACTATAGATAGATGGATAGATAAATAGATAGATTGATATGCATTAGGTGGCACAGTAGAGTGCCAGATCTGGAGTCATGACTCTCATCTTTCTGAGTTCAAATCTGGCTTCAGATGCTTACTAGCTGTGTAACTCTAAGCAAGTTACTTAACCCTGTTTGCCTCAGTTTCCCAAGCTATATAATGAGCTGGAGAAGGAAGTGGCAAACCACCCCCGTATCTTTACCAAGAAAATCCCAAATGGGGCATGAAGAGTGAGACATGACTGAAATAACACAACAACAATATATTTGTATACAAATGTATAAAAATATCTTATGTATTACATATATAATTACATGGATAAATTCAGTCATTTTTCTTTATACTGACACTTGTAACCATCAATAATGATATATATTTTTAAATCATGTGAATATATTAACATATAATATACTTATATTGAATTTAACAACCAAAATTAATTGATTTCATAGGATCACATGGTCATAGATTTAGAGTTGGAAGGGAACTTGAAAGGTTTTGTACCACAGTTGGTTATTTTGAGGTCAGCCTAGGCTCTTCCCTCTCCTTTGTCCCCCCAGTCCAATTAGTTGCCAAGTTATATTGAACCTACATCTCTAATTTATCTCATATCTGTACCCTTTGCTCTACTCAAAGAACCAATGCTGTTTCAGGTCCTTACTACCTCTCACCTGGACTATTGTCGAGCTTACTGATTGGCTGCCCTGCTTCCAGTCTGGAATTCCTCTAATCTATTCTAAAATATAGATCTGACTCTTATTCCCCTACTCAAAAATTTCCCTGTTGCTTCGAGGGTAAATCAATCAATTAACAAACATTAAGCCCTTATCAAATCCCACATACCAGCTCTGTGTAGTCAGGGATACAGACAAAAAAAGAATCAGTCCCTGCCTCAAGGAGCTTAACAGGGGAAACTCCATAGATACATACACAAAATACATACAGAGTAATTACAAGGTAATTTAGTTGGAGCAAGTACTAGTGGCTAGGGGTTTGGTATCAGGAAAAGCTTCCCAAAGGAACGGTGATTAGGCTGGACATTGAAGGAAGTTAAAGATTTCTAAGAGCCAGAGGTGAGGAGGGAATATATGCCAGTTGTGACGGGAAAGCCTGTGCCAAGCCACAAACACAAGAGATGAAACAGCATGCAGGCCAGTTTGGCAGGACAATAGAATTCAGAAATCGCAGTAGTGTGTAATAGATCTGGAAAGACAGGCCAAAACCAAGTTGTACAGGGTTTTAAATGCCAAAGCAAACAGTTTGTATTCGATCCTAATGGCAATAGGGAGCCACTGGAGTTTATCGGGGAGGGTATGACACAGTTACATGTATGCATTAGTAATGTCACTTTACCAGCTGTTCAAGGGATGGATTGAGAAGTAGAACAACCAATAAGGAAGTTATTTCAGTAGTCCGAGTGAGAACTGATGGGACCATGAACCCAAGTGGTGACCATATGAGGAGAGAGAGAGAGAAAGAGAACGAATATGAGTATGAGTTATGGAAGCTGAATTGATCAAACTTAGCAACTGATTTGGATATGTAGTGTGAGAGAGAGTGAGTAGTGTCAGTTGCTAACTTTGTTGACTGGAAGGATGGTAGTTCCCTTGACAGAAAGAGGAAAATTCAGAAGACAGGTAGGTTTCAGAGGCAAGATAATGAAGGATGTGTTGAGTTTAAGATACCTATTTCTGATTTTTTTTTTCAAGTTCAAAACATCCGGTAAGCAGGATTGGAATGTAGGAGCTAGAGATCTGGGCTTAATATAAAGATCTAGGAGGCTTCTACATAGAGGTGATTGAACTCATGGGAGGTGGTAAAGTCATCTAAAGAATGTAGCCTGAGGAGAGAAGCCAGTCCCAGAATGAAACCTTGGGGTATACCCCGCAAACAAGGGGCAGGATAGAAATGATGATCTAACAAAAAAAAAAAATCAGTTGAGATAGAATGACCAGACAGGTACAAGGGGAACCAAGAGAAAACAGCGTTACAAAAATCCAGAGAGAAGAAAGAATACACAGGAGGAGATGCCAAGTGCTACAGAGTTCAAGAAGAATGAGGATTAAGAAAAAGACATAAAACTAAAAACTCCCTATTCTGACCCTCTGTTGCCTGACTCCAGTCTCTTTCCAACCTTGTTTCATTGTGTTTGCTTACATGCACTCTGTGTACTTCTAGATGCTACTTCTAGAATTCCACTCTATTTCCTGCCTCAATGGAATCATACCCTTTGCCTGGGATTGCATATCTTCCCCATGTCCTCTGCAACTTTTCTCTTTCAAAGATCAAATTGCCTTCTCTCCCTCTCATTCTTTCTCTGAGCATTTCCTCATTCCTTCAGTTGTTTGAGCTCACAATTTTCAAAATTGCCTTTTATTTACTTATCTCTGAACTTACTGTATTTCCCTCCTCCACTAAAAAGTAACCTCCCTGAGAGCAGGCACTTTGTCACATCTAAATGTTGCATCTTTCCCAACACCTAACAGAGAACTCTCTTTAAAACAGGTGTTTAGTACATATTTATTGGACTAAACTAATACATGAATAAGTCAACTGGAAAAGATACAAGGTTTAGATAAGATGCTTTCAGGGAGCTAACACTCTAGTTGGAGGATAAACTAGATGACTATGGTACACAATCTTTTGTGTTAAGTGCACTAGATAGGTAGGTACAAAGCCCCTAGCTATGTGTGATCTGGATTGGGAGGAGACTATTACTGACCAGAAGGAAGAAGCCTTCATGAAGAAGACTGTATTTGAGTTTAACTTTGAACAACTAAGGTAAGTAGGAATTTAGCAGGCAAATGAGGCATCCAAGGTAAAAGGGGACAGTGTAAGCAAGGATACGATGACAGAAGAGAACAGGACTTGTTCAGAGAAAAGAGTACCTTCATTTGGCAGGAAAGCAGAGGGTGTGAAAGAGAGGAGCAGGAAATAACACTGAAAAGGGAAGGCAGTGCCAGATTGTGAAAGAGCCTGAATGCCAGGCAGAAGAGTTTGACCTTTTTCCTGGAGGCAATAGGGAGCCACTTCAGACTTTTAAGGGTCGGAAGATATGATCACATCTAGAAATAGAGATCAGTTAGTCTAGCAGTTGAATGAAGAGTGTGAAGTGAGAAAGGGAGAGAAAGACATGTTAGACTCTTGCCATATTCTGGTTAGAGGATAAATAGTGCTCTGCTAGGGTGGTTGCAATGAGACTAGAGAAGAGGGGTCACACAGGATAGGGCTCAAGACTGAAGCTATGATTTCATTTCTATAGAGAACCTTCTCCACCAGTAGGAGTTGGTACCTTCTCTCCAACTTCTAGTCTTAAGGAGCTGCCTAGAACACAGAGAGATTAATTATTTCAGCCAGGGTCACACAGAGAAGAAGGGTCAGATGTAAGAAAAATAGTTTTATCAGGAATAATGAGAACTCACATTCACATAGCTCTTTAAGCCTTATGAACTACTTTCCCCACCCCCCACCCCCAATCTTGTAATATAGGAAGCATTATCTCCATGTTTTTAGCTTTAGGAACTTAAAGACCAGAGAGGAAAATGTGTGCCCATTGTCTCACGGCCTTTAAATGTGAGAACTGGAACTTCAAGCCAGGCCATTTGACTCCACATCATGACTGTTGTACCATATTTCTCCTGGGTAGAGGAGGTGGTGGAGAAGGGAGACTCAAAGCCCAGAGCTAAAAAACTAACAAAGCATCCATGGAAGACAAAGGAAAGAAACAAACATTTATTAAGCACCTACTATGTGCCAGACACTGTTGTGCTTTGTGCTTTACAACAGCCCTGGGAGATAGGTACCATTATTATCCCAATTTTACAGTTGAGAAATTGTAAGCAGAGGTTGAGTGACTTGTTCAGGATCACACAGTTAGTGAGTGTCTGAAGCTGAATTTGAGCTTGGGTCTTCCTGATTCCTATTCTATGCCAGCTATCTGTCTCAAAGTGTAAAGACATTGGCATATTAAAAACATTGATACAGGGGTGGCTAGGTGGCTCAGTGAATAGAGCACCGGTCCTGGAGTCAGGAGGACCTGAGTTCAAATCTGGCCTCAGACACTTGACACTTGCTACCCATGTGACCTTGGGCAAGTCACTTTACCCCAATTGCCCTCCAAAAAGCAAAAAAAAAAAAAAAAAGAAGAAGAAGAAGAAAAAATGAATAAAAACATTGATAAAAGAGTATGTCTACTACCTGCAGTGGGGCCATCTCTAGTCATCTCGATCTTGCTACTGGACCCAGATGGCTCCAGGATGGAAAGTGAATCTAGGGCCCTTGCATAGCCCTCCCTTACTTGAATCTAATTTACTTGCAAGTCATGGCATCATCTTCTTGACGTCATGGTCCTCTTTGAGAATGAAGGACAAACAACAACCTGCAAGTATCCCCAGCACCATTATTTGTTCAGTTCTGTAAATTTACTTAACAAGGAAGTGATTATAATGTAAATGACAGTAATGCCATGTTAGGAAATTTCAAGGGACATTGAAATGATCCTCCATGAAAAGAATCTAGTTAGAATATGAATAATACACTTGCATTTGACTCTACAAATTGTTCTGCCCCATCCCATGAGTCACATGTTCACGTTTGATCAACTATTCAAACTAGTGATGAGAAAGAAAATTTGCCAGAATTCCCTTAGTCTTGAGGACTTAAGTAAATTTTCAAAGATAGTTGTCTCTGTTGGATCTGTGGGAATCCACTATGGAAAGGACCTAAATTATAGAATCCACTTAAACCAACTAGATCATTATCTTCTTGAGAGGAGAAGGTAACTTTTTGGCACTTCTTTGTAGATGGCAAAGGTATGTTTTCTTCTTAGTTCATTGTACCTAGCAGCTACTCAAAATTGATTAATCAAAGCCTTCACCACTTCTGCTATAAGTACCATGTTATATTGGCCTATTTTAATCTAATTTAATAATCTTGGAACTATTAAGACTTTACTAGACTAAAGTAGAGATTTCTTTTCAATTTGTTTTCACTAGTTTATAATTTAAATTTAGAACCATTCTTAGCAAGCTGTTCTTCTGTAAAAGCTAATATTATCAAGAATCCCATAAACTAGCCCCACTGAAAAGAAGAGATTAAATTATTAAGCATTAATTAAGTAGCCATTATTGGCTCTATTTTAGTTAGACATTTAAGACCAGAAGCAGTATCATCCCAGATCATTATTTTTCAAATGGATCATCACTAAATGTAGACAATAAAATATTTCTGCAGGAATATTAAAGGGTTCCCTTAATTTCAGTTCAAGTCTATCTCACTGAAGCTTTATTGTATCTCTCTGAAGCCATCTGTGGGTAGAATGTGACACTTTAGTACCTGGGTATGATGGAACATGCCTATAATACCTGTTAATGAGAAGGCTGAGACTGATGGATCTCTTGGGCTCAGGAGTTCTAAGCTGCAGTGGGCTATGCTGATTGGGTGTCTATACTTAGTTCAGCACTGGAACAGGGGGCCACCAAGTTGCCTAAGGAGCTCAGGTTGGAAAACAGAACCTGCCAAAGCTCTGATGCTTTTCAGAATGGAGCTAGCCTCCAAGTGGACTCTGCATTTCACATCTGGTCAATAAAGGGAGTCCTAGTCTCAAAAAGAATGTGGCATAGTGCAATGAAAACTAGATTTAGAATCAGAGCTTAGGTTCAAATCCTGGCATTGGAACTTATTCCCTATGTGACCTGGAACAAGTCATTTCATGATTTAGCTCTTTCATTGATAAAATGCTAAGATTGAACTAAATGAGCTCCAAAGATTCTTCCAGCCCTAAACCTATGATTTTATGATTTCTTATGCATTCAGATTGTCATTAAAACAATTAATAAAAAGATTGTGATAACATTTTTTATAAGTAGACACAGTATATTTGTTGATTTTCTTTCTGAAATTAGTAGGCTACTGCTCTTTCCAGCTAGAGACAGGTAAAAGAAAAATAGTAATATGATTAACATTTAGTTCCTGAACTTTTACCTTTGCCAAGCAAAATCATTTCACGCTCTCAGTCACACAATTCTAATGTTACATACTCCTGAAATGAATGGAACAAGGAAGGTTCTGTACTCAGCAGTGTGCATTCTGGCTTTTTTTTTTTTTAAGATGGTGATTGAGTAGAGCATGAGTTATCTATTTATGAGCTCTTTCATTTAGAATAACGACCTTGGTTCACTAAATCATAACATTTGGAACTTAACTGCAGGAATAGGGGAAACTACAGAAGGTATCAGTTAATACAACTACTAAAAGACAAAGAAAAAAACATTTTACACTGGATATCCAGGGGGCCATTAGTGGGGATTAGTCAGCTCTTCTGTTACTAAGGTAAGTAATGGAACACATGATGCCTTCAAAGTTCACTAGATGGTTCGCTACTTGAGGTCAAGGTCTATGTCTTTGTATTCCTGAAAATATCTGTCTTGCACTAAAGTTCTGCACGGTCTAGACCAGGGGTGGGGAACCTGTGGCCTCAAGGCCACATGTGGCCCTCTGGGTCCTCAAGTGTGGCCCTTTGTCTGGAAGACCCTTCTCACACAATCTTCTCTCCTCCCCCCATACACAGTTCAGTCCTATTGGCCTACATGCTGCTCTGTACATGCAAGTTCCATCTCCCTTCTCTATCCCTTTCCACTGGCTGCCTACCATGCCTGGAATTCACTTCTTCCTTATCTCTGACTCTCAGACTCTCTGGTTTCCTTCAGGTCTCAGTTCAAGCACCACCTTCTATATGAACCCTTTCCTGATTTCGCTTCCTCTTCTCCCCCACCCCAGCTGCTGATAACCTCCCATCCAAAACTATCCTTTATTTACTTTGTACGTATTGTGTATATATATGCACATATGTACATATGTACATGCCATCCACCCTTTAAAATATAAGCTCCTTGAAGTCAAAGACTGATATACTTTTGTCATTGTATCCCCAGTGTTTATAAATACCTGGTACCTCATAGTAATGACTTAATAAATGTAGTTTTTTTTTTATTGATTGATGGTAGGTACCCAAATATTTGGACAATAAATGAAAGAAGTATGATATTAGAAAGCTAGCTACTATCTCCTTAAAGTGAGGTTGGGCATCCCAATTCCTCCACAGGTTACCTTCTAATCCCACACAGTACCTGAGGCATAGAAAGATTTGTATTAATTTAACATCAGTACCTTACCTAACCTTTCTTAATCCCAGCATCTGAAAGATGTGAAACCAGGGTTCTTTCTACATGCTCTGTATTACACCAGTGACCTAACCTAGTTTCTATCCTTGTGGCTTTCTTTTCCTTGTCAGAGGTAAGAAAACATTTCTTGTCCTCTTTCTCAACTAATAAGTACCCTGAATAAAAATAGACACAGTGTTAGCATACGGAAATGGGATTTGTTGAGCAAGAGCTAGAGATTGTCATTGCCAAAGAAATTAATTCTAATGTTCCTGAAAAACATACAACCTGGTCAATTCGGGCAAGAAAGAGTAAAATTACATTCCTGGAAATTAAGGGAGGGAGGTCAGTCAATTAATCATTTTGTCTTCCTACAGACAATGCAAGTGACTGATGAACTCATTTTTTGCCTTTTAAAAGAATATTACAAACTTGGGGACCATCACTGCACAAGCATCCAGGGTAGAGAACTAAGTAAAACATAGTAAAGAGAAAAATCAAGAAGGGAACAGGCTGTTTTGGGGAAACCAAGTAGAATAACATTGGATTTCTCAGAACTCAACTGGAAATCTGGAAACAAGTGAAAAACTCAGTTCCCAGCACTGAGGAAAACTGTCACAAAGCCAGCCCACTGTACTTCCTCCTAGAAGAACTGAGCTTCTCCTCCAATTCAGCAACTTAAAATATATCACAAACAAAACTTTGCAAAAAGAGATAACAAGAGGTACCCCATTTAAAATAACCTGGTATGAAATACCTGCCAAAACAAACCCAGGGAACTATATAAACTAAACTATTAAAAAAAAAAACTTTATACAAATAAAATCAGATTTAAATAATTGGAGAAATATTAATTATTGGTGGGGTAGGCAAGGCCAATATAATAAAAATGATAATTTTACCTAAATTAATTTATATATTCAATACTATCCCAATTAAATTACCAAAAAATGATTTTATTGAGTTAGAAAAAATAATAACAAAATTCATTTGGAAGAATAAAAGGTCAGGACCATCAAAGGAACTCATGAAAAAATATGGAGGCTTAGCAGTACCAGATTTTTTTTTTTTTGGAGGGGGAAAGGTAAGGCAATTGGGGTTAAATGACTTGCCCAAGGTCGCACAGCTAGTAAGTGTGTCAGCTGTCTGAGGTCAAATTTGAACTCGGGTCCTCCTGACTCCAGGGCCAGTGAAATTTACTGTGCCACCTAGCTGCCTTGAGCAGTATCAGATTTTAAACTATATTATAAGGCAATAATTATCAAAACCATTAGTTACTGGCTAAGAAAAGAAAGTAGATCAGTGGAACAAAGTAGATATACAATTTACAGAGCAAATAACTATAGTAATTATGTATTTGACAAACATAAAGACTTAAGTTTGGGGGATGAGAATTCATTATTTGATAAAAAATTTTTGGGAAAGCTGGAATACAGTCTAGCAGGAATTGGGTATAGAGCAATATCTTACACCATTTACCAAGAGAAGGTCAAAATAGATACATGACTTGGATATGAAGAAAGGTATTACAAGAAAATTTGAAAAACATGGAACATATTACCTATCAGACTTATGGACAAGGTAGCAACTTATGAATAAACAAGAAAGAGCAGTGTAAGGTGTAAAACAAATAATTTCAATTACATTAAATAAGAAAGGTTTTGTACAAATAAAACAAATGTAGTCAAGATCAGAAGGAAAGCAGAAAAGGGGTGGGGATTTATAGACAGTTTCTCAGCTAAAGGACTCATATTTCAAATATATAAAGAATTTCATCAAATCTATAATAAAATGAGTCATTCCCCAATTAATAAATGGTCAAAGAATATGCACAGGTAGTTTTCCAATGAAGAAACCAAAACAGCATGTAGTCATATTAAAATGCTCTAAATTGTTATTGATTGGAGAAATACAAATTAAAACAACTTTGAGATATCATTTTATACCTATCAGATTGGCTAAGGTGAGGGAAGGGGAAAGAAACAAGTGTTGGAAGGAATGTGGTGAAATTAGGACATTAATTCACTGTTGGAACTGTGAGCTGATGCAACCATTTTGGAGAACAATCTGGAATTATGCCCAAAGAGTTAGTAAACTGTGTATATCCTTTGACTCAGCAATACCAATGTTAGGTCTGTTTCATAATATGATTGGGGGAAAAGAAAATAACCTAAGTATTTTAAAATATTTATAGCAGCTCCCTTTGTGGTAGCAAAGAACTGGAAATTGTGGGGATGCCTATTAATTGGGGAACAGCTAAACAAGTTGTGGTATATGATCATGATGGAATACCATTGTGCTAGAAGAAATGATGAGCTCAATGACCTTAGAAAAATATGAATTGAAATAATGAAGCATGAAATGAAAACCAAGAGAATGTTGTATACAGTAACATCAATGTTGGTTTTTTTTGTTTTGCTTTTTTGGAGAGGGAAAGGCAGGGCAATTGGGGTTCAGTGACTTGTCCAAGGTCACAACGACTAGTAAGTGTTAAGTATCTGAGGCCTCATTTGAACTCAGGTCCTTCTATCTCGAGGGCTGGTGCTCTATTCACCGTGCCACCTGGCTGCCCCAGGAATATTGTTTTAAGAACAACTTTGGGTGACCAAGTCATTCTGACTTCTAAATATTCAAATTAACTACAGAAGACCTATGAAGAAAGACACTATCTATATCCAGAGAAAGAACTGATAAGTAGTAGTATGTATAGAATGATTTTACATATATTTACATGTGTACATACACACATATCATGTGCACACACACACACATATACATAAACATATATTTGTGTCTATGTAGATAAATATGTGTTATCTATATAGATGTGTGCTATCTGTAGGGCAGGGTGGGGGAAGAAAAAAAGGGAAAGAAAGCTACTTAATTATATATTTAAAAGGAATAGCAACGTATACACAATAGATTTGTGGTTTCATGTGCAATCCTTTTTTTTTTTTTTACATTATATTATGGAAATGTTTTATTTCTTAAATTCAGAATAAAGCAATTTTTAAAAATGAGCACAAGCTGAGTTTCTACATCCAATAATGAACTATCCCCTGCATAGACAGAACACTATATGAAATAGAATGGCAAAGTGCTAAATTGTGAGGCACAGATGGCAAACCCCAGAGGCTTAGTGATTATTGTAGACTTAAGGTGTCAGGGAAGTCTCCATGGAGTTAATCCAGATTATTTGTTTTGAATGTTTCATATTATAGACCAACAGAGGGTGACAATATCTTCCTTATTTATCAATACAGATCAATTTAAAACGATCTAAAGGATCCCTTTTTTAAATCAGGTTAACAAAACCAAATTTTTGGACATTGTACATAAATTTTTTTTTTAATTGAAATACTTGTTCCTAATATAGTTAAGTGCAAAAATTCACTTTAAGTTGTTCCTTTGACACTAAAAGACTTCTGGAATGGGTCTGTTGTAAAAGTCAGATTCAAACTTTTTTTTGTCTCTGCTTCCTAAAATTCTGAGTTTCCTCAGAAGTCCTTCCCTAAAGTCCTACTTTCTATCATCGGTTCTCAACCTGTGAGTTGAGACTCCTTTGGGGTCAAACAACCCTTTCACAGGGGTCACAGGGGTTGTCTAAGACCATCGGAAAACACATATTTCCGATGGTCTTAGGAACAGAGACACGGCTCCTCTATGTCTCCAGGTGGGTCCGCCCACATGCAGACGCGCCCACATACAAGTATTAAAGGGTTGTGGCATTAGGAAGGTTGAGAACTACTGTTCTATATGAAGCCTTTGCTGAGCCTCCAAGCTGTTACCATGCTGTTATTCTTGAAATTACTTTGTATCCCTTTGTATATACTTTGTATTTACATACACATATTATATTCCACAAGGGAATGTAATTGAGGGTAGGAACTATTTCAATTTGTATCCCCAGTGCCTTATATATAACAAGCATGTAATAAATGTGCATTGAATTGAAAATGAATTGAATTTGACTTGACTCTTCTGTTTTCAGGCCCTTAACTTTCGTAGGATCACAAACCAAACGAGTCCTGTTAACTCCCCTCATGCATTCATCTCGGCCTTTCCGGGTCTCAAATCATGACCGAAGTAGCCGGCGTGGGGTGACAGCCAACACACTGAAGGAACTCATTGGCAAGGTACTGTTTCCAAAGTCCTCATTTAATTAGTTATAGTCAGTCCAATTAAGATAGATAATACAGCTCAATGTCAAACGTCAGAGCCTAAACAATTAGGTTTTTGTGTTTCTTTAATGGTTTGTCAAACTCTGGAAACAGACTTTTTTTTTTTAGAATAATATGTTCTAGGGAGTAAGAATAATGCTAGTTATGAATTATTGATAATTTTCAGACTTACCAAGCTAAAATTTAATGGTGAAACTCACTCAAAGGTAAGTCTAACACTGTTAGACCGTAGTCTTGTTTGTAGATAATGGAAAGTGTTTGTTTTTAAAGCTTGGAGTCAACAATAGAACACAAATGTAGCTGTAGGAGAAAGAATTTTATAAACCTTAAAGTCCTATACAAATTATTTTAGTTGTCAATGATAATAATGTGGGGAAGAAGGCAAGAGAGAAGGACAGGAAGTGTACTTTAAGTACTTTTAGGAGGCTAAGGAAGAGGCGGTGACCCTCTACTTTTACTTGAGTCAGGCACCTCTATGACAAGCTGAACAGTGCATCATCATATATGTGAAAGCCAATGGAGAAAGAAAATTGGCGGTTTAGGTCATGCCAGTTTTTCTAAAAATTATGAAATGAAACAACATAATTTGCCAGCATGTTGGCAGTTCTGTGAAGAATAGACATCAATCGTGGATAATTTGGTGGATTTCTTTGAAATCTATTTCCCAAAACAATCTGATTAACATGTTTGAGAAACTTTTAAAGTAAGTTGAGATAGAGTATCTATCACTCATATTAAGTTAGGGTAAAAGATGGTGCAGAAGACAGTGAAAACTGCACATGTATAGTGATGGTATTTCTTTAGTTAGCCTTGACACTTCCTATTGTCTGCAAATGAATTTAGACAAAGATTCTTCCCAATTTCTCAAAGTTCTTCCCCAATTTAGTCACTAGGAAAAGGGGAATAAAAGGAATAAGAGAGGGGTCAGCTATATATTTCTTTGAAATCCACTAAATTATGAAAGGGAGAGCCATTTGAGAACTGCTATTTTGTTTCAAGAATATAGCCCAAAGAACATACTTGACATTTATTTTTACATTACAAAATACATTGGCATGTATTTTGATACCTTTTAGTAATAGATTTTTGAACAAACAACAAGGTTCAGCGGAAAAAGTGCTAACCTTGAAATCAGGAGACCTGGGTTTAATAAATTCTTTGTTTTAATTCTTGATAACTATGACCATGGACAAGTCACTTAACAACTTAGAGCATCGGTTTTCCCCATGTATAAAATGGAGGTATTCCCTATTGTACAAAGTTGTGAGGAAGGTAGTTCTTAAAGCTTAGGTACTTTGATCAGATTTTAAGATCATTCAGAGTTAGTTTCCTTCAACCTTGTCATAAGTTTGCAATGACAACCAGTTGTTCTCCTGCTTTGCTCATTCCCCCATGTATTTATTCATATAAATCTTGCCATGTTTTTCTGAATCTCTCAGATAGTGGCAGCTCGGTGGCATAGTACCAGAGTGCTGGGGCTGGAGTCAAGAACATCTGAGTCCATATCTAGCCTCAGACACTTACTAGTTGGGTGACCCTGGGCAAGTCACTTCACCTCTATCTGCATCAATCTCCTCAACTATAAAATGGGGGTAATAATAGTGCCTACCTCCCAGAACTATTATGAGGATCAAATGAGGCAATATTTGTAAAACCTATAACATAGATAAGCTTTCATTAAATGCCAATTTTCCTTCTTCCTTGCATTATATTTATTTTTTCTTATGATACAATGATATTTTGTTAATTCATATACCAAAATTTGTTTAGCTATTCTCCAATTGATCAGCATCTATTTTGTTGCCAGTTCTTTGCTACTACCAAAAATATTGCCACCAACACTCTCATATATGTAGGCCCTTTCCCTATGACTTTGATTTCCTTGGGATATAATTTAATTTGAGAAAGAAAAAGTCTGTTAAAGCATTATACAAATGTGTGGCTGCCTGATCTTGCTATTATCCAAACTTGGTGATATAAATAACCTCCTTTGGAAGTTAACAGATGGATGGCAATGCTGAAGGATAGAGTTGAACCAAAACATACTTACTACAAAACCAATGATACTCATTTTCTGTTCTATCACAAATCTAGACCCTGGATGCCCTGGCAATTACTACTGGGCTGGTTACTTTAGTGTTGGAAGAAGATGGCACAGTTGTGGATACTGAAGAATTCTTTCAGACCCTAGGAGATAATACACATTTCATGATTTTGGAAAAAGGCCAGAAGTGGACACTGGTAAGCAAAATTATCACCTGATTCTTCCCTCACTGCAGTTATGCAGAACTCCTGGCATTGGAGCTTGTACACACTTGGTATGTATACCTGAGGAGTGGGAGGGCTTTATCTAAATTCCCTACATAACCTGGATCCTCAGAAATTAAAATTGTAAGAACCAAGGTAAAGAGTTTGAGGGACTTATCTGAATCAATAAATGATTATATTCTAGGGCAGCAATTGATAGATACTGTTTACTTGAGGATGTGGCCTGGCAACTGAATGATATCCATGTTCTCAAGAAGATTAATGAGGGGGAAACCAGGTAATCCCATAGCTAACGTTTATTCAGCAGACATGTGCTGTTTACTCTGTGCTGTGGGATGAGGGGGAGTTGGAAAGAAGAGGAGAGAGATACAAAGTTTAGGGAAATCTTAGCCCCTGACCTCATGAGGCTTACAATCTAACAGAAGAATAGAACAGATAACAGTGATACACACTTATGGTAATAAGTGCATTAGAAAGATGTGAAACAAAGT
>CM053587.1:187654342-187671629 GCA_028646515.1 Pseudochirops corinnae
TTTTTTGGAGGGCAATTGGGGTTAAGTGACTTGCCCAAAGTCACATGGCTAGTAAATGTGTCAAGTGTCTGAGGCTGGATTTGAACTCAGGTCCTCCTGACTCCAGGGCCGGTGCTCTATTCACTGCGCCACCTAGCCACCCCCCTCAATTAATCTTTAGAATTATTTCACTCAATATCTGGCACATAATTGGCACTTGATAAATCTTTGAATTGAAGGGATGGATAGATTGTGTTACTTGGCCAGAACATCCACAGAGTTAATTAGGGAGAGATTCCTTGAGGTGGTGGGTCATGGAGCTTGCAGTAAGAAGTTATGCTATTCTTCTGAGACTCTCTAGAACAGACCTACACAACTCGTAAACTTGTTCAGGCCTCAGATAGATTACACTAGACACAAAGAGACAATGGTTGGTTGCTGCAGGTCATGTGACAAACAAGAGACTGTACAGTGGCAATGCTGCATTTTTGAGTGGCCTGAAATCCTTTGGTGGGCTACAAGCCACAGGCCATATGTTGTTCAGGTCTGCTCTAGAAAGAGATTTTAGTGAGGAAAGAAGTGATGGTCAAGGAAAAGAGAGGATGTAGAGGAGAAAAGAAGAGAAGGAAATTTGCTTAAATAGAAAAGAGAAAGCTGGATTATAGAATCCCACTGAAGAGCTATCATTAGTGGCATAATGACTCTGAAGCAAGGGCTATGGGAAGTTTAATTTTCAGAGAGACTACCATAAGCCAGTGAAGGACTAGGTTGAATTCTAGAAGTATTTTTCCTCAGGCTTCCGGTACTGCTTACAATAAAAAACAGATCGATTCCAAAGTCGAGAGTACTTTTTCCACATTCTTTAGGGGAAAGAATTGTAAGCAGTGATATTGAACTAGAAGTAAGGAGACCTGGGGTCTGGTCCCACCCCTGATTCTTCCTAGGAGGTATGACCTTGAACAAGTCACTAACCCTCTTTTAAACTTCCTTTTCTTCGTCTTTCCTGTCTAACAGGAAGATGGAGATGTAGGGATTGTCCCAAAACAAATCAAAGCACCTTTTGGTTTTATTTTATCATTTTAATTATTATCTTTTATTTTCAAGCATATCGATCTCAGGTATCATCTTGGTTCTTGCTCTGTTCCTTTTTAAGATTTTTTTAAGTGCAAACAACTCATTTTTTCTTTTTCTTTTATCTTAATAAAGGCATTCACTGAGTTTGCTTTAAGACTTAATCATAGTGTAGGGACCAGGTAAGGAAACATTCTACCAGTGCAGGTTGCAATCTTATCTGCAATTTATAGTCTTAGAGAGTTGCCTAGAACACTGAGAAATTGAGTGATTTGACCAGGCTCCCAGGGGCAGAGATCTGGCCAAGGTGGGATTTGAACCTAGGTCTTTGTAACATTCCACCTTTAATGCTTATCCACTGTAGCATGCTTCCTTTCCTCAAAGGTAAATGCATAAATATGTACATACTTAGGTATATGTATGGAAAAAAACACTGAAAACATGGTTAGCCCCACATAAGGAGGTGTTGTCTTATATGTTAATGAGTTATTAGTGGGTTGAAATCAAACAGAGGGATCCTAGGTGGTCTGGTCCCTTGTTCTCACCACAAAGAATAGTTGTTTTCTTGTTCATCTGTGTCTGACTCTTTCTGAGCCCATCTGGGATTTTCTTGGCAAAGTGGTTTGCTATTTTTATTTCCTTCTCCAGTTCATTTTGCATATGAGGAAACTGAGGTAAACAGGATTTAAGTGACCTGCCAGGATCACACAGCTAGTAAGTGTCTGAGGTCAGGTTTGAACTCAGGTCTTCCGGACTCTAGGCACAGTGCTGTACCACTGCACCACCTAGCTGCCCAATGTATTGTTGACCAAAGTGGCATTGTTTTCTACCTGCAAGTAAGATCTGACAAGAACTTTTTCTGACCAATCTGCTTATACTAACATCTAGGAAGCTTGACATAGTGAATAGAATACAACTTGAAATCAGGTGATCTAGGTTCAAATTCAGCTTCAGACAGATATTTACTTGTTGTCTGATCATGATTAAGTCACCCATTCAAAGCAATAGTTTTCTCAACTGGAAAATAGAGATAATGATGCTATAATATAATAAACAATTTCATGGAGTTGTTATGAGGAAAGCATTTTTAAAATCTTAAATTACTTCTAGGAACAGAGGAATATCGAGGAATGGCTATGATGTGTAAAATTTTAAAAGGCACAAATAATTTTTACACTCTTAAAAAGCTTTATGAGTGATCAAAAATCAGCCACTTGTAATATGAAATATGACCACTAAGTGTCGCCCTCCACTAAACGATTGAGAATATTAGCTTGCTGGAGCTGGTTAAGAAAAGAAGTGATTTGAAGATGGCTTTCAACGTTCTTTATCCCTCTTGGGATAAATAAGAAATCCATAAGCTCCAGGGTCCTTAGGTCATGGTGAGCCAATTCTTTGGCTCTGATGTAATTAAATGAGTTCCCTCCTATATTCAATTAAGGCAGCTTCCCTTTCAAAGCAGATATAATAGTAAAACTTATATGGACCCTGATGGGTTTGGCATATAGGTCTGGAATGATTATGACTTCGCCACCTCCAGATTTGGATCTCTTCTTGTGGGTGGCAGGATACTGCCAAAGAGACCCCAAATTTTAGTTGAAACTAAACCGTCAATGCACAAACAAGCTCTGAGGGTTAGACTGATGGCCTGATAGGGGCCATCAAACTACAGATCACATCAACTTTGGCCAACCTCCAGTTATCACTGAGAAGACCATATGACTGTTTGAGAGCAAATGGCTTATGACCAAAGTCTCTAGCAGATTGCTCATCTGTAATCTGCTGTTCAGGGACTTCAGAAAGAACTGCATGTGTTTGGGAATGAGAAAATAATAAGAATACTGTGTGAGATGAAATAAAAACAGTTGGTAATATTTTAAATAATGGAATTAAAATACTTTGGTCTGAAAAACCTTACTAATGTGGAGTTCTGAAAATGCCACAGCACTGTATGGTGTTCCTCAAATGCCAATTCTCTGCCTGGAGCAGAGAATTTTTTTTTTAAGCAAAGTACTTAGTTTGGGAGGGTAGAACAATGGGTGAGAACAATACCGCATTTAAAGTCATAGGACCTGGGTTCAAATTCCAGCTTTGTCACTTCTTACCTGTGTGACTATGGACAAGTCTCTTAACCTCTCTGGGTCTCCATTTCTTCAAAGTACAGACAACTGGACTTGAATGCTCAGGCCCCTTCTAGCTCTAAATTGAAAATAGATTTAATCCTCATTCCATCTCAGCTTCTAACAATATGGCTGAACATCTTCTGCCTGGCTACTTCTCCAAAATAGAAACAATGCTGACTCCCTCTCAATTGAAAATGAATGGTAAATTGTTTTATTTTCAGGAAGTAAGGTCAGAAGGTCCAATTATTTGGTATATTTATTTGGTATCTGTTGCAACTTGTTAACCCATGAGTACATCTCAATACCTTTTATCTCTTCTATCTCTTCTAGAGTTCATTGAGGCCTCACTTTTGCTTCTCTAAGCTGAATCCAACACTAAGTTTATACTCCTTGTCTAACTAAAGTTTAGGCAGCAGAAACAAAATTGCAGTGGTACAAATGTTGGACCAAGACACAAATTATTCTGAAAAATAATTCTGAAAAATATTCTGAAAAAAACTCTGAATCAAATAGCTCTGCTTAAATTATAGATCTTTTTTTTTCCAATTAAACAACAGTATTTATTAAGTGACTACTATATACCAAGAATTTTGCTAGATATTCAGTATATAAAATATAAAAGTTCTTGACCTCAAGGGGTTTGTATTCTCTTTTTAAAATTAACTTTTGTGTTTATTTTTAGTTTATATCATTCATTTCTACAAGATTTTGAGTTACAAATCTTCTCCCTGTCTTTACCCTACCCACCACCCCAAAACAGCAAGATCCTACTGTATATTCCCTCCCCCAGTATGCTCTCTCCTATATTCTCCCCCATCCACCCTCTGACTTTCTTATATGGCAAGATGGATCTCCATACCCCAGTGCCTGTATGTCTTATTTCCCAATTGTATGTAAGTAATAATAATAATATAAATTATAGGTCTTAATGTAAGCAGCTCCCTATGAGCTTCAGTATTTTACACTGGTTTCAATGAAGCCTGAAGCCAGCCTAAAATGAAATTTACAAAACTAGATGTTTGGTTTACCTAGGATTTTACTTTTTTTAAAAACAAATATTGTCTTTCCTCAAAACAGGGTCCTAAATATGTTGCTCAGAAGCCAAAAAAGGCTGGAATAGCAAGAGTCACTTTTGATTTGTATAAGATGAGTCCCAAAGATTTCCTTGGATGCTTAAATGTGAAAGCCACCATGTATGAAACATATTCTGTGTCCTATGACATCAAATGTACATCTGCCAAAGCGGTGCTGAGGTAAGCTCCTTTTATAGGCTTAAAGACTTTTATGCAAGTAGAATGTCTCCATGTATTATCCCAGCAGTAAATGATGTTTCTATTCCATTGGTCTCAAGCTCCTTGAGGGCAGGACTCTTTCTTTGTACTCCCAGCACTTAGCACAGTGCTAGGTACAGAGTAGGTGCTTAATAAGTGATTATTGACTAACTGGTCTGATGAATTAATGCTTATTGATTGTCTGATCACACTAAATGGGAAGCCTTCTTTCTTCTTACAAGAAGTCATTCTTGGGGCAGCTAGAGTGTGCAGTGAATAGAGCACCAGCCCTAGAGCTGAGTTCAAATCCAGCCTCAGACACTCAACACAAAACTAGCTGTGTGACCTTGGGCAAGTCACTTAACCCCAATTCCCCTGCTTTCCCCACGCCAGAAAAAAAAAAAAAAGAAGTCATTCTTGTTCCTCCTTAGTGCTGGGGCCTTCCCTTTGTTGGAGACAATTTATCTAACGTCTAGCTTGTCTGTATATAGTTGTTTGTATGTTGTGTCCTATTTGAGTATAAACTCCTTGAGAACTATTTTTTACCTTTCTTTGTATTCCCAGGGCTTAGCAAAGTGCTGAGAATGTAGTAGGGGCATTGACTGACTGCAAGGTACAGGCACTCTCAGTCTAACCTCAGAGCTTGTTTGTGCATTGACATTAAAACCACATAATCATTGGCCCTCAACGTTATTATCATATACTGGTATAGCAGAAACAGCACTGGGTTCTGGGAATCAGTGGATTCTGACTTGATTCAATTAGCACTTAACTATCTGTCCTTGGTGAAAGCCATTCACCCCTCTGAGCTTGGGGCTTCTTCATAAGGAAGCAGGATTGAGTGATCCTTTGACCACTGTGATTCTAGATGCTGCCATGCTTATGGATTAAGAGGCCTCTGAATAGCTTTACTTTGGGCCTCCATCAGAGTTTTCATAGAACTGATTTCCATACAAGGGACACAGCCCACGACCACTGGATTCCCTGAAGAGAGTCTCTAGGAAGGCAGCGATGGCCCCAGAGGCCCCTAGGGAGTTTATGCAAAGATTTGGCGATTCCTGTATGGATATTCTGTTGCTACCTCTAAATCCCCTTTAGGTGGATTTAGGATTGTGCCTGCTCTTATTTACCAGAGAGAGACAGACACAGAAATGACTTGCCTTTCTGTATTTTTCCCACAACAGTTCTCAGAGTAGGTCAGGAGGATGGCTTAAGAAAATAATAAGAGCCAAATAGGTTTATCAGTTAATCTTGGGATTAAAAAGCTTAGTCTGACTTCAGCTGTCATTTTGTTAAAAATCACTCCTTTTATATGTAGCTGGTCATGAGACACAGGCAGCAGCAAAGTACCTTCAAGTTTGAAAAAGATGGCGATAGAGCAGCATTTTGATGCAATTTGACTCCCAGCAAGGGCTTCCCTGAAAGACAAACTTAAGGATTTTGGCTGATTAGTTCAAATCAATGGGAAGATCACAGGATCCTCCTGAAAGGCAACCAGCATTCACTGAATAGCCACAACAGCTAAGAAGGTCACGATGAGAGCAGCCCAGCTGTCTGGCTCTAGGCAACTGTTTGTGAGAACAAGTCCCTAGGAAAGCCGCACCTGACCAAGGGCAGTCACTTCCTCTGTGGCATCTCCAGGCAGGTTCAGAAAAGCCTCCAACCACAACTGGACACACGTAGGAAGTTTATACAATTCCTGGCTGTCTCAGCTGTGATTGTAGTGCAAGTTTAGGGATGAAAGGGAAACTTTTTTCTTTGGACTGAATAGGAACAAAAGTTAAAGCTATTGTTTATAATGAACAAGAATTACTCATATTTAATACTAAAATCAGTGGTAAGTGCTAGGCAGGATAGAATGACTATTTTAAATCTTGAGAAGCTCTAACTTCTAAGAACTACCTTGGAGTTGACAACTTAACTGATTGCCCTGAATGGAATGATTTAACTAATGCCTTTATAAGGGCAATGAGATCCTGGTTAATTTTTTTCCCTTCCACTGGCCATGCCAAACTTCAATTCAGGCCTATACTAATTATTTTCATCAGGTAGACTCTTAAGGACTCATTAGTATTCTAGAGTTACTGAAAATTAAGGACTCAAAGCACTGATGATATCAGGTGCTATTCAGTATTTAAGCTTGGCATCTCACTTAAATCAGGACTTAGATAAGGGGTGTGTCTGTCTAATAATAATTGAGTTAAGTTCAGTAGTGGTAGGGAATGGACTTCTAATGTTGGAAACTGTTGCCTCCTTCCACCCCGTCCTCAAGTCACTTTGGGGGCAGTGGACCAAAATATGGAAGGAGAAAAGTTATTTTCTTTCCTGAGACACTTGGTCAAGCAAGGAGTGAGATATTTGGATCTTTTTTTGATTTGTTTTCAATTTCTTTCTGCTGTCTTCTAGGACCTTCTTGCGGTTTATGTCCTATGCTGCCCAAGTCACTGGACAATTTCTCATCTACACTGGGAATTACATGTTACGTGTGCTTAATGAAACTGATGATTCTACTCCTCCTCTGAAACCAAGAACCAAGGGGTGGCTCCTATAGGGGGGGCAGTGCCTTGTTTTAAAGGGACTGTAGCTGGCTACTTTACTTTCCCAATGTTAACTTTTAAGTGACTGCTACAGGGCTGCTACCTTATGTTCTTAGACGTATTATTTGCAAATAGTGGGCCACTACTGCTCAGTACTAATGGTGCAGGTCAAAGTTAGCTGTGGCCAGCTTGTTTTTTCCCCCAGGAAATTCCTTTATGCTAATGATCCTGGAAGAAAGGGTGTACACAGTAGGCCTTCAAGGGTCAAAAATGGGAAGAGGTATACACTGTGGAACGTTGTTAAGTCGGACTCAGTAAATCCACTATTCAATATGCTTTGGTGTCTTACTCCCGCAGTAGGCAAGGCCCTCCATATATCCCTATATGTGTCTCTGAAATCTAGCTTTCATATGCAGTCAAATTTCTAGCCAGCAAGTGTAGGAAAAGCACTTTGGGGTCTTCAATACAGATCACTGATACCGTGAAAGAAATAAAGAACTGGCAAATAGAATTGCTGTCTAATAAGGTTCTTTACTGGGCACTGAGGGGCCAAAACATGTAGTATCTTCACTTAAATAAGACTGCAATTATAGCTTGCAAGTTTCTTGACCTCTTAGAAAATCTTCCATTTAAACATGGCTTATGGATGGAATTCTTTATGGCCAATGCTATGTATGCCTGTTATTTTCATCATTGAGAAGTTCTCCATTTCTGAGCTTTTCTCAGACTTCACAAAAATAACTGGAGTTATTTTGTTAGGCTTGGGGGAAAGTGAATTTTATATTTTCCAGAATCCCAAGGTTTTTTTCCTTTTTGCCTTCAAAGAGACTTCCTGATGTCAGTTTCTCTGGCTTAGGGCAGTCCAGACGCCCATGTTGGATTTTGCCTTCTGAGCCCTTGAATGGAAGGGTACCCCTGCTGTTTTGGCCCAGGCTAGAGGGAATCAAGAACAGAATCATTTAAGGCAGTGGTTCTCAACCTGTGGGTCGCGACCCCTTTGGAGGTTGAATGACCCTTTCACAGGGGTCACAGAGGTCTCCTGAGACCATTGGAAAACACATATTTCCGATGGTCTTAGAAACCGAGACACCGCTCCTCTATCCGTCTCCAGGCAGGTCCTCCCACATGCAGATATACCCACATATGAGTATTAAAGGGTAGCAGCATTAGGAAGTTTGAGAACCACTGACTTAAGGAGTATTGTGGGAGCCCCATAAGAAGACATACCTAGAGTATAGAGGAAAAGGCAGAGAAGATGCAGAACAGAACAAATCAAGACCTGGGACTCAATGGGGCAAAATGCTCAGTAAGGAACCCTAGCCCGGGTGAGATCAGTGGAACTAAATCCAGTGTTTCCCTTCTCCCCCATTCCTTCAGATCAATAGCTGAAAAAAAAGATGACAAGATGTGAAAGTGACTGAATCTTTCCTCTTCTTTTCTTTTCCCTTCTACTGACTGGTAAGAGGTGTCAGAGGAAAAGAGGTTTTGATCCAAGCTGCAACAAGTTGTCCACTCTTCTATTTGAAAGGCTTTTTGTTTTTTTGGGTTGGTATTTCTGTGTTCCCTGATTGTTTCAATAAGTCACATGACTGTTAGGAAGACAGCAAATTTTCAAATCCTTAGAATTCAGGGAAGGGGGAAGGGAGGAATGAAAGGAATAAAGGCCAAACATGGGATGGAGGCTTGAAGAACAGAGAAAAGACACATTTTCCATTCTCAGAGTGGTTTGTGTTTTCTGTTGTTGTTGTTGAGTTCTTTCAGTCATGTCCAACTATTTGTGGTTTTCTTAGAGTAGTTTGCCATTTCCTTCTCCAGATCCTTTTATAGATGAGGAGCTGAGGTAAACAGGGTTGAGTGACTTGCCCACAGTCATGTAGTAAGGGCCTGAGACTGGATTTGAACTCATGATTCCAAGTCCAGTGTACTATCTACTGCACCATGTAACTGCCCATGGTTTTATGTTAGTTGTTTTATTTAGGAGGAAGGGCTGGTGCTGGGGTCTTCCAGATCTGATCTCTAGATCTTTATAGAGCCTGAAGCTGACTGTAGTTTGCATACATGCAAGCAAGAGGGCCAGTGGGTTACCTAGCATTTAATTGGAGCACAGTTTGATGGCCAAACAAACATACTGCATCCCTTTAGCCAGATAATTAATTAGTTAATCCGTGACAGCTCTCTATAAATAGCAGAGAAATGAGCCAGGTCTAGCTAGTTATGCCTCACACAGCACCACTAGGTGGCTTCTAGCACCTGATACCCACACCACCCATCACACCAACTTATTTTCCTTTTCGTCAATCAATTCATTCAGGACCTGCTACGCTAGGCACTGGGCATACAAACACCCAGTGATCCCTATTGAAGAGAGCTGACATTTAAATAAGAGACCATAAAGAACAGAGACAGAGGTACAACTTACTGGTTTTCCTCTGCTATATTAGCATGATGGATAGCTGACATAGGTTTCTACTAGACTTAGGCTGGAACAATGCTTACTCTGAAGCCCCCTTCCTCCAACCCCCAAATTTCTGCTGACCTAGAGTCTTACTTATCACGTAGGTCTGAAACTGGTGAAGTCTCATGGAAGAAATTACCCTTGGAAGGATGGTGTTGCAATTCTTTCAAGGGTGGTGGTACCTTTGGGGGTATAAAAAAACCCAAATAACTCATTCTAAAAACCATTCTGTACATGAACATCCTAAAGGTGAAAAGTAATCAAGAATTCCCTTGCTTTTTTTGATGCTGACCTCTTCCCCCTCTTTGTAAGCTTCTTCCCTAACTCCTTCTTGAGAAACAGAGCTTTTCCTTTTAGTGTAAATGGAAAAAAAACTCCAGTATTTTTGCCTAAAATCTCTTTAATCCAGTAGGTCCATCCTGTTACAGAGCTTAAATAGTTCTTTCAGTAACAGGGCAGCCTAATGGGGAAAGTGCGTAAGTCTAACTTTTTTTTTCCTTTTATTCTTTCAAAATAAATATGGAATTTTTAAACTTTTTTTTTGGCCTGGTTTTCTTTCAAATCTTTCAAACCAGCAGTTGTTCCTTGGGCTTCTTGATCGTTGTGGGATTGCGTCACTGACCAAGGATTTTGAACACTCCTGGAAAGAGTCAGGCTGCCTGGTTTCCAAAAAAGGAATTCTCACTGTAGGCCTGGTTCCTGTTGACTCAGCCTGTGCTGTCACTCTGTAGGCAGCACTGCCCTGCTCTGGCCCAGCCCTCTTGCCTTGAATAACTTGGATTACAAAAGAAACAAGTGTTCCTTTGCCTATTCCTTCCAGGGTTCTTCTGATCTTTCTATGATTTCATTTTCCCCGCTTCACTCTTCAGAAAAGCCCTGGTGTTGTGGATGAAATGGGTCGGTAGGCAGGCATGGGGGAGGGAAGTATCTGATCTAAAATAAGGGCTCCATCTCTTCTATCCTAAGAGTAAGAGGTGGGTAAGGTGGAAGTTGACCCCTTTGTGGGGATTGAGCTGCAAAAGAGATAAAGCAAGCCAGGCTCTTATGACTTACAGGAAGGATGATTTTTCCATACATTTTTATAGTCCTCTTTTTCTTTTTTTTTTAAATTTATTTGCTATTTTTAGTTTACATAATTTCCATAAGATTTTAAGTTACAAATTTTCTTCCTGTCTTTCCCCTACCCACCCCCCCCAAAACAGTGATCCCACTGTATACCCCCTCCCCACATCTGCCCTCTGCTATATCCTTCCCCATCACCCCTCTGACTTTCCGATAGGGCAAGATGGATTTCCTTACCCCAGTGCCTGTATATCTTATTTCCCAGTTGCATGTGAATAATAATTATATATATACATATATTTTTTTAAACATTTGATTTTAAAACTTTAAATTCTAGATTCTTTCCCTTCCTCCCTCGTCACCCACCCCCACTGGGAAGACAAGCAATTCAACACAGGCCGTTTATGTGTAGTTACGCAGAACATCTCTATCATGGTGTAGTCCTCTTTTTCTAAGAATATTAGCTCCCCTTTATATAGTGTTTTACAAAGTGTTTCTCCCCTTGCCACATAGCAACCCTTTGAGGTAGGTAGTATTATGGATAATTATCCTCAAGTTACCAATTGAGAAACAGATTTAGAAGAAGAAAGGAACATGCCCAAAGACATATGACTAATTCAGTGGCCATGCTAGGATTTGGGCACAGGTTTCCTAGCTCCAGGTTCAGTGTTCTTCCTCTGATATTGCACTACCCCTAATGTGCTATTTTCTCAATTTAAATTCCATAATCCTAATTATCTAGCACTAGAAAAGACTATATTATGGCATTGTGGAGAGACTGGTTCTGCCTCAGAGGCTTACTGTGTGACCCCAGTATGTCTCTTAACTTTTCTCAGACTCCATTTCCTCATCTGTAAAATGGAATAATAATAGCACCTACTTCACTGGGTTGTTGTGAGGATCAGATGAGATAATACATATAAAATTTACATACATATTAGTCATTACTATAAAGAAGCAGTCATTATAAGTGACTAAATCAATTAGCTAATCCAAGATCATTAGTATCACTGAGGTAGCCCCTGCATAGCAGAGAGGCCAGTGAAAATATGGTATTTTCCCTTCTTTCATTTTTTTTTGATTAGCAAAAGACTCAGAGGAACCTTTCTGAGGGGGTAAGGTAGGCCTGGGATTAAAACAAAATACTTCCAGAAAGAGTGTCAAGCAGGTACCATATTGTTCAGTCATTTTTCAGTTGTATTTTGTGACCTCATTTGGGTTCTTCTTGGCAAAAATAATAGTGTTTTGCCATTTCCTTCTCTAGCTCATTTTTTACAGATGAGGACACTGAGGCAAACAGAGGTAAGTGACTTGCCTAGGATCACACAGCTAGTAAGCTTGTGAGGCCAGAGTTGAACTCAGGTCTTCCTGACTCCAGGCCCAGCATTCCATTGGTCCCATTCTCCTATATTAGAGGAGGTTTTTAAAAGAAAAGCCAATTGCTCTAGGTCTGTTTCCTCATCTATAAAACTGGGGATGATATTTTACAACCTGCCTCCAAAAGGGTTGATAGAAGACATTTTGTTAAATTTTAGAGTACTCTCAAAATACAAGTTTTTTATTTTTCTGTTGTGTACAAAAGTCACATTTCACAATTTAGGATGCCAGCTCTAACTTCTGTAGCTCCCGTGCTATGGCCAATCAGTCATGACTCAGGCCTTTTCGATGATGTCCCCAGTTCTGGCTATTAAAAAATTAAATTAAAAAAATTAAAAATGAAAATTAAAAAAGCCAATTAAAAAAAAAGATTCTCGGGGCAGCTAGGTGGCACAGTGAATAGAGCACTGGCCCTGGAGTCAGGAGGACCTGAGTTCAAATCCAGCCTCAGACACAGCACTTACTATCTGTGTGACCTTGGGCAAGTCACTTAACTCCAATTACCTGCCTTCCCTCTTCCAGAAAAAAAAAGTCTTCTCCTAACCAGATCCAGTTCCCAAATGTCTCTGTACATGTACCATAATTTCTCCATTACCCATCTTCACAACTCTCCTGGAAGCAGGCTCTTTAGCTTGATCATGTGCAGAATTTGGGGCAGTTAGGTGGTGAAGCAGATAGAATGCTGGGCCTGAAGTCAGGAAGATGAATCTTCCTGAGTTTAAATCTACCTCACTTAACCTTGGTTGCCTCAGTTTCCTCATCTGTAAAATGTGCTGGAGAAGGAAATGGCAAACACTCCAGTATCTTTGCCAAGAAAACTCCTAAGAGGGTCATAGAGAGTTGAGTATGACTAAACTTGTGGGATATTGCCTCACCTGACCATGCTGACAAACTCTGCCCATGCGCTAGGCCCCATACCTATATACCTATATATAATTACCTTGTGTTCTGAGGTTTTGGTGTTGCTATTTTAAAAGAATGTGTTACATGCATCTTTCAATCTCCTGACTTCTCCCACATGAAACTGGGTGGGATCTTCTGTGATAATATGATGTTGGGGATGAGAGTTTCACATGGAACTTGGACATTTCACACGGACACTTACAATAAAGGCTTTTTGAATGAAACATTTTTCACGCTTGTTACCACACTTACTGTTGATCAGTATCTTTGGATGAAGTCAGACTTGTCCTGTTCCCTTAAAAATAAAAATTAAAGCTTCTCACTCTTTCCCCATCTCATGACTTCTGTATCATTTTTTAAACTGGCAAAGAGTTCTAGTATAAAATACCACTGTGCCACTTTCCCTTTTTAGAAGTGGAATTCATCTAGCATTGTGAGGGACTGTTTAACAGTTTTTTTTACTGGCCTGGGCTCACTGTACTGGAGAAATTGATGTTCCTTTAGCAAGTCTGAATGCCTTTATACTCTTCTAGATCTGTGTTCTGGGAGTGGAATGAACCACATAACTTACTCATCTGCTCCCACCTGTCTCAGTTGCTGTAACTAAGACCAATTGTTGACATTCCTTTTGTTAACTACACCCTCTTCCCCCTCCCCAACCATGCCTATATAAATAGAGAGAAAAGCTTTGAATAGCTCTTCTCTAGCCTTGCTGACACTTTAGTTTACTTTAGTTTTTTGTCACAAATATATTAGCTACTTCAAAATAATCTTTTATGGGACCGTTAGCTATTATGACAAAGCCAAAGTTTTCTCCTCCTTCTCCTATTCACCAGAAGACCAATATCCTCCTAGCAGAAAGTGAGCTCCTGGAAAAGGGACTGGACCTCATATAGCTGACCCAGGTGACCCTGGGAGAAGGCAAAGATGAGTGAAGAAAAGAACCTAGAGCACCATAGGATGCAGTAACAGCCCCCAGGGGGAGGGAAAAGACCCTGGAGGTATCTTTCATGTCCTATGCAGAAGATGGGGAAACTGGGATAAGAGAAGAAAGAAGTACCCTAAGACAACAATATGGGAAAGCCCTAGTTAGCCTACCCTAGTTAATCATGTGGGAGCCAAGAATTTATGGGGCAAGTCTTTAAGGTAGCGAGGTTGGTGTTTATTTTTTATTGAACATCTTTCCAAATTTCTTTAGTGAACATGACAAAACTTAAATGTCTTTATGAGTCATGGGGGAAGTGGGAAGACAGGGAAGAGATATGTTCCATCAGAGCCTCCAGGACCTCCTTGAGTATTGTCAGTGGTAGCAAGTCTTTGTCCTTATGATGAGGATGGATTTGATTTTTGGTAATAGCTAAAAATCACTTGGAGGCCTATAGGATAGTAGAAATGTGGAAGGCAAGAAAGAAAGAAAAAGGAAGGAAGGAAGGAAGGAAGGAAGGAAGGAAGGAAGGAAGAGAAAAAGAAAGAAAGAAAGAAAGAAAGAAAGAAAGAAAGAAAGAGAAAGAAAAGAAGGAAGGAAGGAAGGAAAAGAAAGAGAAAGAAAGAAAGAAAGAAAGGAAGAAAGGAAGGAAGGAAGGAAGAAGGGAAGGAGGGAGAGAGGGAAGGAGGGAGAGAGGAAGGGAGGGAGAAAGAAGAGAAAAAGAGACGAGAAAGAAAGCTATTACTATAAATACTCAACAGAAAATTAAAATTCACCAAAAGACATTCAGTAAACTGAAAAACTCTGCTACAATCAAAATATTAGCAAATAAGAGCATTAAGGGGGCAAAAAACACCAGAAGATAAACATGCTGAAACGGCATCAGATGTAGCAACAGATGCAACGCCAGGAAGCATGAGAGATACGATCAAATGGATACAAGATACATCTTCCAGGAAATCAAGGGGAGGAGAGAGCGAGAAGGAAGAATCACAATGGGAATTAAAATAAGAATTCAATGCAATTTTAAAAAGTCTCTAGAGGAATTAAGTTGATAACTGAATGAAACTAAAATATTCAAGAGTGAACAACGACAAAACGGAGCAATATTGGAAATAGCAGAGTGATTTAGATCAGTGGCTGCAACTAAAAACAGAATTAATATAATAGAAGTCAGGATGGCAGATAATGCAACTGAAATGGAAAAATAATCTCAGAAAATAACTGGAAAAACATTTGGAAGCAGTACAGTGAAGATGACAGATTTGGAAGGAAGATCAAGGGGATGGAATCAAGTGTGGGACTTAGAGAGACAGTGTGGTAGGAAAGACTGCATTGGAATGGGAGTCTGGAGGCCTGTCCTCTGCCCTGATCTGCCTGCCTCTCAGCCATATAACCTTGGAGTCACTCAACCTCTGGACTCCAGTTTCTTTAACTCTAAAATAAGGAGGTTGCAGGATGATGGTGGTATGATGGCCAGGGCTGCCCTTCCACCTTATGGATCATAGAGTTCCATTTGTTCTAGAATGCTCTATATCTGCCACATGTTTTATAAGAAGGCTGCTTGTTCTGGAATGACCTAGGATGATAGATGAATGCCAGTGTTAGTCTGGCAGATCCCAGGATCTGTCTATGACCTTATAGAGAGGTCATTAATTCTATGTTGTACAAGGGGAAACTACCTTGGCATGATAGATCATTCCAGAGGGCAGGCCTGTAGTCTGTGCTCCACAAGAGTGACATGTACAGCCCTGCAATGGGAGTCCAGGGCCCAGAAAAGTGACCATACAAAAGAACAGCATCACCCAAGTTGCACAGTCCCTGGGAACTACAACCACTGCTTTCCTCTCAAACATCGTTCCATAGTCCTGGAGACTTACACCTGCTTCTTCCCTTTTGCCACTTGAATGCTGGTAAGAATAATAGATGTGTTTGTGTGCTACAAAAATTCTTTATAATTTCATCCTAAAACAGTGATCTCGAAGGTTCCTCATAGCTATGGGCCACTAGATGGTGCAGTGGATAGAGTGCTGGGCCTGGAGTAAGGAAGACTAATCTTCAGACACTTGTTAGCCTCAGACACTTATTAGCTGTGTGACCCTAGACAAGTCACTTAAGCCTGTTTGCCTCAGTTTCCTCATCTGTAAAAAGAGCTGTAGAAGGAAATGGCAACCACTCCAGTATCTTTGTCAAGAAAACCCCAAATAAGGTTACAAAGAGTTGGTCATGACTGAAAAGGACTCCACAACAACAAAAAGCTCTGCATTCAATAATTCCAGGAAACCTCAAAATTATTGGAGTTATAGAAAAATAGAAGAAAAAATAATTTGATAATACTATTTCAGCGAATTGCATAAGACGTTTTCTCCAAACATTCTCTCTCTGTGCCTCTCTCTGTCATCTCTTTCTCTCTTCCCCCTCCGTCTCTTCTCTCTTCTTCTTCCCTCTCTTGCCTGTACCTTCCCAACTCTTTCCCCTCCTCCCTCTCCCTTTCTTTTCCTTTTCTTCCCTTCTTCTCTTTCTCTTACTCTCTTCCTCTCATTTTTATCACTTCCTCTCCTTGTTGTCCCTCTTCATCTTCCTCTTTCCCCTCCTCTAAACTTCCCATTTTAGGTACCATATTCTCCTAGTCACTCAAGTACTTTTGCTTCCAGACACCTTTGACATTTCCCTCTCTCTTTTACTCCCATGAGCCAATCATTTAATGGTAATAATGATGTTATTATTAATAATAATAGTAACAATAAAGGTTAACATTTACATACCACTTACTCTGTGGCAGACACTATAATAAGTACTTTACAAGTGTCTTATTTGAGTCTCCTAACAACCCTGGGAGGTAGGTGCTATTATTAATCCCATTTTACAAATGAGGAAACTGAGGCAAACACAGGTTAAGTAACTTGCCCAGGGTCACACAGCTTGTAGGCATCTGAGGGTAGATTTAATTTCTGGTCCTCCTGACCCCAGGCCCAGCATTCTATCTACTGAACCACCTAGAGGTATTGTTGATCTTCCCTCCACATCTCACATCTGTCTGGTTTTCCCAGCTCCCACGGCCATCAGACTAGTTCTGTGCTTCATCCCTTCCTGCATGTAGACTCTTGTAATAGGCTCTCATATGAAGTTCCCTTCTTGCACTCTCTAATTTACACCTTCTTCCCCCCACCCCCGTCCATTGTAATGCCATGCACCAGCAGATTCCCAAAAGAATGCTCCTATGAACAGCTTTTAGAGTTCGGATTATACAATATAGTGAACACTCTGTTTATTCCATTACAAATCAAGGCAAACATTCACGATATATAACAATATAATATTCACAACATTACATCTTATCACAATAAATGGCCACACAGTTTTCACTACGGTGGCCACTACAATACAATACTCAAACTTCCACTCATGGGGCAAATCAATAATTAATTATTCAATCAATTTACAATGGAATAATCAAACTTCCACTCATGGGGCAACCATTAACTTAATCAGTCACTAATCTAGATTCACAATTACTAAATACCATTAATCACAAATACAGTCATTAGAAAAACCACACAAACCCTCCACCCCTCGGTGTCCAG
>CM053587.1:187672129-187700370 GCA_028646515.1 Pseudochirops corinnae
GTTTGCCATTTCCTTCTCCAGATCATTTTACAGAGGAGGAAACTGAGGCAAACAGGGTTAAGTGACTTACCCAGGGTTACACAGCTAATAAGTGTCGGAAGTCAGATTTAAACTCTTGTCTTCCTAATTCTGGGTCCAGTGTTCTATCCACTGTGCCACCTAGTTGCTCCTAATGGTTATTATAATTAATATTATTAATGAATGAGAAGCAGCATGACCCGGAGCTAGGAAGATCTGATTTCAAGTCTATGCCTGTGTGGTCATGGGAAGTAAATCAGCCTCTCAGTGCTTTAGATGCCATTATGACTGCCAGTTACAGACAAGTTGCTCTCTATAGCAGTGCAGGGAGATCCCATATTGCACCAAAGGTGTCAAACTCACTGCCTAAGAGCCTCAAGCTGCCTGCAAAATTCCCCAACCAGATTAAAATATAATTGGAAAATGTTTAAAAACTAAACAAAAATGGAATGTAATGTTCATTACTGTTTTCTGAGTCATATCTTGCCACAGGGTTCTGTTTCTATCTGGGTATAACACCACTGCTCTACATTGAAGAATTTATAGGTCAGAACTAAAGAAAATTAATGAAGTATTGAAGTATTATTAGTTAAATATTTAAATGATTGCACAGTGTAACTGGCATGGTGTCTTTGCACGTAGTTGTCACTTTAAAAGGGATTGTTGGGTGGATAAATGAAAGCAGCCTTGAGCTTGCATAAACACAGCAATGACACAATTACATCTGGTCACACATGCACACTTCACAATCAGCTTTGTTTCTGCACAGGAGCTCTGAGTATTTTCAGAGTCTATGCAAGATTAGACATTGCTACTTGAAGGAGGAGATTAACCTTGAACTGCTGAAAAGAAACTGGGGTGCTGGATCCACTTGGAAACCCACAGTAAAACTCCTATGATACCTGTACTAACTTCAAAGCAGCATTCCTATAGAACAAACATGGGGAGGGTGGGGGGAGGGGGGCATGCCAGAGAAAGGACTTCCATTGAAATAACAGGGGAAATTCGTTTAGAGTCTCAGGGCTGCTAAAAGCATCATAAAGGTTTGAGACTCTAAAACAGGCCAGATAGCTTTGGTCAAGGAGATTCTCCAAAGTCACGCAGAGGCACTCAATCTATCAAACACATATAAATATTTTCTTTCTTTCCAGTTCTAAAACAGACCCCGATGCTTAAGTCCAAGAGATCCATGGTTCGTTGCTTATTTTAATCTTCCTGCTAATGAATAACTCCTTTTGACTTATACCTAAATAGTCAAACATGTAACTTAAAGGACACAAAATTGATTTACTAGCCCATTCTCATTAAACACACACACACACACACACACACACACACACACACACACATGCTTTTATGCCATTGCATTTTGAGGATCATTTTATTTGAAGCACCAATCCATATAGAGATTCTCACATCTGTAAGGAATCTAGGCTATAGAGAACTTAAATCTCTGGGTTAGCACCAGGGTCCCCCAATTTCTAGCCATGGGTATTTTCCACTAGATGCTCTCCCTCCCCCAAACGGCTAGTCTTCCAAACAAATGTGTCTGTGGAGGGGGTTAAGTAACTTGCCCAGGGTTACACAGCTAATAAGTGTAGGAAGCCAGATTTAAACTCTTATCTTCCTAATTCTGGGTCCAGTGTTCTATCCACTGTGCCACCTAGTTGCCCCTAATGGTTATTATAATTAATTAATATTATTAATGAATGAGAAGCAGCATGACCCAGAGCCAGAAAGATCTAATTTCAAGTCTATGCCTGTGTGGTCATGGGAAGTAAATCAGCCTCTCAGTGCTTTAGATGCCCATTCATATTTATATTGTCAGTTTCTTCCCAAATCTCTTATCAAAAGTCAGATCTTTGTTGAATTCATAACTTGATTCTATTCAAGGAAAAAAGCTGTGTCAACACTATGAGCCTGGCTATTCAGAAATTGTTTCTCACCAGTTTATTACTCTCTCTGTTCCTAGAGAAGGAAAATCAAGTCATTGTCAATTCTTTTTCTTGAGGAAACAAGGCACATTATGAAGCCCTTTAAAAACACTTTGTTTTCACCAAGCATATGTGATATGATCAAAGAAGAAGGGAGTTCACATCTTTCCCAGGGCGACTGCCTCAATGGAAAGGTGATCTTTATTGGTTACTGTCCTATGATCTTGGACTCCCATTTAGGGACACAGTTGCCTTTGTAGCGGCACTAACCTGGGAGTCATAGGATCTAGGTTCTAATCTCACATCTGACAAGTACAACCTGTGGGATCTTGGCCAGTCACTTACCCTTCTTGTGCCTCAACTGTATGTAATAGAAGGGGATTCCTCTCTCAACTCGCTTCCAGCTCTAGAATTTCACAGTAGAATTGAGCCCTGTATATGAATAGGTCCAGGATCTGAATCCTAATGTGGGAATTCCTTCCCATCTGCAATTTAGTAAATCAAATATTCTTAACCTGAGGTCTGTGAACTTGATTTTTAAATTCTTTATTTATTTCATTTTATTTTATTTTTATTTATTTAATTTAATTTATTTTATTTTAAATTTTTAATATTTTTATAACCATAGCATTTAGCACAATGCTTGGCACATAGTCAGTATTTAATAAATGCTAGTTGACTGTTGTAATGTAAATGGTTTCCCTTGCAATATTTATTTTATTTTGTGCCTTTTAAAACAGTATTCTTGGAAGGGGTTCATGGGCTTCTCCAGATTGTCAAAAAAAGGTGTGTAATATACACACATAAAAGAACCCTTGTAGTAATCTTTTTATTTTTATTTTTGGAGGGGGGAAGGCAGGGCAATAGGAATTAAGTGACTTGCCCAAGGTCACACAGCTAATTAAGTGTCGGGTGTCTGAGGCCATATTTGAACTCAGGTCCTCCTGACTTCAGGGTCGCTGCTCTATTCACTAAACCGCCAAGCTGCCCCACTAAACCACAGTAATAATCTTAAAGTGAGGAGTCTGAGACTTGTCCTGTGTCACACAAGGAGGATTTGAACCCAGGTGTCTTTGGCTTCAGGCCCAACATTGGGACACTGGCTTTCCCTTTGTTTTGTCCTATAAAAGCTCCAAATCTCCCTAACAATGCATGCCAGAGTATTTGCTCTCTCTGTATTTTGCCTACAAAGGCATTTTAAAAAATTTGTTTTGTGCAGAGCAGGGCAGAGCAGTATTGTGTTGGTGGCCGTATCAGCAGCAGCAGATAAGCTAATCTTTCACTGGGCTGACCACAGCGTTTAACACACAGACCGTGAAACAGGTTATTCAGCTGGCCTCTAGCAGGAATGAGGCCTGACTTGTGGCCCTCCTGACCTCCCACATCCTTATCTCCCATAGACCTGTTGAGGTTCCAACGTCAGTGACTGGCCCTGTGCTCAGCAGCACTTTATAGACTTAGGGGGAGAAAAAGTCCAGATACAGTGCAGAGGCTAAGGATTTGAAGTTTTGGGGGTGTGTATTTTGGCTGGTCCCAGCCCAGATTTCTCAAGATCAGTAAACACATCCATAGCCAGTACTCCAGGGCTATCCCTCTTCAGCTGTTACCATATAATCCATCTGGCCCAACATTCCACTGGTGGGCTGCTGCTTCTGCTGTTGGGCCCAGCCTGCATTTCAGATGGTCTCATGAAAACAGGCTGGGAGCCCTGGAGAGGGCACTTCTGGCCCTACTGTGGTCATGCTCAAACCAGCTGAGAGTGAGGCAGGTGAAAATTGTGGGAGTCACATGATGTAATCCTGCATCCAGAGGCCTAGAAGGTGTGTGTACTCAGATAGATGCTTTTGCATGAATTTCTCCCAGAGATGAAGGGAATCTGAGTTACTGAGGAGGACAAGGGAAGAGGAACTCTCACCAAAGGGAAATAGAACTGCTGTTCTCGTAAAATATTTGTAATTCAGAAAGAATTAGCCCACTCTGAAACATACTGGCTCTGTGACCCTGGGCAAGTCAATTAAATTCTCCATGTTTTGGGTTACTTTCTAAGACTCAGAGAAGATGTTGATTTGCATTGGTAGAGGGAGATTCTTCTTATGGGAGTTCTCTATGCCTTTGCCAAAGAAATCTCAGATCTTTTTATCTAATTCAAGAAGGAACCAGGAGGGTAACATTTTTTGAATGTTGCTTAAATGTCTCTGGTCTCCAATAATCTATACCAATGATAAATTCACAGATAAAATGTTAAGGCACTGTGCCATTTCCTTGATATAGTGCCCAGGGTCTAAGTACCCTTTCCCAAATGAGAAAACTATATAAATAACATTTGGGAAGGGCTACTCACAATTTTAATTTAGTAGAGAGGGATTAAGGAAGCCAGGTGATTAGAGCTAGTAAGGAGGGTGGGGAAAGATGGATGGGGTGAGGAGGGGGTGGAGAAAGATGCTTTCTGAATCACTGAGCCACGACCAAAACCGAAGGGGCAGCTGACTGTGGAAGCTGCCACAGAATTCCTGAGAGCAGCTGAGACAGCTGGGGAGAAGGTCTGGGACCTTCAATTTGGACTCAGTTAAACTCTTTAAGTGGGCAATGTTTAGCTCCAAGGAAAGAGTGCAAACACGTAAGAAACAAGTTGGGTTTACAGGCACTAGGGCAATACTGAAAGAACACTGGATTTGGAGAGCCTGGGTTCAAATTCCAGCCCTGCCACTAACTACCTGTGTAACTTCAGGCAGGTCACTTCACTATTCTGCCTCAGTTACCTTAACTGTGAAGTGAGGGATTTGAACTAAATGGCATCTAACAGCTCTTCTAACTCTAAATCTAGGTTCCTATGTACACCCACACCCACACATCCACACTACCTTGCCTAACCAATCATTTAATCAAGCAATTTCAGGGAAATCAGGCAAAAGAAATCAGTCTACTGGTAGACTGGCTGTGTGTGTGTGTGTGTGTGTGTGTGTGTGTGTGTGTGTGTGTGTGTGTGTTGATGGCCATTGTTAGACTCTCCTTTGCTTTCCGGTCATTTCCCTTTACCCATTAGAATTCCTTGTTTCCTCCAAAGCTCAGCTCAGACACCATCTCCTCCATAAAGTCCTTCTTGATTCACACTCTAAACTCCTATTGCTTCTCTCTAAAAAAAAATTGCCTTGTTTATTTCATATTTAATTATTTTTCATATTTAAGTATGTATACTTGTATTCCCCTAGAACCAAGACATGCAACTCTGAACATGTTCCATGGGATGCTTCCCTTTGAATTTGGATGCTTACCCTCCTGAGTCTTCACTTCTCCCCACAGTTCCCAGAGAAAAATATTTCTTTTTCTAAGATTTGTAGAAATAAATCCAAGCAAAGGAGCAGATGGTATCAGAAGGTCTAATAGCTGGTACTAGGTACACAGTTAGGGTGCTATGCTGCAAATATATACAGTATAGTATAGTGTATACAGTATCAGACTTGGAGTGAGAAAGATCTGGATTCAAATTCTGCCTCAGATACTGCCTAGCTTTATGACACTGGGTAAGCCCCTTAAATTCTGTCCTTTATTTTTCTGTTCTGTAAAATGACAGTCTCCACAGCCCATTCCAAGAGAAGAAAGGGGAGGAAAGAAAATCCTTAGAGCCAAGAGTTTGAATGTCTACTTCATGGAAAAGTAAGGATTTGAGAATCATAAACATAGAGGTGATAATTAAATCCATAAGATCTAATGAAGTCACCAACTGAAGTTGTGTAGAATGAGAAGAAAAGAGGGCACAGGACAGAGTCCTGTGAGAAACCAATGATTAGTGGGCATGATCTGGATGAAGATCCAGCAAAGGAGAATGAGGAACAGTCAGATAGGTAGGAAGAAGAGCCAGGAGAGTGTTGCCCTGAAAACCAAGAAAGAAGAGAATATCAGGAAGAGGGAGGACAGCGTGACTAGGTGGCACAGTGAACAGAGCACTGGCCCTGGAGTCAGGAGGACCTGAGTTCAAATCCAGCCTCAGACACTTAATACTTACTAGCTGTATGACCTTGGTCAAGTCACTTACCCTCAGCTGCCCTGCCTTCCCCCCTCCAAAAAAGACAAAAAAAGAAGAGGGAAGAGAAGGACAAAGTTATTGTCCCAGGGTCTTACTTTTGTGCCTGTGACTTTTTCCATTCCTATTCATTTGCATAGAAGACACAGAGAAACCTAGTGTTGATAAACTGGGTCTGGAAGAGGCAAATCCAGAGAGTCTTTGGCAGTTTTCTGGAAGCATACCTACCTCTAATCTGATGCTAATCACATGCAAGTTAGCATTCAGAAATTAAGCAGGGGGCCATAAGGAATTTCTAACATTTAGTCAGTGAGTTCTCTGACAGTGATTCTGCTTTTGGTGAGAAGGCAGGAGGGATTTAAAAGAGGTTTTATGAAGAAAATGTTTTATTGCAACTTTTTTGGCTATTATATTCCATAAAATGCTTTTGCTTTAAACTGAATGCGACTTCTGGCTGTCTTTAAAAAGTAAATACACAGGCGCAGCTAGGTGGTGCAGTGAATAGAACACCAGCCCTGGAGTCAGGAGGACCTGAGTTCAAATCCAGCCTCAGATACTTGACACACTTACTAGCCATGTGACTTTGGGCAAGTCACTTAACCCCAATAGCCCTCCAAAAAAAAAGACAGGCAAAAAAGAAATAAAAAGTAAATCCACTGATGTGGGCTTATGAGCTATGGTTTTGAGGGAATGTGTAACATTGTTTCAGTGTTCATTAAACTATGATTGCCACAATTCATTCTATTCACATGGTTTGTGGTTTCTATGACCTTTACTGCTTTATATATGGATATGTTTACTTCTTATAATTCTGTAATAATGTTATACTTCCTTAGATGGATGTAAATTAATTGATAGTTTGCACACACATATATAGGCATACAAATATGTATATACATATATAATATAAACTGTATATGTATATGCATATCTATCTATCTATATACAGAGAGAGAAATTAATTGATAAGGCCTTTCTTTCCTTTTTAGGATCTTTCTGGTTTTTTTTTTTCCTCTTTTCCCTATAGATTCTGAGTTAGTAGTCATATATAGAATCTCGGGGGATAGGACTATAAACACTTCATAAAAGGGTTTTTTATCTTCACTTGATAAAATAAACCAAAACCAACAACCTGGCACTGATAGGCAATTTTTGCCTGTTTCAGAGGCAAGACTCCCAAAGAAGACTCATGCCCATCTTAATTGGCCACTATACAATATATATCCTGCTATTTTTACCCTGGAAACTAGCCCAGAACATCACCACCTGTTTCTCCAATTATAAGTTCATAGATGTGCCCACATGGGCCCAAATAGTCCTGTAGTATCTAGCATCATGGAGAAGAGCCTCCACATCCTCCTTGCTAGCTAACCTTGAATACATTGGAAAACAATCAAATCCCATAGGCTTATTTCCCTCAATCAATTACTATGAGCAAAGATTACATAGCATAGATATAGAAACAGAATAGATAATAACTTATAGATAATAACCACTCATAACTATCATGGAACCACCCAAAAGAAGGGACCATCCCTTCTAATATGCATCAAAAATGGGAATTTCGCTATAAAAGTGGGAAACCATTTCTGGAGATAGCCCACCACCTCTCTTCTGGATGCAAATGCATCCCCCTCCTACCCTTAGCTTGCTGTAAAGAATATCCTTTAATAAATCTCTTTTAAACACAAGTCTTTTGTAGGTTTTATCCTCTTCCTTTCCCTACAGTAATGACTGAACTACCACATATTCACTCTTCCAAAGAGATCTTTGACATGAAAAGGAAGAATGGAAATGTGTTGGAGAAACTAATCGAGGTATTTTAAAAGTCTTGGAACTCACAGAGAGCTATCATTTAAATTGCTGCACTAAAGAGCCCCTAGTTTACCACAAATGACTATGGCAACCTTGTAGGACAAATTTAACATGCAAAGTAGGGGTTTCCCCCAGGTGCCACGTTATGATGAAAGAGGAACAAAATTCTGATGTCTGGTAAATTTAAGCAGAAACTGAAACTTTCCCCAACTTTAGCTGCTGCACAAAAATGAAATTTTGTTGGTGAAGGATCCTACAAGAAGACCTTTAAAAAAAATGATGCTAGAGCTCTGACTCCTAAGGCATTACAGAAGAAAGAAGAGACGAAAATACTATTTGCCTGACGAATGTAAAACTAATGATGAGACACTCACCACTATCTATATATTCAAATTCATGGTCTGTTTCTTGGTGTTTTGTTCTGATGAGCATGACAGAAGCACCCTGGGAAAAGAACTCGTTCAGAGGATCCATCTTTTCTGAATTGTTGGTCATGTACCTCTGCTAAGACTTCGTGGGGGCCTTAAAGGGTTTACTTTACTTTAAATGGCAGAAGGGAAAAGAGACAAGTTAGAAGTCATGTTGGGACTCTGCCTTCAAATAAGAAAAGCACTTTGCTAGACATTGGCACTATAAAGACAAAAATGAAACAGTTCTTAATCTCAAAGGGCTTAAATATGTAACATGGTTGACTCTGGCCCAACTCTTTGAGGGTCAGACCTGTTAACATCTTCCCCTGAGTTTTCTCCAGTACCCTGAAATGTTCTGTGTATCTCTTTTCTCTGTTATTGGCTCAAGCCCCTACCAGTTAATGTTCTCCTTATTTTTAGCAAGTCAATATCTAAAACTCCTTCTCCAATTAAGCAAACATTGGAAAGCTTTTACAAAAGAATATTTATTTCAAAGACTTAGTGAGAACAACTCTATAAACACTCTCCCCAACGCCTTGGGGAGTATAATATCTCTCTCTCCCTCTCTCTCTCTCTCCCTCTCTCTCTTTCTCTCTCTCTCTCTCTCTCTCTCTCTCTCTCTCTCTCTCTCTCTCTCTCACACACACACACACACACACACACACACACACACACACACCCCACACACATTACTATCTTGCTCTCTGAGGACAGGGATAAGGCTCAAAACTTATCTCAGTTCCTACATAGCATTGCTTTCATCAAGTTCACACCCAAAGGTAGCATCATTAAGGCTTCTGCTGGCCTGGAATCCTGAAGCTCACTCCAGATGATCAGTCTGTGCTCCTAGAAACCTCATTGCTGGCGTGGTTACAACACCCAGCCTGAATTCCTGAAGTCCCAGATTCCTGAGGATCTCTTCCCCAGCCTTTGAGCCTCCCAAGGTTGGAGGTCCCACTACCCACTCCTAGAATAGAAAAGAATGAACAGAACGGGCCAAGGACCCAGGCTGATTTCTTTTCTTCCCTTTTTTTTTTTTAGGTTATACACATACAATTATGTTAAACACATTTCCACATTAGTCATGTTGTGAAAGAAGAATCAGAACAAAAGGAGAAAACCGTGAGAAAGAAAAAACAAAAGTGAAAATACTATGCTTAGATCTGCATTTAGATGCCATAGTTCTTTCTCTGGATGGGGTTAGCGTTTTCCATCACAAGTCTTTTGGAATTGTCTTGGATCATTGTATTGCTCAAAAGAGCTAAGTCTGTCATAATTAGTCATCACATGATGTGGCTGTCCAGGCCAATTCCTTGGGGGCCATATGGCTTTGGGCAGTGAGCATGGGGAGAGAAGGTAACATTAGGCCTTCCCTTTACTACATGGCATCACTAGACCTGAGTGAAAGAGTCACTTCACTCCCCCACATGAAAATACAACAAAAAGAGAAAGCCAGAGCTGACTCAGGTCCTTTTGAAGACCTCAGCAGTTCTGGCTACGTAGTCAATGGAAAAAAGATTCCTCCCAATTCCATGGTATGCCACCTGAAACCAATTACAGAATATACCCATATTCACTTTCCTCTCACATCATAATGATTCTAGCAAACTGGGGTCTGCACATGTGCCAGACTCCACACATGCTGTAGAGGGAGGTGACACTCATAGACAACACGTTATATGCAAAATGATTTCAGATGGAAGACACTAGCCAGCTCTGGGTTCAACTTCTCCCTCTTGAGACTTTGCTACACTGTACCTTAAGCTTCCTTCTCACCGTGCAACATCCATTGGTCCTGAGAGTCCCTTCTCCCACTGATGAGCTCCTCATGGAATCTCCATTTTGAAGAATCCTCTCTTTATTCCTCTCCTAGCTCTGCTTCTGATTCTCTGGATTTCGCCTCTCCGTACAGACACCTTCCCCTGCCTCCCCTCCCCTGTTAAAACGTATCCTCCTTGAAGGGAGGGACTATCCTGCTTTTTTCTTTTATTTCTTCCTCCAGCACTTAGCCCAGTGCCTGACACCTAGCAAGTATGTACTAGATGCTTGTTAACTGCTGACTGACTGTCTATGAGGGGAGCAGGGAAGTTGTTATGCTGGAGATGGTGTTTGAGCCGAGCTCTGGAGGAAATCAGGGATTCTAAAAGGTAGCAGTGAGAAGGTAGAGCATGCCAAGCATGGAAGACAGCAAGTGCAAAGGCACAGAGATGGGAGATAGTGTCTGTGTTTGAGGAACAACAACAAGGCCAGTTTAGTTGAAGAGGACTTAAAATATCCACACAGAACTGCATAGTCTAGGGCTTGGAAATCCACTAAAAAAAGATTAGAATGGCTAAGGAAGTGCTCAAGAAAAGAATCCTTGTCAGTATACAAGGTGTCCCTAAAGTCTGGACACATAGGAAATCTCATTATGTATATTTTCAAGAAATGAATGAAATTTTCTTTTTTTGGGGGGGGGGAAGGGGGAAAAGCAAGGCAACTCAGTTAAGTGACTTATGCAAGATCACCCAACTAGTAAGTATGTCAAGTGTCTGAGGCCGGATTTGAGCTCAGGTCCTCCTGACTCTAGGGTCGGTGCTCTTATTCTCTGTGCCACCTAGCTGCCCCTATGATTGAAAATTTTTTTTGGCTTTTTGGAGGGGGAAGACAGGGCAGTTGGGGTTAAGTGACTTGTCCAAGTTTACATGGCTAGTTATTTTGTGTGTCAAGTGTCTGAGGCCACATTTGACCTCAGATCCTCCTGGCTCCAGGGCCAGTGCTCTATTCACTGTGCCACTTAGCTGTCCCACGAATGAAACTTTCAACAACATTTTATTTAATTAGCATAAATTAGATTTCATAGGAAGACATAGGAGACACATAGGAAATATCATCAATTAATTAAATTAAATTAATCTCATTAATATGGAAAATAGTCCCCAGTGGTTAACGACAGCTTTTATTCCATATGAAATTGTCATGGCTAAAATTTGTGCTAATTTAATAAAATGTTGCTGAAAATTTCATTCATTTCGTTTCTTGAAAATGTGCATAGTTAATGATATTTCCTATGTGTCCAGACTTTAGGGACACCCTGTAGATCTACTCCTCTCTCATGAAAACCTCATCATGGAGATGTAAGGGGCTGGAAGGATCTGCCTGGAACAGGATAAGCTTTACCCAGAGTTCATCACATTTCCATGCTTTGACCTTGCAGGACTTTCACAGAGAAGCCAAGCCAGCCGTTAGACAATGACTAGAATCAAGGCAGAGTACTCTTCAAAATTCGATTCTGGACCATCCAATCATGTAGCAGAGTGATGATGGCTTGCCACCATTGCTCACCTGAAGATTACAAGTTGATGGGAGAGATGGGTGGGGAACAGAGGAGAATTATTGACCAAGTTATATGAGAGAAGGATACACTGGCACTTGCCAGAGGGACAGAGAGAAATTGGTGCAATAACCTTAGTCCTATCTGGAATTCCTTTGCTACTATCCCCACCCCCTCCATTTCTGGAGCAGGGAAACTGTTTTCCCTTTACCTGTCTGCATTTCCTCTTTCCATCTAATCCCGTGGGTAGGGGGATATGGAAGGTACAGAAAAGTTTCTCTTGCCCGTCTTGGCTGCCAGCCAAAACAAGTTGGCATTTGAAGTTTACTTCTTCAATTGCTTGTTTTCATTTCAATGCTATTTTCAGTAGTTATTTCAAATTAAGTGGTCATCTGCTAAGAGTTTATTAGACCGTGGATACTTGGAACATAATAGAGAAAAGGGGAAGTCAAAGCCCAGTGAGAAGAGGAGATTAAAAATTTTTTTTTTAACAACACAGTCTTTAAGGAGGTAGAATCAACAAGAGAGAGTGAATTCATCAACAAAAATAGTTTTCCAGAGTGTCTATGCATAAGCATATGCTGAGGTCATAGACCTTTTCCTTTTGACAGGGAAATAGAGAAACTGATAAATGAGTTAAAAAGCCACAGGGTACAAAGCTTGGGACTGTTTTTATCTGAGAGCATCTTAGCACTGCAGAAGCAGCTAAAGTTTGTTTATCCTGCTGCTAGACTCAGTGGACATTGAGGCTCCTGAATGCATAGATGTATGCATGTACATGCCCATGCACATACACCCCCCCCCCCAAAAAAAGGGTCCTCGTTTCTCCTGGATTCCCACTCCCATTTGACATATAAGTCACTGTGCCATATGGGGCATTTGCAATGTTATGTATATAGCAAGGAACATCCAAAAAAGCATCTAATTAATCACAACTGAATTGTACATGTTATAAACATTAAAAATTTGCTACAAGCAATCAAAGAGATACTGTCTTAAACTACTTAAAATTATCATTTGATATCTGAAGTTTTGATGTTGTTCAGTTAATTCAACCAACATTTGTAAACTGGCTTCTAAGTCAGCCTTTGTACTAGATATTGGAGATACAGAGACAGAAAACATCCCAGGGCATCCTATATCTTTGTTAAAAGCAATTAGATGAAAAAAAAAAACTATTAAACTCAGCTCAATTTATTCACCCAACTCCCAACAAAAGGCATTTGTATGTTAGGACTTCGAAAAATTACAAAAATTTAGAGACTGACAATGGACAATTGCTGTAGACTTTAATAAAGTATGAAAGCAAACATGGAGAAATACTCGGAATTTCTAACTCCAAAGAAACAGACAGTTCATTTAGCAGCTATCTCCACTTTACAATCTCGCAGGCAGCTGGAAAGGACAAAAACCTAGCTACAAAAGGCTCTAATTCGTATTCATCTCAAACTCCATTGGATTGCATTTTCATTTCATCACTTTGGGCAAGTTCTGTTTTGTGCACCAAAAAAAGAAGGATGAATCATTCAGGTCATGCCCTTCCTAGGGACAAAACAGCCTGAAGGTCTCTTTTGGCCTGAAATACTGATTCCATGAGCTAGCAGAGACTTACTCAATGTTTGCTAAGTTGAAATGAACACCTACTTCATTCAGGTTTTTCAAAGTCCATAGAATGAGAAGGGACCAGATAAAACATTGCACAATTCTGCTGTTGAAGAAGGCAGTTGGAGCAGATTTCTGTGAAAGTTACTGTTTTCAGTACCCGTCTTTGAGTAGTATCTCAAAAGCCATTGTCTGAAATGGATTCGAAGTAACAGTTAGAGGAAGGCCCATTCTTTTTGTTGTCTTTGCAGAACTGAATACATTTTTTTAGAAAGCAGAGGTGGAAATATAGACTCAATTCTGGCAGAGATGTAGACGCTAGATCACCGACACAAAACAGATCAAAGCAAGAAGGAAGAGCAGAGTTAGGCCTGTTAGAGGAGAATGCTAGGGGGAAGGTATACCTGTATTTGCAACAAAGTTTTCATGAAAGGAGTCACGTTATCAAATAAACTATTAATCAAGCAGTATTCCATAAAACCAAACACAAACACAACAGCAAATTAAGAGAGCAAATTAACAAGTGACATTTATATAGAATGTTAAGGTTTTCCAAGTACTTTACATACATTGTCACATTTTGTCCTTGCAATGATCCTGTGAGGAAAGAACCACAAGAATTATACCCATTTACAGAAATAACGGGGAACTAGCCAGTGAGCCCAGCACTGGTGAGCAGGCATCAGTGTGCTAAGCTGATGCAAGTTCCTGAGGCTGGGGAGCCTGATTCTGGGAGAATTGTAATGATATGTTATTGGAGGGATTTGTAGCATGTGCAGAAATGCTGCAACTGGTTCTGTTCTGCCAGCCACATAGTGAATCAGAGCCTTTTTGATTGGCTGTAGAGTCAGAACTATGGGGCATTCAAAAAGCATTAGTCTTTTGGAAATTGTCTCTTATCTTTAGTTACTTCTTTCTGCTGTCAGTATTTTAGTGATAGTGAGAAACGATCCTGTAAGGCAAAGAGGCCTTGGGCTCTCCTATCTGAGGCTGACATGTGGCCTATGGTGATGGATATCCATTCTTTCCCTCAGCATTTGTTCTTTCATTTTAGGTGGAGATTGAAGCCTATAACCTTGTGAGTTTTTGAAAGGTGTGGAAGTGGAGCGCATGAACGGTTTTGAAGCAAGCTGATCATCATTGAGTCCCAGAAGAGCCATCTTCAGGTCCAAGACCAGCAGTTAGCAGAGACAAAGACATCCGGATATGAACTTGGTGGGGATAATGCATATAAAAATTATGTGAAGTCTGAGCCCTCTTTTCCTAAAGACCAACATTATAAAAGTTAGTGTGCCCCCACAGTGTTGGGGGAAATGTTTGTACTTCTGTTCTTACTATTTCTGTGAAGTAAATATTTCTTAGTAAAAGCTATTTAATACTAAATAGTTAAGTGTGACTGGGGTACCAGTCAATGGATGGCTAACAATGGAGGGAACCATGCTAGAATGGGGGCTTGAGCTGACAGAATTAGAGAAAAGCTACCCTAATCCCTCAGGTATACACTTAGAGCCCTGGGAGGGCAGGGAGGATGTGGCCAACTTGACTGTAGGAAAGTGAGGCCAGGGAAACTCACTACGCAGATACAGAAAGGAGAAGAGAGGACAGGACAGGACAGGACAGGAGAGACAGAGACAGAGACAGAGAGAGACAGAGAGAGAGAATGACTCAATGCCTAGAAGTCATAAGGAAGCAAATTTGGTGTAAATATAAGGAAGAGCTTTATTAATCCTGGAAAAAGGTGACTCAGAGAACATCAATAACTACCAACTTTTATGCTTACTCAACCATCTATAGAAAACAGTATAAGAGTCATCTATTTATGAATGGAAGCCATCCCCTAGTAGGGAATAAGCAAGCTTTTAAAAGTGAGATTCAATAGTGGAACCACATCTTTATCACTTGATAATTGTATCAGCAATACAGTATTCACAATGCCTACAGTAACTATAAATATGCTGATATGGCTATTAATCACAAAATGTAACAGGCTGTCTACATAAGAAATATAGCTAGAGCATTCATTTAAATACCAGAAAACCGAGTCCCAAAACCAGAAAGTCAAAGCCAACATAGTAGTTATAAAGTTGGCACAGGTAGTTAAAGTATTAAACACCCACATTCTCAAGCCTTCAAAACAGGCCAGGCTACCTCAGGCAAAGATCCTCCTCTCCTCACTCACGCAACTGCTCAGCATCCAGGTAGCTTGCTCCCAGCAGCTCTGGCCCCCCACAGTTCTCGTCCCTTGCAGTCCTCAGCAGGAGTCCTTAGCAGAGATTCTGGCTGGCTCAAAGAAAAAGGAGTTCACACTGCAACCGCAGCCGCTGTCTCTGCCACTGCTTCCAGTCAGCACCACACGGAGACTAGCTTGGTTCTGGCGTTCTCTTGCTCCACCCCTTCCTGCTACGTCAGCAAGTTCAAGGGGCATGGAAGATCTTCAAATCCAAATATCGTTACAGTAATTAACTAAAAGAGTAAAGAATGTGAGATCTCATTGCATTTACTGTTTGTTGATTATGAAAAATCATTTGATCTAGAAGGAGAAAACACAGCCTAACAGGTTCTTTTACAACAAAGTGACTCTCATTCACACATCACAATCATTCAAAATTTCTTGAAAAATATTACCAAAATATCTCTGATTAATGAATGACTCTCTGATAATAAACAGGCAAAGGATAAAATAAGGAAACGAATATTTGCCAGTTGCTCATCACTGTGACAAAGGAGCTAACATAGAATTTAGGTTGAAAGGAATTCATTACTTTTTTGGTGAATTATGAGATCCTCCAGTTATTCCTATTTGTACATAGTAATTTTACAGATTGAACCAGCCGCAATTTTGGAACTTCCTCGAAGAGATTTTGCTTTTATTGTTGTCATTCAGTTGTTTCAGTTGTGTCCAACTTGTTGTGACCCCATTTGGGGTTTTCTTGGCAAAGATACTGGAATGGTTTGCCATTCTCTTCTCCAGCTCATTTTACAGAGGAGGAAATTGAGGGTTAAGTGACTTGTCCAGGGTCACACAACTAGTGAGTATCTAAGATCAGATTTGAACTCAGGTCTTCCTGACTCCAGGCACAGGGCTCTATCTTCTGTACTACCTAGTTGCTCTGAGAGAGATCTATAATGACAAAAAGGATTTTGGCCTGACCATCCAAATAGAAAGAACAAGTGGATGAAAATGTCTATTGTCTAGATTTCGACATGTATTTTGAGGGGCAAACTATAGAACTTGTTCATCAGTATATTCACTGAAAACAAATAGTGCAGATGGACAGTGAATTGGGCCCAGAGTTGGACAGAAGTAGGAAATATCAAATATCATCAAAAATCATTTAGGATTCTAAGTTTCCCATGAAAGGAAAGGCTGATATTTTCAATACCAACATTGTACTGATGTTGCTACATGATAACAAGATGTGGAATTATAATTATCAGTAGAATTAAAGACGAATCACACAAAAAGAAAGGGAGAGTCTCATGATAGGTGTTAGAAAGCTACAACATATAACCAGTGAAGAACTCCAAAGAACGGGAGTAAAAGATATCCTCAGAGAGGGAGAGAATATGGACTTGTCCCATCATGAAAGTGAATTATAACAGGTTGTCATGGGAATCTGAAGATCTTTCCTGCCCCTCGGCCCTTTGCTAAGGTGGCTCCATGACTCTGAGAACCGTCCCCTATTTGAAAGTATACTCTGACCCCTGATAGGCTGGATGTGGTCATGTGGAGCCTGGGGCGGGAGGCTTGTTCTTCGGGAATGCCAGAGCCTTATAGCTTTGTGATTGAGCAGTGGGTCAAGAGGGCTGTGACGTTCTCAGAGCCAGGAGAAAGCTATATATATGCCCTGATGTGAGGTTTTGCTTTGGGGCTCACTTTGAGAAGAGTTGTGTGGTTTGGCCAGACAAGACTCTGGGAAGCCGTTGAGCCTCCCAGCTTTGAAAAACCCGGATGTTGGTGCTTCCCTCTCTGGTAACTGAATAGGTAACTGATGTAATGGTCAGGTGCTGGAAGCCGTCTGCTGATCTGTTTTTTCTGTTTGTTTGTAACTTGTGTTTGCATTCTCTGAAGTTCAGGGTGCTGACTCTTCCCCCTGAACTAGGTAAATGATATGTGTTTGATTAAAATGAGACTGTTAACCCATTTTGAATTGCTTTCCTTTAGAAAAGCAGATCTAAGAACCTGTGCTAGCAGCCATCCTGGGTATGCTAGGGTGCTTGCTGATACACAGGTAGATAGCCAACTGCTCATGACATCAGGAGGAAGTAAGGAAGCCCTCACTTCTGTAGACCACAGAGGTGAACTGATGGGAAGATTTGTATAACAGTGGGACAAAATGGAGGGTGGAGCCAAGATTCTCCTCCAAACAACTTTAAAATAACTCCTCAAATCAAAATTTGGAGTATCAGAGCCAACAAAAGGTCAGAGTGAGACACTTTTCTAGGCCAAGTCAACTTAGGAGATTGACAGAAGAGGTCTGTGACACTAGGGGAAAATAATGTTATTGAAGCATTTTTTAAATGAATCAAAGATAACAAAAGGAAGTTCATGAGGGAAATAGAAGCAGGACAACATTGAAAGTAACATGTTGAATGTATTTAAACTTTTTTTAAAAGCAAACAATAAGTACAGCTTTAATGTGGCACATATAGTTTTCTGTTCTGCTATGGGTATGAAAATGTTCTTTTTGTGTTCACATCAAGAACAAAAAAAATCTTTAAAAAAAAGAATATGAACTTCTTGAAGGCAGGGACTATTTTGTATTTGTTTTCGTGTCTGTATTGCTAAAGCACAGTGATGAAAACATAGTAGGTACAACAATAAATGCCTTCTAAATTGAAACTTAAAAAAAAGAAAGGGATTACAAAAGACCCTTTGCTGGCTCTGGGTGCAGCTGGCAGTGATTAGTAATGCTATTTCCCATTCACAGTTCTAGGTCTAAGTTCCAAGGTGGAGAGGAGTACTTGTGGTAGGTCATAAGGGAGCAGGGCTCTGGTACAGTTCCAAGGCAGAGAAGAGCACTAACATTTGCAGATGCAAGGAAGCAGTGCCCTTCCTGGATAAACACCAGACTGCTGACCAGGAGAGCAGTGACCACACTTCTCCCCAAATCATACCACCTTGGAAGAACCAAAAACTTGTAGATCCCCAGAACTAGCTTTGAAAACAGCAGCACAAAAAAGTCTGAAGTTTAAGATAGTATCTTCTGTAAAGTCAGTCACAAGCAGCTCTCCTGAGGACTGCTGCTGTGAATAACTTTAAGGATCTAATCACATAGTATAGTGAACTCTCTATTTATTCAGCAAAAAACTAAAGCAAAACATTCAAGAAACCAAAACACAACATTCACAACAATATAACATAACAACTTATTACTAAGGTGGCTACATGATCTTAAACAAGACATATCATTGAGTAAGTCACAATCTCCTCAATCAATATAGTGTTCCCAAGTCAAGTCTTCTTTCATCTTGACTTCAGACTGGCTTCCAATTATCCTTAAGTCAATCATCCTTAAGGGGTAATCATTGCCAAGCCAATCTTCCTTAAAGGGTAGCAGAAAACACAAACACCATCCATCCCTGGGTCACAGTAAGTTACAATATTATCAGTCAGCACTGAGTACTCAAGTAAAGTCTTCTTTCATTTCAACACAAGGCTGACTTCCAAATCCCATGGCTCCTCTTCCATGCTCCCAGTTCTTGTCTGGATTCATCTGACTTTTGCCTGGATTCACAGGTAAGCAGCTCTCCCAGCTCTTGCCTGGATTTTGTCTTCCTCAAAACAGAAACTGCAAAGAGCTTGGAGTTGAATAGTCCCCATGGACTGAGATATAGAACCAGAGCAGAGAGCTGCCTGCATATGATGATGTTAGGCCTATTAAGGGGAGGGAAGGTCTCCAAAATCCCTTAGGCTTTGTAAGGGCAACACAATGTATACTGTTTCCAACAAAGACTTGGGACAGTCAAAGGTGAGGCTCAAAGGCACTTGAATAGCTGAAAAAAGCAACAAAGTACTACTTTGCTTCCCATTACATCTTCTCACCCCTGAATGAGGCAACCCCAACTTTAACATAAAGTTCAAAGTCAAGAAATAGACTGAACAAATGAGCAAACAATAACAATAACAATAACAAAAAAGAACTTGACCATAAAAAAGCTACTATGGTGGCAGGGAAGACCAAGACATAAACTCAGAAGGAGACACGTGAAAACAGATAAAACCAAAACCCCAAAGAAAAATATTAACTGCACCCAACTCCCCCATGAATTCCTGGAAGAATTAAAGAACTAGATAAGAGTTATAGAAGAAAAATTGGGGGAAAGAATGAGAGTGATGCAAGAAAATTATGAAAAGAGAATTAACAAACTTGGTAAAGAGGCACAAAAAATAATGAAGAAAATAACAACTTAAGAAACAGGATAGGTCAAATGGAAAAGGAGGTACAAAAATTTGCTGAAGAACTCCTCAAAAAGCAAAATTGGTCAAACGAAAAAAGAAATACAAAAGGTCACTAAAAAAAAGAATGGGTAAGTGGAAGCTAATGATTCCATGAGACATCAAGAAACAATAAAACAAAACCAAAAGAATAAAAAGGTAGAAGAAAATATGAAATATCTAATTAGAAAAATAACTGGCATAGAAAATAGATTCAGGAGAAATAATTTTAAAATGATTGGACTACATTAAAATCATGACAAAAAAGATGCCTCAACATTGTATTTCAAGAAATTATAAAGGAAAACTGCCCCAATATCTTAGTTCCAGAGGGCAAAAGAGAAATTGAGAGAATCCACTGATCACTCCCAGAAAGAGATCCCAAAATGAAAATTCTGAGGAATAACAAATTCTAGAACTCCAAGATTAAGTAGTCAGAAAGAAATAATTCAAATATTGTGGAGCCATAGTCAAGATCACACAAAACCAAGAATAATGTACTCAATATTTGAGGAGTGAAGGGAATGGACATTTAATGAAATAGAAAACGTTCAAGTATTCCTGATGAAAAGACCAGAGCTGAATAGAAATTTGACATTCAAACACATTTCAAGAGAAGCATAAAAAGGTAAACATGAAAGAGTAATTATAAGAGACTTAATAATAAAGCCAAACTCTTTACATTCCTATATGGGAAGATGATACTTGTTACTCCTAAGAACTTTCTTATTCTTATTCTTATTCTTACTGAGAACCATAACATATAATAATTAGTTGAAGGAAGTGGAAATGTTTAGCTCAGATAGGGGATTCCATTTGAGGAAGTGCCCATATCAGCCATGCTCACTTCTAACCCAATTCCTGGCTCTCTAGACCTTTCCACCTTGTTCCTGAGTGAGTACTACCCCCTTCATACTTTTCAGTTTCTTTTTATGTGCTATCTTTCCTTATTAAAATGTCAACTTGTGGAGGGCAGGCATTGTCTTTTTGCTTATATTTGTATTCTCAGCATTAAGTACAGTTTCTGGAACATAGTAAGGGATTAATAAATACTTTATCTAGTTTAACTAGATGAACTTGTTCATTTGACCCTACAGGGTATAATTAGGAGCAAGGTATAGAAAAATTTCCAATGTTTTCCCCCTCATTTGAGTTCTTCAAGTGGAGGCTAGGTGCCCACTCTGGGGAGATATTATTCAAGGTATTCTTAACTGAGTATGGTTGGTCTAGACTCTAGAAGACTTCTGAGTTTTCTCCCAACTTGGAGATTCTGTGATTTTATATCTTCTCTCCAATCTCTAGTTTCTTTCTTGAGATTTATAAATTCATAAAATTTTTGAGCTAGAGGGACCTTAAAGGTCACCTCCTCCAACTCCCTTATTTTTAAAATGAGGAAACTTGGATGATTGAAAATTATACAAAATCATATTTACAGGATTTGTATAAAATTCTCTCATTGTTAAGCTATTTTTCCTTATATCTTTTTTAAATGGGCCTCTTTGCAATTTACATCAATTGTTCCCAATTCTGTCCTCTAGGGTCAAGAAAAACAAGTCTAATCACTCTCCCACATATCCTTGAAGTCTGCTTAAGTCTTCTCTTCTCCAAGTGGAACACTTTCATTTCTTTCAATTGATGGTTCCATGTCATAAACACAATGACCTTCGACATCTCTGACACCCAAAATTGAACACAAAATTCCTCTTATTTAACAAGCACAGGATTCTTAACAAGGGCATAACTATCTTTAACCTAAAATCAGGAAAAATAAACCAACAGAGATAGAAGTAACAGCAGAAACATGCACTCTTGGCTTCCATTCAAGTCAATATGAGAAAGGGCTATAAGTCATTCCCCCATTCAGAGGCCCACTGTAGTCATTCTCCAAATTGTTCAGTTTTCCAGATGTCTCCAAAGCTAGCAAAGACACAGCTGATTAAGACTCCTATTTTGAACTAAATTGCATTTCTCTTTCCAAATTATACAACCAAAGTTACTCAAGTGACTAAAGTAAATTGGATTGTCATATTAACCAACCAGCAAAAATTATAGATTATATTATTTGGGGCAGAAAAAAGGATTAGTCATTAGAATATACTATTGGATGCCTACTCAAATAAAAGAGGGAGCTAGAAAATCCCAGATTTGGGCTCTGTCATAATGACTACAACCTGCAAACTATATCAGGACTTATTAAAGGAGGTATAGCATATGTGTATAGGGTGACGTACTAGAAGTCATCAATAAGATAACACACACACACATATACACACATAATCTCTGGACAAAATCATATCTCTTCTTTATGTTTGCACCAGATGTATGGGATAGATGGAGAAACAAATTAACATCAAAAGGTTCCACTGACTGATATTCTTGGGAAAGAGTTGCTTCTAAATGAGTTTAAATCCATAAGCTTTCAAAATTTGGAAGTCAGTCTACTTCATTGCTCTCATCAAATAGTTATAAATGGTAAAATGCTTCACTTGAGGAAGAAAAAAACTAATGAAGAAAAATAGAAAGGCTCTAGGGGAACCAATGGTTTGTATATCTTCAGATTAGACATTTTATTGTAACATTTGAATTCTTTACCGTCACTAAAAACTTTTGAAATTTTAGAAATTGATAGTTAATAAGTCAGATTGCCTGAAAACTCCATTGGAATTTGAAAAAAAAAATAGTTGCCAAGTCCCAAGGCCCAAAATATGTTGTGTCGGAATTATACAAACTTCTATAGAAATTTTATAGAATCACAGAGTAGGAAGGAACCTCAGAGGCCATTTAGTCCAACCCATAGGTACCCAAGAATAGCCATTACACACATACCTTACAAGTGTTCAGAGAGGCTTTGATTAAAGAATTCCAGGGAAGAGGGACCTACTCTTTCCTGAGGTAGCCTATTTCACTTTTCCACAACTCTCATTATTAAGTAGCATTTTCTTATAACATTTTGAAATGGGTCTCTTTGCAATTTACATCATTTGCTTCCAATTCTGTCCTCTAGGACCAAGTAAAACAAATCTAATCCCTCTCCTACATATCCTTGAAGACTGCTTAACTCTTCTCTTTTCTGGATCGAACACCTTTGGTTCCTTCAATTGATGGTCCTATGTCATAAACTCAAAGATCTTCAACATCCTGGTTGCCCTTTTCTGGCACTCAGAACTGAACACAAAATTCCTCTTATTTAATAAGAACAGAATTTTTAACAAGGGCATAGCTATCTCAAATATTCCTTCACCCCAAATCAGGAAAATGAGACCTACAGAGATAGAAGCAAGAGTAAAATCATGTACTCTTGGTTTCCATTCAACTCCAGGTGAGAGAAGGCTAGAGGTCATTCCCCTCCCCCCCCCAGAGGTCCACTGCAGTCATTCTTTTCGGTTCTACCTCCTTCTAGAACACCAGCCAGGAAGGAAAGACCAGTAAAATTTATGTCTGGTGAGTGCCATTTGAATTCTGCTGGGTATGTGTTGGTAAACAACTGGCTTTCCAGAAAACCAGGACACATTTGTAGCGTTTGCCAGTTTCTAAGGTGTATAAATTCACACCAAAATTTAACAACCAGTTCTTAAGTGCCTATAGGAACTGTCTCTAGCACATATCTGAATGTATCTCAGTTCTGGATCCCACAGCCATCTACAGCCTATCTCTTCATTATGAGGTTACCAGACCAGAATCAGGTATAGAATATCTGCTACATGTACCAATTCAGGGAACAAATCCCTTCCATATGTCATAATACTTATCCAGGGTCTCAAACATCTTCCATGTGGTGATCACATCAGCTGAGCACTTCACCAGTCCTATCCCAATCCCTTATATAAAGGATAAGCCTAAAATAAGCCTCATGGAATTCCAGGATTAGAAGTGAATTTTTGAAGTGGTTTTGCCCATTCCCTGCCTCCCTTTACAACATCGTATCAGATAAATCATGTCTAACAGAATGTAACTTTTGCCTCTTCTCAAAGACCTTTAAAAAACCCACAAACAAACTTAAAGTTTTAAAAATTAATGTTAAGAATTGTTTTTATATGCAACTAGGAAATAAGATATATAAGCAGTGGGGCATAGAAATCTATCTTACTCTACAAGAAAGTAAGGGGGAGGGGGATAAGAGAAGAGGGGTAGGTGATAGAACGGAGGGCAGACTAGGGGAAGGGGTAATCAGAATGCATGCCATCTTGGGGTGGGGAAGGAGAGAGATGGGGTGAAAATTTGGAACTCAAAATCTTATGGAAATTAATATTGAAAACTAAAAATAAATTAAAATAAAAAATTTTAAAAAGAAAAAACCCACAAACAAACCAGAATTCTACAACTATCATCAATAGCCAAATCAAATGTTTGGAAAATATTAACGAGTTCTTCCTTAGAGTAACCCTAACACATTCGTTGCTGCTCCTTGTATCCATTTATTCTTGTTCTCACTTCAGCAAAGGCTGATAAAAAGCTGATTGCCTTCCCTTTGAAGACAGCACTATATTTACAGTTCTTGGAAATCACCATGCAGGTGCCTCTTAGCCTTCTCACCCAGCTAAACAATCCCGGTTCCTTTAACCTCTCATTTTATGTCTTTATTATGCTACTCTTTAATCATCTTTGACTTTCCTTTGAACAATCTCCAAGTTCTCTACATGCCTTATAATTTAACTTATGGTGTGAAGATCAAAATAGAAGTAAATGAAAAAGATCCCTGGAAACGATGGCTTCTGCCATCTTACTCCTACAGGACTGCTCCCAGGCCACTGGAAACGACCTATTTGTTCACTAAAGTTATATAACCCACAGAGTGTGTGACTCTTGGTCAGATAACCAGAACCTATAAAGCAGAGACTAGAGTGTATTTTAAGAAAAAAATCACCCTCCCCCAATAGGTCTCCTCAAGTGGTGTCTGACAAAGCAAAATGAAATACCTCTGCTCCTCCAGGCCTTAGGGAGGGTATATTCTCCTCCTGAGAAGAATACTTACTTCTGGATTTACTGAAGGCTCTTTGTGTAATGCTTTGCAAGCTACCAGTGTCATGTTTTGTTTTTGTTTTTGTTTTTGTTTTTTGAGGGGAGAAGACAAGGCAATAGGGGGCAAGTGACTTGCCCAAGGTCACACAGCTAGTTAAGTGTCAAGTGTCTGAGACCAGATTTGCACTTAGGTTCTTCTAACTCCAGGGCCGGTGCTCTAATCACTGTGCCACCTACTTGCCCCCATCAGTGTTGTTTTGGAAAGAACAGCCATCAAGAACTTTGAATTAAAATCATCCTTTGCTTATATAACTGGACTTGGAATCAGACATCCCAAATTACAAAATGGACATAAGTTGTATACTTTAAAATTCAGAGACTACAAGGGGTTTCCTCATATATGAGTCTAACAGAGTATAATAATAGAGCACACCCTTACTAGAGGGTAAGGGCCATGTCTAATTTACCCTTGTATTTGTATCAGTACCTAATAAAACGCATTGCACAGAGTAGATGCTTTAAAAACATTTTTCTTTTTTTAATCCAGAGGGCCATCTCCAGTCATCTTCATCTATAGCTCACCACTGAACCCAGATGGCTCCAGAGGAGAAAGTGAGGCTGGTGACTTTGTACAGCCCTGCCTCACTTATATCTAATTCATTTACATGTCATGGCATCACCTCCCCAATGTCACGGCCCTCCTCAAGAGTGAAGGACAAATGACAACAAACCTTTTAATGAATGAATGAGCGAATGAAGTACAGTAGATATATTAAACAAACAAGACTATCTTCATAAACCTTATGAATACACAGATGGTTGAACAGATGTTTGTTGACTGACTAAATAACTATTGCCTAGGAAAAAGAAATGTCTTGAGAATTAAACTATGTCCAGACTAACTTTTAGCTCCTTGGTGGAAGTCCACTAGGAATGGTGATATTTTCCATACATGTTGCAATAACAAAGAAATGTGATAGGAATGTGGGAAAAAGAAGTCCCTGAAGGGCACCTTTCCTTCTCCCAATCCCAATGAATTAGGGTCTAGTCTAGTCAAAATGATTGTGGGTGACACAGATCTCAGGAGCCAAAGAAAGAAAGTGTTATACTTGGAATCAAGAGACTTGAGTTTTTGTCCCACCTCTACTACTAACCAGTAGTATTGAAGAGGTGCTGAATGGCCTATGCAATATATTTTGGGGTAACTTTATGATATTATTAATTCAGTTTTGTGTTAAGTTGTAAAAGCCACATTTCTTAACTGTTTCTCCCCTTCCCCCAGCTGTACTGTGTCTTTCTCTACCCCAGCCTAGAGGTATTTCCTCTCAAACCATTAACTCTTCATTCAAGGCTACTTCCTTTTGTCCTAGCAAACTAAACCCATTCACTTGCAAATCAGGATGGGTACATCTCATTTAACTTGACCTCAAATCTGACAGCTGGTCGACCATATGACATTTCAGGGCTCAAACCACACCCCCTGCCCCTTCCCTCCTGCTGTTTGTCCCAGTGTATTATGGGTAAAACACATGCGCAGTTGATGTCAAGGGTGCATGTCCCTTTAAGTATTAACCACTCCCTGGTCCCTCCCTGACTCCACCTTTGTACACCTCATTAGCCTAATGAACTTATGATTGACAGCCGTATGTCTTAAAAACTGTGTTTCGCTTCCTGCTCTTGGCCGATGGCCCTTTCTAGCTTTTTCTCATTCTAGCAAGCCATCTGCCCGCTGCAGGGCGTCACACTTCCAGACTTTCTCTGACTCCCCCCTGCTTGCACCTTGCCAGCTTTTCCTAGCCAGGTTTCCTCACCCTACCCCTTTTTGTCCTGTGAATCAATAAACTTTTGTAAATCTGCCAAAAGACAGCTGAGCCTGTAATTCTTTTCAGACGCAAACCTAGAAAGGATTTCTCATTAGAAATCCCCCAAAACCTATCCCTCATCAGTATGACTTTTCATATATCTGAGACTCAATTTTAATACCATGTTATAAACATTTATTAAACATACTAAGTTTAAGGCTATATGATAGACATTAGGGTCACAAAGATTTTTTAAATAACAAAGTCTCTGCCCTCAAGGAAATTACATTTTATTGAGGGAGGAGGATAAAGATTTAGGTGCTAGGGAAATGTAATGTTAAGGGAATTTGAAGATCTCCCCTGCCCCCTTAATAGGCACAGAGAGCCCTGGTCCAGAACTATAATCAGGCTCAGGCCTACGGGGAGTTTCCAATTAAGTACTGGGACACAGGAATTTTCAAGCTCCTTGGCACTCAGACAATCAGTTGCTGAGTCTTTGTTATATATTCTGGGAGGTTGATGTGTTGCGTTGGGAGTTTGCTTGTGAGAAAGTTCATTTGATTCCCTGGTTGAGATTCTGAGTAGTCGTATATTCGGTTCTCCCAACTGCTCAGGTGTAAAGGCTCCCTTGATCCAGTGGTGTATATAAAGTATATAGCAATATTGCTTTGATTCAGAGAGGCAGAGCACTGTCTGTTGGTCTTTATGCTAATTTCTCTGCTCATATTTTCTCTGACGTTCAGGGTGCTGACCCTGAACTAGTGAATGTATTTAAAAGTGGGATTGCTAACCCCTTCTTGAGCAGATCAAAGAACCTGAGCTAGCAGCCATCCTGAGTTTGCTAGGGTGCTTGCTGTTACAGGAAGGTATACATATGCACAGGTAAATATAACTTAAGGTAGGGAGTGATTTCAGCAAAGCAGAAGTATTCTAGGGAATTTTGAGAACAGAAATGATATCTTTATCTGAATAGGGATCATGTACTGGGTAGGACCTGAGTTTAATCCTTCAGGATCCTGAGAATCCTGAAGGAGAAAAGGAGGCAATACATTCCAAGGATGGAGGATGACCTGTGTCACAGAGATAAGAAATGGTAGAGTAAGCTCAGGTAACACTTAGGAGTTCCATTTGCCTGAAACATACAGTGCATAGGGGCAAATAACATGAAATAAGACAAATAAGCAAAGGTGGGGGGGATGTTTTTTAATTTTTTTAAAAATTTATTTTTAGTTTTCAAAATTCATTTCCACAAGATTTTGCGTTATAATTTTTTTTCTCCCCAGCTTTCTCCCACCCCCACCCCAAAATGGCAAGCCTACTGAATACCCCTTCCCCCAATCCATTCTCTCTTATATCCTCCCCCCTCAACCCCCCCAACTTTCCAGTAGGGCAAGATGGGTTTCTACACTCCACTACCTGCATATCCCATTTCCCAGTTGCATGTAAAAAACAAATCCTTAAACATTTGTTTTTAAAACTTTGGGTTCCAGAATTTTTTTCCTTTATTATCTCCTCACCAACACCGACTGGGAAGATAAGCAATCCAATATAGATTGTACATGTGTAGTTACCCACATCATTTCCATAGTAGTTATGTTGTAAAAGACTTACTATATTTCCCTCCATCCTATCCTGCCCCCCCCCACTTATTCTATTTTCTCCTTTGACCCTATCCTTTTTCAAAAAGGTTTGCTTCTAACTACCCTCTCCCCCAATCTTCCCTCTCTTCTATCTTCCCTGCTCTTATCCCCTACCCTGCTATTTTCCTGTAGAGTAAGATACCCAATTGAGGGTGTATGTTATTCCCTCCTTAGGCCAAATTCAATGACAATCAGGTTGTCCCATTCCCTTTCACCTTCCTGCTCTTCCCCTCCATTGTAACAGTTTTCTCTTGCCTCTTTTACATGAGATAATTTACCCTAATCTAT
>CM053587.1:187700870-187736157 GCA_028646515.1 Pseudochirops corinnae
GGTCTCGGGTTCTAGAATATCTGGGCAATTCTCCCTGAGAATTTGTTGAAAGATGCTTTCTAAGTTCTGTTTTTGATCATGGCTTTCTGGTAGTCCAATAATTTTTAAGTTGTCTCTCCTGGATCTGTTTTCCAGGTCAGCCTCCACTACTTCTCAATGTCTGTCCAAGTTCATGTTCATTGTTTCCATGATACCATCTATCCATCTCATCATCTGCTTTTTTTTTTTTTTTGCCTTCCATCTTATTTTTTTCCATCCCTTTTCTTTTTTTGCCTTCAATCATCCCCAACAGTAAGGTCTTTTCCAATGAGTCTTCTCATCATGTGGCAAAAGTATTTAAATTGCAGTTTCAGTATTTAACCTTCTAGTGAATCATCTGAATTAATTTCTGTAAGTAGTAACTGATTTGACCTCCTTGTTGTCTCTCCAGAATCACAATTCAAAAGCATCAATTCTGCAGTGCCCAGCTTTCCTTATAGTCTAACTCTCACAGCTATACATTCCATTGGGGAAAAAAAAACATAGCTTTGATTGTGTGGATCTTTGTTAGCAAGGTGATGTCTCTGATTTTTAGTATGGTGTCCAGATTTACCATAGCTTTCCTTCCAATGAGCGAGTGTCTTTTAATTTCATGACTGCAGTTACCATCTGTAGTGATCTTTGAGCCTAAGGATATGAAATCTGTTACTACATTCATTTCTTCTCCTCTATTTGCCGGGAAATGATGTGACCAGTTACCAAGATCTTTGGTTTGTTTGGTTTTGACATTAAGTTTTAAGCCAGATTTCACACTCTCCTCTTTTGCTCTAATCAAGAGAACATGACAGGATGTAAAATTGATAATTTCTACATTAATTTTATAAAAGGTTTACACAAACAAAACACATGCAGCCAAGATTAGAAGGAAAGAAGAAAATTGGGAGGTAGGATTTTTCAGCAAGTTTTTCTGATAAATTTCTCAAATATATAAAGGAGCCGAATTTTTAAGAATATGAATTATTCCCCATTGATAGATGGTCAAAGGATAGGAACAGGCAGTTTGCAGAAGAAATCATAGCTATTTATAATCATATTTTAAAATGCTCCAAATCAGTATGGATTAGAGAAATGCAAATTAAAACACCCCTGAGGTACCATCTCACACCTATCAGATTGGCTAATATGACAGAAAAAGGAAAATGACAAATGTTGGAAAGGATGTGGGAAAAAAGAGAACACTAATACACTGTTGGTGGAGTTGTGAATTGATCCAGCCATTCCGGAGGGCAATTTGGAACTATACCAAAAGGACAATCAAACTGAGCCTACATGTTGATCTGGCAAAAGCACTACTAGGTCTGTATCCTGAAGAGATAAAAGAAAATGTAAATAGAACAGTTTGTACAAGAAATATTTATAGCAAATTTTTTTGTGGTGCCAAAGAATTGAAAATTAAGGGGATTCCCATCAACTGGGAGATGGCTGAGCAAGGGGTGGTATATGATTGCAATGGAATACTATAGTGTTATAAGAAATGAATAGAAGGATGACTTCTGAAAAACCTAGAAATAGGATCTGAGTTCAAATCTGGCCTCAGACACAATGCAAAAACTAGCCGTGTGACCTCGGGCAAGTCACTTAACCCCAATTGCCCTCCAAAAAGAAAAAAGAAAAACCTGGAAAGACTTTGATGAACTGATGCAGGATGAAGTTAGCAGAACCAGGAGGACACTGTATAATAACAATATTGTATAGTGAATGACTTAGCTATTCTCAGCAATGCAATGATCCAAGATTTAGGGTGAAAAATGCTATCCACCCTCAGAGAAAGAACTGATAGAGTCTGAATACAGATCAAAGCATACTTTTCAAAAATTTTTCTTAGGTATTTTTTGGGGGGGTCAGTCTGTGTTTGCTTTTACAACATGGCTATTGTGGAAATATGTTTTGCATGACTGCACAAGTATAATTGATATCTAATTGTTTGCCATCTCGGGAAGAAGGGTGGGGAGGGAGGAAGGGAGGGAGGGAATTTTGAATTCAAAATTTTAAAAGACAAAAGTTAAAAATTGTTTTTATGTGTAATTTGAAAAATTAAAATATAGACCACCATGGAAAAAAACCCTAAATTTCATTTAATAAATATATTTTGAACAGGAAGATGACTTGGTTAGCTTTGGACCTTAGGAAGATATTTGATACAAAAGGATAGATGATGATGAAATGTACTTCCTTTTTTATGGTGAAAGTTGTTGTTTTGCTTTGCTTAACAGTTGGGGATTTTTTTTATTGCAAGGAAGAATGGGGGAAATGTGTCATATAGCATAAGTTACTGTGCCTATGTAACAAAAATAACACATATAACTGTGTTATGTAAAAAACAAAATGGCTTCCATTTACCAACTTCTTCCCATATCCAACCTGGAGAAGTCAGTGGAAGACCAACCATAGAAAAAGAGCTCTGTATATCCTCTTCCTTAGTACCTATTCAGAGGAGTAGTCAGGTAACCAAGAACAAGCACTCTTAGACTTTGCACTGCAACACCACACTATGGAGACTGTTAACAATACAATCAATGTCACACTTCCAATAAAAAATATCAATATGAAAGAGTAGAGGAGTCCAACTTTCCCATATGCACCCCCCAGCAAATGTCTCAGTAGAACCCCAGATAAGGCAAGAATGAAGAAAACAGAACTCCTCCATCCAGTCCAGAATTGCATAAAAAGACAGCCATATGACAGTAGAGATTCGGGGTGACATACTGGAGAAGCCAAAACAACCCAAATAAAGGACATTAAGCCTAAATGTTGAGAGCGAGGCACACTGGGAAAAATAAGAACAAACATAAGGAAACATCAATTACAATGAAAAAATACCAGTTAGGAAAGAGAGAGATAGGAAAAAGCAGGAAGGGGAATTGGAGAGAGAGCAGAGAGTTAGGGAAGGAATAGTCATAAACAAAACAAATGTCATTTTCAGAGATTAGGTCATAAAAGTCGAATTAAAAAGAGAAACAGAAAGTGTAAGAGCCTGGGATTGGTATCTAGGCTTAATGAAGAAAGGAGGGGCAGCAGATATTCAGGAACTAATCACTTGCATTAAAGATTATTAGTATTGGCTAGGTACTGTTTCTTCACTTCATTCTTTTTTTTTAAATTTTTTTTATTTACTTATTTACTTTTAATTTACAAGATTCAGTTCCACAATCACTTGAGTTTCAGATTTTCTCCCCTCCCTTCCCCCCCCCACCATGGTGGCATGCAATCATGTATAGGATCTGCAAATACTTTCACATTGTACAATAGTTTGGTCATATAGAAGGGTTGTAACTAATGAGTCTTCACTTCATTCTTCTTTTCAAAGAGTGGGTGGAGGGGGAAAAGAAAGGGAAAAGTATGAGTATATGATGGATGGGAATATGTAATTTAAAAATCATAGCTAGTTATGTGAATGGTATTACATCACCCACAAAATGGAAGAAAGTAACAGAATGGTTCACAGAAAGCATAATCCAACAATATTACAAGGAACACACTTGAAAAATATTCACACATAATTTAAATGAGGAACTAGGAGAGAATATATTATGCTTCATGTGAATTTTAGAAAATAGAAGTAGCAATTATGATTTCAGACAAGACCATAATAAAAGTCAATATGGTTAAAAGATATAAGCAGGGATAATATTAATACTTAATACAAAGGTAGTAAGCATCTAATGGCATAGCATCTACATACTTAAGGGAGAGTGGAATTAAAGTGAGAAAAAAATAGCAAACTATGAGTTGGGAACCTCAATCTGCCCCTTTAAGAACTTGACAAATCTAACAAAAAGATAACTAAGAAAGAAATTAAATACATGAATAGGATTTTTAAAAAATTAGATATAATATGTTTCTGGCAATTACTGATGCCAGATAGAAACAATTTGCATTATTTATTAGCTGTGCATGAAACAATTACAAAAATTGACCATGTGTTTGTGTAATGATAAGGGAATTTGAAGATCTTCCCTGTCCCTTAATGGGCCTCACTTGAAGTCCAACAAGGGAAGCTTGCTTAAGGGAGGCTTGTTTTTCAGGAGGGCACACACCTTTTGTTATTTTGTAATTAGGCAGTGGGTCACGAAGGTTGTGATGTCCTCTGACCCTGGAGAAGACTATATATATATATATATATATATGTATGTAATGGTCAGACAGCTAGAAGCCCTGTCTGTTGGCCTGTTGAATTGTGTTAAATTGTGTTATTTTCTCTGTCTGTATTTCTTGTCTGTTTGTAATTTCTGTTTATATTTTCTGAAGTTCAGGGTGCTGACTTTTTCCCTTGAACTAAGTAAATGATATGTATGTTTGATTAAAGTAAGACTGTTAAGCCTTTTTTGAGTTGCTTTCCTTTAGAAAAGCAGATCAAAGAATCTGTGCTAGCAGCCTTCTTAGGTATGCTAGTGTATGCTAGTGTGTTTGCTGCTACAGTTTTTGTATAAAAATCTCATAAACAAATGCAGAAATATTGAACAAATCCTTTACTGAACACAAGGCAATAAAGCTTTAAATCAACAAAGGACATTTTAAAGAAGGATTAAAACTTGAATACTAAATAATTTAATAAATAAATAATGACAAATAAATACTATATAATTTAATCATAAAAAATTGATGAGTCTTCCCCAATTGATAAATGGTCAAAGAATATAAAAAGGCAGTTTTCAGAGGTAGAAATTAAAGATATCTATAAGCATATGAAAAAATGCTCTAAATCACTATTGATTAGAGAAATAAAGATCAAAACAACTCTGAGGTACCACATCTCACTGTTCAAATTGGCCAAGATAACAAAACAAGAAAATGAAAAATGGTGGAGAGGATGTGGAAAAATTGGAACACTAATGCATTGTTGGTGGAGTTGTGAATTGATCTAACTGTTCTGGAGAGCAATCTGGAACTATGCCCAAAAGGCTACAAAAAAAGTGATACCCAGCAATACCACTTCTAGGGCTATATTCCAAAGAGCTCATAGAAGTGGGAGAAAGACCTGTATGTACAAAAATATTTATAGCAGCCCTTTTTGTGGTGGCAAAGAATTGAAAATCAAGGGGATGCCCATCAGTTGGGGAATAGTTAAACAAGTTGTGGTATATTAATGTAATGGAATACTACTGTGCTCTAAGAAATGAGGAGCAGATGGACTTCATAATAACCTGGAGAGACTTATATAAACTGATATTGAATGAGGAGAGCAGAATGAGGAAAACTTTGTACACAATTACAGACACATCGTATCTGTGACAACTAACTTTGATAGACTGGGCTCCTTTCAGCAATGCAAGGTTATAAGACAAATCCAAAAGACTCATGATGGAAAGGGATATCCACATCCTGAGAAGGAACTACAGAGTCTGAGTGCGGATTGAAGCAAACTACTTGCTCGCTCTCATGTTTTGTTTTGTTTTGTTCCTTTTTTCTTGTTGCTCACTCCATTGGTTAAAATCCTTCTTGACAACTTGACTAATGTTTAATCTGAAGGTATTTGTAGAACCTTTATCTGATTGCATGCTGCCATGGGGGGTGGAGAGGGGAGGAACGAGAGGGCAGGGGAGAAAATTTGGAGCTCAAGGGATTGTGGAACTGAATGTTGTAAATTAAAAGTATATAAATAAATTTTTAAAAAATTTATGAGTCAAAAGTTTAAAACCAAAAATAGAGAATTTGTCAAATATGAAGCACAAATACAGGTAATTATTACCAACTATTTTGCCTAATTATGTCACAACAAAACTGATAATATAAATAAAATGGATGAAATTTTACAAAAGTTAAAAATCTATATTTTAATAGAACAAAAATTGGGGAACTTAACCCAATCCAGGGATGAGGATGGGGGTGAAGAATGTACAAGCTAAAAAAGAACTCCAAAGAAAAACAGTTCCCAACATCAGATGGCTTGACAAGTGATTTCTATGAAACATTGAAAGAAAAATTAATTCCAATGTTACATAAATTCTTTTCAAAAAAAAGAGGGGGGGGGAGAGAAGGATTCTCTCCAGCTCCTTCTATGGGAAAAATATGCTCTTTAAATGGCCTCTGACATCCTGCCAGCTCGAGTTCTATAGTGCTATGATCCTAATTAATGTTGACCCAAAAATACTGAATAAAATATTATGAAAGAGGCTATAATAACACATTTAAAAGATTTTATACTATAACCAGGCTGGATTTATACTTGGAATGCAGAGTCTGTTCAATATTAAGAAAACAATAACATAATACTGTTAATAACCAAACAAAATAAACATTTCTATTGTATTAATAGATGCAGAAAAGGCTTTTGACAAAAAGCAATATTCCTTTATGCTAAAATATTAACAATAATAGGAAATAAAAGGATCACTCCTTAATATGGTAGACAGACCTATCTCAAACTAAGACTTAGCATTATCTTTAATGGAGAAGTGCTGGAGGCTTTTCTATAAGATTTGAGTAAATTTGATATAGTTCTAGAAAGTGCTGCCTATTGCAATAAGAAAAAGAAATCGAAGGTATAAGTATAGGCAAAGAGGAAACAAAATGATCACACTTCACAGGTGATATGATTGTTTGCTTAGAAAACTATAAAGATCCAACTAAAGAATTAAATGAAATAATAACTTGGGTATTTGAACTTATGACTTCTTGACTCCAGGCCTAGCACTCTATCCAGTCCATGACTTTGCTTCCTTCACAGAAATATAGACTTAAATAAATGCAGCAATATTAACTATTCGTGGTTGCACTGTGCCAACATAATAAAAATGGTAATCTTGCATAAATTAATTTACAATTTAGTTCCATACCAGACTAAGGGTTACTTCCCAGAGCTAGAAATAATAATAACAACAAAATTCATCTGAAGGAACAAAACATCTAGTAGCCCAAGGGAAATAATGAAAAGGGTGGGAGCTCTTTAACCTCAGCACCAGTGGCGGTGTGTCTCCTTTGTGATCATGGCAAAAATCAAGGCCAGGGATCTTTGTGGGAAGAAGAAGGAGGAGCTACTCAAACAGTTAGATGATTTAAAGGTGGAACTTTCCCAACTGAGAGTGGCCAAGGTCACTGGAGGAGCTGCATCCAAGTTATCTAAGATCTGAGTCGTTCGAAAATTTATTGCCAGAGTTCTGACTGTCATCAACCAGACACAGAAAGAGAATCTCAGGAAATTCTATAAGGGCAAGAAATACAAGCCTCTGGACCTTCGGCCCAAGAAGACTTGTGCCATGCGCTGCAGGCTTAATAAGCATGAAGAAAGCCTGAAGACCAAAAAACAGTGGAGGAAGGAATGCCTGTACCCCCTTCAGAAATTTGCTCTTAAGGCATAATTTGTTAAGGTGCTCAATAAAAAGACAAATTGTTATAAAAAAAAAAAAGGGTGAGAAAAGGGAGGGGACCTAGTAATATCATTTCTCTAATTATACTTCAAAGAAATAAACATGAAATCTATCTGGTACTGTCAAAAAAATTTTTAATGATCAATGTAACATATTAAGTATATAAGATCCAAAGATAATCAAACATAGTTGCATAATCAACCTTAAAACTCCAGCTATTGGGATAAGAGCCTATTATCTAAGGAAAATTTCTGGGGAAACTGGAAAGCAGTTTAACAGAAATTACAGTTAGACCAACACCTCACGTTATCTACCACAATAACTTTCAAATGAAAACATGACTTAGAAGATACAAAATGTCAAATCATAAGCAAATTAGAGGAGCAGAGAAGAAGATCCTTTTTACAATTGTGAACAGGGGAATAACTCTTGACTGAACAAGAGATAGAGAGAAGTAGTGATGGACAATTTTGATTACATAAAATTGAATGGGGGCTTTTTTTTTTGGACAAATAAATCCAGTGCAACTAAGATTAGAAGAAATAACAATTGGAGAAAAAAGAAACCTTACAGCAAATTTCTCTGATAAAAGATATCCAAGTTATATAGGGAATTGATTCAAATACATATGAATAATAGTCATTCCTTAATAGATAAATGGTTAAAGGATATGAAAAGGTAGTTCTTAAAAGAAGAAAAACAAATTATCAACAAACATGTGAAAAAAATACTCCAAATTACTGAAAGAGGCAAACAGAAAGACAGAGACACATTAAAATAACATTAAAATATTTTACTTCACATCCATTAGATTGGCAAAAATAACTCAAAATGGATAATGCTAATTTTTGAAGGGGTTCTGGGAGGGGAAATAAACACATACATACATGTGCACATTAACACACTGCTATTGGAGCTGTGAATTGATCTAACCTTTTTGGAAAGCAATTTTCAGCTATACCCCCAATGTTGCAAAGCTGTTAAGATTCATTTATCCACCAATAACATTACTAGGCATGTGCCTTCAAAAAGACTGAAGAGAGAGGAAAACAACCTATGGGCACAAAAATATTTATAATAGTACTTTTTTGTAGGTAAAGAATTGGAAATATAATGAATATCCATCAATTGCAGAATAGTTGAAAAATAAGTGTGTGAATATAATGGAATATTACGCATCTTACAAAATAGCAAAGGGGATTTAGGGAATCCTAGGAGAATTTCAATGAATTGATTCAGAGTTAAGAGAATATGACCTTTGGTGTCCACTCCAGTCCACCTTAGGGCCATAAGCCTGGGTCACTACAGTCAACTCCTTCTCATAAGGTGCTGCCTATCCTACTCTTCTACCATAAGTGAGAGGGGGAATACTGCTTACCTCTCACCCTGGTGGAGTCCTGCTCCAGAATCTTCTCCATTGCTAGACTTTCCTAATGATAGACTCCTATCTCCTTGTTTCCCATAGCCTTCTCCAGTATAAGTAAGTAGCTCTGGCCTCCTGCCTGGCTTCCATATCTCCATCTGTTCCTGTCTGCTGTGAAATGGGCCTCATTGGGTCTTCCAGGATACAACATTTCTATCTACAAGGAGGCTAAACCTCAAGGGAGGACCTCAAACTATCTAATCTTGTTTCCCTCAGTGAACTTTGCTCTGAACACTTGAGCTCTACCTGGATTCATTACTTAATATCATACTTATATCCGCTTATATTCACCCCAACCCAGTGATCTCAAACCCCAGGTATCTGATGTACAACAAACTCTTTTTTCTGTCATCAACTTATTATTCTCTTGGGCAAATCCACCTTAGTCCTAATGCCTCTGCAACATCTCACTCCAGATCTACCTGCATCATCCACTGTGACTTATGCAATGCCTATTCCATAATTAACAGATTGCTTTCATCTAAATATTTTTTCTTACTCCTTCTATCTTCTAGCCCTCACTGTGATGTGTACTCCAGATTATACCATTTCCCTTACCACCCTTTCCATTACTACTTCATTTTTTCTCATATCTCCCAAATCATATGGAGGATTCCAAGTATTCCTAGCTCTCCATTGGTACTTCCAGACCCTCCCTCAAACACCTTCATTAATCACTCTTTCCTTTTGAGCAGGAGAAGTTAACATTATCTAAATTTATCATTCAACCCAAATCCTGGAAAATATTATTTCTACATTCTTAGCACATTGTCCCTCCTTAATTAATGAGTTAAATTCCTGGCTCACAATCTTTCTCTCTCTCCCCCCTGCATCTCCTGTCCTTGTATTAAGGGACTTTGAGGGGCAGAGCCAATATGGTGGAAAGGAAGCAGAAACTTTTCTAAGCTCCTCCATGAATTCTGTCACTAAACTTTAAAAAGTGAATCTGAATGGATTTTAGAGTTACAGAACTCATTGGGAGATTGAGTGTGGCAAATTCCCAGCCCAGGAAAGTGCCCACATAGGTCTGGGCAGGGAAAGCATGGAGCATACGGGGGCTGCACCAGCATGGACCTGAGAGCAGAGTGAGAAGGAGCCCCAGCCAGTAGACTCACCCATCCCAAGGGTAATTCTCAGCTGTCTCACCCCAGGATGAAGGATTGGTCAGAACTGGGTAAGAGAAAGTGCAGGGCCCATAGCAGTGACAGCAGCTTCTCCTGGGGCTATCAGCCCACAGCCTGGATGTTTAAAAATCACCTACCTGAACTTCCAGGAGCCAAGATGGTGGAATAAACCCTAGTTGCTCCAATTTCCCCTCCCTGACCCAAAAAAAACAGATATAAATGTCCCCCCTCCCCAGAGTAAAATGCTGAAATAGTAGAAACAGCCTCAGGCTTGGGTATCACTGAGGAAGGGTGTAACTGAGGCATTATGGAGTCTGAAGTGAAGGGCTGAAGGTATCTCAACAAGCCCCACCTCAGCTGACCAGCAGGAGCTCCCAAAGCTCAGGGGGGTGGAACCAACAAGCACTAACAGCAGAAGCCAAGGTGTGCCTTATCAGCACCAGGGGAATCTGTAGACACCAGTGCTGCTGGCCACCAGCTACTGAGCCTGTTTGAGCTGTAGGCCAGAGGCTCAGAGGTGGAAACCTGAAGTGGTCAGACCACCCCTCCCCCACAGGTTACTCTGTGAGCCTCAGGGTAACTCAAGGGAAACACTGAGAGTCCTGGCCTTGGCCTCAGTCTAGACATCCAGAGGCTACAGCACACAAAGTTAACAACCAAACCTCTACCTCCCAGCCTGAAAAGCATGATACATCTGTACCCCAGAAGCAGATATCTACTCTAAAAATTCAGGACATAGGCAATCACAATGGGCAAGAAATTTCTGTGAAATCAAGAACAATACAATCCTATTATAGTGAGCAAGAACAACCAAATTCAGAGGACAATATGTACTCTATACTCACACCAGAGACCACAGAAGGAAATATGAACTGCTCTCAAACCCAAAAAGCATTCTTGGAGGAACTCAAGAAGGATTTTTAAAAGCCAAATTAGAGAGGTAGAAGATAAATTTAAATCTACAGTAACCAAATAGGAAAAAAAAAATCTCACTGAAGAAAACAAATCTTTAAAAAGTAAAATTGGTGAACTGGGACAGGAGGTTCAAAATATATTAGGGGACTTTAGTATACATGTTGATACTCCCCAAATACTCTAAATTCTCAATTCCTAAATCTTCTCAACTTCTAAGTTTTCATTTCCATATTCATGAAATCAAAAATTGCTTTATCAGATCATAATCTTTTTTCTGTTCATTTTTGCTGTGTCTTACAACTTGTAATTCTGTTCCTCATATTCACTATTCACCCAGGCCATCGTCACTGCACTGATCATACTCTCCTCCATTACATATATTCACATCATATTTCACAGAGGAAAACTGAAACCATTCTCCCCTCCTCCTCATTTCATTTCACTTATATATTTTCCTTCACTCTTTCCTCATTTATTCCAGACTAAGATGAAAAAGTGGTCCCTCTTGCCAAAACACAACCTTCTACATATGCCCCTGATTCCCTCCTGTCCCAGTTTTCCAGCAAATCTCCCCCACTGTCATTCCCATTCTCTCAATAATCTTCAATTTCTGCCAATTTACTGGATGTTTTCCTACTATATACACATATCCATGCTTCTTCTTTTCTTAAAAACTGTTCATTTGATCTTACCGTCAAAAACAAGGCAACAAATTCTCTTCACTAACATTCCCAGTCGGTATTTTATTTTATCCTTTCTCCCCTAAATTCCTTGACAAAACCATCTGAAATCAACATCTCCACTTCTCTCATTCTTCTAATCCCTCTGCAGTCTGACTTCTGATCTCATCATTCAACTGAAGTTACCAGTGGTCTCGTAATCGACAATCGCAATGGCCTTTTCTCAATCCTGTTCCTCCTTGACCTCTCTGAAGCATTTGACAAAGTCTATCATCTTCTCCAGGTCAGCTGGATTACTGCAATAGATTACTAATTCCCATTCCAATCTATACTCCATTCAACCAACAAAGTGATTTTCCTAAAGTGTTGATCTGACTATGTCACCTATATGCTCAGCAAGCTCCAGTGCCTCCCTATTGCCTCCAAGATAAAATAAAAGAGTCCTCTGTGTGGCATTTAAATTCTTCATCAGCTTTCTTATACCTTACTTCCTTCCACATACTCGAAACTAGTCACTTGCAGCTCCTCAATCTAGAAACTCCGTTCTCCCTTCTCCATGCTTGTACTGTACCTATATACTGTACATATTATTTCACTGTACCCCAGTCTTGAAATACTCTACCCCCTCATTTCTATCTCTTAGTTCTGCTCTTTCCTTCAAAATCCAATTGAACTGGAAGCAAAATAGATGCCTTTCTATTGGAGACGGACTAAACAAATTGTGGTTCTGTAAAAAATGACAAAATGATGAATTCAAGAGAAATGTGGATTTACAATAACTGATGCAAAGCAAAGTATTCAGAGTCAAGAAAACAGCATATAAAATTATTGCAACAATGTAAATGGAAAGTACTAACTACAAAACAATCAAAAGTGAGTGTTGCAAAATTACAAAGAAAAAGCTGGGTCCAAAAGGAGAATTATGAGCACACACACACACACACACACACACACACACACACACACCTCTTTTACCAGAAGTGGGGGTCTACAAGTTAAAAAACTTATTTATTTTCAGAACTTTTTCAATGTATTAATTAGTTTTTCTGATTCTTTTTCCTCTTTTTAAGAAAATTCTTTGTTATATGGAATAATTCTCCGGGAGCAGGAGTAGGGAAGAATGATGGAAGGAATTTTGACAATATTAAAACAAAAGATATCAATAAAAATGTATTAATTTTTAAAAGAATATTATTTTATAAATTTAATAGAAAGGATTTTAAACTCAAAATTAAGGAGAGGGGATAAAAATATTCCACAGAGAGCAAATGACATGGACACTAGATTTTTGGAGAGCATTAGAGTGTATGCTCTTTTAAAGGAGGAATTATGGAGGGTAGGGAAGGCATTGCTTTACTTTATATCATTAGCATTTAGGCACAGTTTCTGACACATACTTAATAAGTGCTTAATAAATGCTTAGTGACTGGCTTGCAGAATGCAAAATGACTAAAACATTCATTGGAAAGGAAAATAAATTTTCTTTTGTCTTTTTGGAGGAGAGAAGACAGGGTAATTGGGGTTAAGTGACTTGCCCAAGGTCACACAGCTAGTAAACGTTAGGTGTCAGAGGTCAAATTTGAACTCAGGTCCCTCCTGACTCCAGGGCCCATGTTTTATTCACTGTGCCACCTAGCTGCCCCAGGAAAATGGTTTCAAAAGACTTAAGAGCTCTTATCAATACAATGACTAATTATGTCTTCAGAGTACCAATCATCTTCCCCACCTCTTGTCAGAGAGGTCATAGAGTTCCGGGGAGCAAGACAGACGTTTTCAGTCAGCCAATGTGTGACTTGTTTTGTTGATTGTACTTATTTCTTATAATGGACAACTTCATTTGGAGTGTATACGTGTGTGTGTGTGTATGTGTGTGTGTGTGTGTGTGTGTGTGTGTGTGTGTAAAGTGACGGGGCATTTATGCTTAGTGAAATTGAACCAAATGTTGTCAAACAGTTAGGAAGAGAAGTAGGAGAAACTAATAACATAGAAGCCAAGGAAAGTGAAATATCCATATAAAAGGATGTAATGCCAATGCAATATTTACAGCACCAACCATGACTATAAATATTCCCACGTAGTGCTTGATCACAAAATATAGCAGACGCTCCATATAGAGGACAGAACCAAAACTTTTATTCAGACTCTAGAAAACCAGACCACTAAGCCAATTCCATCATAGCAGCAAAGAAGTTAATTAGCCATAACAACACAGAGAGCAACAGTATCCTTTAGCCTTCTGACAAACTAATATAAGATCAATATTTACCCATAAACCTATCTATCTCCTCGTCTGAGCATCCTCTCTCTCCCACTGTCTCTCTGGCTCTGATTCCCAGCTTCCTGTGGGCTCTGCTCCATCCTTCAGCAAATTTCTCCCACCACAGGCACCATGTGACTGCATTCAGCCTATTAGGGGGCAGAGTTCACTTTCAAAGCACGTAAGGTCTTCAAATTCCCCTAGGTTTATCAAGGAGCAAGGAAGATCTTCAAATTCCCATTACCATTACAAAGGAGTAGTCACCAGCATCAAATTCTGCAAAATTGTTAAAGAGAATAAGAACTGAGAAAAAAATCATTGGGTTTAATGATTAATAGGTAACCTCTGAGAGAAGAAGTGATGATCACAATAAAGTAATTTCCATATTTTGGGGGTTTAAAGCCGGATTGCAAGAGAGTAAATAATAAATGTGTGATGAGGAGGTATAGGCAGTTAATGGAGATTACTTCTGGGAAATTAGGAGTGTAAGGAATAGAGAAATGGGGGATAGCCTGAGGAGATAGCAAGTAAAAATGGAGGATTTTTAAATTAAATTTTACTTCATTCAATTAATAAAAATTGATTTTTCTCTCCATCCCAACCACTCCCCACCATTGAAACAAAAAAGAAAAATATAATAAATATACATAGTTAAGTAAAAGAAATTCCTGCATTGGCTATGTCCAAAAGATATATCTCGTTGTGTACCCTGAATCCATGACTTCTCTGTCAGATGGTGGATGATATCAGGAGGAGGATGCTTAATTATTGGTCTCTGAAATCATGGTTAGTCACAGAGTTCTTAAAGCTTTTAAAGTTGTTTGTGTTTACAGTGTTGTGGTTATAAATTGTTCTTGTTCTGCTCACTTCACTCTGCATCAGCTCATACAAGTCTTCTCTTTCCATCTATTAGATTCTGAGCTCCTTGAGGGCAGGTTCTGTCTTTTGCCTCTTTTTGTATCCTTAGTGCTTAGCACAGTGCCTGGCACATAGTTGGTGCTTAATACATATTGATTCCCAGGCTTTATTGAAACATTCCTCTAGGAAAGACTTTTAAGACCGGAAAACATAAGTGTATTTCTAGGCAATGGGGAGGGAGCCAGTGTATAGGAAGGAATTGAAAATAAAAAAAGAGAATGTTTGATGAGGCCAACACCTAAAAGAGAAATAAAAGGATCGAGGTCACATATGGAGAGCTTAGCATGAGCAAGGAGAGGGGAGCTTCATTCTCTGAGATAGGGGGAGACAGAGACAGAGAGAGAGAGACAGGAGAGAAAAAGAGAGAGAGAAAGACAGAAAGAGAGAGAGAAAGAGAGAGAGAGAGAGAGAGAGAGAGAGAGAGAGTGGGAGAAGGAGACACAGAAAGACAGAGAGAATAAGTGAAGTTCTATTGTTTTGAAACCAAAAAATATAAATTCAAGTCGCCAGATAAAGATGAACTACATTTCAGAGTACTGAAAGAATTGGCACATATATTTGCTTAGTTGTTATGCATAATTTTGGTATTTAAAAAAGTTATTTTATTTTTTATTCTGAACTTCACCCAAAAGAAAGAATAATTCTATAAAGAGAATACAAATATAAAGAGGATTCTATATAAAACTCTGAATTGCCATTTCATACAACGTTTTTAAAAAGTATATAATAAATCCTACAAGTTACTTTCAAAACTGCCCTGCTTGTCTTTGTTTCCTTCTGAATATACTTTTGTTTTTCTTCTGTGCATTTACAGAAGTGCCATAATGGCACTCTTTTTTTAAATCACTATTTCTAACTTAGCTTCACACTTCATTCCCCTCCCCCATTAACAGAGAAAAGGAAAGGGAAGGTGGGACCCTTGTAACAAGTAAATATACTCAAAATGAATCCATACAGTGGCCATACCTAAGACTGTATGTTTCTCTCTGTACCTCTTGCCAAGAGACAGGTAACATGCTTCCTCATAGGTCCTCTGTAGACATGGTTAGCCATTGTTTGGATCAGAATTCTTGTGTTTGAAAGTTGTTGTTTTTCACAATGTTGTCCTTGTATAAATTGTTCTGTTTCAGCTGATCTCTTCCTGTGCCACATAATACCAACCAAGATACTCTGAAATAATTTCCTTTGTCATTTCTTATGGCTCAGTAATATTCTCTTATGTGTAAATATAACAATTTATTTAAACACTTTGAATTGTCAGAGGGGCTAACTAAACCACCTTTTATATCTTATTATTTTTGTTTCTTCCTTTTTTTTTTTTTGCTTTTTGGAGGAGCTAAGGCAGGGTAATTGGGGTTAAGTGACTTGCCCAAGGTCACACAGCTAGTAAGTATTAAGTGTTTGAAGTCAGATTTGAAGTTAGGTCCCTTCTGACTCCAGGGCCGGTGCTCTATTCACTGCACCACCTAGCAGCCCCCTTCCTTTTAATTCCCATCTTCAAGATCAAGAAGGGTGTTTGGTTTTTTTGCTTGTGATTATCCCCTCCCTAGTTTTAGCCTCCATTTTAATCACCTCCTCCATCCCTTTTTGGGTTTTCTAAGTTCTTGCTCCATTCTTCACCTTAGTGGGTTTGGTACCCACACCCCTGCCTTGCTCTTTGAAGTTCCTATGGCTCAATCTTCAGGGCTCTCTGGCATCTCAGGTTAGAGTGTTAGGGAACCCAGAACCCCTGATCATCTAAGCCCAAGTGTTCTGTGGCACCATTATGGTTGTCACGTTGCTAGTCAACCAACTTCTGCTCTTCAGGCTTCTTTTTTTTTCTAATTTTATTTTAATTTCTATGTATTTATTTGTTTGTTTATGCTTTTTGCAAGGGGAAGGCAAGGCAGTTGGGGTTAAGTGACTTGCCCAAGGTCACATGGCTGGTTTTGTGTTAAGTGTCTGATGCTGGATTTGAACTCAGGTCCTCCTGACTCCAGGGCCAGTGCTCTATTCACTGCACCCACCTAGCCACCCCTCTTCAGGGTTTCTAAGGCCCATATCCTGGGGCTTTATGAAGGAAGTCTTATATACTTCCTGTTTTGGAACACAAAGTGTTACTAGCTATATGTGTCCTTGGCCACCTGTTGTGGCACTAGGAGACTATTCTGTCCTGACATTGGCCTTGCCAGTTAGATAGTGTAGTGGATAGCACAGTAGGGCTAAAGTCAGTAAGACCTGAGTTCAAATACAGTCTCAGACACTTACTAGCTAGGAAATCCTGTGCCATTGAGGGCAGCACCTTCATCCCAGGCACCCAGGTTTACAACCTAGCTATTCTCCTTTTGACTATTTCTTACACCCTTTATCCAAGCCATCCGCAAGTCCTATCATTTCACCTTCACAACTTCTCTCACACACATCCCCTTCTCTCCTCTGACGTGGTTACCACCCAGGTGCAGGCCCACATCACCTCATACCTGGATTATTGTAATAGCCTTCTGTTTGGCCTCCCCACCTCAGATCTCTCCCCACTCCTATCCATCTTCCACTCAGCTGTCAAACTGATCTTCCTAAAGCACGTATCTGTTTATGTCATACCTCCCTCCCATTCAATAAACTCCAGTGGCTCCCTTTTGCCTCCAGGATCAAATATGAAATCCTTTGTTTCATTTTTAAAGCTCTCTATTAACTAGCCCCTTCCTACCTTTCTAGTTGTCTTACACCTTGCTCTCTTCCATGAGTTCCGTGATCTAGTGAGTGACATTAATCTCCTTTCTGTTCCTTGATCACAAATTCATCTCCCAACTGAGCATTTTCACTGGCTATCCTCCATGTCTGTAAGGCTCTCCCTCCTCAACTTGCGCCTCTTATTTCCTTGACTCCTTTTGAATCTTAGCCAAAGTCCCACCTTCTGCATGAGGCCTTTCTCAGTCTTTCTTAATGTTAGTGCCTTTCCTCTGAGACAAGCCCTAATTTATCACATATGAAACCATGTTAGCTCTTTGTGACCTCTACATCCTTATCTATTTGTTGGACAACTATCCATTTAATAATGCACTCTAGAATTTACCAGGAACAAAAACCAAGATCACTGGCCTGCATTTGATGGATTCCATCCCCCTATATTTCTTGCAGATAAAAACATTTAGTCTTCTTTCCTCCAGCATCAATACCATTCTCCCTGATCTTTCAAAGATTACCCACAAGACTTCTTGCCAAGATATGTGTCTGAATTTGAGGCAGCCACATCCCTACTCACGTAGAGGAGTTTTTCTTGGCAAGGAGAAAAGACATTGTTCAGTAATTTTTCAGTTGGATCCAACTTTTCCTGACCCCATTTGGGGTTTTCTTGGCAAGATGCTGGAGTGGTTTGTCATTTCCTTTTCCAACTCATTTTACAGATGAGGAAACTGAGGTAAACAGGGTTAAGTGACTTGTCCAGGGTCACACAGCTACACAGGGATGAGGCATCTGAGTGTTATGAAATGAGGATAGGAGAAGAAAAAGCTGTAATTGAACAGCTTCCTTTTTTCCAGTTAAATGAGGCAAGATTCTCAGCTGAAGAGAGTGGGGAGAGGGGGAGACTTAGTGAGGGCTGAAAAGGTTTAGAAAAGCCCCTTTGTCACAGTGAGTGCTCGGTTAAGACAACACAAAAAAAACATATAATGAAGTGTCCTGATTTTCTCCAGCAGTACGTGAGTAGGAGTGAAGGCAGCAAACGGTGGATGCTTACACTGAAACTGAAGAAGGCAACACATAAAATAACACTGAAAATGAGGTTGGAGGAGAAGGTGCCCATACCACAACATGGTAGAGATAGTCCATAGGCTCAGTAGTGGAGCCTGGAGAGGAACCAAGACATGACTGGCCTGAACACTTAATTTAAAATAAACCAGTGAATCCAAAGAAGAGGCTTCAAAGGCTGAGTATACATCTAAAGCAGCAGTTCTCAACCTGGGGGTCGCAACCCCTTTAGGGGACAAATGACCCTTTCACAGGGGTCACTTAAGACCATCGGAAAACACATATTTCCGATGGTCTTAGGAACCGAGACATTGCTCCTCTATCCATCTCCAGGCAGGTCCACTCACATGCAGATATGCCCACATATGAGTATTAAAGGGTCATGGCATTAGGAAGGTTGAGAACCACTGATCTGGAGTGAGAGTGTAAGGGTAGAGTGATCTTCCAGACTAAGGATGCTTCTGTGGCATGGTAGAGAAAGGTGAGATTACATATCTTCATCAATGGCAAGAATGTTATCTAAGAATCATGGTGACTGTATCCAGTCTGGATCCTCATCTTTTCATTAGAATATGAAGAATTCTTCAACCCCTCAGAATGCTTTTTCTTCTCTTCCCTGTCCCCACTACTTCAAACACAACCTCAAGGAAAAATAATGTCTGTGTGTCTATTTGAAAAGAAAAGAAGCTATTTACAATTAGATCTCAGGACTCTTTGAAAGAGTAACTATCAAGAGAAAAAAAAGTTACCCCCAGCTCTAAAATGAAAAAAAAAATCTATGTTGTTTTTGATCATATGACTCAGAAATCCATTCAAGTTCTGTCTTAGGTACTATTGTAATATCGATCGGTAATCTTACTCGGCATTTTCTCGGTCTTCATTCTCTTCCTCCTTTTCGACCTCTTTGGTTACTATGGACCGAGACACTCTCCCTTTTCTTGGCTTCCCCTATGGAATACACCTCGACTCAAATTTGGATGCTGAGTTCCATGGTGGAATGATTATCCCAATTTCAAGATACTCTGAGTTAGCACTCCTGAAACAGTAGCTCATAAGCCCCAACCTGTTCATTTACCTTAAATAGTCAGTGAGTGTACACAATTAGCTCAAAGCAAAGGCATTTACTGAGATGTTATCATAATAACAATAGCTCTAAAACATTCTCTTCCACAAATATACACATGGTTACTGGAGAGAGTGAGAAGACAGAGTATGCTGGTAAAGAAGCATTCACTTAGGAAACAAATATGACTGAGGAGACTCCTGACTCTGTTGCTGCAATACCCCCTTGTCCTTTCTCTTCTTGGTTTATCCTGCTGATACTCCCACTGGACACAGCTTCTTTGATAAGCAGGCATGGGCTACAGGCATCTACTCCTCGATGGGCAGAGTGCTCCCACTTACATATAGTAAAGACTTAGTAAATGTTTATTGACTTGACAGGGTGAAGAATGCAAGATGCTATAGCCACTGCAGGACAGGGAAAGAAAAATCACTTCTCTTCCTGATAGGAGTGGAGTGATTCCTTGTCAGAGTGGCAGTTAGATGTTGCAGTGGATAAAGTAACAGGCCTGGACTCGGGAAGATCTGAATTCAAATCCAGCCTCAGATACTTACCAGCTGCGTGGCTGGGGAAGTCACAATCTCAGTTTCCTCATCCTCCTAGAGCTGTTGTGAAGATCAAATGAGATAATACCTGTAAAGTGTCTGGCACAGAGTAAGCATTATATAAAAGTTAGCCATTATTATTATTCTTGCAAAAATGGCTTTTTTTTTTTTTTTACCCAGAGTCAATCCTTGGAGAGCCTGACTCCAAAGAGAAGGAATTGGGCTTTTTCTCACACTCTTCAGTTCATTGACCCCATTCCAGAGTTAGTGGGAAAATTCTTAAATGAAGCTTAGGTTTGGTTTGTTCCCCCTCCCCCTCCTTAACAGGATCTGGTCTAGACAGATGTTCAACATACAAAATAAATATCTGGCATAGGGCAGCCATTTATTTCCTCCTCCACAAAAGAAATGTTTAAAATACATTAACAATCACTTAAAGCATGAAACATTTGGTAGGAAATGAACAGCTAATTCATCTTTACTAGGACCTGAGCTGTCTGTACAACTCCCAAGTCCAGATCTCCTGGCAAGACAGGGCACAGCTGAGCTTCTCTCAGTCCTTTTAGCTATATCCTTCTCCTGATGATTCTCCAGATGATGGGCCGTCGTTTCCTCCAGACAGCAATGTAACTGCAGGAAATATCTCTCACTGAATAGCCAACAGTGACTTGGGAACTCCCGACTTCTAGAATTCATAAGGTAGATGCCGAGGCTGGAAATGTACATTTTCAAAACGGTAGTTTGGTGCCCTGGGCTCACTAAAGAAATGAAATAAAGTTCAACTGGCCTAACCAAGCACCTGTTCTGGAGGCTGTGTGTGTGTATGTGTGTGTGTGTGTGTGTGTGTACATATACACATGCATGTGCATCAGTGCATCTTTGCTGCTCCCTTCACTGGAAGTCCAAGGAAGTGTGGGCAAAGTTCCAAACCACAAATCTAAAAGAAAAGAAGGGGCAAAAAGTTATTTCTCCTCAGATCCTCTAATATTTGACTTGGAAGAAAGGATCTTCCTATCTCAGTTGCCAGTCTTGTTCCATACAGCCCCTAGTCATGGGGACACATCAGGGACAACCAGGAGATGCTGCTCATACACATAATTTTGCAAGGGGACAGAGCATGTGATTCATAGTGGCAGGGGTGGGGGGAGTACATGCTCAGCCCTCCTCCCTCTACTTCTGACTTTCTGGACTGAGATACTATTCTCCCCTGCTGTCCTACTGGTAACATCCCTACCTTAGCTCTATTTTATATACCATCTTTTTTGAGGGCAAGGATTGTTTTAGGAGTTTTTTAAGTTTAGGGTTGTTGGGGCAGCTAGGTGGCGCAGTGAATAGAGCACCGGCGCTGGAGTCAGGAGGACCTGAGTTTAAATCCAGCCTCAGATACTTGACACACTTACTAGCCATGTGACTTTGGGAAAGTCACTTAACCTCAATTGCCCTCCAAAAAAAGCAAAAAAAAAAAAAAGTTTAGGGTTGTTGTTGTAGAAATTAGTTAATAGTATTTTTTTTTCCAATTACATGTAAAGATAGTTTTCAATATTCAGTTTTACAAGATTTTGAGTTCCAATTTTTTTCTCCCTCCCTCCCCAAGACAGCGTGCAATCTAATGTAGGTTATATGTGTACAATCATATTAAACATACTTCCACATTAATGATGTGAATGAAGAATCAGAACAAAAGGGAAAAATCACAGGAAAGAAAAAAAAGAGAATATAGTATAGTTCAATATGCATTCAAACTGCATACTTCTTTCTCTGGAAGTGAATAGAATTTTCTATCATGAGTCTTCTGGAACAGTCTTGGATCATTGCATTGTTCAGAAGAGCTAAGTCTACCAAATTCTTAACCCAAATTTTACAATAAGGTACTATAAACATCCCATAAAAGAAAAAGAAAAAGAAAAAATTCAGACTTTTTTTTGGGTACAAAGGGAGGGATAAAAAATTTTACAAGGATTTTCCAGATCCTGGGGGTGCCACACCCCTTACCCCAGTCATTTGGAAAGGATAACTATAGTCTTTTTCTATTCCTCATATACAACAGTCCTCCAGTCCCCATGTCCTAGGCTATATGTGGGTCAGTGTCAAGTAAAATATTAGGCTCTGTGTGTCGTCTGCTAGCTTTTGCATAATCTTTTCACAAACTTTTTTACTTATTTGAACTTTAAAAAAGAAATTATATATGTTTATGGTATTAAAAGAAAATTATATTGCTATTATACAATACTATACATATATTTTAAGCATTTCTGAGTTTCTAAACTTTTCTGTGTTGTCAGTTGACTTTTGTGTGTTGTCAGCTTCTGCAAAAACTCCCCCCAAATTCCCATTTAATTTCTTATGCTGACTTGAAATATATTGAATAGCAAGGGGGAAAGTCTCAGTGTGGAAGAATAACAGTAGTTTGGTTGGACTGCAGAGTTAGAGAAGGTTAGTGGCGTGTAATTCAACAGGCAAGAAGGTTGGAGTCAAATTGGGAGATTTAAATGTCAAGCAGAGGGTTTGGTCCTAGAGGTAAGAGAAGTCACAGGAGTTATTTAACTATAAGAGAAATGACAAGGTCGGATTTGAGACACTGTGACTCAAACTCTGAGACAGATGACAGCTCTAGAAAAAAGCAAGAGCCCATCCCTTTGATTTGATGTTTAAGCTATTTTCCTGGGAGTAACTGAAACTCAAATAAATGAATACATGGAAAAAAGCTTTATTAAGGGCTTACTACATGCAAAGCCATGTGTTTAGTGCTGGGGTTACAAATAGAAAAGGAAGGCAGCTGCTGCCCTCAAGGAGCTGATATTCTAAAGGAGAGACGACTTGCAGGGAAGGTTTCAATTGCAAAGCAGGTGGAAAGGTCCCAAGGCCCTTAGGGAGCAGCAGTAAAGCAGATAGCAATGCTTCTTTTTCCAAAACAAGGGATATGCATGTAAAGCAGCCTATCACCACAATCACCTTCACCTTGGCTCTCTGCAAAAAAGCTCAAGTCTGGGCCAGCCTGACAAGGACAATATTGACTTTGAGTCAATCATCCATCTGAGGGGATGACACAAACAGCTACATGCTGTGAGAACAGGGCTGGCTGAGCTGAGCTTAGTTCCAGGCAGGCTCCAGAATCTCTGGAAACATGGCATAGGAGGGATTTCTCTTGGGCAACTTCCCCTGAATACAGCATCATCATTTCCACTGTTTGGAAACGAATAAGGATGTAAGTGCTTGGAGAGAACTTCTGAAGGGAAAAAAGTGGGATTTTCTTGTAGTCATCTTGTATGTCCATGGATTTTTTTCCCCCTCTTTCCAGTACCATTGGAAAAATTGAAGAAGAAAAAAGCCATGGGGTGGAGAGGAAACATGTTTCCAAAAACACATTTCTTTGTGTTGTGCCTTACCTCAAATCCTCACATCTCTAAAAATAGAAAGGTTAATGGAAAGCCTGAGGCATCCGTCTTAATGCAGAATGGAAGGAGAGAGGAAGAAAAGGACGGGTGGATAAATCCACCTGAGTAAGCTTGAATCTTGAAGTGCCCTCATGTCCTTTCAGCCCAACTTTACTCCTATAGGCCCAGTTGGCACAAATTAATTCAGTTTGACCAGGTGGTACTCATCATAAGACCTGGGGATGAACATGCGATTTTTACTGATATAAGGAGCTTCCAGGTGAGGAAATTCTCTCCACTTAAGCAAATTTCTCTGCAACTCATAGTCCTACGAGTTGCGTAGTACACTGAGAAGCAAAGCGATTTTTCCAGGATCATATGGAACCCATATGTGTCAGAAGTAAGACCTGAACCCAGGTCTTCTGAATTCAGCATCAAGTTTCTAGCCACTATACCACATGGTCACTCCTAATACTGGCACATTCCTTGTATTCCCAGGCAGAGATGTAATAGGGATAAGGATAAGAGAGTAACCACCCAGGATGAAGATGGGGAGAGAAGGAAGAAGAAAGAGGGAGAAAGAGATTTCTTATGAGAACAAAAGACATCAACCTGTCCCTTAACTATAAACTAAAAGTCAGAGAGTAAAGAGTTCATATAATGGGTGAGTTGAGCAGGTATGGAAAAGGAAACAAGGGAGTGACTTTATGCTTCTAGGACTTCCTGGTCCTCTAATGTATAACAAATCAAGTAACAGGAATACATTAATAAAATTTCTGATTTGCAAGAAACCTCAGAGTTCCCTAAGAAAGAATCCCTTCTGTGATTTCCATTACAAGCTATGATATAGCATCTGATTGGATCCCTCCTATGCAGGGGAAGCCACTGTCTTTTGTACCATTTTTTCTCTTCCACAGTACATTATACTTTTGGACAGCTCTAATACTTAAGAAATTTTCCTTTATATCAAGCCAAAATTTGCCTCTCAGAAACTTTTACCCCTTGTGCCTAGTTTTGCTGTTGTTGTTTGGTTGTGTCAGACTGTTTATGACCCTATTTGGGCTTTTTCTTGGCAAAGATACTCCTGTTCATTGTATGGATGAGAAAACTAAGACAAATAGAGTTAAACAACTTGCCCAGGGTCTCACAGCTAGTGAGCATCTGAGGCCAGATTTGAACTCACGAAGATGAGTCTTCCTGACTCCAGGCCCAGCACTCTATCCATCTGGTTGCCCTAGTTTTGTTGTTGAAGACCAAGTAAAACAGTCTTCTTCCCTGTGACAATTTTTTAAATACTTGAAAGCAGTCTGAACACAAATACTTGTCTAACGTTAAGGAACTGCTGCTGGGCCCAAAGGTATTGGAGGACTGTGCCTACTCCCTATGCCCTTTCCAGGTATGAACCTGGTTCAGTTGTAAGAGGTCTCTTCTTTCTACCCATTCTTCTCTCTCTTTTTTATTAACCTTGAAAGTAGGCCTCTTCATCTTACACAGCCTGGAAGTTCACAGACCATATCTCACAACTCATAAGACCTTTGACCTACTATTTTTCTGACTTTGGCCAATTCAGCCCTCCTTAGGCAGCCTAGTTTCCCTAGGCTCTTCCTCCCTCCCCCCCAGTTCTTGGGGACTTGCCATATTGATGCTGGCCTTAGTATAAAAATATAGTCCACTAAACAGAACTGCAGCTCAAGCTATGTGCCAGCTGTAACCTCACTGGCAGCAGGGATTACAGGAGTGTGTCCCTATGTATGTACCTTGAGGAATCTGCTTCTAACAAGAAGGAATAAACTCTTTGTTCTCATACTCAGCAGCTTGTTAAACCCCAACCCTGGTGTCCTAGATTCAAATTTACTTACAGCTTTGGTTATAATTCATATCTAGGGTCTCCCAAAAAGAAGTGAAAAAAAGAGTACAATAAGAAATAGACAGAGTACAGGCATTTTATTCCTACACACAGAAGAAATGTTAAACAAAAGAGACTGAATTCACAGTAACAGAATGTCATAGAAAAAGATTCAGTAACTTAATATAGCTTTGTTACATTTTCCTGGGGTACTGATAGGACTACTAAATAGGCACCTGACATTTCACCTTGGTCTAGACTGTCCAAAAATCTCCTAGTACGTGTCTTTTGGTAAAACTATCAGACTTGGGTCAGTTCTCTTTTTAGTGGCTGCCTTTTTGATTTAGAAGCTTCCCCAGCCACTAACCATTTCCAAACCATTGGGCTAAGTACCTCCACACCTCTTGAACTCACAAGGTTGCCTACAAACCTAGAGATGTCCTCTTCAAGAATAATGTTCAAACATGTCGACATAGCACCTGGGTGCAGGAAAACAGCATGTCCTATCTCCCCATCCCCCCTTCACAGAGAATCTGGAGAAAGAACATTCTATCTGCCATAGCAGAGAGAAAGCAAAAACGTTGAGCCAGATGCTGACATGCCACCTCCCTGTCACTATCAAGGGGCAAGGGGATGACCCAGGGACCACAAACAGCTTGCTCTATCCTACCAAAACATCAAGTTATACTAGCCCTGGCCCATCACATGGCTGGTAGCAGACCACAACACTCTAGACAAGAAACAGGTCACGCAATTTAAAATTCAGTCCTTGAGATGGTGTCAGCTCTACTTGGATATTTGCTCTCCAGAACCTTCGCTTCTCTGCCCAGAGTTCCCAGGACAAATTATTCCTATTTTCCAACATGTTTTAGATGTTGAGAAGGATGAGGAAAAGACACACATGATATGGAGAAGAGGCAAATCAATACTGCAGTACAAATAATATATGCTTTTATTGATAAAGTATTTCTTATTTATTATCCTTTAGTGACATTTTTAAATTGAAAAAAATCAACGCAGAAAGATTAGGGAGCTTATCTGCTCAAGTCACTTCAGAGCCAGAGTTAGAATACACATTTATCAACTTCTGACCCAAGGCCTTTTTATTAAACAATTCTGAGAGAGCACCATGCTTTCTTTAAATTCCTACACTTGCAATTTCAATGATAAAGTAACTTTCTTAAGGAGGACTAAACAAAGACTGTTAGGAATGATGGAAGAGATGGACCAGATCCTGGCCCTTCTCCTTTCCCTTTCCTCCTTTCTTCCCTTCCTCCCTTCCCCTTCTTCCATCCTCTCTTCTCTAGGAATTGAGATCAGGGATTTTTGGAGAAGGAATGAACCTTAGAGGTCATCTAACCAACATTTATATAGCGCTTTAAGGTTTGCAAAGCACTTTGCACGTATCATTGCATTTGATCTCAAAACAAAAATAATAGCTACAGCCCCCCGAGGTAGATAGCATTCTCATCCTAATTTTATAGATGCAGCTCTTCGTGACTCCAAGGCCAACACTTTATCTACTGCACCATACCGACTCCTTGTAACCCAACTACTTAAGCATTTTTTACTGACGAGGAAACCGAGGTCGTCACTATCTACAACACTTTTTACTATATCAGAAATGGGACGAGGGTTAGTATAGAAGCCAAGAACACAGATGGTTTCGTTCTTATTCCTAGAGCCCTAGCAAAGCGCCTCAGTCTGAACTGCTAGCTCCTGGCGGGCTAGCGAAGGTCGAATCCTGCCCAGTGGTTGATGCCCAAAGGTTGGGTTTGTAGGACAGGACTGACGGGGGAGGAGAAGGAGGAGAAAAATGGGGGCGTCTCCGGGACGGTTGAGGCCCGCCACCATTGGTCCCGGGACCTCCTCCGGGCCCCAGGGGCGAGGCGAGGGGTGGGAGATAGCAAGGGGTGGAAGAGGCGGGGTCCGGAGCTGGTCCCTCTTGGGCTCGGGCAGTCGGGGCTAGTCGGGGACACGAACCACTGCAGCTGTTGGGAAGGGAGAGGAAACAGCAGGGAACTAGACAAGACGAGGTGGTTGACCCCGAAGTCCCCGCAGTGTCCCCGGATCTTCACTCATACCATCTTCCCCCTACACAATCCGCTTGCCCTCACGTCCAAGAGTCGCGGAGGACACAGCAGTGCTCAGCGGAACCCGGTACCGCCGTCCGCGATGAGGGAGATCGTCCATATCCAGGCCGGACAGTGCGGGAATCAAATTGGCACCAAGGTGAGAGCGTAGGGCCGCGCCAGGAGTGAGAGTGGGTTTGGAGCAGGGTGGGGAAGATTGTGTTGGTGTGTGTGTGGGGGGGGCGCTTTTTAGAGGTTGCATACAGAAGTAGGAAGATGAGGTTGGGTGGTGCTGCAGGATTGCTGTTTATTGAGTTGGGTCCCAGAAGAGATGAATTAGCTGTGCCGTCCCTCTAAGCGTCATCAGTCGGTCCAGGCAATCTACTCTCTTCCCCTCCAAGCACCTATTCCGTTTCTCTCTCCAGAGATCCTCCTCTCCTGGCGACCTATCCCGCTACACGTCCCGCAGTCCTCAATCCTCTCCCTGCTCCCTTCTGAGCATCCAAAGTTACACAAAACCCTACTCAGCCCGACCGCGTGTAATCCTAAAAAGAAGCCAGAGGCAGTGGAGGAGACTGAGTGAAAGTGGGGGCCGGCAGGAAGCCAAGAACCCCAAATCCCGCACAGGCTACCCCGACCCACCTCTTACCCCCTCATCCCCTATCCCCCATCCCCCATCTCGGTTTGTCCCGTACAGTCCCGTCCTTTCCAGTCCACTCCCTCCCAAAACAGGGAGGGAGCGGCTCAACGCAGAGCTCAGGCGCGCCAGGAATTCAGCAGCTGCTATACCACGTCCCCCCACCCCCCAACTTCTTCCCCTCCCACGGATTTCTCCCCTCAACCCTCCCCTCCTGCCTGATCAGGAGTACATACTACTCGCCCCTCCCTGGGATTCAGAGAGAAAAGGAGGGGGGCGGCTGCCCGCATGTCCTTGGCGGATAGGGGGTGGGGTGTGAGGGAAGAGGGATGTTTGGGTGGCAGGGACAGACAGGCCAGGAAGGGGTTCAGTCCATCTAAGTGCTTACTTTCTCTCCTCCTCTCCCCCCTCCCCGCCCCCCGCTTTGTTCCTTTCTGCTCTTCCTCCTCCCTCAAGTTTTGGGAAGTGATCAGCGATGAGCACGGGATTGACCCAGCGGGAGGCTACGTGGGTGACTCGGCGCTGCAGCTGGAGAGAATCAACGTCTACTACAATGAGTCATCCAGTGAGTTGTGCCCGTGTGCTGTGCGCCAGGAAAGGGGGTCAGGAACTGTCTCCTCCCATGCGCTAACTATCCACCCCGCGAGGCCAGACCTGCAGCTCCGGCCAGCGCTCTCCCCCAGGGCATGGTTCCCTGGCGCTCAGCCTATCTGGTCTGTCTGGGCAGGGTCCATCAGCTCTCACCCTCCCTCCCTAAAGACGGGTCCTTTCTGCGTAGCCCTGCGGAGGAGGAGAAGGAAGAGGGCCCGGAAGGCAGTTATGTTTTCAGGAAAGTTACAATGGGAGCTGTTGTTGCTCCTCCCCTTCAGAGGCGGGAAATCCGCTGTTAATTTAAATGAATTCCAACCAGAGGTATTCAGCTGTCTGGGATGCCAGTTTTTTCCTTCTTTCCCTCTCTTATTAAACTTCTCACGTCCCCCCACTCTCCCCCACCACCCACCACCACCCCCCTCCCCCGCCACCGCATCCTTCCCCAATCAAAAACCATCTTTTGCACATTTAGAAGAAAAAGTATTGCCAACTCGGGAGTTTACGTTATATTTTTTGGGTCATTTGGGTTTCTGGATTCTTTTTCTCCCTCTTGCTGCCTGCCCTTTGGGTTTTTATTTCTCTTTTCTGCTTGTGCCTCCAAGGGCAAGGACAGTCAAATTCGAATCTTATCAATTTTGCTGCTGAGACCGCGATGTTAAGTCTTTGTGGGGAAGGAAGTTAATACTAGAGGATAAAGGTTAAGTGTTGAGATTGTTGGTGGATTTCAGTTCTCTAAGAACTGGTTATGACTGGTTCTCTAGAGACTTAGGTCATCTTGAACTCTTTGTGTCTAGGGAGTGTGTCAGAATAGTTTCTGTTCACATTTCACCACAGAAGCAGCTAAAGAGCCTATTTTGGGAACCAATATTGGTAAGATTAACTTTTTAGAGGAGAGAAATTGACCAAAGAACCAAAAGAGCACCAATTCAGCTGCTACAACAAAAACAGTTTATTTTCCATGGAACTAAAAATGGAAAGCTTCCCTTTGGAAACAAAGAAGTCATAGCAGGCTCATAGCAGCTTTTCCAAAAGAGACCCAACTCCCAGGGTACATCCCAGGCAGTTGTCAAACTTAATGGAGTTAACCAGAGAGAAGTTAGTTCTTGCCTTGAAGAGAATCTTAGAAAATAACATGGCGGGATGGGTTTTTTAGAAAATAACATGGTGGGATGGGTTTTATTTTTTTTTTAATAGCCCAGAAGTATGTTCCCAGGGCCATCCTAGTGGACTTGGAACCAGGAACGATGGACAGTGTGAGATCTGGGCCTTTTGGTCAACTCTTCAGGCCTGACAATTTCATCTTCGGTATGTATGTTCCTGTCCAATTTTCTGTGTCACTGGGTGACCGTCCTCAATATCAATTTAGGCTTTTGTGTCTTTCCTTCTCCATCAACAAAATGGGGATTGGAAGCTTGGGAGGATGATCTGCCTCATGTTCAAACTCAGAGGATCAGAGGAAAATGAGGTATTAGATATATATGAACTTTGAACTCTACTGGAACAGAAAGCACTCTTATATGGAAACAAAATTGTATTATTATTAATGCTACCACTACTGTTACTAATAACTTTTTAAATGTGCCTGATGGAAAAGAAGTGTTTCTCATTCATTCCTTTATTCATTCATAAATTCCTTCAACAATTGTTATTTACATAGTTGCCCCCAATAAATCCACAAGCATTTAGTGGACTCCGTCAGTCCCTAAGCTAGCATAGCATAGTATAACACTAGGATACAGAAAGTTTTAAGTCATTGTAAGAATTGCAATCCTGTAGGAGAGATGAGATACACATGAAAAGATAAATAACAATTGAAAGGAAGTGTCGGATCAGGTCCTGGTAGAAAGAGATGTTTTGGAGGCAATGATACTTTCAGACTGCTGTGTTCTAAGACAGTTTCAGAAAGGAATGGAGTTTGAGTTAGTCCTTAAAGAATGAGGAGGAACATTAGAGAAGGGAAGAGTGGTCATTCCAGACATGAATAAAGGCTCAGAGAGGGGAAGAAAAATGTTTTATCTCCTTTACCTTCCTGAGGTAATTTAGTACCTCAGGGACCTTAGAGCAAAGAGATGTTGTGATATGGAATTGGGAGCATCTCTCCTCTGCCCTGTGTTCTATCCCTTTATTTGAATCAATGTGGTTCATGCATTTTAGTAGCCTTCCAGAGCCGTTCCAGAAACTGGCTCATTTAAAACCATGTAGTTTTTAAAAATATATATATTATCCACTGCAGAAGAGAATTTACATTAAAGATCACAGAACTTAAGAGGATAAATGTGTATCCACAATTAGACACAAATATTCTCAGAAGCTTCACTAATTTAATTGGTGTTGGGGAAATGGGGTGAGTGTGGAGTATGTCAGTTGATGGGAGTGTTGGGGGAGGGGGCATGGTGGGATCTAAAATGTGCCACAGTGAATATTACTGCTCTACTCAAATCCTAGGTAAATAAATTCGACAATGCCTAAAGGACAAGTTTGGTATGCTGTCATGGGAAGAGGGGAGAATGCCTCCCTCCATTCCATTCCCATCCCCAAGGGTGTAAGACCAGATAGCAAAGTGCCACTACCTATTTGTGTGTGTGTGTGTGTGTATATATGTGTGTGTGTATATGTATATGTATATGTATATATGTGTGTGTATATGTGTGTGTGTATATATATATGCATATAGATATAGTTATAGATATATATATCTTTGCAAAAACTAGAACACGGACCAGCTATCAGGGCTTGTATGGCTCTCCTCTCCAAATGATTAAAGCCATGGTGATGTTAGAAGGAGAAAGCAAGTATCCCAGCCTACAGAATCAGACTTGGCACTAGATGGAACTTCAGGGACCATCTTTTATGACCTCCATCATTTTATAAATGACAAAACTGAGAGAACTGAAGTGATTTGCTGAAGGTCACACAATTAGTATAGAAAGCAGGATTTGCACCAAGGTCTTCTGCTTCCAATGCCAATGTTCTTTCCACTACCCCTAGAGATGCTGGGTCAGGGTTGGAGTGGGATCTTTATGAACTCTGGATAACGAGTAACTGTGATGGATCTAAGAAAGCCATGTGCCTATCTCCCCCAGCTCCAGGTACACTGCAGTAACTTCTGGGAAGACATAGTTGGCCAAAAGCAGGAGTGATTTGGGTGGGTCTCATTTCTAAGTTTGGTTTCTGGTACTATGGTTATTTAGGAATGCAGCCAAAACCCCCAAAGCTCTTCTCTTTGTAAGAGGGAGAGATTAAAGAGCTGAACCTTCACCAAACCTTGCCTCTAAGCTGGTAGGTCTAGCTTTGGGGCCCTCCCACTATCTTTATGACACCACAGGGATCATAAAGATGTCCCTCCTTCATTTTCTCTCCCCACTAAGGAAACATCAATGCCTGGGATTGACCACAGTGTCCTCACAGGAAATATGCAGAAGAAATGATCTGAGTTCAAGGGGAGTTTTCTCTTGGGGAGAGCTAGTAAAGTTTGGGTTTTATCTTCCTTTAAATAATAGCAAACCCCACCATTTTAGGGAAATGCCAGTTTTGTAGAATAAAAGATATCTACTGTGTCCAACTATAATTTCAAATCTGACACAACCAGGTATAGGAGTGTTAGAAGGATCGTCTGATCTGCTACTTAGGTACTACTTGTGTGACCAGGACCAAATGACTTCATCTAGCTGTGCCTCACTTTACTCCATAGTAAAATTAGGGAACTGAAATAAAAGATTTCTAAGGTCCCTTCCTACTATGATATTCTGTAATCCTAAAGCTCATTTAATGGCTGAATACCAACTTAACAATGTTAACAACAGCCTTCTTGCTGAGAAAAAACAAACAAACCAGTGCTCAGATCTCCCTCTCTGGGTTTCTTCTTGGTGTCACCTATATCATATAAGCTTCTGCCTTTTCATTCTCTAATATGCAGGAGGAGAATAATAGCTGACATTTTATGTAGCATATTAATGTGTGCAAAGACTCATATTACATACTTTATCTCACATAAGCTAAGGACTTACAGGTGTTATCTTCATTTTGCAGATAAGGAAATTGAGTTTCAAACAGATTGTTAAAAGAAATGGGTTCCTGCCCTGCTTTTTCCACTTACTGTTTGTATGTCCTTGGGCAGATCACTTCTTTACCTTTTTGGGCCTGTTTCTTCATCTGTTAAATGAGGGGAGTGGACTAGATGACCTTTGAGGTCCCTTTGACTCTAAATCTATAATCCTATGAGGTGACTTGTCAATGGTCTCATCCCTAATAAGCGTCAGAGGCAGGGTTCAAACCCAATCTTCAAGTCTAGTGTTCTCCCCACTAAACCGCTGCCTTTCTGAGAATGACTACATTCATTTAGCTCTTCTGCAGTTTCTGAAGCCTTTTTTGCATGGGAAATCTTCTTTATTCCTCATATAACCCTATTTAGTAAGCCAAAAATGCATACTTTTTCTCATTTTCAAGATGAGGAAAACAGTGATTGTTTTTTACCTTTTTGTATCCCTAGTATTCAGCAGAATGCTTGACACGTAGAAGGCACTTAATAAATATTGATTGGTGGAGTGAGCAAAGCAGAGCAAGGTGAAATAATTTTCCCCAAGTGGTATAACTAACAAGTGGTCCAAGTGGCACACTCACCCAGGTCATAAGATCATACATTTAGAGCTACAAATTTCCCTAGAGGACATGCAATCTAACTTCTTCACTTTACTGTTGTATAAATGGAGGCCTAAGGAATTAAATGATTAGCTTAGGGTCAAAGAGATAATAATAAGAATAACTGGCATTTAGATGGTGCTTTAAAGCTTTCCAAGATAACCACAGTTATCTCAGATGAACCTCTTAGCCACCCTGTGAGGTAGGTGCTGTCATTTTATTGATGAGGAAACTGAGGCTAAGGGAAGTTTGGTGACTTTCCCAAGATCACACAGTTAAGTGTCTAGGAAGTAGAAGAACTAGGATTTGAATTCAGATCCTGTCATCTTTCTATGGCAGCAATATAGGACTTTGTATAAGATTCATTAATAATCCAAAACATGGATTAAATCCCATTTTTCCTGACTAGCAAGTCAAACCAATTGATTTCTGCTCAGGCTATAGTTATGGAGGCATACTGTGGGAAGATGTCTCAGTCGGTCCAGGGCTTTTACCACTCCATCATACTGTCTCCAGTGTAGAGGACTGGGCTAAAAAGAAATGATCAATGCATATGTGCTCAAATTGGAATTGGAAGGTCAGGTATTCCCAGTGACTTAATGGCTATTAGAGTAGCTGAAATACTGATATTAGCTGCCTTTAGACCAGGGGCTTTTAACCGTTTTTTTGTGTCATGGACCCCTTGGGCTATCTAGTGACATCTGTGGAGCCCTTCTCAAAAAATGTTCTTTCCATAATTAAAAGAAATGCTAAATTTCAGTTTGAAAATTAAAAATAAAGATCTGGTTTTTTCTCCTCTAAATTCACAGACCATAGGGATCAATGGAACCCTAGATTAAGAACCCCTGGTTAAGATTGCAAATGGAAGGGGCACTTCCACTGAGTGATCACTAACAACAGGTAACTAGTTTGGTGGAAGCTCCTTACTATTGCCCCTCCAAGTCTGTGACTTCCCCCAACAGAATGGATATAAACCAGTAATATGTGAGTTGATTTGATTTTTTTTTAAGTCGTTAAAGTATGTTTTGTAAAAACCTACACTTGAATTGAGAAGCATGTATATGCAGCAGGTTATATAAAAGAACAGGAATGAAATTTTTTTTGTAGGGGAAAAATTGGTTAAATCCCATTTTTCATAACTAGCAAGTCAAACCAACTGATTTCTGCTTAGGCTATAGTTGTGGGAAGATGTCTCAGTGGGTCAAATGTGTCATATGCATATTATGGAGAAAAGAGCAGCTGATAGGTAGGGTTTATTTTCTGGGTTTTTCCCATTTGTAACTTTTTCTCCAGTTTCAGACCTGGTAGACCTGAGTGTTAGAAAACCTATACGGAGCACTGGTGCCTTCAGAGAAGTGTGAACAGGACATAAATCAGAGGGTGTGTCCTTTGCCAGGCAAAGACAGCTCAGGGGTATCTGTTGAGGCTTGAATGAAGCTTAGTAAATTACAGTCTCATTTTCTATAGTCAGGAGTCACTGACTGCAATGTCACAACACATTATTACCAGTGATGTTCATTTCATAACCCCCAAATATTTAACTAGAAACTTCAGTTGCTATGAGACTGTTGCAAAATATTCAGAAGTCTCTAGCTTCCTTCTTTTTCCAAGAACACACAGAGGAAGTTTCAGGACCAATCAATCTACTGTAAATATTTAGGAACCATAGCAAACGGTGTAAACTCAGGAAAAGGGAACAGTGGTTTGGAGTCTGCTCTTTTTGTTCACTGAAGGAGCAAATTTTGACTTGATTTATTCTTGTTTTATGCTTCTCTGAAGTAACCTGTTTGTTTTCAATCTCACCTTTTTGTTATTTTAATGGAGGAAGGCATGCCCTCTTTTTAAAAAGTAGCTACAGTCATGTTATCTTTCTTGCAAGAAGGCATAATCCTTATTCAGTGATAAAAAGGGGAAACATAACTGCTTTTCTGAGTCTTGGTAGCTTCAGTAGAGCTTGGCGCAGAGATGTTGCCTGTCCTTTGTTGGGTCTGATTAGCTTTATTTAGCCTGCTTACCATGTGTGGCTGGCCACCTTAGCAAGGGAGGGAGAGGGAGAGGAAGAAGGGAGTGAGAGAGAGAAAGAGGGAGAGAGGGAGGGAGGAAGACAGGGGGAGAGAGAAGGGGAGAGAGAG
>CM053587.1:187736257-187757096 GCA_028646515.1 Pseudochirops corinnae
GTCAGGGGAAAACAGAACAAGGAAATGGCTAACTTGAAACAGCTGAAATGGATGGCAATTGTAGCATGCTCTGGCTCCCCAAGCGGAAGAGTGGAAAGCATGGGTTGCTGTCTCTGCTTTGGCCTGATCTGTCCCCTTCTTGATAAATAACAGATGCTGCTGTGCAAATGGCCATTGTGCCTGTCAGACCAAAGGAAATCTGGACCAAGAACAACTGGAAGGAGGTACAGAATTTACTCCTGAGTTGGATAAGAGGCTGAATATCTCTGGAGCTCCTACCAACAGGTGCAGATACCAAGTGTGGTACATACCAGAGAAAAATCTGTTGCAACACTAGAAACAAATCTTCAGTGACTTAAATGCTTTTTGGTATATTTACCAGGGCCGGAGAAAGGGCTCCAGTGGTTGAGGTATGTTTGTTCCCCACCCCTCACCCCACTCCACCCTACCCCCGCCACCTAATTCTCTGCTTTTCAAAAATGATAAAAGATTTAAGCTCACAATCAACAAATAATTAATAGGCACCCATGATGTGACCAGCACTGAACTAGACGCTGTGAGGGAATCTGGCTGTCTCTGATGTCAAGAAGCTGACAGTCTAATGACAGAGCGAAGAACCACAGAGGAGGACTGTGGGGTAGGGCAGAGATGTCAAGCACATGGGCAGGTCCAAGCCAGAGTAAAATGTAATTGAGGAATATTCAACAAAATTAATAAAAATGCCACATGCCACCTGCAGGGATCACCATATATGTTTTATTGTTGAGTTGTTTTCAGTCTTGTCTGACTCTGCTTCATCCCCTTTCAGGGATTTTCTTGGTAAAGATACTAGAGTGGTTTGCCCTTTCCTTCTCCAGCTCATTTTGCAGATAAGGAAACTGAGGCAAACAGAGCTAAGTGAATTGTCCAAAGTAATACAGCTAGTAAGTGTCTGAGGTTGGATTTGAACTCAGGTCTTCCCAATTCAGGTCCAATGTCCTATCTATGCACCATGTACCTGTTCCATATAAGTGAATGTTGCTATTTAGACTTTTTCAGTTGTATCCAACTCTTTGTGACACCTTTTGTGGGTTTCTTGGCAAAGATACTGGGGTGCTTTGCCATTTCCTTTTCTAGCTGAAGGAGAATAAGGAAACTAAGGCAAACAGAGTTAAGTGACTTGCCTAGGGTCTCACTGTTAGTGAGTGACTGAAAGTAGACTTGAACTCAGATCCTCCTGACTCTAGGCCTGGAGTTGTATCCACTGGATTATTTTGGACATGTTAGGTTTGAGATGTCTATAGAACATCCAGATTGAGATTTTCAAAAGCAGTTACTGGTGATTGTGAGACTGGAGCTCAGGAGAGAGATTAGAGCTGGATATATACTTTTGGAAATTATCTGCATAGAGGTGATAATTGAACCCATGGGCACTGAGATAACCAAGCAAGACTGTAGGAAAAAAAGGCCCAGAATGGAGCCTTGGGGTACACTCATGGTTAGCAAAGGAAACTGAAGAGTGGTCAGCCAAGCAAGAGAAGAAACCAGGAGAGAAGAGTATCATGGAAAATCAGAGAAGAGAATATCAAGAAAAGGGTGACTGACAGCATCCGAGGCTTCAGAGGTCAAGGATGAGGACTGAAAAAAGCCATCACAATTGGCAGTTAAAAGATCATTAGTAACTTTGGAGAGAGCAATTTTAGTTGAATGATGAAGTCAGAAGACGGACTGAAGAGGGTTTAGAAGCAAGGAAGGGCAGAGAAAGTGGAGGCATCAAGTAGAGATGGCTTTCTCAAAGAGTTTAGCCATAAAAGGGAAGAGAGATAAAGGGATGGTCAGAAAAATTAAAGCTTTTTTTTTTTAAGGATGGTAGAGATATGAACATGTTTGTAGGAATTGGGGAAGCAGTCAGTCAATAGGTAGAGACTGAAGATTAGCTAGAAAGTGGGGATGGTAGTAGGAGCAATATGTTGAAGATGAGATGGGATTAAGGGTAAATGTGTATAGATTTGCCTTTGCAAAGACCACTTTTTCATGAGATAGTAGGAGAAGATATCTAAATAATATAAGATGAGGAGGGGAAAAGAGGAAGCTCTTGGTGAGTGACAATTTTTTCAATGAATAGAAGCCTTCAGCTGACAGGGTTGGGGGAAGGGGTGCCATAGTAGGCTCAAGAATGAATGAAAAGTTTTGGAATACCTGCTACAGCAAGTGGGATAGTGAATCAAGTAAGGAAGTATTAAGGATTGCTTTGCTGTAGTAAAAGCCCAGCTGAGATTATTTATAACATAAATTTATAGTGCTTAGGAGTATCTGGAACACAATAGGTGCTTAATAAGTGTTTACTGACTTGATGCCTTGTAATGGACCCATTTGGTAGCATTCCAATAGAAGCAAAGACCATGGTGGGAATGATCTAGTGGTGGGGTTTGGCAGAGCATGAGGAAACAGGGTAAGAAGGTAAGGGACTCAAGTATAGAGTTGTGTAACCATCATCCCTAAAAGCAAGAGATTTGAAGATTTGACCTGGTAACTGCTTCTGTGAATGCTGCAACCACAGCGACTCAAGACCCAAGGAAAGAGTCCTTGGCACTGTCCAACGGTTCAGCATTAGAAAGTGAGGTTTTATAGGTGGAGATGACTTTAAAGAAAATGTATTTGTTTTGCTGCTAAGGATCACAGGACCTTTCCATCTGACTTGTAGCTGAAATTTCCTGTTAAATTGCTAGCGTGTCAGAGCCTCGACTTCAGTCTTCTGACTCCAAAGAGGAGTCCTTTTTCCACCAAACCACACTGTCCTTCACTAAATGTGCTTTTCTCCCTCTCCCTTAACATACGACTGCATCTTAAACATTGTTTCTGATGTGGTTTTGCTTCTTCTGCCTGGATCCCGGATCAAACTAATATTTCCAAGTAGCATTCTATGAAGGATTAGTAACAGGATAGAAGAACCAGAGGATTTTGTTCCTCTGTAGAAAAAACTAAGAGAGGTTATATGACTTTTCAGTGGAGTATGTTCTATTCAGGTCAAATTCAGCCTGTCAAAACTTCAGGCTAAAAATAATTTTATGTTAACATTTTACCTACATATTCATCTTTTATCAGAAAATTTAAAGTAATTCTGAAAGACTTTTATCAGTGCAAGGATCAAATGTGATTCCAGAGGAGAAAGAATGCTGCCCACCCACTTCCCAGCAGAAGTGATGGACTAAATATGCAGTATGAGACCCATGTTTGTGAACATGACCAATTTGGAAATTTGTTTTGCGTGACTGTATGTGTTCCTTTTTTTTTTTCCAGTGGGAAAGAGATAGGAGAGAAAATAAATGCTTGTCAATTTGAAATATATAGTTAAAAAGTAAAAGTTGGTAAGTTTAAAAAATTCAAATGTATGGTTTTTTTTTAAAAAAAGATTTGCTTTTTTCTTAAATTTATTATATCTTTGGACCAGCTCTCTACTGAAGTCTTACTTATGATGCCTCATCTCAGCAGGGAAATTACTTGAGTTCTCACAGGTTGAGCCAGTGAAGCACAAGTTGAAGCTGGTTTTTAAAAAGCTGGAATACTTTAAGAGCACAGGCCCAATCATGGCCTATATGGCTGATGTTCAGAGAGGCTAATCATAGAGGTTGAGTGCAGGGAAATACATTTTTTGTGACAGAAACTATCATCTACCAAAGCTAGAAAGATTACAGTCTGACAAAATAATGGTTCTTTTAAATATTAAGACCAATTTTTTTTTCCAATGAAATACTTCAAGTGTAAAACAAAAGTCACAAGGAAAACAAGATATGGGGTATTAGAAATTTGCTTCACAGGAAACTTTTTAGGAATAAATGTCTATCAAGTGAGATTCATCTGTTTGAAAAAGTGGATTCCCACCATCAGTCAAAAAACTGGAAATTCAATAACTATAAATTTATTTCATTTGTTAAACTTGTCTCCCAGACCAGACGGAAAGTTGAGGACAAGTAGCATGGCATATGATTCTTTGATAACTGCAAATGTCTAGCAGAATACCACATACCTGGTACAAAACTTGAGTACTGAATATATGCTCAAGAGTTCAATTATTCTTTTAAGTTTTGCAAGTCAAGCTATAGGGAAAGACGAATTCCATAATTTTTTTGGTATTCATGCTTTTAGATGAAGATTAGGCCTCCCCTTTCGAATCACATGCATTTTTCTTCTGTGTTTTATTGCAGGACAAACTGGTGCAGGAAACAATTGGGCAAAGGGACATTACACTGAAGGAGCAGAGCTAGTAGATTCAGTGCTTGATGTAGTAAGGAAAGAATGTGAACACTGTGACTGTCTGCAAGGATTTCAGCTCACTCATTCCCTGGGAGGAGGAACAGGGTCTGGTATGGGCACACTGCTCATTAGCAAAATCCGAGAGGAGTATCCAGATAGAATCATGAATACCTTCAGTGTTATGCCTTCTCCCAAAGTGTCTGATACCGTGGTGGAGCCTTATAATGCTACCCTGTCGGTCCACCAGCTGGTTGAAAACACAGATGAAACTTACTGCATTGACAATGAGGCTTTGTATGATATCTGCTTCCGTACCTTGAAGCTTACCACCCCAACCTATGGAGACCTTAACCACCTGGTGTCTGCAACCATGAGTGGAGTAACCACCTCACTGCGCTTCCCAGGGCAGCTCAATGCTGACCTCCGCAAACTGGCAGTCAACATGGTCCCTTTTCCACGCCTTCATTTCTTCATGCCAGGTTTTGCTCCTTTAACAGCCAGAGGCAGTCAGCAGTACCGAGCCCTAACAGTGCCAGAACTCACTCAGCAAATGTTTGATGCTAAGAACATGATGGCTGCTTGTGACCCAAGACACGGACGGTATCTCACTGTGGCCACTGTCTTCCGAGGCCCAATGTCCATGAAGGAAGTGGATGAGCAGATGCTGGCCATCCAGAACAAGAACAGCAGCTATTTTGTAGAGTGGATCCCTAATAATGTCAAGGTAGCTGTATGTGACATCCCTCCTCGTGGCCTTAAGATGGCCTCCACATTTATTGGCAATAGCACTGCAATTCAGGAGCTCTTCAAACGCATCTCTGAGCAGTTCTCTGCCATGTTCCGCCGAAAGGCTTTCCTTCACTGGTTTACAGGAGAGGGAATGGATGAAATGGAGTTTACAGAAGCTGAAAGTAATATGAATGATCTAGTCTCAGAATATCAGCAGTATCAAGAAGCTACAGCCAATGATGGAGAGGAAACTTTTGAAGATGATGAGGAAGAGATCAATGAATAAAGAAAATTTCCCCTATCACGTTAAAATATAAATGAAAGCTTAATAAAAATCCCTTTAAATGTATAAACTGTCTTCAATTTAAAGTCTTTTGAACGTGGCAGGTAACTGACATGGAAGGTAGTTGGAAAAATAAGAATTTTTCTTCTCAGCTCTTTGTGGAAAAGAATAGGCTGTGCAGTATAATATCATACTGAATATGCAATATAAACCTTAAGAAAATCTGTTAATAATAAAAGAAGAACATTATTACATGTTTTGGGGGGAGGAGGAGGAGGGAAAGGTACCAAATACTTATTTTAACAAAGCCAAGTTGGAGAAGAAAAAAGAAACAATAGCTGTATAAACTTTTGACAACTACAGTAACTCCTAGGAATGTGTGGCTGTGCTTCATCTCTTTTCTGGGTTAAGCAAAATGCTAGTCCTGGTCATTGAAGAAAGAAGTTGAAAGGTAGAAACAAGTCAGAGAATCTTGGAGATAGTAACTACTATTTTTGGTAGCTTCCATGTCTCACCAAAGCTTGACAATAGTTTTAGGACAAATACAAAGGAATATTACTTTACATATCAGTAATTATTTCCTCAAAATATAATGTATAATATAAATGTAATCATAGAATTTAAGAGCTGAAAGACACTTAAAAGACCTAGTCTAGGGGTTAGCAAACTACAGCCCAAGACAGGGCTGGGGAACCTGCGGCCTCAGGGCCACATGTGGCCCTCTAGGTCTTCAAGTGTGGTCCTTTGAATCCAACACACTGGAGGACCTAGAGGGCCATATGTGGCCTCGGGGCCACAGGTTCCCCACCCCTTGGCCCAAGAGCTAAAACTGGTTTTTACATTTTAAATCAAGTTTTACTGGGTTTTTTAAATGTACAAAAACAGGTGTCAGATTGGATTTGGTCTGTAGGCCATACTTTGCAGACCTTTGATCTGGTCTGTAAGATTTAGAGTTGTAAGGGAGCTAACATTATCTAGTTTAACTCCCTCATTTTACAAAGGAAACTGAAGTTCAAACAATAATTCAAACCCAGGTTCTCTAATAAATTCATTATGCTTTCCACTATATGCCCTCATTTCACAAGGAAATTGAGACCCAGAGAAGTTGTGTAATGTAAGAACTGAGAATAAACCCAGGATACTAGATTGTTATTCTTCTGCTATGTTCACTAGACCAGTGGTTGCTACCATGAACTTTAGGAGTCCACAAGACTTCTCCAAACATTTCTTGGGATAGTAGTCATAGTATACATGCTTCTTTACTTCAGAATCAAATTCAAGTCCAAATGCCTTACCAGGAATTCCACAGGTCTCTTCCCACAATATCAAAAGGTTGAAAAAAAAAATCACTGTGCTAAGTTGTTCTTCCTTTGATGAATTTTCAAAGGTGTCATTAAAATTCTGTTTACTAAGGTCACAGAAAAATTTTTTTTAAATTTTGTTCAAAATAAACATAAGTCGAATTGAAAGTACATAAAAAAGTGATAATCTGTTGAATTAATCAATTGATCATATAGTAAACTGTTCCACATACAGTTTTTTACAAGCACTTTAAAATGCTCCAAGACTTACCTTCTTAAAAAATTTAATTGGAAGTTTCTCTATTTTACAGTTCTGACCATTTTATAAAAAATCTGCAGGAGTAGAAAAATTATGAATGACCTTCAACACTAGCATGATGGGCTTGATGCTGAGACCTAAATAAGTATTAATAGTGATGTTAAAAACTGAACTGATCCAGGTTTGACTCCTTGTCTCTAAAAAAGGGATAGTATACGGCATTTAGCGTGCTATTCCAAGTTCTGCTGAAACTGATGAGTTAACAAATGAGTTTTTAACAGGAAGCATTAATAAACTGGACTATATCAGTTTCATCTAGAAAACTTCCTGTGGGCACCAGAAGCTTTACTAACACTATTTATTGTAAAAGTAAAAAGAGAAAGGAGGCTAATGTCAAGATTTCATATGAAAAGCCTTCTCTAAAACGATCATCCATCTCCAGAGTTAAGTTTACTAGAAGGATATTTTCTTAAAGTAAACAAATCTGGGGGCAGGTAGATGGTGCAGTGAACAGAGCACCGGCCCTGGAGTCAGGAGGACCTGAATTCAAATTTGACCTCAGACACTTAGCACTTACTAGCCATGTGACCTTGAGTAAATCACTTAATCCCAATTACCCTGCCTTCCCCCCTGCAAAAAACAAAACAAAACAAATCTATGTTCAAAAAAGGATATTGTCTGTAGTTTATTTTTATTTCAAAGGACTTATTTACACGATACATTCACATTTTTTAAATATCTTACAGCTCCCTGTAGAAAACCTTTTGATTAAAGCACAACAAATGATCTGAATTTTTAAAAAATACTACATCAAATTAGAATGTTCTCCTCATCAAGTGTTCAATTCATTTCACAGTCTATCTGCCCTGTGCAGATGTAAGGGGAACCACTGAAGGATAATGAGTGTGCATTAAGGGCGGCTGAGTTTATGAGGGCAAAAAACGGACTGTACTGCAAAGTTTTATAAATTAATTATACTTGACATGTGCAAGCACATGTTTCCTAGGTACAAGAGACTAGAGCTTGGCACAGTCCAAGAATCTTTCCAATCAAGTCTACTGAAATCTTTACCTAATGATTTCTTCTCTGATAGTCCTCCTTTGGTGTGAGCAGGAAGCCATACCATCGCCACTGACAATGACTCCTGAGGCCTAGAGATAAAGTGCCTGCCTTGTATACAAGTCACAGCTTTCCTTTCTGTTATCATTTCAACCTTTGGATAAGTAGTAGGTTAAGACCAACCTAACAAAATGCTTCAGCACTGGATTTCATTGATCTAACAAAGCCAAAGTTGAAGCACTGTGCAAACTGATAATACAAGACAAAATGAAATTAAAAAGGCATCACTCCTTTGATATGTTTTACTGTTTTGTCATCTGGTGGTTCCTCTTTCTCCTTCTCCTTTTCACGATCTTTGTTCCAGTCTTTAAGTCCTTCTGGAAGAGAGGTGTCCTCATCTAAGCTTCCAGTACCCTCTACAAAATCTTCATAGGTAGATTTTTCTGCAAAGGGTCTGGGGCCCAAAAGTTCAACCATATCAGACTTAGCTAATACTTCCTTTTCTAATAGTCGAAGAGCAACCTGAAACAGGAACGATTTCTATTAAATACATATACCAGGGAAACACAGTATAAGATTATTCCAGAGCGTTTAATAATACACAGGTGAAAACATTTAAGCAGGTTTGGTTCAGACTGCTGGTCCTTCAACAAGGACCAAATTAAACTAAGTTTGTAATAATCACCTACTCTGTAATTTTAATATACCTATGTTTTGAGAATGCCACAGCCTTTATTATTTTTTTAAATCACAGCTCTTACTATCGATGTAAGATTTGTGGAAACTAAGAGCAAGTATTAAAGATGTTTTCCTCTACCATATGGAACTCATAATTACAAACTGGCATAATCAACTCATTTGTGCAGAATGTTGAGAAATTAGATGTTCTAGTAAACTGAATCAAAAGTGTGTATGTATACATACACACAAATATATAGTTTACATACATATATGTGTATGTATGGATATATTATATGTACATATAAAAACCAATTTTTAAAAATGAGTGCCACAAGGTAATACAATGCTAAACCATATTTCATATAATCTAACTCCTCTTTCATGATTTGGAAAGTACTCTAGTACATGTACTACATCAGGGTCATTGTTAGGAATAGCAGTTATTATTACACAATATTATAGATTTAAAAGGTGCAGGAAAGTGGGATTAACTCATCCAGCATTTACTGACTTATCTGTTAGGTGCCAAGTTCCATGGTGTCTTACACAAAGATGTATACGACACAATCTCTAAGAGCTTAAAATCTAGTAAAGTGCTTATTAAATCTGTATATGCGTTATCCAAGATAGTCTTGGATAACGCATCAGCAATCAATTAGTAAGCATTTATTAAGTGCCACTACATGGTAGGCATAGTATGAGGTATGGGGTGAGGGGGAACACAGAGACAAAATGAAAAAGCACCTCCCTGCAAAGAGCTTACATTCTACCAAGTGAGATATGTATGTAGTTAAGAATGGACAAAATAAATCTTTTTTTTTTTTTGAGGGAGGGTGCTAACAGTTGGGGGAAAGTAACAGAAAAGACTTCATGTAGAATACGGCACTTCAACTAAACTCTGGAGAAAGCAGAGATTCTAAGAGGTGGAAGTGAGGAGGGAGCACACAGGGATGAGGACAACCCGTGCACAGTGTTATGGGTAAGGAACAGAAAGAAGGCCATGGACTTGGATTCCAGTAAGAAGGGGAGGTATAAGAATGAGAAAGGCTAGGACCAGTCTGTGGAGAGTTTTCAAAGCCAAACAGAATATTTCCTCCTAGAAGTAATAAGAATACAGTGTTTATTGAGTATAAATGACATAGTCAAACTCTGACAGACATAGCTCTTCTCAGCAACACAATGATCTAAGACAACTTCAGAAGACTCATGATGGAAAATGCTGTCCACATCCAGAGAAAGAACTATGGACTCTGAATGCAGATTGAAGCAGACTATTTTCTTTTGTTTTTATTTTTTCCTTCTTGTGGTTCTTCCTTTTTGTTCTGATTCTCCTTTAATATGATTGTATATGTATAGTCTATATCAGATTGCATGACATCTTGGGAAGGGGTGAAGGGGAGGGAGGGGGAAAAATTTAGAATTCAAAATCTTATAAAAGTGAATATTGGAAACTAAAAATAAACAAAATATACAAATTAATAAAATAAATTACATGGTCAGATTTGCACTTTAGGAAATCATTCTGGCAGGTGTGTTGAGGTTGACTTGAAGGAAGGGACATCATTAGGAGGCTATCAAGTAGAGGTAATGAGACCCCAAAACTAGGGTTGTAGCTTTGTGGGTAGAGATAATGGGACAAATGAGTGATATCACAGGGGAAGACAAGACAAGGTCTGGCAACTGATAGGTTATGTGGGATGAAGAAGACTGAAAAATAACACCACAGGTTGAAAACATGGTAGATTAGAAGGCCAGTGCAACTTCTGACAAAAATAGGAAAGAATGGAAGACCATTAAGTGTTGCGGGAAAGACAAAGAGCTCTACTTTGGACATGCTGAATTTTAGATACACTCAAGGCATCTAGTTTAAAATGTCTATTAGGCAGTTGGACATGTTCTACTGCTGCTCAGGAGAGGTACTAGGCCCAGATAATTGACATCATCTGCACTAACCACTGTGACTTCACCAATTACTTGTGTTTCATTCCCAAATCTCTATCTTAAGATCTGACCTCGTCTATTTTCATTTGGAAGTTTTAACTTTACTTCAAATTCAATATGTCAAAAACTGAACTAATCATTGCTCTCATAAACTGACTTATTTTCCCAACTAAGCTATTTCTGTCATTGATACCACTAGCATTGATACAATTCTTCCTGTCCCCTATCTTGAACTTCCCTTGAACTCTTCAGTTCTTCTTTATTCATCCAAACTGTCATCAAATCCTGTTATTTCTTTTTTCAAAACCTTTCCTGGATTTGTCTTTTCCTCTCCATTCCCACACCATTATCCTTCACCACCATTCACCTAAATAGTGCAAGAGCTTCTCAGGCAAGATCATTACTTCTAGCCTGTCTTCTTCTAATCTAGCTTAAATTTTGCTATCACACTGAACTAATATACTGCTTTTATTTTATTATGCCAGCCCTGTGCTCAGAAACCTACCATGGACTCCCTACTGCACCACATTTTCCTATCTGAATTTCATGGTCCTCTATAATCTGCTCCAACCCTAACTACGTAATCTTATTTACCCCTATGTCCCACAAGATAACCTCTGTCTGGTCCAAGATTCATGACTTACTGTCCCCTGGACATGTTTCTGCCCAATGAGTTCCTTAAACCAGAATTCACTCTCTCTTTTCCTGTTTAGTTATACCTTACTCATTTTTTTCAAGACCCAGATTAGGTTTTACCTTTTCTGTGAAACCTTTTCTACTATTCCAAGGTACAACAATCATGTCTTTCTCTAAACTCCAAATAAACTTAGAATCAGTACAAGATAGTTTAATACTTAATTGTCCTCTAAATTTTTCAGATTTGTTCATTCTGCCTCTAGACTGTATGCTCCCTGAGAGCAGGGGATGTTTTTTTGTATCACCACATTACCAAGTACTGAGCAAGACATATCAATCATTCAGATAGACTTGTTCATTGTTTTTTTTGACCCTATGACCTAAAAAGCAACCTGGAAGTTGCTTTCAAAAGCAATTCCCTAATATTAGCTTGTTCACTTATCTGTCTCTCTCATTAAAAAGTTGAGTGAATTATCTTCTACCTCCACCTCCACATCCAGGTCTAATGAATTCTTATTTAGTCTTAAAAACCCAACTCCAAGTCTCCTCCTTTAAGAAGCAATTCTTCCTTCATTAGTAACAGCCTATTTCCTTTCAGACTTTACAAGGCACTTTATATCTCCATTATGTATTTATCATATGTTACTTGCATCCTAGTTATCTCTGTATGTGTCATATCCTGCTACTAAACTGTGAGCTCCATGAGGTCAGAGACTGAATCTTACCTACACTTTTCCATCTCCCCCAGTACCATTAGTAGACACTTAATATATATTTGATAAATTTGAATAGAATATTTTAAAAAATCTGTACAGACACTAGATAAAGAGTAAATCTGCTAAATATGTGAAACCCAGATGTCAATTAAGATTCCTTAATTCATATACAAATGATTTTAGGAGATTATCAAACCAAATATACTAATAAAAATGAAGAAGCATGCATAGCCATATAAAACTTAACACTGTCAATTTTTAATTATTCAGGTTCTAATTATTCAATACATTGATTTACCACATATTAACTAAGTGTCTACTATATGCAAGGAGTGATTTGTAAGGATTCTCTTTCTCTTATCTGCTCTCTGGCCATTTCAATCTTTGCTTGAGCAGAAAGGAGAAGAGAAATGAAAGAAGTCAAGTTTCAGTTAGTCTTGTTCTTTCCTTAGCCTAAGCAGTTCTGGTTCAAAATTTGGTATAAAAAAATATTCCAGGAAGAAAGATGGATAGAACAGTTAAACATCAAATATCTCAATATTCTCCTTCTTCTCTGATAAGACTGAATTTCAGATCAAGCTGAGAATTGGTCTAGAGTCCAACTGTGACTTCCCCCTCCTTGAACATTTCTTTACAGAACAAGCTGCCCATATAAATATCACTCTTTCTCTCTCTGTATACATCTGCATATATATAACAGATATAGTTGTAACTTTCTTAGTCTAAGGAAGATAAAAATTCAGTTTTTTAACTTTAATTTTTGGTAAAACTTTTCAAAGTATTGGTTCATGAAATACCCACCTTCTCTACTTCAGCTTTTTTCTCTGTAAGAAGAGCCACTGTCCGTTTATAAGCATCATTAATAAGTATGCGTACTTCATCATCTATCAGTCTTGCAGTAGCTTCACTATATGGTTTCTCCAATACCATGTCTCCTTGTCGTGGAAGGTCAAAGGAAATCTGTCCCACTTTTTCATTCATACCAAACTGGACAATCTAAAAGAGAAGAATAAATATCTTAATGACTTGCATCTCAATGTATATATGTTTGAGACCAGCAAAAATGATGAAATAGGAGAAGGCAGTATAGCTTAACTCTTTCCCACAACTATTCCAATCAAGATCTATAAAGAGGGAGACAAGTCGGCAGGCATTAAGGACAAGGTCTAGCCATGAGGATGCTACCTAGAGCCTTCCAATCTGTGGAACAAAATGAGCTAGCTTTATACTAGGACAGGAAGGGATCACAAATCACAGGGAATAGAAAAGGTTCAGGGAGTAGGAAAAAGATCCAACTGGAAGTTAGGTTGTTTCCACCTCAAAGCAAGTTCACAGATCCAATACAGATTTGGGAGGGAACCTGTGCCTAGAAATGGCCTACCTACTGCTGTATATTAGGGCATGGAGTCATCACAGACCTGAGGATGTATACTAGGCAAGGAGTAGGAACAGAAGCCAGCAGCAGCCATATGGTCCTGACCCTAGGCTGGAATGGAATATTAGATTCTATCCCCAGATTTTATCTGAAGCCTACAGCTGAGTAAGCAGAGTAGGGAGCTCATGCTTGTGTTGTTTTGAACCAGCTAACTGACATAGCTGAAGCCAGCAGGAATCCACTGGAACTCCTGCCAGAGGTAGGCAAAAAGCTTTGTCACTTAGAGTCAAACTGGAGTCACAAGCTTGCAAATCTCAGAACAAGGAGGTAGAAGAAAGCCTCAGCTCAGGTAGTCAATAAATATTATTAAACACTATGTGCCAGGTACTGTGGGAAGTGTGGGGAATACAAAGAAAAGTAAAAGACAGTCTTGCTCTCAAGGAGCTCAGTCTAATGGAAGAAACAACATGCAAGCAATTACATAAAAACAAGATATGTAGAGGATAAGCTGGAAATAATCAACAGAGGAAGGCACTATAATTAAAGGGGATCAGACCATTTTGAGTGCATTAAATGTGTGTCATTTCCTGGCCTGAACCTCTCCCGAGATTCTTGAAGAACACAGCACTCAACATCTGGAGAAAGCAGCAGTAAGACCCTAGAGAAGGAAAATCAGGACCAGAGGAGGCCTAGACTTTACCCAGATGAGCTGGGCCTGGTCTTAATACAAAATCCCAACTGAATAAGTAAGAACAACTAAAAAAAAAGACTCCCACAATAAATAGTTACTATGATGCTGAGGATGTCCAAGATACAAACCCAGAAAAAGCAAATGACTTTAAAACATCTACAAGCAAAACTTCAAAGAAAAACATAGTAGACAAGGGTTCACTAGAATTTTTGGAAGAAATAAAGCAAGAATTTAAAAATTACTTTATAGGGGTGGCTAGGTGGTGCAGTGAATAGAGCACCAGCCCTGGAGTCAGAAGGACCTGAGTTCAAATCCAGCCTCAGATACCGAATACTTACTAGCCGTGTGACTTTGGGCAAGTCACTTAACCCCAACTGCCCCTCCAAAAAGCAAAAAAATTTTTAAAAATTACTTTATAAATGAGAGTGGAAAGGAAAAAAAATTGGAAAGAATTTGTAGGAAAGACTAAAAGAACAACTTAGTACAAGAGATATAAAACTTAATCCAAGAAAACAGACTCTTTAAAAATAAAGAGAAGTTAATAACTCTATGAGAAAAAAATGAAATATTAAAATAAAATCAATAGACTAGAAAAAATAGAAGAAAAGTAAAGTATCTTATTTTTTAAAATGACTTGGAAAAATGGACCAAGGAGAGAGAATTTAAGAATCATCAGATTATGTGAAAGCCATGACACCCCCCCCCCCCCCAAAAAAAAGAGCCAGGTCATATTTCAAGAAATCATGAAAGAAAAAACTCCTTGGATCTACTAGAACCAGAGGCCAAACTGAAAACAGAAATCTGCCTGTCACCTCCTGAAAGAAAACTCAAAATGGAAACTCTCAGGAATGTCACAGACAAATTCCACAATTTCTAAGTCCAAGAAAAAATACTGTTAAACAACTATAAAGAAAAAGTTCAAGTACTGAGGAACCAGTAAGGATCCTACGAGAAACTAAGTATAACTGGAGGAAAAAAACGAACCTTTTAACCCAGTAGGACTTTTAACTATTCCTGATGAAAAGAATAGAGCTGGGCAGAAACTTTGAAATATAAACAAGAGAATCAATAGAAACATAAATGGTAAATATGAGTGAGCAATCAGAAGGGACTAAACAAGGATGAAGTGTTTTACATTCTAATAGAGAGACCATATATATATGTATCCCCTCAAGATCCTAATATCATCAGGGATTGGACAGTTAAATAAGGTGAAGGCTGTGAAAGTAGCTTTGTTATATTTTTATTATTTAAAAAAAAAAGGAAAGGGAGATGAAGAGGAATATACTAAGGAAGAAAGAGGGAGAAAAGGATAAGAAGGGTTATTTCATATAATGACAAAAAGTAAGAGGCTTTACAAACTAGGAAGAAGTGGTGGAAGGGCAAAACATGAATCTCACTTTCATCTGAACTGGTTGAAGTACGGTAGAATACACGCACACCAAGTTGAGTGTAGTAATATGTTTAATTCAACAGGGAAAAAGGAAAGAAAAGAAAGGAGGAAGCAAGAAGGAGGATAGATTCAGTGAGGAATTAATCATAAAAAACACACTCTAACTTCTGAGGGTGGACGCTTAAGAATGGTTTAAAAGAATTAGGGTCTTGATGAGGGAAAGAAAAGAAAGGTAGGGAAGCAGAAATTGATTATATTTGCTTCTGCTGAATATATTCTTATTCCATACTCCTTTTATGTAAAAGGGGTAGAGAGAAAGAGAGGAAAAATATATGTAAATATATGAGATGTAGAGAAATATACAATTAATGAGAAATGCAAACGTGAATGAGATGAACTCACTCATAAAAAGAAAGAGTAAAGCAGAATGGAGTAGAAAGCAAATTTATAACAAACACATTTTAAACATAAACATTCATGAGGAAGGGGGGAATGTTGTAAATTGAGGGGCTAGAACAAAATCTATTTAATTTCATCTGAACTAAAAAAAATAGAAAGCAATGGTAGCAATCCTGACATCAGACAAAGCAACAGCAAAAATAGATGCGATTAAGAGATATGACTACAGAAACTATATTATGCTGAAATGTATCAGAGACAATGAATTAATATCAAGAGTTAACATATAAATACCCAAAGACATAGCATCAAAATCAAATGAAAAGCCAAACTAGTTACGGGGAGAAACACAATTTACAAATAATAGTGGGGAATCAAAATAAATAATTTAATATTATTAATACAATTTTCTAAAATAATTTAACTCAACTGTATTGGATCAAAAGGACAAATCTGTCTGAAGTATAATCTAAGTTACCTACCAAATTTCTTTTTTTCTTCTTTATATTTATCAGGCCACAAATTTTGTTTTTGGAATGAAACCTTTCTTCTTTACAGAACAGATTTTGACCCAAATGTTCATAGGTTTAACTACACATCTAAAAAAACCTAACCAAAAGATCATCTCATAGATGTCAATTTCATACACAATTTAAGGAGGGAAACCCTACTTCAAACACCTACTTGTGCGTATGCACTCTGAGTTACTTTCCTCAAGTCATCTTGAGCACCAGTTGTAATTCTTCCAAAAAAGATTTCTTCTGACACACGTCCTCCCAAAGTCATACACATCCTATCCAAAAGCTGTTCTTTGGTATAAAGATATTGTTCTTTGGGTAAATACTGAGCATAACCCAAACCTTTTCCACGTGGGATGATGGATACCTTTGGAAATAAGAAATAGACATGGTAAATACTCTACAGCATGTTGAATTTAACAAACATTTCCCTACAGATAAACAGATTTCAAAATCTCCTCTCTTTATTAAAAAAATGAAAATAAACACATATAAGAACCAAAAAACTCATCTACATTTCATAGTTATGTTGCTGCAAGTAAAGTCATTGACAGATTTTAAGAAATCATTGAGTTTTCTTTTGGATTCATTCCATATCAGGGCTATTTAAATATGGCTTTTATTCTTGTTTTCTCTGATGACACAATTTGAATCATAATTCTACTTTGTAAAATGTGCCAATGATTCAACACAACTCAGGTACTCAGTGATCTCTTTCAAATGCCTCCCTGAAAGCTCATCAAAAATTATGCAGATCTTACTTAACTAGGAATGTTTAAAATGTACACATTATAGGTATCATTGCACACTCTTCTGGAAAAAAATGGCAATCTATTTGGAAATGTCACACATACTTCAATATTTCCATTGCTTGTCTTCTCACTAATTCAAGTACTCTCTCCAAGTAAGAGATCACAACTTAGCTATACCTTTTACATTCTGTACGTCTGGTTCTCTTATAAATTTGTTATAGAGGATTTCCCCCCAACGTGTTGGGGGCAGGAATATTCCTCCAGATCTCTTAATATTACAAGGATACCAATGCTGTATGCCACCTGGGCATGAATGAAGGGTGGGGAAGGGGAGAGAAAGTTCATATATGCTCCTACAATTTAGGGCTGAAAAACAAAACAAAACAAAACAATTTAGGGCTGAAATGCTGCCTTTTCTTCCCAACATCACACTCTCTTATAGCTAAAGTCACATACTACTGTGACTGATATACTGTTCTGGAGAACACATAGAAATGAAACGAGTTTTCCATTCTCTTTCCACTTAATTTATGTACCCTAGAATCAATCGCTCTAGTCTATTTGGATTTTGTTCTCAATTCCTATGTAAGGAATTTGCCTGTAAAAATAATGAACATTATATAGGAAGCTTAGGATTATACTTAAAATCTGTGACACTATTATGTGGTAAAACCTTATTAACTGAAATGATTTGATAATAGTATGCTCAGGCTAACTAAATTTTACCAGTATTTACAAGAAAGCCCTTTTTCACTTTTTAAAATCTTTACAAAGGGAAATGCAAATTACAGCATTTCTAAGATTCCAACTCACACACATCAGATTGACAAAGTTAACAAATAGGGAAAATGACAAATATTTGAGGAACTATGGCAAAACAGTCACATTAATGTAGTGCTGATAAAACTGTGAATTAGTACAGCCATTCTGGAAAGTAACTTAGAACTGTGACACCCAAATCTACTAAACCATATATACCTTCTGACATCATTATTAAGCCTATATCATAAAGGGATTCAAGAAAAAGGAAAAGAATCTACATGTACAAAAATATTTATAGCAACTCTTTTTGTACGAGAAAAAAGAATGGAAACCAAGGGGATGCCCATAAATTAGGAAAATGGTGAACAAATTACAGCATATGAATGTAACAGAATACTACTGTGCTGTAAGAAATGATGAAGGGGATGGTTTCAGAAAAACTTGGTTAAACATGTATGAACATCATGATGCAGAGAGTGTAAAGACAAACAACTTTAAAGATAATAAGCCTGATAAACATAATGACCAACCACAATTCCCAATAATCCAAACTGAAACATGCTAACTACATCCTGACAGAGGGGTGGTAGATTTAGGGTGTAAAAAGAGATAAACTTTTTTTTGACATGGCCAACGATGGAATTTGCTTTGACTGAGTATGCACATCTGTTCCAAGGCTTTTGTTTTTCTTTCTTTTTCAACGGGATATGGAGTAAGATGAAAGGGAATGAAAACAGATGTTTGTTTATTAAAAAAATTAATTTAATTTTTAAAATCTTTGTATAATACATTTGTGGTTTCTTGACTTTGTGAGTATGGTATACTTGAAGAAAATCAAATCCTTCTTGGATGATTCAGAATCTTGAAGTGCTTTGGGATCATAGTTACCCAACCAAATAGTATCATAAATATAAATGAAAAAATAGGAGGTTAGGTTGAATACATATTGATTCAAGGATAACTATCATGTGAATTAAATCCCTAATATGACTTGCTTTTGCTTTTTTTTTTTCCCTTATTTTTTCCTAAAAGTTTGAGGGTGGGGCTAAGATTGGAGGTGGGAAGAATTCTGATTACTTCAGGATTCCAATTAAATGAGTTCTGGCTGTTTAAGGTTTCAGTATGGTTTTTTTTTTTTTCATTTTGGAGAGGAGACAGTAGGGCAGTTGGGGTTAAGTGACTTGCCCAAGGTCACACGGCTAGTTTTTTGTGTTAAGCGTCTGAGGCCACATTTGAACTCAGGTCCTTCTGACGCCAGGGCTAGTGCTCTATTCACTGTGCCACCTAGCCACCCCTAGTATGTACTTTTTAATATACCCCACAATCAACACTATTATACATCTGTGGAAAGCAGATCAAATGTCTTAGGTCATACCCTAGGGATGTAAATAACTTTTTCACATTACTTCCTAGAATACTTCTGGAAGACAATACATGCAACAATGTTCAATGTCTACTTTTTTCTTCTAATTATCAAGTTACTGCAAATACATTAAACAGAACTAAAACATTCTGCTGGTGACTAAATATTATCAATTGTTTTTATCAAAAAAATGACTATCACCAATAACAAGGATCATAAAATCATAGATTTAGAGCTAGAAAGAGCCTTATATGTAGGTTTAACTTTTTTTTATCATAATTCTATTGTGCGTCTTCTGAAAGAGTAACATATATATATATGAAATAATCTGTATTTGCTGAGGTTTGCCCAAGTATGATGTTAAGGCTCTACACCTTGGAGTCACCTAAGGTCAAAATCCCTAGTATTGCATCTTTTTCCACAATAAAATTCTTACTTCTAAAGAATCCTGTTCAATCCATGATTTCTTAGGATTGAAACCAGAGCACTGCCATCTACTAGAGTAGACTAGCAACACCATATTTATCCTTAACACTGAACTCAAGCAGTTCAAAGTCATCTGTTCTCATTTGAGATTTAGAATATGCTTAGATGATCATGTACCTCCTTGTTCCTTGCGGGCCATTTACCCTTCACCCAGGGGGTAGACTAGACTACTCAAATCTTAAGAATGATTCTCTGAGGGCAGCAGAATCAAGATGGCGTAGAAGCAGAAGAACACCCCGAGCACCCCCATAACCACCTCAAATACCTATAAAATATGACTCTAAACAAATTGTAGAGCTCCAGAATCCACAAAATGCCAGAGAAATAAAGCTCCCACTGAAGGCAGCCTGGCAGGCGGACAGGAAGGGTTCATCAAAGTGCACTGGGAGTCGAGCCCACCACAGCCTGAAACCCACTACCACCAGAGCAGCCAGGAAAGCCACAGCTGGAGCACTCAGGAGAGTGGATCACCGACAGCTGTGGCAGTTTCCAAAATTATCAACCCATAAGAAACAAGGACAAAGTGAAAGGTCAGTGGAACTCAGCTAAATATGGGTAAAAGGAGTGGGTCTGGCTGTCTGCCCCCATGACAAGAAAGCAGCAGAAGCAGCAGCCCGGCAGCTGCTTCCAAGTGGCTGCTTCAGAGCTCCTGGCCTGCAGATTGCAGGGGGGCCAAGAGATCATTCAGAGGCTAAGTGCTCTTGCCTTAACCTGCCTGGATCAGGATCATGGTGTTGGGTGGTGGTCCTGTGGTGCATGACCAGTAAGGAAAAGCTGGAGGGGGCTGCAAAGACAGCGGCCTCCTAATAGCTCCGGCACTGCGAAAACCCCAGCAATTTGGGACAAAGCGCTCCCCTTTGAAAGCAGAGTTCTACTGAGCCCAAAAGTCAAGTAATTGACTGGCAACATGAGTAGGCAAAGGAAGCAAAGTAAGCACAGCAATCCAACTTTAGATTCCTTTTATGGGGACAAAAATGATCAAAGCATGGAACAGGAGAAAGACAACACAGTCAGAACGCCCATACCAAAAGCTTCCAAGAAAAATGTAAACTGGTTACAAGCCACAGAGAAGCTTAAGAAGGATTTTGAAAATCAAATAAGAGAAGTGGAGGAAAACTGGGAAGAGAAATGAAAATGATGCAAGAAAATCATGAAAAGAGGGTCAACAACCTGACTGAAGAAAATAACACCTTAAAAAATAGATTAACTCAAATGGCACAAGAGGCCCAAAAAGCCAATGAGGAGAAGAATGCCTTAAAAAG
>CM053587.1:187757596-187786230 GCA_028646515.1 Pseudochirops corinnae
ACTTTGCTTCTTATGCTTATTCTTACTCATTGTTGTTCAGACCATGAATTTTTTTTTAAAATCTCTATGGGGCTCTGCTTCCAGAAGGGAAAGCTCTGTCCCAAATCGCCGGGGTCCTCCCGGTTGCCGTAGACTTCCGGCTGACTGGATAATGAAGACTCCAAGACCGAGGCCCAAGACGACGATCCGGATCCAGGCCGCTCAACGCGAGAGCACTGGCCTGAAAACAATCACTCTGTCCCCCTGCTGTCTACAGGCCGCGGGCGGGAAGCTACAACGCGGAGGCGGATACAAAACCTCTGCCTTTCGCTTTTCTGCTCTGGAGACCTTTCGGCCAGACTGCTTATCTCCCCCTTTCGCAATCCCCACTCGCAGCTGCCACTAATCCACTCGCCAGAGAGGCTTCTCTGCTTCTCCCGCCCAGCTGCTCCCGGGGCACAGCCGCGGCTTCAGGCCAGGCTGGTTTCGGTTTGCAGTGCTGATATGGTTCCTCCTAGCCGAGCTGACTTTAGTGGGAAGTATCCTTGTGTGCGTTTTGGAGTTCTAGGATTGGCTTAGAGTCCTATTTTATGGGTATTTTGGGGTGGCTATGTGAGAACTGTGATATGTTGCTGCTGCTACGCCGCCATCTTCGCTCCGCCCCCCTCTTCCTCTTTCTTTCTTTTTCTCTTTTTCTCCCTCTCTGTGTAACCCCTGCCCTCTCTTATATCAAATTAGCTAATGGTTTCTCTATTTTACTGATCTTTTAAAAAAAAACAACACTTAAGCTTTATCACTGCAAATCTTTTGCTGTCAATTTTGTTGAACTTTTTGATTTTCAAAATTTCTCCTTACTTGAGATGGATAATTTGATAACTTTCTAGTTTCTTAAGTTGTACACTCAATTAACTGTTTTTTTCTTTGTTTCTTTTAATATAAATGTTCAAAGCTACATATTTTCCATTAGGCTTTAGCTACATCCCACATGTTTTAGTATTTTTCTCTAATTTAATTCTGTATTGGTTTTAAAACATGTATTTGGTCCACTAGTTCTTTAGATTAACATTATTTAGTCTTCATTTAATTTTGTATTCTTTGTTTATATTTCCTTATTAATCATAATTTTATTGTTATGATCTATAAAATGCTTAATATTTTTCCTTTACTGCATTTGAGCTCATGTCATAGTACGTGAGTATTTGTAAACATCCCTGTGATGCATTTTACAAATAAGTGTACTGCTTAAGGCTTCCATTCAATAGTTTTCAAAGGACAAACATATTGCTGTTAATTTGCCATTCTTAAATTTTCTCATTTATTTTTCTTTAAATCTGAGATACTTTGAAGTACTCAGGTACTACTGTCTTACTAATAAGTTCTTCTATAATTGTCAGTTTTTCCTTTAAGTGTTTAGATGTGATGCCATTTGGTGCTTATGAAGTTAATACTGACACTGCTTTCATTATTTATGGTACCTTTAAGCACAATGTAGTTTCTTGCTTGACTCTTAATTATGTCTTTTTTTACTGTTGCCTTGTCCTAGATCATAACTGTTGCTCTTGTTATTTTAGACTCATCTGAGATATCATAATTACAGTCTTTTCCCTCCCATTTATCATTTGGGAATTTCATTTGTACATTGCATGCATTTCAAAGACTTTGCCCAGTTGTCATTTTCTTAATAAAAATGCTTAGAAATTATCAATTCTACTAAAAGTCAATTTTTAAATGTACGATTATCTTCAACTTTTTAATTATTCTTGGGTGCAAGCCATTTTCTTTCCATTTTGATAAACAAATTTCTTATCTTTCTTTTCCTTTCTCAGGACTGATATATAGCTTGGAATGATTCTTTAGTTATATAACTAGCCATAGTCATGATATTCTCTCTCTCTCTCTCTCTCTCTTGGATTCGAATCTGTTCTTCGCTTTCTTTGTCAGTACTTATAGGCAATCTTCTTTTATGATAATTTCAAATATAGCATTCAAGTTTTTTACTTCATTGTGTTTTTCTGGAGGGTCAGTTATCCTAAGAATCTCTCTCTAAGCCCTATTTTTCTGGATTGATTTTTTTTTTATTTACAATTAGACTCTCATATATATTTCCAATTTTGTTGTCAAAAGACAAGTCAGCAAAGCCAAAAGACTTTGTTTTGTTGTCAAAAGACTTTGCTTTGTTGTCAAAAGACTTTGCTCTAAAACTGTTTCATAGAAATAAAAAGTCCAATGATAACATCTTCTCTTTTTTTCCCCTTAGCAGTGGTTCTTAACCTTCGTAATGCTGTGACCCTTCAATACAGTTCTTCATGTTGTGGTGACCCCAACCATTAAATTATTTTCGTTGCTACTTCATAACTGTAATTTTCCTACTGTTATGAATTGTAATGAAAATATCTGATATGCAGGATGTATTTTCATTGCTACAAAATGAACCCACAGGATGAGAACCGCTGCCTTGGAGTGTCTACTGTTTTAAGGTTTCCTAACTTCCATTCTAATCCAATAAATCTTTAAAGTTTTTTCATTCAGAGTCCTAATCACATAGGCCTACCAACTACCCTAGGCATACTTATGAACATTCTGGTCTCTTTTCTGAGATTCTAGTTATAGGGTTGTTGTTGAATTATATCATTCTTCTGAAATCTTAAAATGGGATTTCTTACTCTCTCGTATTAGAAGATTTTTGTTTGCTCATTTCTTTAGTGTCTTTCTTCCCCCACCCCAGGAATTTCTGTCTGGGGATCTTATTTGGTACATTTCCAGCTGTTTTGTTGAGGGAGTTTCTGACTAATCTACATCTCAACTCAGTCTTACCAGAATGACAGTGGAAAATTCACTGCATTAGGTGTTCAAATTCTGGCAATCACTTGCTAATCTATACGAACTCTAGGCAAGTCAATTCCTCACACAAAAAATGGAGAAGGAAGGTGCAGATGATTAGTAAATTTCCCTCAATCCCTAAACTCACAGATTCTATTTCAGATAGTGATAGAGCAGGTTTCATTGTTCATTCCCTCTCATTCCTATAACTAATTAGTCCCCCTTGTCTTTATCATTGCTACTAGACAAACTCATGAACTTCTGTTTAAGGATAAGGGAGTCTGGTCAGATTACTGCTAACATGAGACTAAGAGACAGTGACACTGACTTACATAGCTGTTGAAAGTTCTTAGTATGGAATTATAACTCTTGTTACTAGCCTTATGTCCCTATAGTTGCTACAGTCACCAGTGTCATACAAATCAGTAGAAAAGAATGTGAGGTTTACTTATCATAGAGTAGTTTCATGGTATCTTTGCTAATTTTTTTCCTGTGGCCATTACCTTTTGAATATTTCTTTCTTCTTTTTTCTTTTTGTTGCCACTATGTTTATTACTTTATACCACTATTTTGAAGTAATAAGAAGGATCTGGTATCACGTGACATTTCCTAATGAGATATCTTGCCTAAGCCTTCTTGTTGACCCATTCTTCTTTCTTCAAAATTTCCACAATTTTCAACAAGAATCCCTTCCATCATTACTATTTAAATTTTTCATTTTGATTTTGGGGTCTGAATTTTACATAAATTCTTAAGTAGCCCAAGGGTGAATTCAAGGTGGGAGGAAAAGAAATTATTGTATATCTTGTAATTATCATAGTATAAGAAAAATATATGAAGAGTAAGATAATTTTCTACTTACCTGAAAATCCTGGAGTTAAAGATGCAAGTTTTCTTGCCAATTTCTCTTTATCCAGTTCAACTTCTAGTTTCAATGGTCTGAGATGAACTTTGAAAATGGAAGCTCTTCCTTTTATATCTGGTGGCCCTACATATATTTTTTTTTTTAAAAGAAGAGATTTTTTAAAATAATTTAACATTTACATCTATCCTCTATGAAAAATAGTATCTCACACTGAAGATAATCTCACCAATAAAGATTTGCCTATCAAAGCGCCCTGGCCTCAATAATGCAGGATCTAGGATATCCGGTCTATTGGTTCCTGCCAAAATGACTACATTTGTTGTTGTGTTAAAACCTGAAAGAGGAGAATAAACATGTAAGAATTATTAATGTCATAGCACAGAAAATAAGAGCATGTTTGCTATCAAAAGACTTTATTATCTAATACTCTTTTGGCAACAAAGCAGAAATAATATCCACCAATGATAATAATAAAATAGCAAAATGATAAACAGGAAAAAAACTTACAAAAATACTTTCAAAGCATGAACACATCACTTCACCAATCAATATTAAAGGTTGGTAACAGGTATTCACCACTAGATTTGTTGAATATGACTGAAAGCAGATTACAGCAAAACTATGCCTATCAAATAGCTAAGATACAAATAATCAAAAGGTCATCATAAGTGACATCTGCATGAACTAAGTCTACAACACTCCAAGATCACTAACCAAATGGCTGAGTCACGTGGCGTGGTTAAGGGAGATGGAAGAGGCCTGTGATAATTCAGGGACAGATCCCGCCCCCAGAGAGTGTCCTTAAGAGCAGATAATGATTAATGGGGATGATGTAAACTCCAGCAGAAAACCTGCAACACATCACTGAAGACTTAAACGTTTACTATCTAATAAATACCCAGGAAGATGTGACCTTGGAGCTAAAGTTACCCATCAGAAGTTCACCATCGTTCATGAACTAAGAGATGACAAATCTTCACACTACAAAGCCCTCAAAATCTCCTTGAGACCCAAAGCAATAAGCTGTGCTAGAACAATATTATCAAAGAACAAGCTGCTGCCTGTAACCACCCAAGCTACCTGAGATGGAAAGCTTTCAAGTAGACAGCAGAGACCAAAGTCATGCCCTACTGTCTTCTCTGCTACTAAGACTGCACGTACACAACGTCCTTTTGGTGAGCCTACCAAGTGTGAGCTTATATCCTAATATTCATATTGTGCTACAAAAAAGCAGTTACTTTATCTACTTGTACACAAGTTCGTAGAATGTTAAATGTACAAGATTAACAGTAGGATAGCAACCTCTTCCAGGATCATTTCGATCTATATCTCATCAAAAACAGACGAAGAGAATAAAATGATAACAGCTGACATTTAGTGCCTAAAAGCTCTGCAAACTTCTTTTTAATGAAGTATCTTATTTAATCCTTATACCAAGCAGGTGCTTGGGTATTATTTTTATTACTAATACTATTCCCATTTTACATGTAAGGAACTAAGAGATAGCTATTCATGTTATACCTACAGCTGTTTTGAGGTTTGCCAATCATTTTACATGTTATCTCACGTGAGACTCACAATAACGCTAAGAGATAGATACTGTTATCATCCCAATTTTACAAATGAGGAAGCTGAAAAATATTGTAACTGGGGTCACATAAAGCTAGTAATTGTCTAAGGCAGGATTTGAATTTAGGTCTTCTTGCCTCCATGTCCAGTACTCCATGTACAATGCTACCCTAGCTTCCTCATAGGTTAGTGATTGAGGTAAAATTGTCACATATGTAATTTAAAATGTTCAAAGTCAGTTTCCTGAGGGCAGACATTAGATGCAGAATAAAATATAAAAGACATTTAAGTAAAAACAGATGATTTGAAAAACTAGATGCGGATAAATGTTTTTTTTCCCCTCTAACTCTACAAGTCAGAATAAAGACTCAAAATATTATAGTAGCTGGATGAGGACTGTAACCTGTGAATCCAAGCTGTTTAACAATTATAAATATCCCTGAGACTTTATATGGCAATTATTTATGCACTATGAAACATCACATAGGCCAAATCTCCCATTTACTGCATATTTAGCAATGTTCAAATGTACTATGACAGAAGATGGAAGGTTACATAAACTGATTCCCTTAAAGAAGAAATATCTAGTATTTATTATATATATATAAAAATATAAATATATATAAGAAATATCTAATAAGTAATATCTAATAAGCTGTTGGGTGATAACAGAGAAAGACCACCATTTAATCAATAAAGGAATATACGTTGAATTAAACTCAAACTTCAGTTACCCATAGATTTCACTATGGGCTCTGAAGATTAAAGAATGATAAAAGAATTCTGAGATCAAAATGAAGTTTTCATTTACTATGCCAACAGCTGGATGTTCTTCCAGCATCAAGAACAAAACACTTTATCAAATAATTAATGTCAAAATATTACATTCTACTAGAATATAAGCTCCATGAAGGCAAGAACTATGTCCTATTTATATATTATAGCTCAGCAGATGACTAGCACAATGTTCTGCATAGAGGTCAGTTATTGAATTTGTTAGTTAAATTGAATAGTAAATTTTGGTAAACTAGCAAGGAAGATTTGATTTTTATGTTGTCTTTGTATCAATATAAGCTATAAATCACCTATGGGAAGGTTTAGTTGGTTAAGTTTTAGTAGAACGTCGTGTTTTTTCAGGGTTTTAGTGTGATGTAATATCACTCTATCTTCATGGCCACTATCATTTTAGATAAATAAGAGAACATGAACAGTTATAAGTAAAGTAAGTTTGAATATTTACCATCCATTTCTACAAGAAGTTGGTTAAGCGTATTTTCCTGTTCGCTTTGGCCTCCAAAGTTACCTCGTCCTCTCTTCCTACCCACTGCATCTATTTCATCAATGAAGAGAATGCAAGGGGCATTTTTACGAGCAACAGAAAATAAGTCACGGACCTTAACAAGAAAACACAACACTGAAAATGAGTTTAGTCAATGTTACAGTATTTTAAAAGAGCATCCACTGTTATGTTCTTTATACTTCACAAAATTTTAACATTCTAGTACTACATATTGGTATATATTTGAATAAGCTAAATTCTCTAGGTAACAAGTATCTTATTACATGGTAATTAAATTGTTTTAAGATTTCAAGCCAGTGAATGAACAAAATTGTTCTCCAGTTCTTCATAACTATGTTCATATTATTCTTTATAACAAAAGCTAGTAGATATTATATCTTTACCCTACAAAAGATGAAATTTTATCAAGTTCCAATTTTAAGAGTACAATTAGTTTTACAAATTCAGACTATTCTGTAGTAATCACATTTAACTATTAAAATATTCAACAATTCAAAAATTAACTAAATTTCACTTTCTACATATTTGCATATTAGGCCAGGTAATTATTTTATTGAATAAGCATCAGTTTCCTTCTCAAAAATGGTGAATTGTTGACCTTCTTGACAGGACTACTATAAAAGCTAAGGGGGAAAAAAAAGAAGTACAATGTACTTTGCAAAAACTGTTTCATAAATACTAAAAGTCAAGCAGCTTAATATTATTGCTGGTAGCTAATTTCTATAATCAAGTATTCAGAAATCTTAAAACATTTCTTTTCTATGCTACATTACTTTTACAGATTAAGTAAGGGTTTAGATTTTCAAAATTGTGTATTAGTCCTCATTTCAAATTAAGCATTTTAGCAAAAGGAAAAAAGTAATTTAAAGAAAGAAAAATCTCCTAACTTTTCCTTTTTTTCCTTTCTAACCTTCATTAAAGTTGTACTTCAATACATATCATAACATGAAAATAATTCTATTTCTCAACAGTTATGCCAGCAGAGTACAGGCTCTGATAGGTCCTACAAAACTGGGCAGACTTCTAGTATATGCTTGATGACAGAGCATATGTCTGTCATCTAAGGATCAGTATAGCTAAATCAAGAAAAGTTCATCACCAGAAGGTTGGTTACAAGGTTATGATGCTTGTCAGCCACAGCAACCTAAGAAGATAAGTTACAAAGGCATATAGGTGTTTCCATCTGCATAAGTGGAGAATGCACATACACTGATGAAACCATGGATTCTTGATGTATGGAAGTTGTTTTTTTCATAAAGTCCCAAACTGGTAAATAAAAAATATAAAACTAAGATGATAGTGGAATGAGAACTTCAGACAATTCTAATTGGGATCAATTTTATGTACAGGAGATTTATACGCACTGTTTTCAGAGGCATCTGGAAATGTTTTGTCCTTGCAAAAAAAGTCTACTCCATCTGCTTAGTTATGCTTGAAATATCCTCATTAAATACTCATTTAACTTAAAACTTTTTCCCTCCCTCTCCATTACTACAATGAAAATATTTTCAGCAAAAGTTACATTTTTTAAAGTCTAGTCATTTACCTTTCAGTCTGAATTTATAACATCTTTTTAAAGAACTGGTCCTGTCCAGGTAAAAGCTAAATGGTAAAATGTGGAAAGAATACCATTTCCTTGTATTTCAAGAGTTCTTAGTAAAAAAATTTGAAGCATTAATCACATAAGAATAAAAATTTTATTAGGGATACATATTCATGGTTATGATCAACTAATCAATAAACTAAAATTACTGCTCAAAAGAGACAGCTAAATATTATAATGGTTAAATAAAACTCTGTAATACTAATGAGGAAAAACAGTATACTGGCTTTCCATAATGTGGGTCATTCTGAGCCTACTGGTAAAAAGGAAATCCTCAAAGCTCTTAGTAACAGGGGACATATTCCTCAAAGTTAAAATACATGTTTCTATTTTCATAAAGTTCTCATACTGGAATAAAAAACTTACTCTAGCTGGACCCACACCAACAAACATCTCCAAAAACTCTGAGCCATTTACTGTAATGAATGGGACATTGGCTTCTCCAGCTGTTGCTTTGGCTAGAAGTGTTTTTCCAGTACCTGGAGGACCTGTTAGAATGGCACCCTTCAAAAACAAAAACAGGAGGGGAAAATCACACACAATTAGCTCTTCATAAAAGTAAATTCAATTTTCATTACATAATTATATAATTTATATAATTTATGTAATTTATGTAGTTAATATAATTTATGTAGTTAAAACAAATTATACACACTATATTTTTCTCAAATATTTTAGATATGTTATATAAAATCATAATGCAATTATTAGCAAAGGGAAGTAAAAAAAAACTAAGGAGTTTAACTTAAAACATTTCAACTTAATTGACAAGATGAGAATTTAGTTTCAAAGATAAGCTTCTTCCTAGGTCTTTGGGGTACCAATTATTTAAAATACAAGTAAGTCTAAGTCTACAAAAATTCAATTTGATTCAACAAGGATTGCTTAAGTAGGTACAGACCCTGTAATGCAAAGATAGCTAAGATAGGTCTTGCTCTCAAGAAGTTTATAATCTAACAGAGTAAATGTTAAACTTAGGCAATTAAAAATAAAAACTGACTAAATATTTGAGGTAAAGGATTCTGGCTCACAAGGATAACTGACCTAAATCCTCAAATCCTTTTTTATGATATTTCCTTATTCTCTCAGTTGTTAGTGTTTTCCCCACCCCAACTCCAAATTATTTTGTACATCTTCTTTAACTTTGCATATTCCCCCCCACAATAGACCATAAACTCCTTGAGACCTAGGGAAATTTTATCACTGTCTTTATATCCAGTTGACAGCTGGTGGCACAATAAACAGAGCATAGGTTTGGAGTAAGAAGTCTTGAGTTCAAATTTGGCCTTAGATACTTACTAGCTTTATGACCCTGGGTAAGTCACTAAACCTGTTTGCCTCAGTTTCCTCAACTGTAAAATGAGTATAATAATAGCAGAGTTGCTGTGAGGATCAAATGAGATAATATTTGTAAAAAGCACTTGGTCAGTCCCTGGTACATAACAGGTGCTATACAAAGGCTTATTCCCTTCCCACCTAAGTGACCTGGGTTAAAATCCTATCTGACACTTACTAGTTATGTGACCATGGGAAAACTATTTAACTGTTTTCTCATCTGAAAAAAATGGGGATAATACCAGTATCACCTACAACATGAGAGTGTTATAAGGAAAGCACATTAGAAATCTAAAACAAAGCAAACTATAAAAATGTGAGTTATTACTATCAGAATTTCTTTCAAGAGTAAGCTCTTTTAATGCATTAAATGCAGGGTAGCTGGGTAGCACACTAGATAGAGTACCAGGCCTAAAGTCATGAAGTCTCATCTTCCTGAGTTCAAACCTGATCTCAGACACTTATTAGCTGTGTAACCCTGGGTCAGTCACCTAACCCTGTTGGCCTCAGCTCCTAATCTGTAAAATGAGCTGGAGAAGGAAATGGCAAACCACTCCAGTATCTTTCCTAAGAATACCCCAAATGGCATTATGAAGAGTTGGACAAGATTGAAAATAACAACACATTAAATAGTTGGCTTTATACAATTTTTTAGGAATAATGTACTACATGAAATGTGACTCAATGTGTATTCTAAATATGACCAATAATGCTTTAAGAGAAATTTTGTTGGGTATTCAGCAGTACATTTTAATGGGAAGAATAGAAAAACAGCTACAGTTATTTTATCAGTATATCCTTTATCCACAATTAATTAAAATTATTCTATCTATGCAACTAATATATTCCACTTACTAAAAAACAATATTCACAGTAACTTTAAAGTGATCATGTCAGAAATCAATTTCTATAAGTTATATTTACCTTTGGAATTTTTGCTCCTAGGTCTTGGTACTGCTTTGGGTTTTTCAAGAAATTCACAAATTCCATTATTTCTAATTTGGCCTCCTCACAGCCAGCCACATCTTTGAACTTCACATCCATCTCATCTTTTAAGATCTTGGCAGTGGTTTCTCCTACGCTGAAGAGACCTCCCATTCCTCGGCCTGTCCGACCCATACCAGCAGGCCCTCTTCTTAGTGTATACAGTAAAAATCCAATTATAAGGACCGTTGGAAACATGCTCAGTAGAAATGAGCTAAAGGAAAATAAAACAAACAACATTAGTTTCTTTCATGACTGATTTTTTTTAAGTGCTTGGAAAGGTTTTCTTTAATTTATAGATTTTCAGTTAGATTCCAACTGCACATATTTAATATGAGAAATGAAGAATGCTAGTATTTGAGGATAAAAAGGGAATTTATAATCTCTAACTAAACTCATGTACTTTACCACAAACAAAAAAGTAGCTTTTAAGCAGTAAGATGAACAACTTTTGAGACTACGAAGATGGAAAAAGAGTTGAAATCACTGGTAATTTGTATTTTAAAGATTTCCTTAGGGAAAAGGAAATCAGAAATTAATAATCAAGAAAGGTTATTTAAATAGCTGATAAAAAATACTAAAAGGTGAGGAAAAATTAGATACATAAATATATTTTAAATAAATATTTAACACACCAACAAGCAAAGGTTGGGGCATGTCTGAGAATTTAATTTATAGATGCTGCCATTTAATGAAATAAGAGATAGTAACAGTTTAAAGTTCCACCACTGATTCTTACCCATCACTTTCAGTAATATAAACTACAGGTAACCGATTCTCTCCTTCTATGCCTAACTCTTGCTGTAAAGTTTCCAGATTCCGCTCAAAGGTGTCCACACTACCAATATTAAACCAGACATATTGCTATAAAAAAGAAAAACAAAAGATCACGACTATATTGGGGGATAAAAAGAAAAAAGTTTAGTTCAGTCAAGTATAAAAAAGAGGTTTAATAGTTTTACTTATATTTCATATATAAAAATATAAAAAAATTTTAACTCAAGTGAGAAGAAATAACATCAATGGAGTCATAGCTCCTTTAGTTATTAAGTAAGAACTATTACTATACAGTAATTCATTACATCAATTAAAAAGTTAGTTTACCCCATCAACAGGAGTCTTCCCTGGCGTAAAAGTCACTCGAACAAAACGTTTGTTCACTACTTCTAGTCTGTCCACCTATATTAAGAAACAAAATGGGAATGTTAAAAATATTCAAATATTAGTTTAGAAAAATCTAAGTATTGTTTTAAGGTCATTTTTTTTTTTGCTTTTTTTTTTTTGGAGGAGAAAGGCAGGGCAACTGTGGTTAAGTGACTTGCCCAAGGTCATACACCTAGTAAGTATTAAGTGTCTGTTGAACTCTGGTTCTCCTGACTCCAGGGCTAGTGCTCTATTCACTGTGCCACCTAGCTGCCCTTTTAAGCTCATTTTAAGCTATAATTTATTCTAAACTTCTACCTTTGTCTTTAACATCAACAATTACCTTGGCAATAATAAGTGAATCAGGAGCATCATATCTTGGCATATTCTTATTTCAACAGCAACAGTCGTTATTGTGAACGAGTCTAGATGTTATCTTTAGAAGGTGAGAATATGATACAGAGTCTCACAGAATATCCCTAGAAATATTTAACTTCCTTAGAAAGAGAAAGAGGGTAGATAGGATGCTGGACCTTGAATAAGGAATACCTGAGTTTAAATTCCACTTTTGACACTAGCTATGTGACCATAGGCAAGTAAACTATGACTTGTATTACCTTCAGTTTTCCCATTTGTAAAATTTAAAGTATTCAATAATTATCAGTTATTATATTGATAATTATTGTTATGAAGGAGGTCTAAGGGGTAGAGGAGGAAAAAGAGAACGAGCACTTATTAAGTATTAAGTACCCACTATATGCCAGGTACTGTGTGCTAGCTCATTTGATACTCACAATCCTAGGAGGCAGGTGCTGTTATTATCACCACTTTATAGCTTAGGAACCTGAGGCAGACAGAGGTAAAGTGACTTGCTCAGGGTTATACATGGCTTGTAAGTGCTGAGGCTGAATTTGAACTCAGGTCTTCCAACTATAGGCCCAGAACTCTACCACACCACCTAGTTGCCTTTAACAGGATCCACCAGAAGCAATGCAGTTTATCAGAGTAGTCTATTTGAGAAAAGGAATTGCTGTAGACACTGCACTCAAGATTTTAACCGTAATGAACAGACTCCAAAGGAATGCCTGAAGCAAGAAGGCAACCACAACAGAACACTGCTAAAGCATCTACTATCACAGCCAAAGAGGCAGAAATAATTATATGTAATGGATAGGGAGTTTACTTTTTTAGAAAGCTGAGCTTCAATACAACATTTTGAAGCTGTCCCATAGGGAGAAGAGGAAATTAGACTACAGTTGGCCAGCAGGGTTATATAATCACACTTTATTCAACAAGATAAAATCTTGCTTCAGTCACCCAAATGGGTACCCAGTTCTATTTCTCCTTCCTAAACTTGTTCTTTGTGCTTCAAAAACAATCGTTGTTCTTTATAATACCATTCTCAGACAATACATACACTAAACTATATCCAACTTATCAATTTAAAAATGTCTATATAAGATATTCAAGTCACTTCCCAGGCTTATAAAACAACATTAAGGATATCAAGAATACATATAACAACAAAAGGCGGGCCATCATATAGTAAAAATGACGGATGACAATTAGATCACACTGGTAACTCTAAATAACGTATTTATTTACATGGATTACACAAGGAATGAAAATTAATGAGGCTGGGAATGAAAAAAATCAATGAATTAAAAGGTAGATGCTAAAGTGTTATTTAAATGGAAGCCAATGGGGTCAAGGCTGGATACAGAAGTAAAATGAGGTGGGAGAGATGGAGTGGGAAAACAGGAAGAGGGCACAGAGGTCATCATGAGAATGAAGAGCAGCCTCTGTATATGGAAGTGAGAGAAGAGATATTGAAGTGAGAGAAGAGGCAACTGGTATTTGAGAGAGAAATCTTGCAACTAAGCCTTGACAATTGTATTTCTGCTTAAAACATCACAGAGAAAAGAGCTGTAGAAAGAACCTGTTGGCACCACAGTTTGCAGGGATCTGCTAATTGCCTCTCCAAAGCAGCTGAATGATGAAAGGAAACACTTAACTAAACAATTAGTGCTGTTCAAAAGTAGAATGGGCTGCTTTTGAGTATGGTATGTTTCTTCTCACTGAAAATCTTACAGAAGAGGACATATGACCACTACTCAAAGAAGTTGCAGAAATATTCCTGGTTAGGTTGAGTTAGATTTGCTAGTCATTTGATTTCTTTCCAACTCTTAAGTTTCCCTAGATCTTGGAGGCAAAGGTACAACCAACCACACAGAAGCTGAGAGAAGGAAGTGACTGAACTTGAAGTGGCTGAGGAATTAAAAGGTCAAGGTTTTGAAGGATCATCCGTATTAACAATGAAGCCACAAAGGAAGATAGTAGAGGGTGATGATGTATTAATGTTAAGTCTTTACATAAACCTGCAGAGATTTTTCTGTAGTAACACAACTTATTTAATATTTGTAAAATGTATGTTTCTGAAAAGCTATATTTAAATTGAATTTTTCTAAGTTTAAGCATTTTAAATGAATTAAAGGGGCTTATGACTTAAAGAAATACTATGGTTAAGTACTCTTATAAAGTAAAGATTTTTATGTAGAACAAATCACTGTGTTTTGTCTCTTTCTGGATTATCACATCTCAGCTTTTTTGAAAACCAAGGATGTCTTTATAGCATCATCAGCAGTAGTGCAATTATTTCACATAGTCTAATTTTCAGTCTAATTTCCACTAGAAAAGGTACCTTACTGGTTATTCTATAATTTTTATGAATCAAATCCATCTACTTTATCTTCTTATCATAAATTTCAATCACCATATCCATTCTCATCCTAGATCTTACTTACCACTCCTTTGGAAAGATAATTATTAACAAAGTCCTTCCAAGTGATTTCTCTCCCAGAATTCTTGAAGAAAAAGTAAAACATGATAACAGCCCAAGACAGAAGACTCCAAATAAAGTACATTCTGAATTCCTTGTCATCCCATGGAATGTCTCCCTGCAAAACACACAAACAAAGGGAAAACAAAGCCCCACAAAATGAAACTTCCTGTAGAAGAATGAACAAGAAGTGAAGTACAATATGCTAGGAAAAGTTTCCTCCAAATACTATGAATGCTTTAAAATCTTTTCTGTAGTTACTTCTACAACATTATAATAAAAAGGAACTCAGAATTGAAGATAGAGTATGAAATCAAACCTTCTGAAACCTGGACAACCAATGAGAGTCATCTCTCTTCCCACCTCGTTTTCCACCCCCTCCTCCAGAAGGGCGCTGTGTACTAGATGGCTTTGCTTCTGTTAATTAAAAAAAAGCACAAAAGCATTTTAGACTCCATGTACAATATATTTTTAAATAGTACCAGATTTCATCTGTAAAACACTTCGTGATAGCTCTCAATAGCAACTATTAAATATCTTGAGGAAAAATTATTTTGTCAAATGATTAAAGAAGTTTTAAAATCAGGTCTCAAGACTAAAAGCTGAGTGTCAGTATCTAATATTATCTCTCCTTCTTAGAAATGCTCAAGGAACTCCTCTGCCCAGTGAATTCTCTATTTTCTACTATTTTCCATTAACTTTTTTTCCCGCGATGAAGTGAGATAACATGCTCTCTCAGAAATGATCAGACACACTCAACTTCCTATAAAAGGGCTATGCTCTTTGTGTTAAGTCCAGCAAAAAAACTTGTGGGATTTCAAAAAATTAATTTATATGAGGGTTTGTCAATTATTATTTGTTATCAATACCTCTACTTCCAAACAGAAAAAAGGCATAGGTAACATGGGCAAGTCATTTTTAATTTGCCTGATATGTCCAATACTGATCTAGAAAAGTACAAAGACACAAAACTAAAATTCCAAAACCTGATTTAGTTTCCAGATCTAGTTACGCAAAATATTCCTTTCTTTTCACAAAGTAAGTCAAGTATCTTTACATGCAAATATTACAAACTGGTCATTATTACCTTTTTTTTATAAATTGGTTATTAGTACCATTATTAACCCAATTATTCAGCAGTAAAATAGTAGCTCTAAGCTTTACCTTAGGTTACCTTAACCTACAGCTTGAAAAGTGATTTTATTAATAATTTTTATGATCTATGGAATTAAATAGGAATTAAATTTTAAAGTCATGGGCCATGGGTAAAATACTTTTACTACTTTAAAAACTCAATCAGCACTAGATATTCCTTCCACCAATGGAGACGTAAACACATCTATAACTGAACAGCTGGTCTTTGAGACTATGACTGAAAAATCCATCACCAATCAGTCAACCACAGCTAATGAGCCTTTCCAAACCTAACTAGGCTAGTCTTTGAACAACAGACAAACTCCACTGCTGGGCCTGAACTCAAAGCTTGTTAGAGTTGACAGGACCTGCCAGTGCTTGGGCTCTAATATCTTAGCCTTTAAGGACAATGGTCTATTACATGGACTGGAGGAAAACTTTACAACTCTGAAATTTTCAAATGGATCTGTATTCTTACCAATTTGGAAGTTTTCCTCAAGGTCTCTTCCCCCCTCCCCCTTGGATCTCATGCCATGTGGTTCATGTCCTCCCAAAAGTTTACCACAGTCTCCAAGACTTCAGTAAATGAAATATTCATTTTAATATTCAAAAGGTACCTTTTGCTTCTTCCACAGGCTCTTTAGATTCACTAGCTTTCTTTTTGTTCTTTGCACTAGGAAAGTATTTTTCAAATCCTGTTATAAAAAGAAAAAAGGAAAATTCAAGCTGAATTTTTTTTTATCTACAAGCATTTAGTACTTCATGAAATTTACTCAGAGTGAGATACAAGCAATCCTTCCTTACAATCTATAAAACTGTATATGTCAAATTCATAATAAAAACTACTAGCATTTATATAGTGCTTTTATCTTTGCCAAGTGCTTTATGTATCTGATCTCACTAAATCCTCACAAGAACTTTGGGAGGTAGGTGCTATTATTAAAATCTATTTTAGAAATGGGAAAATTGAGGCAAGAGAGATCAAGTGACTTGGCCAGTCACACAGCTAATAAGTGACAGAGGCAAAATCTGAGCTAAAGACAGGATAAACTGAGGTTTGTGAAGAAAGCTTAAAATAATAAAAAAGGATTTATTTAGCAATATTAGCAAAAACTGAGGTTCAAAAAGGGGATGAGGGGATTACTTACTGCTTGTGTATATGGGCAAGAAAATAACTACAATGTAGGATAAAGAAAAAACAGTTGAGATACACAGAAGTTCACAGAGAAAGTCCAACAAAGAAGCCCGTACCTAAGATAATTAAAAACAAATGCACAAAATATGACTAACAACAAGAAAAAACTACAGATAATTATGCAAAGAGACAAATTTTACCTCAGAAATATCACTGAGACTTGGTGAGATAAGACTAATACTAGGACTATAGCTCTGGAAGGGTATATATTATCCAAAATAAACATGATAAATAAAAGGGGGATGAGAGGAAGAATCATTATATATTAAGAAGATATGCTCCACAATGACTATAAAAATGAAAATGGAATGAACATCAAACAATTAAACCTCAATGCTACAAAATTATAATAACCAAGCTTGGTTCAAAAAAAGATATATGAGAAGAATCCTAGTTAAATCCCTCATCATCATTCCCCTGAATTAATGTGAATGGCTGATATCTGGTGTCACTGCCCCAAATCCCTCCCCGTTCAAATTCATCCTTCACTTAGCTTTCAAAGTGATTTTTCTAATGTGAAGGTCTGATTGAGTCACCCACCCTTTGCTCTATGAGATCCAGGAGCTCCTTAGAACTCCAGGATCAAATATAAACCCTTCTTTTTGGCAGTTAAAGCCTTTCATACTGGCTCCTTCCTATCCTTCTAGTCGCCATACTTTACTCCCCTCTACAATCTATAATAAGCAATGCTGGCCTACTTGCTGATCCTCAAACAGGACCCTCCATTTCCCATCTCCTTGACTTTCACTGGTTGTTTTCCAAGTCTGGAATGTCCCTTCCAAGTCCCTTCACTTCCACCTCTCAGTTTCCCCACCTCACTCCAACATTCAGGTCAAATCTTACCTTCTACAAGAGGGTAGACCACTCAGCTGCTAATGCCTTCTCTTCTCGAATTACCTTCTCTTTGCTCTGTATATATTTTGTACATACCTAGTTATTCCCATGCTGTCTTCCCCATTAAAACGTAAACTCCTTGAAGGCAAGGATTGTTTTTCTCTTTCTTTGTATTTCCAGTACATAGCATAGTGCCTGGCACACAGCAAGTGTTTTATAAATAATTGTTAACAGACGGCTGACACTTCTCCCTGTTTCTTTGCAGAGGTGGGGAACAATGGGTATGGAATGCTACATATAATATCAGACTTTTCTGATATATTGGTTAGTTCTGATTAATTTTTTTCTTCCTCATCATAAGGAATGGCTCAATGGGAGAGGAATATAGTCGGACATGTAAGTGATATAAAAACAAAAATTATTTAAAATTTATTTGAAAGAGGAAGAATATATGCTCATACCAGGAATCTAGGAACCAGAAGATGGAAAAATAGAGACAAGGCAAAAGTGTCCAATTGCTATATCTGTCAAGAAGAATGAGCTTTGGATTAAAAATAATGCAACAAAAATGGCTGCCCTTGATGAATTAAAATTACTTGGTTCAGAGGAACTACATACCTAAAAAACTGGCAAATGTGATTAATAAGCCACTTCAGTAATCATTGAAAGATAGTTTTAAAAAAATACAATTTATAAGTTAACAACTAAGTATATAAAAGGGATTTAGAAGCCAAACAGTGGATTTGATATTTGATTATGGAAGTAAAACAGAGTCACTGGAGTTTACTGAGCAGGAAAATAACATTAGGTAGACCCAAGCTTTAGAAAATTCATTTTAATAACTTTGTGGAATTACTGAAGTGAGGAAAGAACTTGAAGTACCCTCAACAGTAACTGGGAAATTTGGAAAAGTAGTAGTTGTGGGGGAGAGGGGTGGGGATGAGTAGAACAAATTTCAAACATGCTAAGGTTAAAATGTCTATGGGACATCCAATTCAATATATCCAAAAGGCAGCAGATGATGCAAGACTGAAGGTCAGGAGAATAATTAGGACTGAATAAACTGATCTGAGAACTACATGCATAGAGTTGATAACTGAAATCTTATAAGTAAGACGGTGTGGAGGGAGAAAAGAAGATGGCCCAAAACAGAGCCTTGGGGGACACAAACAGTTAGTGGGCATGACCTGTAATAAGATCCAACAAATGAGAATGAGAAATCATTAGAAAGGATGAATGAGAAGCAGGAAAGAGAAATGCTGCAAAAAAAACTAGAAAAAAAAGAATATTCAAGAGAAAAGTGATTGACAGTGTTAAAGGCTAAAATATGGTTAAAAAGAATACAGTAAGAAAAGGCTTGTAGGCGTGGCAATTAGAGACCATTAGCAACTTTAGAGGGAGCAGTTTCCATTAAACAATGAGGCTGGAAGCTGGTCCAGGCACAGGGAAGTAACCAGGAGATTGAAGATTAATGAGAGAGTGAAGATACCAGATAAAGCAATCTGTTGAGAAGACAATATGAAATGGGATCAAGGGTGTACTTGGAAGTGGTTTGCCTTGGTAAGGAAAAGGGTCATCTCTATACATGAAAAAGGTGTGAAAGAGGAGATAATAAAGTAAAATGAGAAGGAGGGAAGAACCAAGAGTCCTTCGTTCAGCAAATGGCCTCAACTTTTTCAATTAAGCATGCGGCAAGGTCCTCAGATGAAAGGGTAGATGGAGGGGTACTGTAGACTTAGTAAAAAAAAAAATTTAGTCTGTAAATCAAAGACCAGACTTAATTTTGATTAATAGCAAAATTCTAGCCCCTTTAATGATAAAAGGCATTTAGAAAACATCTGAAAAAGAAAATAATGATCACCTATAAAAGAAAGCAGTGATCCCAAAAGACCAGCAAAGTACCATCAAGAACAAACCATGCCAAACTAATTTTACTTCCTTTTTAAATAGGATTACGAAACTGGCAGATCTGAATAATGCTGAATATAGTTTACCTAGATTTCAGCAAAGCATTTGATAAAGTCCTTCATGTATTCTTATATAACAGATAGAGAGATGTAAGATATATTTAAATACAAACAGATGGCTCTAAAATTGGTTGAATGAAGAGATACAAAGTGATAATTAATGGTTTGGGGTAAACTTATATGGAGGTCCTTAAGGATATCTACTAGGTACTGTACTGTTTAATATTTTTAATAAAGACTTAGATAAGAACATAGATGGCATGGTTATCAAATCTGTTGATGATACAACACAAAGCTGGGAGGGATGGTTAATACAACAGATGACAGCAATAAAAAAAAAAAACAGGACAGAACACTGGATTGAAACCAGTAAGATGAAATTTAATAGGGAGAAATGTAAAGTACAAGACAGTAAAATCATGACTGGAGAGCAATTTGTCTGAAAACTTGAGAACAAATAAGATCATTAAGTAAGACAGTGTGGAGGGAAAAAAGAAGATGGCCCAAGACAGAGCCTTGGGGGACACAAACAGTGGGGCTATTGCTGGACCACAACTCAACATGAGTCAGCAAATGCTAGGTGACTGTCAAGAAAGGTGACTTAAACTTTAAATTGTAATGAGAGAGGGTTAGCATTCAAGTGATAGTTCTCCTACGCCATGAGCTAGTCAGAGTACATCTGATATGTTGTGTTCAATTCTGGGTTTTAATAAGCTAGAGAGAAACCAGAGGAAGATAACAAGGTCTCAAGTTGTAAAAGTTCTGAAGAAAGAGGGAATGTTTATCCAGAAGAAGAGTAGACTAGGAGCATGATAGCTGTCTTGAAGTATGTGAAGAATCATCATGCGAAAAAAAAAAAAGAAAGAAAATTAAACTTGTTCTGCTTGGTTGAAGGGAAAAAGTAGATACAATGGGTATAAGTTGTCAAGAGGTAAACTTAGGCTTGATATGAGGGAAAAAACTTCCTAACAAATAGAGTTATCCCAAAGTGAAACGGGCAGCATTCTTCAACACAGGAAATCAAGCAAAGGCTAAGAACATTCATGTTTAGGTACTGGCGGTACTGTGCCCTTTAAATCTAAGAATCTGTGTGATTTTACCTCTCCATGACTGAGTGTCTTCATATGTAAAAGAGGGATGATAGTAATATTTATATAAACTACCTCAAGAGTTCGTAAATTTTAAGGCACTATGTAAATCTGAGTTGTCATTATTCTTATTATTTATCTGTAGCGGACCAGTTTTCAGCATGCTAGTAATTCATGTAAACAGAGAAGACAAAACCTTATGAAACCAATATCCTGAATACCTAAAATGATACTATTTGTCCTTCTGGTGGCTCATTAAGACCTAAAGATATGGCTCTATAAGAAAAAAAGCTAGTCAAGGATGACAGTATAGGACCTTAGTGATGATACACAAGGGTTTACCTTTTGGAGGTCGAGCACAGAATCTTCGATAGACAGCAATCACATCTGTCAAGAGAGAACTTCTACTGGGAGTCACCTGAGTGGTAGCATATCGATAGAGCTGAAATATGAAATATAATAATCACTAACTTATGAAGATGATGCCATATATGTTTCATTTAATATTGCCAATGAAGATAAAGAAAACAAATATAAGGACGCTGATCTTCTAGCGTCATCAAGCTTATCAAATGAAATGCAACAGGGCAAAGGCCAACAGAGCTGGAGTTGGAGACAAGAAAACCCATGTTTCAATTTGGCCTCAGACACTCCCTAGCTGTGTCACCTGGAACATTTAAACCTTTCTGGACCACAACATCCTTATCTCTAACATGAAATGAGGATTTAAAGAACTCTAAGGTCTCTTCCAGCTCTAAATCTTTGATCTTTCTTCCTATAGTGAGCAAAGATTAAAAGAGAATGATTAATGGAACAGTCAAGGTATAATGTTTTAGAATGAAAGGGGCATTCACTAGGGCTTTGATAATTAGGGTATTCATCCCAGATCTTTCATTTTACTGGGTATATAAAAATTTTAGTAAATCATTCTATGTTTATTTTCTTATTCATAAAATAGAGATAATATCTACCTTCAATGTAAAACTGTGAGCATCAAAGAGCATAATGCACATGCAAAACATTTTGTAAACTGTTATACAAATGTAAGGTGGTATTGGAGGCAGCTAGGTAGCACAGTAGATAACATGTCAGACTTGGGAGTCAGTAAGACCTGGGTTCAAATCCTGCCTCAGAAACTGACTAGCTGTGACCTTGGGCAAGGTACCTCCTTCAGTCTCAGTTTCCTTATCTGTAAAACAGGTAAGGATAATAGTATCTACCAGGGCTGCTATGAGGATCAAATGAGATGACATGTGTAAAGTATTTTGCAAACCTTAAAGAACTACATAAATGTTAGCTAATTATTGTTGTTGCTTTTAAATTTCTTATTAAAAGTTTAACATTAATATAACAAACTAAACTTGCTTAATAACTAATTATAGTTTAATTCGTTTCAATGCAAAAAGCATCCTAACAATTCTTCATTCACTACTGCTAAGTGTCCTATTCAGGATTCTTTGTCCATTAAGCTTTATTCATTTTTCCTCTTATATGGACATAAGTGCATATTCCATTCTTTTGATTCTACTTTTTTTCATTTTTAGCTCTTGCATAAAGATTTCTAGATTTCTTTGTATTCTTCATATTTGTTAGTCTTAACTGCATTACAGTCTTCCCTTACATTAATATACAATTTAAATATTTTATACCGTTGTAGAAACAACTTTAGGTTGTTCTTAGTTTGGATTTTTGTTTCGGTTTTTTTGCAATTACATATAATGCTGAAATGAAAATCTCTGAACAGAAAGAATGCAATTTTTTTAAAGCCTTAAAAAAAGGTTGCAAAAAAAATGGAAATAACTTAAATGTTCAGTAACAGGTGAATTTTTAATATGTGGTACACTAATGTAATGGCATACTGTCAAAAGGTATTTCTTACTTTTATACCTTTTATTGTGTACTGTCAAACTGTTCTCCAAAAAGATGCTATAAGTCTGTAATTCTACCAGCAATGGAGGAGTATGTATTATTTGTAGTTAGTTTATTTTATAAACATTTTTATCTTTCTTTTCTACAGTTCCTCTTAATTGAATAATTCAAAAAGAAGAAAAAAGCCCTCATAACAAACATGAATGGAAAAGGAAAATAAATTCCCCCAGTGACCACATCCAAAAATGTATGTCTCATTCTGCATTCTAAAACCATAAGACTTTTGGCAGGAAGTGAGTATCATATTTCATCTTTAATCATCTGGACTCCATTATCACTGCACTGAACAGAGTTCTAGTATCTTAAATTCTTTATAATACTGCTTTTATTGTATAAATTATTCTAGTTCTGCTCACTTCAATGAATTAACCTTTCCAGTTTTCTCTGAAACTATAAATTTAATCATCTTATGATGTAATTATATTTTTATAGGGAGGGGCTAAGCTTATTTCTCAGTATCCTAGAATATGACTTAATAGGACTGGAAGATAAATATAAATCATTTTTAGAAGTAAAGAACAGTTCAAAATGCACAGAATATAGTATTACTATTATTTAGTTTTCTATTATCACTGTGTATCAGTGTCTTTCATAATATATTACTTTTTCTACTACCTGATTAATTGCTCTGAAAAGACATATTCTGTGACACCAAGTGCTGATTCATTTTCAAGGTCTAAAATGTAAACATATACAATAACCCTACTAAAAAGCAATTCCATCTACAAACACATCAGCAGATTCAATGTAGAGATGATCTAGTAGCAGTAACAATGATATACTAGCTACATTTGCTATCGGATATATTGTAACTATGACAAAAACTAGTTATGGTAATAAAAAAAAACAAGTTACAGCATATCTTATTAGTTGTATTTCCTGTAATATAAAATCTAAATTACTGAGTAGTATATAACTTAAAAACTGGATTCTATTTGAAATGCACTAGAGGAGCTCAGTACTTAAGCGTTTCACTAGATTATTAATGTAAAGGCAGGTAATGGCAACAAAAACGTGTTAAATAAATATCTTAATTCAGTAGTAATACTAAGGTGAATCATTTTGAAAAATGAAAAATTTACCTCAATTTAACCTTTCTTATAAATCTGAATTTTTATATGGTTAGGCTCTTCCCATGGCAAGTTACACCTCTGTTAGTGTCCCTAATAATTTTAAATCTCGTCTTTAGTCTCAGACAAAAAAATCCTAAATGACAAATAAATGGACAAATAAAGTTTAATTTCCAAAAAGCATAAAATTCTTTCCACATTGGAACTAATACACTGACACTTCTAATTTTATGGCTATCCCTCTGAGTCCAAGAAAATTAATCTTAGAGTCACATACCCATAGTTAATCAGAACGTGGTTTCTCCAACATTTTTTTACAACCACTTATATAAAAAGTATTGATGATATGACTTTACCCATTATCAATAACTTTTGTCTTGCCTGAACTGAATGTCTGCTACTCCTTGATTAATGTTACCTACCTGATATTACCTTCCACAAAGATTTACAAAATTAAAGCATTCTCTATACCCTAGTATTTATGAATTTCTAAGAGGCAATTCTAGCTATTAATACCAGCACCAAGAAGATTTTTAAAAAACATTTTTCTAATGCAAACAAACTATGAAGTGAATACAAAAACTTATGCCTCTGCAATCTTCCATTTGATTTATTAAGGAGAGTCACTCAGTTACCTTGGGGTGGCGAGAAGCAGAATATTTCAATTGGTAAAATAGAAGTATTAATTCAAAGCAGTAGAAAGGGCACTGGAATTGAAATCAAGGCCTGCCTGGGTTCAAACTCTGACTCAAACTATCTTTGAAGTTCAGTTTCCTCTTCTGTAAAATGAAGGTTTTAATAGTTATACTACCTCATAAAGTAGGTCCTTCATAAACTCATGCTGCTATTATATTATGCTGTGGTCACAGTATAACTGGACCATCTATAATGGTCAAATGAAATGCAGGGTTAGCCATTTGTAGTTTTGCTAAAACGTAGGCCAATTTGCCAAGGCTCGGCATGAAGCTTTGTTGGTACCATAAAATTACAGTTAACTTAGGTAAGTTTATGTTATTGACGTCAATTTTGTTTCACTGGTAACTTTCTGATCAACAAAAACACTATGTACTACATTTAATAAGGACAACCAAAATGGTTAAGGGAAAAGAGATTTCCATATCAGTAGACTAAAAAATTAGGACTTGAGCTTAGAAAGATGAGACAGAAGTTGGGATAAAGATTTATAGAACAGGAAAGGTATAGGTGTGCAGGACGTGACCTTGTTCAACAAATTCTAAATATTAGAACTGGAGGCTACACAATGAAGCTTAAAATAAATCAGCGAAATGACTACTTTTATATAATTTGGGTAAATTCATTTAACTCATTACCCTTTACTCATGCTAGACAAGGTGAAAATATAAAAAGATTCAAGAGGGTTTAGCTATATTAATGGATATTATGTCCATAACAGATTACTTTGGAAACAGAGGGACATTTAGGGATATAGCCAATCCTTTAAGGTGTTGTGGAAGTCAACCACAACCTCCCACACAATATGCCTTGGTGCACTAGCCAAAGAGAGTATGAGTATCAAGTATGAGGAACTTTTGGTATGACCAAATGTGGCATTTATGCTCTACGTTTTAGACACTGATTTTAACCTATGAATCCCATAGATCATAGGTATTTATCACAGAGCTACTTAAATGGCATTCACTGAGTCAGTCACACAGCTTCAAAACCTTGAAGTTACTATTGATTCTTCTCTTGCCTTAAATTCTCTACATTCAAGTCAGTCACCAAATGCTGTTAATTTTTGTGTCTCTCAAATCTATCCCTTTCTTTTCAGTCCCACTGCCACAGTTCAGGTCTCTGCTACTGAATGCTTGGTCTATTGAAATAGCCTTCTCTCCCTACCTTCAGTATTCTCTCTTCCAAATCTACACATTGTTCCTTCAACTTTAATTTTCCCCAAATGCTCTGCTGATCATGTTACTCCCTGGTTCAAAAATCTTCAATGGATTCCCACTAAGTAAAGGGTAATATCTCAATATCTTAGCATAGCATTTAAGAGCTTCTATAATTGAGAAGAACTTAACTCTCCAATCTTATCTCCCACCATTTCCTGACAGGAACCTACCATTCAAAATATGCTGGTCTCATTACTTTCTCCCAAATACCGCAATGAAAATCCATTCTCCTTGCTTTTACGTTCATGCTACAAGACAACGCTCTCCTTTTGTCCTCTCCCTCTAATCAAATTCCAGCCATGCAGACTCTCTGAAGTCTTTTCCAACTACTCTAACCTACCACTTTTGATGCTTAAATTGCTTTCTGTTAGAATGTCTCCCCTGACATCTGCCAAACACTTCCTTGCATTATTATTAAAAGTTCTTTATGGCTGAGTCTTGTCTTTCTGACCTGTTTCATGACCTGGTTAAGAACACAGGCAGCGTCATCATTATTTTAATGATCTCCACGGTGCCTAACAAAGGACTCCACGTATAAGACATATTTTATGGATCAAGATCAACTGGGATTCCAATAGGAACTAATCTGGGCACACTCTGTGACCCAGTGATACTAGCAGCTGACATGTATCCTGAAGACTGAAGGAAAACATTGAAGAAAAAGACTCAAATGTACAAAAATATCTGAAGAAGCATTTTTCATTGTAGCAGAAAAAAAGTGGGTGCTAACATTGGGGAATGGTTAGATAAATTGTAATATATGAATATAATGGAATGTTGTTGATCCATAAGAAATAAATAACATGATTAAGAAGAGCTTGGGAACTTATATGAACTAACGTGGACAGAATGAGACACACTTTGACATGGCCAACGTGTTCTTTTGCTTTGCTTAACTATACTACTCACTGTAAGGGAAGGTTTCTGTTTAGTCATCAAAAGAGAAGCTAGGTGGTGCAGTGGATAAAAGGTCAGGCCTAGAGTCAGGAAGACTCATTTACCTGAGTTTGAATCTGCCTTTGGATACTTACTAGCCAGGCGAACCTGGGCAAATCACTTAATCCTATTTGCCTCAGTTTCCTCAACTGTAAAATGTGCTATAGAAAATTTTGGTAAACCATTCCAATATCTGTGCCAAGAAAATCCCAAATAGGGTCACAAAGACAGCTGAACAATAGATGTGTAATTTTTTAAAAACAAGAACAAAAAGTTTAAAAGGGCAAATTTGTTGCTACCTTTTAAACTTACTATATCCTTTTAAAAAACTCTTAAGTTCATAGTTTCACATATAATTCTCTTTTTTGATCTTTGTCTATTGAAATGTTTATTTATGGCTCACAAAGTTCACAAATAGAATCTTTTTTTAATTTTTTTTTGCTTTTTGGAGGGCAACTGGAGTTAAGTGACTTGCCCAAGGTCACACAGCTAGTAAGTGTTAAGTGTCTGAGGCCAGATTTGAACTCAGATCCTCCTGACTCCAGGGCCAGTGCTCTATTTACTGTACCACCTAGCCACCCTAAATCTTTTTTTTTTAAAGGTCAACTAAAATACTCCAGAAAAAAATCCCAAATTAAAGATTTGGTAGTTATCTCTAGAGAAATATTTCATAGCTAATTGAGGGACACCACTAGCAGTTTGGAGCATCAGAAAAGGACTCTTCTATGAGAGAGTGTTTGAGTTCTTAAGATGTTAAATAAATTACTAATTCTAAGAGGTAACAGTGAGGAAAGAGTGCCTGGAAGACAAGCCAGAATGAAGGCATGGCAATGGGAGATGTATTAGAGTTTACTTAATAGTCAAGTGACATGTTTAGATAACATGTTTTAGAAATATCATTTTGGCAGCTTAGTTCTATACCAGAAGGCTCTGAAGCTAGAATATTAAGGAAACACTTCATGGTTCAGATTCATGACACTAAGAATAAAGAGAATTTTTGTCAAGAGACTAAGTAGGGGGGGCGGAGCCAAGATGGCAGCATAGGAGCAGCAAGGTACAGCAGCTCCCACACAGCCACATCAAATACCCTAAACAAATTCTAGGGCTCTAAAACGCACACAGATATATCTCCCGCTGAAGGCAGCTTGGCTCAAAGGGACCATCTCAGCTCTGGAAGCCAAAACCAGCCGAGCCTGAAACTGCGGCTTTGCCTGGGGGGCGGCTGGATGAGCGGAGTCCAGCTGCAGCTGGAGCTTTGGAAGAGCGGATCTGTGGCAGCTGTGGCAGTTTTCAGAATTATCAAGCCATAAGAAAAAAGGACTAAGTGAAAGGTCAGTGGAACTCGGCTAAAATTGGGGGAGAAAATCGGTCCAGCCAAACTGCCTCCAGGGCAAGGAAGCGGCAGAAGCAGTGGCCCTACAGCCGCCTCCACATTGCTGCTTCAGAGCTCCTGGCCTGCAGACTGCAGGGGGCTGATGGATCGTTCAGAGGCCAAATGCTCTTGCGTTGAGCGACCTGGATCTGGATCGTGGTCTTGGGTGGTGGTCCTGGGGTGCATTTTCAGTGAGCCAAAGCTGGTGGGGGCTGCAGTAGCCTCCTAAAAGCTCCAGCAGCTGGGAAAACCCCAGCAATTTGGGACAGAGCTTTTGCCTCTGGAAGCAGAGTTCCACAGAGCTAAAAAATCATTGATTGGCTACCATGAGCAGACAAAAGAAGCAAAGTAAGAATAGCACTCAAACTCTAGAATCCTTCTTTGGGAACAAGAAGGATCAAAGCAGGGAACGGGAGGAAGACGACACAGTCAGAACTCCCACACCAAAAGCTTCCAAGAAACATGAAGATTGCCTAAAAGCTAGAGATCAGCTTAAGAAGGATTTTGAAAACCAAATGAGAGAAGTGGAGGAAAAATTGGGAAGAGAAATAAGAATGATGCAAGAAAATCATGAAAAGAGAGTCAACAACCTGAATGAAGAAATTAACACCTTAAAAAATAGATTAACTCAAATGGCACAAGAGGCCCAAAAAGCCAATGAGGAGAAGAATGCCTTAAAAAGCTGCATTTGCCAGATGGAAAAAGAATCTCAAAAGCTTTCTCAAGAGAATAATTCCTTCAGAATTAGAGTGGAGCAAA
>CM053587.1:187786730-187829531 GCA_028646515.1 Pseudochirops corinnae
GGGGGAAAGAGGGGGAGAAAATATGTAACTCAAAATCTTGTGGAAATGAATGATGCAAACTATAATAAAATTTAAAAAAGAAAAAAATTTTATTTACTTTCAGTTTACAGCATTCAGTTCCACAAGCTTTTGAGTTCAGAATTTTCTCCCTCTCCTCCCCCATCCCTTCCACTATGGCGGCATGTAATCCAATATAGGTTCTACATATACCTTCACACCAAACGTTAATCAAGTTGTAAAGAAGAATTACAACCAATGGATAAAGAGAAAGAAGAAACAAAAGAAAACAAAAAGAGATTTGAAAGGCTCTCTGAAGCAAGTAGTTTGCTTCAATCTGCATTCAGACTGTAATTCTTTCTCTGGATGTTGATAGCCTTTTCTATCATGAATCTTTTGGAGTTGGAGTTTTTGGAGTTGTCTTATAGCATTGCATTGCTGAGAAGTCTATTAAAATTAGTCATCATAGATACATTGTGTCTGTTATAAGTCCAGGTTATTATGAAGTCTGTCTGTTCCTCATTTCTGTTATATAGCACAATAGTATTTCATTACATTCATATACTACAACTTGTTTAGCCATTTGCCAATTGATTGGCATCTCCTTGATTTCCAATTCTTTCCCACTACCAAAAGAGCTGCTATAAATATTTTTGTACGTACAAGTCCTTTTCCCACTTCTGTGGTGTCTTTGGGATACAGCCCTAGAAGTGGTATTGCTGGATCAAAGGATATGCACATTTTTATGGCCCTTTGGGCATAGTTCCAAATTGCTTTCCAGAATGGTTGGATCAGTTCACAACTCCACCAACAATACATTAGTGTTCCAGTTTACCCACATCTTCTCCATCATTTATCATTTTCCTGTTTTGTCATGTTAGCCAACCTGATTGGTGAGATGTGGTATCTCCAAGTTGTTTTGATTTGCATTTCTCTAATAGTGATTTAGAGCATTTCTTCCTATGCTTATATGTATCTTGAATTTCTTCCTCTGAAAACTGCCTGTTCTTTTCCTTTGACCATTTATCAATTGGGGAATGACATGTATTCTTATAGATTTGACTCAATTCTCTGTATATTTTAGAAATGAGGCCTTTGTCAGAGACACTGGTTGTAAAAATTCTTTCCCAGTTTTCCACTTCCCTCCTAATCTTGGTTACATTGGCTTTGTTTGTACAAAAACTTTTCAATTTAATGTAATCAAAATTATCCATTTTGCATTTTGAAAGGCTCTCTGGCTCTTGTTTCTTCCCTTCTTTATAAATCTGACGGTGAAGTATTCCTTGTTCTCCCAGGTTGCTTACAGTATCAGACTCTGTGTCTAAAACATGAACCCATTTTGACTTTATTTTGGTATACAGTGTAAGATATTGTTCTGTGCCCAATTTCTGCTGTACTATTTTCCAGTTTTTCCAGAAGTTTTTGTTAAATAGTGAGTGCTTATCCCAGAAGCTGGAGTCTTTGGGGTTATCAAACAACAGGTTACTGTAGTCATTGACTGCTGTGTCTTATGTACCTAATCTGTTCCACTGGTCCACCACTCTGCTTCTCAGCCACTATGAAGCAGTTTTGATGACTGCTGCTTTATAATACAGTTTAAAATCTGTTATGGCTAGACTACCTTTCCTAGCATTTCTTTTAATTAACTCCCTTGATATTCTGAACCTTTTGTTCTTCCAGATGAATTTTCTTATTTTTTCTAGCTCTATAAAATAATTTTTTGGTAGTTTGATTGACATGGCACTAAATAAGTAAATTAATTTAGGTAAAATTGTCATTTTTATTATATTAGCTCAACCTAACCGCAAGTAACTGATGTTTTTCCATTTATTTAGATCTGACTTTATTTGTGTAAAAAGTTCTTTTTTCTTAGATGTGTATATATTGTTTCCTTTTGTAACATGTAAGCCCTTTCCATATAGTCTTCTGTATCTCAAGTGCTAGACACTTGGGTCCCCAATTAATGCTGCTTAAAAAATTCACTTCTGCCAAAAAACAGTTTTCAGTCTATGAAACTGTTTCTCTTCATAGTTCATTTGTGTGAACTAAGTGCAAGAAAGATAATTTTCAAGGGAGTCAGAAAACAGGCTTCAGAAATTTAGGAAGAAAATTTTTTCACAAATCCTGTTCCTGTAATTTTTACTAGTAGAATGTTGCATCCCTTGGAGTTTTTACAGAAGTTAAAGCAGACCATAAAAGTGTTTACAACAGTCTCATCTGTAACAATATGTTCTAAATGTCTCCTTCAGCTAAACAAGGAGCAGTGTCACTAACATTTGAAAACTCAAGATCTATAAATTGAAACTTCAGAATATTAAAGAATTCATGACTCATGATAGTAGTGACATGTACATTCATATTTTGTGGACTAGGGTTTTGAATTGAAAGATCACATTACCATTAACGTATTGTTTACTTTATCAGTGGAGAAGCTAAACAGTGAATTGAGAAGGAAAACAACTGCATTTTTTCTTCTAGAAATGGTTACATGAAAATAATTTAGAGTCACATTATGACAATAGTCTGTTCAGATTCTTGGGCACCATTTGTTTCCTGCTCTCAGTAAGAAAGATTCAGTACTTCTTGTATAAACAGATTTTTTTAAATTGATTTTTTTGATTGATATTTTTATGTTGTCTAGATGTATCTCTTTCTTTCTCCCAAAGAGTAGTCCCTTGTAACAAAGAGTAATTTTTTTTAAGAGTGAAGAATAGAAAAAAAAATTCTGCAAAACTGATCAATAGATAAAAAGACTTGACTTTATTTGCACCATTCCACATTCATGGGGACTTGTTCCCCCATGCCCTACTCTTCAAAGGCATGTATAGGAGTCTCTTTTCTTATGTCTTATTTTAGGTCCCATTTGCTCTTTATGATTTCATATTTATTTTAAGTTTTTCTGTGGTTGTTTAGACCATTTCATTATTGTGGTCATTCATTGTGTACTTTGTTTTCTTGACTGCTTCTGTTTGCATCAGTTCACGGTTCTCTGTATTCACCATTTTCGTTGTGCAGCAATATTCCATTATGTTCTTGTACCACTGTTTGTTTAGCCATTCCCCAATCAGTGGGAATTATTTTGTTTCCAGTAGTTTGATCTACAGAAAGCATTGCTACAAATATTTTGTTGCATAGAGATTTGTTTTGTTATAAACCTCCTTGGAATATATGCCTATCATTGGAATTTCTGGGTCAAAGGATGTGAGCATTTTCTTCATTTTCTTCGCACAATTCCCAATTTTCTTTCAGGATCATTCAGTTAATTTGCAGTTCCACCAGCAATGCATTAGTGTACCTTTCTTTCCACAACCTCCAATATTGACTATTCCCATCTTTTGTCATTGGTTTGAACCAGTTTCTGCCCTGGTCCACCTTCTCTTTTTTGCTCTCTGCTAGTGCATTTAGTGATCTTATCGGGTCCTATGGGTTCAGTTATTATCTCTGTGTAGATGATTCCTAGCTTTATATATCCAGCCCTACTTTCTCTAGTGAGCTACATTAATGTATCTCCAACCACTTTTTGGACATCTCAAGCTATATGTCCTGGAGCTGTTGAGCCTAGGGATGCTTGGAAACCCGAAATTCAAGGGTAAAAGATCCATGTCCTGCCTTCAAAGAATTCCACTCAAGCCTTCTTTCAGTCAGAGACAATGTTTATTAAAACACTTGTTGAAGTGGGTGAGACTTTAAGAATCCACTGTATTGTCCAAATTTTAAGAATCTGAATGGAGACAAGATGGACCTTTTCTATACAGAAAGACTGTGGGAAGATCAGGATGTGATCAAGGAATGAACAAGTAATCTGGAGTGACTGGGGGTAATAGAGAAGGGGTCTAGATGGAATTAAGGATGGTAAGTGGCCTGGGTAGATCCAGAGGTGACAGACAGTGAAGGGCTGGACTAGCTTAGTGGTAACAGAGAATTGGAGATTGGGGCAGGGTCAAAGCCACAATGTACAAAGTACAGTTGAAAGGATTATTTACTGGGATGGGCTGAATGCCTCAGGCAAACTCCAGATTTGGTTCTGGGGCTTTGGGGTCCTTTTAGGGGTCCAGCAAGAATCCCATCCCCATCAGAGCCATCTCAAATATTCAAAACAGAGTCTATTAATTAATTATCTTTCCCTCCAAACACTTTTATCTTCCCAACTTCTTTATCACTGTTGAGAGTACCACAATTCTTCCAGGCATCCAGGCTCACAACCTTGTTATCATCTCCAACTACTCACTCTTAGACTCTCTACAGATTCCAATCCTTTCTGGTTCTAGATCTATAATCTTATGACCCTGCTTATACTTCAAATGTCTCTGAACTCATCCTTTGTGGTTTAGCTGACTAAGTTTATTGAGTACTTATCAGCTTTCTATATTGATTTACATTTAAGGTAGATTTGATTTAAATAACATAAGTCAGCTATATATTTTTGCTATTAGTAGTATAGTTTAGTAGAAAGAACCCTGGATTAGAAATTCTAAAAATTTAAATTCTGGTACTTCTACTACCATTTGCTAGTCCTATGACCTTGGGAAAACTTAATTCAATTGACATTTATTGAGTTAAATATGCTATGAGCAAGGTACAGTGGTACCTTGACATATGAGTGCACCAACTTCCGAGATTTCCAAGATACAAGTTGTCACTCTGTTGATTTTTTGCTTTGAATTGTGAGCCAAAATTTGAGGTACGAGCCGCCGCTAGTTGGCTAGTTGGCTGAGCGCCACAACCCAATGCCCACCCAGCATCCCACGCCTCACTCATTCAGTCCACGTGTTTACCTTACCAGTGAAGAAAATTAAGTTAAGCAAAAGTGAAAAAAGATATTGTAGCTTAAGTTCAGGAATAAAGTGTAGCATTGAGTGTAGTGAGTAAGTGAATGAAAGTGACAGAAAGAGCCAGAAACAGAACTCCTCTAATCTCCTCCACCCTCCATCTCTGCCAGTTTCTTCTGTTAGAGCAAGTTGTCTGATATCCAAGGTAAATATACACTTTATAAAACCAGTTTATTTCTTTACATTTTCTTTTATTATGTTTTTATACAATATTTGTTATTTATAAATACTTTTTCTTATTTAAAAGCACATAACAAAAAAAAACTGTGGTGGCATTTGGGGGGCTGGAATGGATTAATGGCATTTCAGTTAATTTCAGTGGGGAAAATTGATTTGATATAAGAGCAAATTGAGTTATGAGTTCAGTAACAGAATGAATTAAACTCATAAGTCAAGGTACCACTGTATTGTTATTTAATCTTTAAGAGGAAGTAGAAAATAAACTATTTCATACCATTACATTTTCTAGAAAATCAGTTATCCTTTTTAAACACCAACTAAAAAGTGTTTTAATGGTAACATCTCCAAATCTACAACTTCCCTCTTTTCTTAAATATAATATGAAAATAAATGAACATTTCCTTGATAACTCAGGGTTATTGTTTTTTCTTTTGGCATCACTTTATACAAAATTTTTTTGAGCATCACTTTGTATAATACATGATTATCTCATAGTCTTTTTCAGTATATAGATCTGCCTTCCCCTTTACTCACTCAGTGGGTCCAGACAGCTGCGATTTAAAAAAACAAACAAACTGTTCTTCTGTTAGATTTTTTAATAGTTCTCTTCCTTTCTTTGCCAACTCAATAACTGTTTTCAGGAATATGGGAGATGATAAAAAATATTATATTCTTAGATGACCTACACATCTTTATTATATTTGAATTTAACTTACAACTAGAAAGTCAGGTTATTCTGGATGTCAGGGAACATAAAGGAAGACCTTTAGTATGTTAGGTGGATGCTTTTGTAGAGAATTTAAAGAAGGACATAGAAAAGAGTGTATAGGATGTACAAGAATGAATTCATTGTTGTCTGAATTGTTGGAGAAGTCATCTTGCTCTCCTCCCAGAACCATTGAAATATTGAAGCATAGAAAGGCAGATTAGACAAAGAATATTTTAAAAACAGAATTAATTAATGTTCACCCACATTTATATTCTCTCCCTCTTTTTTCAATCTGGAGACTTGACAATTAGTGAAACTACATCTAAAAAGGAAAGTTACTATGATAAGAAGAGAGCACCAGTTAGTTTATCCATAGTCCTTATCTTGACTAAAATGTGTTTCTCTGTTGTGAACTTCTGTTTCTGTCCCTGTTTAGGAGGGCTCTTTTTTCCCTAGGAGATTTAGCTCTAGATGAAATATTCCTGTTTTATAAAGGATTTAAAATGGGAGTGTATATGGATGTGTGTTTGAGGGATCCTAACAGAAATTCAGAATACTCGCTGTCCTGACACTTTAGTATGAAAGTTGACTGTTGAAAACTAGAGATGTATTTTTGGCTCAAAGGAAAGTAAGTTCTCTGATAGTAGACAAATTTCTCTGAGGAATTTTTATAGCATTGTAGAGCTTCCTGTTAAACATTTTCAACAAACTTTGATTTAGTATATACATATATTTTATATATATATATATATATATATATATATATATATATATATATATATATGATAGAAAGAGTTTTAAAATGTTCAACACTTTGAAAGATTTTCTCCCTCTTTTGAAAGCAAAGAATTAGTCTGTGAAGCAGTATGCTATCATAGAGAGGCTTCATTTGATCTAAGCAAAGAATCATACTCTGATAATAGAAATGCTATTCTTTCCTGGCCCTATTATTCCCAGTGCCAAAATTTCTACATCATAAGAAGATCTGTATTCATCATTTTCTTAATTCTCAGGCACAGTGAATCAAAGCTGGAGTTTAAGTTTCTACCCTAAATATCAAAATATTAGGGTAAAACACTTCACCAGTGAAGAAGCAAACACTGGGATGTATGCAAATTCTAATGACACAGAATGCAGCAGTCATATATGATCATGTTGATATCTAAGAATATTGTCAGGAAACCAACCACAGCATATTACTGTAGCATTTTAAATGATATTCTAACCTTTTCCCACAATGTATAGCTTCTTAAAACACAGAAATTTAAAATGGCTTTTAGAGCAGTTGGACAAGTGTATCAGCAAGCACCCTAGCATACCCAGGATGCCTGGTAGCACAGGTTCTTAAATCTGCTTTTCTAAAGGAAAGCCACTCACAATGGGTTAACGGTCTCACTTTAACCAATCAAACATATATTGTTTACCTAGTTCAGGGGAAAAAGTCATCACCCTGAACTTCAGAGAATACAAACAGAATACAAACAAGTTACAAGCAGACAAAGAAACAGGGCTTCCAGCTGTCTGACCATTACATCCATACCTAGTTAGTTACCAGAGAGGGAAGGACCAACATCTGGGTTTTCAAAGCTGGGGGGCTCAATGGCTTCCCAGAGTCTCATCTGGCCAAATCACACAACTCTTTCCAAAGTGAGCCCCAAAGCAAAAACTCCCATCAGGGTATATATAGCCTTTTCCTGGATCAGAGAATGTCACAGCCCTCTCGACCAACTGTCCAATCACAAAGTAATAAGGCATGGGCATTCCTGAAGAGCAAGCCTACCGCTGCAGGCTCCATGTGACCACATTCAGCCTATTAGGGGGCAGAGTATATTTTCAAATTAGGGAAGGTTCTCAGAGTCACTTAAGCCTATCAAAGGGCCGAGGGGCAGGGAAGATCTTCAGATTCCCATAACAACAAGATATTTGAAATTTAATCTTTGAATTTTTTTCTTAGCCACTAAAATTTATTAGATTAATATTCATACAAGATTTTAAACAAGACTTGGCATTTCGTTTGCCCAAGACCCATTAAGCTGTAAATTCAAAGTATAAACAAAGAAAAATCTCTTTATGTTCTCTGTGGAGTATATAAGACAATCAAAAAAAAAATAAGTGTTTTGTAATGTTTTTTGGACATAAACATTATGCTTTCTCAAAGTAACCTGCATATTCAATTTTTATTCACATCACTAAGAAGATTAGTGTGTTTTTATTCACATTTAAAGGTCAGAGAACACAAGAATTCTGTAAATACCAGAGATTTGGCAGTTTCTGTCCTTGGATTCATTCTTAATTGACTGGGCAGCAGTGTTCACTAAGCCAACCTGGTGTTAAAAGGTTTCACCACTCAACAATCAGACAAGATCAAACAAATATTTTGGCTCTCCTTAAATGTGCTCCCTCACAAGTTAAACCAAATTCATACATAAGTAATCACAATTGACTGATCCAATTGCAGTTATTTGCACTGATGAATTAGCTTTTTGAAAATAAAAACTAAAAATCAGTACTGCGACAAACTAGTCCATTTTGGATACAAATGCAAAAGAAATCTTATTTCCACTTTCATTTATGTTTAAGAGGATTGGGAAAGTGGACTCTTTTTTGAGAGACTAAAGGGATTTTCACCCCCTCCATGAGATTCCAAGGTGAAGTAGCATTGGAAATACTTAATTCAAAAATTAGTTCATGATCACAAAAACATACATTATGTGGGTTATGAGTGGTATAAAATTTTACAGTATTTAATTTAGAGATCTGCTTTATGGTACTGACAATAATGAATTATCAAAAATTCAGAGCATTATAGGCTCTTGGAAGGTCACTTGGTTAAGTAACTGTATTCATCTTATAAATGAAGAAACTGGGTCCAGGGAAATTAAGTGACGTATATAGGTCACACACATGATAAATAGCAGAGATAAAAGTTGAATACAGGACTTCTTTAGTATTAGCATAGTCTCATTATTTAGGTCTTCTACTTTTTTCATCACCAAAAAGCATTTGAGATTGCAGGGCACATTTTTAATTCTGTGTTATCAGAGGTTTTTAACTTAGAGTCTGTGATCATATTAAAAAAAATTTTATGACTGTGTTTTAATATATTTGATTTTTTTGGTAATTTTATGTATTTTATTTTGTGTATTTAAAAACTTTATTCTCTGAAAGAATCCATTGGTTTCACCAGATTGCCAGAATGTGTGTAGAGGTAGGGGTGGGAGGGAGGTGTTGTCCATTTTACAAAAAAGTTAAGAATTCCTGTTTTAGGAATAGTAGGATTGACCGGGATGCAAAGCTCAGCCCAAACCAAAGAGCATAGAAAAACATTCGGTGTAGCCCTGATTAAACAAAATTCCTTTTGAGTGGGGACTGATCAAGGAAAAGCTAAAACTTCTAAGATCATTCTGTAGACCATAAGTAATTCTTTGGCCCCCCTACTCTTTTTTAAAAAATGATACATTATTTGCTCTTAAAATTTTTTTTCTTTTTAAATTTTGAGTTCTAGATCCTCTTGCTCCCTCCCAGGCCTTCTCCCACTAAATAAGAAGGCAGTAAAATATCAGTTATGCATGTGAAATCATACAAAACATATTTCCATATTAGTCACTCCTCTACCACATCCCGCTACATCCCACTCCCCAAAAAATGAAGTGAGAAAATGATGCTTCAGTTTGCATTCAGAGTTCATCAGTTCTCTCTCTGGAGGTGCATAGCATTTTTCATCATGAGCCTTTTGGAATTGTTTTGGATCCTTGTCTTGATCAGAGTAGCCAAGTCTTTAACAATTGATCACATTACAACATTGCTGTTACTGTGCACAATGATCTCAGTTCTTCTCTCTTCATTTTGCATAATTTCATATTAATCTTGCCACATTTTTCTGAAACCACCTTGTTATTTCTTATAGCAGAGTAGTACTCCATCATAGTCATGCTACAGCTTGTTCAGCCATTTCCGAGTTGATGAGCATTCCCTCAATTTCCCATTCTTTGACACCACAAAAAAGTTGCTATAAATATTTTCGTATATATAGATACTTTTCCTTTTTCTTTCATCTCTCCAGGCTAAGACCTAGTAGTGGTGTTGCTGGATCAAAAGATATGCACAGTTTTATAGCTCTTTAGGCATAGCTCTAAATTGTTCTCCCAAAAGTTTGGACTTGTTCACAACTCCACCGATAATTCGTTTCTGTATCTATTTTTGCTTATCCATTCTAGAATTTGTCATTTCTGATAGGTGATAAGGTGGTACCTCAGAGTTATTTAATTTGCATTTCTCTAATCAGTAGTAATTTAGAGCATTTTTTCAGTTAATTTATTTTTAGTTTTAAATTTTTTTTAAGTTTTAAATTTTTTCCCCCTTCCTCTCCTCCCTCCACCTGACAGGATGTAATCTGATATAGGCTCTATATATACATTGCTATTTTCACATTGGTCATGTTGTATAGAAGAATTATAACAAATGGAAGAAACTATGGGAAAGAAAAAACAAAACAAACAAAAAAAGAAAATAATCTGCTTCCCTCTGAACTCAGACTCCATAGTCCTTTTTCTGGATATGGATGGCATTTTCCATTATGAGTCCTTTGGAACTGTTTTAGGCCCTTGCGTGTCTGAGAAGGGCTAAGGTTATCAAAATCAGTTATCGCACACTGTGGCTATTACTGTGTACAGTGTTTTCCTGGCTCTGCTCACCTCAGTCAGCATCAGTTCATATAAGTCTTTCCAGGTTTTTCTGAAGTCTGTCTGTTCATCATTTCTCATAGCACAATAGTATTCCATTACATTCATATACCATAACTTATCTAGCCATACCCCAGTTGATGGGCATCCCCTCAAAATCCAATTCTTTGCCACCACAAAAAGAGCTGCTATAAACATTTTTTACATGTGGGCCCTTTGGCCCTTTTCCCTTTTTTATGATCTCTTTGGGATACAGACCTAGAAGTGATATTGCTGAGTCAAATGCACTTTTTTAATGCATACTTTTATAGCCCTTTGGGCATAGTTCCAGATTGCTCTCCAGAGTGGTTGGATCAGCTCACAAATTCCACCAAAAATGAATTAGTGTTCCAACTTTCCCATATCTTCTCCAACATTTTGATTTTCGTGTTTTGTCATGTTAGCCAATCTGATAGGTATAATGTGGTTGCATCTCTCTAATCAATAATTATTTAGAACATTTTTTCATATGTATTGATAGCTTTAATTTCATCCTCTAAAAACTATCTGAATTCTTTAATCATTTTTCATTTGGGGAATGACTTTTATTATTATCAGTTTGACTTGCTTCCCCATATATTTGAGAATTGATTCCTTTATCAGAGAAATTTGCTGTATAATTTTTTTGATATTGCTTCATTGTTTATGATACCTTTTAGGAAAATATAGTTTCCCTGATTATCTCTTCTGATTAAATTTCTTTTTACTTTTCTGCTGTCTGAGATCATGATTGCTGTCCCTGCCATTGTTACTTCAGCTAAAGCATAATAGATTCTGCTTCAACCCTTTATTTTAACTGTGTGTGTATGTGTTACTGTTTTAAGTGTGTCTCTTATAAACAACATATTGTTGCATTCTGGTTTGTAATCCATTCTGCTATTCACTTTTTTTTATGGGTGAGCATATCTTCACATTTATGATTACTATGTATTTCCCTCCATCCTCTTTTCTTCTGTTTATCCTCCTCTCTTTTTAAAATACCATCCCTCTTCCAGTCTGTTTTACTTAGGAACTCTATCTCCTCTAATCCATCCTCCCTTTTATCATCTCACCCCAGACTCCTCACCCTCCCATATCTCTTATCCCCTTCCCCTCCTTTTTCCCTATTGGATAAGATAGATTTCTATTCCTAATTCTGTGTGTGTATGTGTAAAATCTCCTTTCCTCTTTGAACAAATTCCAATAAGAATAAAGTTCAAGCATTACCCACTACCGCTCCCTCATTTTCTCCTATACTGTAAAAGCTCTTTCTTATGCATCTTTTAAAAAACATTTTCCTTTTTAAATTACATATTAAAAAAATTTTAAACATTCATTTAAAAGATTTTTGCTGGGTGGGTTCTTCTTGGTTGTAATCTTAGCTCTTTCCTTTGCCTTCTGGAACGTCATATTCCAAGCCTTCCAATACTTTAACATAGAAGTTACTATATCTTGTATGGTTCTGACAGTAGCTCCAGGTTATTTGAATTGTTTCTTTCTGGCTTGTTGCAGTATTTTCTCCTTTACCTGGAACCTCTGGAATTTAGTTATAATATTCATGAGAGTTTTCATTTTGGAATATTTTTCAGGAGGTGATCAGTGGATTCTTTCTATTTCTGTTTAACTTTCTGGTTCTAGAATATCAGGGCAGTTTTCCTTGACAGTTTCTTCAATAATGATGTCTCTAGGCTCTCTTTTCTGATTCTGGATTTCAGGTAGTTCAGTAATTCTTAAATTATCCTTCCTGGACCTATTTTCCAGATTAGTTGTTTTTCCAAAGGGATAGTTCACATTTTCTTCTATTTTTTTTCTTTTGACTTTGTTTTATCGTTTCTTGATGTCTCATGGAATCATTAGCTTTTACTTATCGGATTCTTTTTTTTTTTTTTGGAGAGGGGAAGGCAGAGCAGTTGGGGTTAAGTGACTGGCCCAAGGTCACATGGCTAGTAAGTGTTAAGTGTCTGAGGCCAGATTTGAACTCAGGTCCTCCTGACTCCAGGGCCGGTGGTGCTCCATTCACTGTGCCACCTAACCGCCCTTTATTTACCCAATTCTAATTCTTAAGGAATTATTTTCTTCAGCGAGATTTTGTACCTCTTTTTCCATTTGGCTAATTATGTTTTTTAGAGCATTTTTTCCTTCAATGAATTTTTGTGCCTCTGTTACCATTAGGCCAATTTTGTTTTTTGAGATATTATTTTCTTTAGTATTTTCATGTGTCTTTTACTAAGGTGTTAATTCTGTTTCATGATTTTCTTGGATCCCCCTTATTTCGTTTCCTGGTTTTTTCTCTGCCACCCTTATCTCTTTCTCTGACTCTTGCAGACATCGTTGTTGAGTTTTGGATCCGGTTAGTATTTTTTGAGGCTTTGCTTTGTTCATTGTTTTCCCCTTGCTGTCTTCTGAGTTTATGTGTTAGTCTTCTTTCCCACCACAGTAGGTTTTTATGGTCCTTTATTTGTTGTTGTTTGCTCATTTTCCAATTTGTTTCTTTTTAAAATTAATTTGTTTATTTAATTTTAGTTTACAACATTTGGTTTCACAGTCCCTTGAGTTTTAAATTTTCTCCGCCCTCCCCATGGCAGCATGCAGTCAAATATAGGATCTACAAATACCTTCACATTAATCATTATGTTGTTAAAGAAGGATTATAACCAATGGAATGATCAGTGGGAAAGAGGAAACAAAACAAAACAAGAAAAAGAAATAGAACAAATAGTTTGCTTCAGTCTGCATTCAGACTCTGCAGCTTGTTCTCTGGATATGGATCTCTTTTGATCATGAGTCTTTTGAAGTTATCTTATAACCTTACATTGCTGAGAGGAGCCCAGTCTATCAAAGTTAGTCATCACACATACAATGTGTCTGTAATTGTGTACAAATTTCTCCTGGTTCTGCTCTTCTCACTCAACATCAGTTTATATAAGTCTCTCCAGGTTATTATGAAGTCTGTCTGCTCCTCATTTCTTATAGTACAATGGTATTCCATTACATTCACATACCACAACTTGTTCAGCCATTCCCCAATTGATGGGCATCCCTCGATTTCCAATTCCTTGCCACCACAAAAAGAGCTGCCATAAATATTTTTGAACATATGAGTCCTCCTCCCCCTTCTCTGATCTCTTTGGGATACAACCCTAGAGGTGGTATTGCTGGGTCAAAGGGTATGCACTTATTTATAGCCCTTTGGGCATAGTTCCAAATTGCTCTCCAGAATGGGTGGATCAGTTCACAACTTCACCAAAAATGCATTAGTGTTCCAGTTTTTCCACATCCTCTCCAGCTTTTATCATTTTCCTGTTTTGTCATCTTAGCCAATTTGGCCAGTGAGATGTGGTATCTCAGAGTTGTTTTGATTTGCATTTCTCTAATCAATAGTGATTCAGAGCATTTTTTCATATGCTTATAGATATCTTTAATTTCATTTTCTGAGAACTGCCTACGTGTATCTTTTGATGATTTATGAACTGGGGAATGACTTGTATTCTTACAGATTTGACTCACTTCTTTGTATATTTTAGAAATGAGGCCTTTATCAGAGACACTGGTTGTAAAAATTCTTTCCCAATTTTCCACTTCCCTCTTAATCTTGATTATATTGGCTTTATTTGTACTGAAACTTTTCAATTTAATGTAATCAAAATTATCCATTTTGCATTTCATAATGCTCTCTAACTGTTTTGGCAGATAGGCTAAACCAGATTGAGGGTAACCAAGGGGTCAAACCCGTTGGTGAGTTAGGGGGGTATCTTTCCCAAGCATGTGAAGACTTTCCTTGATGGAATGGGTGGATGAGAACAATCTGTTTCAATGGAGTGCTTAGAGCTTGGTTAGACATTGAAGATGCCAAGGTCATCTACTGCATCTTGAGCCACCACCAGTCATTTTGTTTCTGTCCTGCCAATGGACTGTGATGATGCAGGAGGAGAGAATGAAACAGACAACATTGTGCAACTGTGCCTCACTTAAGTCCTATTTATGCATCAAAAGACATAACCCATGCCATTTTACCATTTTACCTATCTCAAAGTCCTGTGGTGACAGGCAACTGATAAGCAGCAGGTGTGGATACACTGGGAGTTATAGGCAGAATCCTGTACACATGTGGCACAGATCATTGAGTTATTTTCTCACTGGAAGCAGCAATGGAATTTGACAGCCCCCTGAATGTCTGAGCAGCTTTTTAAAGATCACACTGCTCACCTCCTGGTGTAAGGGACTAGAAAAGGTGTGTTCAAAATTGTCTGCTTACCCAGCCCTGGCCTGATTACTGTGGAAGATGGAGAATCCCACTTTGTGGTCAAAACACACACACAAAAATACAAAAACATCTGCAAAGACTATTCCACTCATCATCGGCACATGAAATGTGTGTACATTTATAGACAACATAAAATCCAGTAGTCCTGAAAGATAAACAGCTCTTATTGCAAGAGAAGTAAGCAGATATCGCATCCAAATAGCAGCTCTAAGTGAAACAAGATTGGCAAATGAAGGCCAGCTTACTGAATCTGGAGCTGCATACACTTTTTTCTGGAGTGGCCACAGTGAAGAGGAGTGCTGTAGAACTGGTATAGGTTTTGCAATCAGAACTAATCTAGTCAACAAATTTGTATGCCTACCAAAAGGAGTAAATGACAGGTACATGACAATGTGATTGCCACCATTATCAGTGACTTTTCTTCCACCATGACGAATCCTGATGAGGTTAAAGAAAAAATTTATGAAGACCTGGAGACCCTTATCATCAATGTGCCAAAAAAGGACAAGCCTGTAATTCTGGGTGACTTTAATGCTAGAGTAGACTCAGACTACCAGATGTGGGAGGAGTCCTAGGGAGGAATGGGATGATGTAAACTAAAAATAAACAAAAGTTAATAAAGATGTTGATTAAAAAAATAAAGAATTATAAACAAGGAGGTGTTTAATATTGTGTATTTTATTTATATTTGAGTTCTTTAAGAGGTGGTTGCTATATGGTAGCTGTGATAATTCAGTTGAAAAGTTGAATTTTCAACTAACCCCTACTAATTCCCTAGCTTTTTGAGATAAAGAATAGCTAGATTAAGGTCATTCATATTAATAAGTAAATAGTTCCTGTTAAAATATAATCAGTTTAATATTCGTGATTTTTTTTGGTTCTCTCCATGTCCAGTGCCATCTAATTAGTTTCTCAAAGGAAGCAGTCATGATGTGTAGACATGAAGCTTCCATGTGATCTACAAATCTTTAGGCTCTTTAATTCTTTATTGCTGATCCCTCTTGCCCAATGTTTTTGTTGTTATCCTCACCTAGTCCTGCCTTTGCCTTGAAGTCAATCAGTATTCAAAGTTCATATTTAATTTAGAGAGGCTTATCACATTTTTCATATACCTTCTCTACTTCATCATTTGCAACAGAAATAACTACATAAGCTGCAATTATTTTTCTGGCTGACTTTCTGCAGATATCTGTCAGGAGAAATCAAATAGAAAAAGACCATATGTCCTGCAAAATGAGGCTTCTTGTTGCTGCCGGGTGCATAATAAAACAAACTTTGCCGAAATCTTTTATTTGTCTCCAAGAAGAAACTGTGAGCCATCCCTCCACTTAATTTCAGCTGTCTTCAGTGTTGCTTTATAGTGGCAAAGTCAGGATTAATATTCTAGTCTGGTTGTAATGCAAGTTGGTTTCCATAGGAAAAGGATTTTAACATTTAGGGTGCCAGTGGCTAAGTCAAATTTCATATAGGAATGGAGACTGAAAGTAGACTTAGGATTTCTCTGATTTAGGAAACTCTCACATGAGGAAACTTCCTTCACCGATGTGTAGGGCTAAGCTGTGCTTTCTCTGAAGCTTGTAGACTTAAAGAAATGTTAAGAGTTCTAACAGGTTAAGTGCCTTGCCAAGGGCTACACAGAGTTTAATAATAAAAAATTAAATATTTTATTTTTGTTTTATTTTATAATTTTATAATAGTTTTTGTAATAAAATATTTTCATCCTTAGAAAATATTATGCCATCATAAGATTCTGATATGCTCAAAGATGAGATAGAAAAGTACAAAAAGAAGGAGAAAAATAGCATCTAGATCAAGACTCAGGCTGGAAACAACACAATTGTGATGGCAGTTAGTTCATAAGGTATCTAAAGAGGGAGATGATAGGGACATGAAAAAAAAACAACTCAGGCCTGGTTAGTACCAAAAATAAAATTGATCAGGGGAATATCATCAACTATTGATCTATATATCTACTTTCTTCTTTATCAGAATAATCTTAATACATCAAGGTTCATCCTTGATGAAGCTTCCATAGGGAAGAAGCAGGCTTTCACAGGTGACATGTTTACCATCACACAGTTAAATGAAGGAAGCAAAGTATACAAGATGCCAAGGTGTTATAGATAGAGTATTGGGCCTGGAATCAGGAAGACTTGAGTTCAAATTTGTCCTCAGACACTAACTGTGTGACCTCGGGCAAATAATTTAACCTCTGTCTGTAAAATGTCTTAACCCCAACTTTTAAATCAGAGGTTCTCAGCCTGTGGGTTATGTTCAATTTGTAACAATGAAAATACATCCTGCATATCAGATATTTACATTATGATTCATAACAATAGCAAAATTACAGTTACAAAGTAGCAATGAAAATAATTTTATGATTGGGGGTCACCAAAACATGAGGAACTATATTAAAGGGTCATGGCATTAGGAAGGTTGAGACCCACTGTTTTAAATGGAGATAATAACAGCACATACTAAACAGGGCTGTTGTGAGGATCAAATGTGATAAAATTTATAGTGTTTAGCACAGTTCCTGACACAAAGTAAGATTCTCTATAAATGACTATTCACCCCCAGGGGAATCTCCCATTGACTATAAATATCAATTGGATAGAGCAAAACACTGCCTCAAAGACAGTCTTCCTACAAGGTGTCTCCTATGCATATGTTCAGATTATCCAGAATTTCCTTGAGAAGTAACACAACAGAAAGAACTTTGTTCTAGAGCAGCAGCTCTTAACCTGTGAGTTGTGACCCCTTTGGGGGTTGAACGACCCTTTCACAGGGGTCGCCTAAGACCATCAGAAAACACATATTTCCGATGGTTTTAGGAACTGAGGCACTACTCCTCTATCTGTCTCTAGGAGGGTCTGTCCACATGCAGATACGCCCACATACGAATATTAAAGGATCACGGCATTAGGAAGGTTGAGAACCACTGTGCTAGAGAAATCTGATCATTGATATGAGATGATGCCAAATGCAGGCAAGCATAAGCTTATCAGAGAAGTTTGCCTTCTGATGACACAGAATCTAAGTTGAAGAAGGATTTCTTATAAATGGGCAGAGAGAAGAGCCCCCAGATCTGTTTGTCAGTGACATTGAGCAGGTGGCATCAAGAACCTTCAGATCCTTGTGGCTATATAAGAGTCAAATGTGACCATCCACACGGGAAATTCATGTAGTTTAGCAAAATGAACATTTTTTTCCCTAAAAACCCTCTGGCAGAGTATAGTTTTATGTAATTGATTGTCTTAGTTTTCTGTGCTTGAACTAATGTGATTGCAGTATATAAAAGGCAGCTACTTGAAAGAATAGTGCTACAGTATAGAGGATCTTAACTTTTTTTTATGTCATGGAGCCCTCTGTCAATCTGATGAAGCCTATTGACCTCTTCTCAGAATCATGTTTTTAAGTGCATAAAGTAAAATACATAAGAATACAAAGGAAACCAGTTATTGTAGGTATAATTATTACTGCATTAAAAAAAAAAAAAACCCCAATCACAGTCATTTCCACAGTCTCTTGAACTTGTAACACCTAAGTTTTAGACTTGATCTGACTGGTTTTTTCCTCCCAATACCTATGGCTTAAGATGCCCACGGTTTATTTTCAGATGTAGTATTTAGGAAACTAAAAGAACTTGATGAGCCAGAGAACAAAATGTGACTCAGTTCTTTTGTTTTTGAGAATTAGTCGTGGAGTGTTGGGGGAACCTAAATCACCAGCAAATGTCGGAGGGGCCAGTGTGATAATGTTTTGCCTGCCTTGAAGATTTAGAAGAATTCAAGAGCTCAAATTCCTCTGGTCTAATTAGCTCTAATGGAAACACCCACTCCTCATGAATGTTATGTAAATGTTGTTTGCTACAAATTTAAGCGGAGAACATTATTGAGGGTGGGTGACTGGAGTGGAGGAGAGGATTTAAGTGCCTGAAAGTAGAATATATGCTGTTAAGTGTTTTGGTAATTTTTTAAAAAATGAAATAGTTTCCTCTATACTACTTACTTAACTTGTTCATTTCACACTGCATAATTGGTTTAGATGTAAAATTAGTAGGGGCAGGTTGGATGGAGATAAAAGGCTATTTCTTGGAATGGAAAAATGTTTTGGACTGAGATTCAACTGTGCCTGAGAATATTCTGGGTAGTGACGTTTTCACTAATATGTAGAAATTGGAATTTTCTCACAGCAGTTCCTGACTCTATAGAGAATGAACCTTACAAATGGGAATAAATGAGCAAACATCTCATAAGTGTTTTGTTGCAATGGAAGCTCTCAGAGTGACACTACTTTTCAGGATGACTATTAAGTTCTCAGCCTGTCCTTGAAACTGTTAAAGGAGAAAGGTAGGTGGTAAAGTGGATAGAGCACTGGGGCTGAAATCAGGAAGACCTAAGTCTAAATCTGGTCTTAGAGACCAACTGGCTGTATGACTCTGGGCAAATCACTTAAACTTTGTTTGCCTTAGTTTTTTCAATTGTAAAATGGGGATAGTAATAGCACCAATTTCCAGGTTGTTGTGAGGATCAAATGAAATGATATTTGTAAAGTCCTTAGCATAGTTCCTGGCACAAAGTAAGCTCTATTTAAATGTTAACTGCTACTACTACTATTATTATTATTGGCTTCAAAACTGGGGATTAGGTTTATAATTAGGAGGATGGGGATAGGGAAGGATCAGATCTATGTGATTCATTGGCATAGAGTCTTGGTTGCCTGGAACACTGAAATGTTAAATGATCTGCTTAGGGTTACATAGCTGCTGAATGTTAGAGGTAGAATTTGATCCCAAATCTGCCTAGATCCAAGGCCGTCTGTCCATTGACTGTGCCATAATGCTTCTTCAACTAAAGAGAGCTCTGACTAAAATAATATTACTAAGGTATGGAAAAGGGCTTATTACAAATGTAAAAACTATAGAATATTCATATTTTAAATCACAAAGAAACCATTACTTCCTAAATAGCCTATATTAAAGTTTATTGAAAACCTGCATCTTTTTTTCAGCTATTATATTTATTGTACAACTTGCTTGTTTAATAAGGTAAAATATTAAGAAAGACCTTTTAGCAAATCGGGGGTACATGAAATATTTTTTCTGTCAGATTTTTGAATAAGGGAAGAATTTGTGACCAAACAACACAGAGAACATTACAGGATGTAACATGTAACATGTAAACATTTGATTACATCAAATTAAAAAAAAAATAAAACCAGTGCAGCCAAGATTAGAAACGAAGCAAGAAGCTGGGGAAAAAATTGAGCCAACTTTAGAACAATATCAATCATTCCCCAGTTGATAAATGGTCAAAGGACATAACAGGCAGTCTTCAGAAGAAGAAATCAAAGCTATCTAAATCACTATTAAATAGAGAAATACAAAATCAGATAGTTCTTAGGTACCACCTCACACCTATCAGTTTGGCTAATAAGACAGAAAAGAAAAATGATAGATGTGAGAAAGCATGTGGAAAAATAGGAATACTTAGGCACTGTGCTGGTAGAGTTGCTGGTGTTGTGAACTGATTCAGTGATTTTGGAGAGCAATTTGGGACTATTCCCAAATGGCTATATAACTGTGCCTACCCTTTGACCCAGCAACAACCACTAGTAGATCTGTATCCGAAAGAAATTTTTTTTAAAAAGGAAAGTGACAAGCAAGATGCTTTCAGAAAACCCTGGAAAGATTTAAATAAACTGATGCAAAGTGAAGTGAGCAGAACCAGGAGAGCATTTTACATAGTAATAGCAACATTGTACAATAATTAATTGTGAATGACTTAGCTGTTCTGAGCAGTACAGTGATCCAGAACAATTCCAAAGGATTTATGATGAAAAATGCTATCCACCTCTAAAGAAAGAAATGATGGAGTCTGAATGCAGATTGAAGCATACTTTTTTTTTTGCTTTATTATTCTTGGGTTTTTTGGTCTGCATGTTCTTTTGCAACATGGATAATATGGAAATGTTTTGCATTACTGCATATGTATAATCTATATAAAATTGATCAAGGATAGGGGAGGAGGAGGAAGAGAATTTGGAACTCAGAATTTTTAAAAAAGAACGTTAAAATTTTTTGTTTACATGCAACTAAGAAAAAAATAAAATTAAAAATGTTTTTTTTAAAAAGAAAAAAAGCCTTTTAGTGTTTATAGATAACTTTACAATATAAAAGCTATGTATTTAAATATAAATATTTTTAAAGAAAAAATTAATCATTGGCTTTTAACCAGAATTGGCTTCACATGATCATAATTTGTAATGTTTTTCTATTTTGACACCTCATCCTAAACGTTAGTACTTACTTTCCCATAGACATTATCTCCAGTTTTACTCTGTATTTTGTATGTACATAGTCATTTGTGTGTTGTCTGCTTCATTAGTGAGCTTCTTAAACTCAAGAATTGTTAGTGCCTCACATTTAGCAAGTACTTAATAAATCTGATTGACTTGCCTAGGAGTGGGAACTTGGGAGGAAGATGGCAGAGTAGGTAAGAAAATTCCAAGCTCAGGGCGGCTAGGTGGCACAGTGAATAGAGCACGGCCCTGGAGTCATGAGGACCTGCGTTCAAATCCGACCTCAGACACTTGACACACTTACTAGCCGTGTGACTTTGGGCAGGTCACTTAACCCCAGTTGCCCTCCAAAAAGCAAAAAAAAAGAAAGAAAGAAAGAAAATTCCAAGCTCTCCAGATTTCCTCCACAAACAAGACAAAACAGTGCCTCAGGGTGAGGAGAGAGAGGCAAAAATAAACAAAAGTTGGGGCAGATTAGTGGTCCTCCTTAGACAACTGGAGATCTAAAGAAATAGTTAAGTGCAAACACTTCCAGGCCATCTCCACTGAAACAACAAACAAGCCCCTGGGGCAGCTGGATTGAGAGGTAGCCTCAGTTTCAGCCACAGGAATTCTCACCCCACAGACAATGTGAGGAGTCAGACATCTGAGCAGGGAAAGATTGAAGGAGCCTCTGATACCCAAGGGATGTCAGGCCCAGCTATGCTGTAAAGACATAGTCCAGTAAGAAGGAACTAGCACACAACCAATGAGTGCAGAAGCAGTGGGGCAGGATGTTGCTGATTGTGGGCACTTACAGGAGAGCTGAGTTCTTGGCTTTGGTTCCAAACCATAGGGGAGAACTGAAGGTTATAGCCACTGGAGGGAGGGTCCTCAGGGAGCAAGAGCATTTCCAGCATAGTGTGCTGTGACTTGGAAGAGGAAAGGAGTGCATAGGTTTGGCCTAGGACAAAGCTTAAAAAATAACGGTAAGAAAAACCTGAGGTCAGAGACACCATCCCCCACACCCTAAGACTAAAGGTGATTATAGTAACAAACTTCTAAAAAAAAATAAAATGAAACAAACAAAAATGAGCAAACTAAGGAGAAAGAACCCAACCATAGACAGCTACTTTGGGAATAGAGAAGACTGGGGATTGTCTTTAGAGGAGGATACTGAAGCCAAAAAACCAGCAACAAAAAGGCCCCAAAGAGTAACATTAAATAGTCACCTGCCCCAAAAGAATTCTCAGAACTCAAAAAAGACTTTAAAAATCAAATAAGAGAGATTGAAGAAAATTTTTTTTGAAAATAAGAACAATCTAAGAAAAACCAAGAAGATTATAAAAAGTAAGTTTAACCAGCTGGAAAAAGGAGATCCAGAATCATAAGGACAAAAGAACTTCTTGAAAACTAGAATTGGGCAAGGGGAAACTAAGAAATCAAGAAATAATAAAACAAAACAAAAAGAATGAAAAAATAAAAAAGAATGTGAAATATTTCATAATAAAAACAACTGATCTGGAGAACAGATGAAGAAGAGAAAAACGTAAGAACGGACTACTGAAAGCTATGATCAAAAAAGAATCTTAATACAATAATACAAGAAATAACTGAAGAAAATTGCCCTGAAGTTTGAGAACAAGAGGGGAAAGTAGAAATAGAAAAAATCCCCTGATCATCACCTGAAATAGATCCCAGGATGAAAATCTACAGGAATATCATAACCAAATTCCAAAACCTCTCGTTTAAGGAGAAAATATTATGAGCAACAAGAAAAAAAAAACAATTCAAATACTATGGAGCCATGTAAGAAATATAAAGTAAACATCAAAGACCAATTACAAGGGACTCAATAAGGACAAACTGTTTACTTTTTATACATGGAAATGTAAAACATAAGCCTCAAATTGTCATTAATAGTTGGGTATTTTGAAAGAAAGATTGGGGTGGAGCTGAGTGTGATGTGATCCTAAGAAGAAGGAAAAGGTAAAAAGAGGAAGTATCCAAATGAAGCATGAGAGGAAGAACTGATACAGAGGAGTCAGACTGGGGAAGAGCTTGACTGGTGGTGCTGGAGCCCTGCTCACATCAGAGCTCCTAAGCTCCGTGCTCAGCACGACGGCTGGCATGTAGCACGTGTGGAATAAACATTTGCTGACTGCTACTTCAGATGCCAGGGGTAACCCTGGATGTTTACTCCTAACGCTACAGCTTCTTAGCCCTTATTGCTCTGCCTCTCCATGAGCAATCAGCCAGTAGACTTAGTTTTTTAAAAGTAAAGGCATTTATTAGGAGGGATCCACAGACTGGAAAGTGTGAACTTAAAGTACAACAGTAGGGAGGCACTCTTGTCAGATACACAGGTAGAGAAGGATAACTCATCTCTGTGTATTTCAGAGAACAGAAGTTTTTTTTTAAAATAAAGTCTTTATATTGTTTCCTTGAGGTGTAAGTCTGTTGAATGGACTGGCTCACCTGGGTTCCTTAGGATTGGTGTCTTTTTTATTCTATGAACAGCACTCCTTTCTACCTCAAGGATTTGTTTCCTGTGGAACTGCCTCTGGTGACTGTCTCCTTGCATCCATATTTGTTCTTAGTTGTATTTCTCTGCTGGGTGCATTGCCCTCTGCTGGTCCATTAGATCTGATGACATGGTGGGGGCTAAGGGGTGGGGTAGGGTAAAAGGGCTTTGGCTCCCTTCTAGTACAGGTGAAATGATTTTGCCTCTGGAGGCTGAATGGCTTGCAGTTTTTAAAAAAAATATAGGCCCAAGGGAATGACTGATTTAGTCAATGACAGGATATTTCCTCTATGGTGTTAGTTATCCTTATCTAGTGGCTAAAATAATAATCTTTCTTTGTAGCCTGAGTTGTACGCTGTTCCTCTCCTCAAATTCCATAGTCCAGTCAAACTAATCTTCCCTTTGTTCCTGTAATATGACACTTTATCTCCTCACCTGTATATCTCTTTCCCAAGAAAGTACTCTTTCCTCATTGCTGCTTCATAGAAAAATCAGACTTCACCTTTGACATGAAGCCTTTCCTCATCCCACCACAAATGCTAGTGCCCTCCTTCCCTAAACAACCTGTATTTAATTACCCTGCATTTATTTTGTATACACTTGAGTATATACACGTCATTTTCTCTGATAGAGTAAGCTCTTTGAGAGCTTGGATTGTTTCATTTTTCTCTCTTTGTAACTAACACCAGTCAGCACTAGCCAGGAGTTCTGGAATTTTGCAGGTGCTTAATAAATAAATGCTTGTTAATGTATTGATTTGTAGTAAATGTGATTTATTGTATAGGAAAAAAAATCACATAAAAACATTTTTATTATCTTACTGTTTTATTCCATAGTTGTGTGCTGCCCATCTCCCAACTCAGTCAGAGGCACCAAACCACTACCAGGCAGTATGTAGAGCGTTATTTGCAGAAACAATGGAGTTGCACACATTTCTTAGCAAAATTAAGAGTGCAAAGGAGGTAAGTACTGTTTGATATTTTACTTGAGTTTTAAAGATAAGCACATTTTAACTGTGATGAGAATTTTTTAAAAAATTAATTAATTTATTTTTAGTTTTCAGCATTCACAAAACTTTTGAGTTTAAAATTTTTTTCCACCTTCCTCTCCTTGCCCCTCCCCAAGACAGCATACAATCTGATATAGGCTCTACAAATACATTCTCATTAAACATATTTTCACATTAGTCATGTTGTAAAAAAGAATTAGAACGAATGGGAGGAACCATGGGAAAGAAAAAACAAAACAAAAAAAGGAGAGAGAGCAAATAACTAGGCTTCCACATGATGAGAATTTTAAAAATTAATTGAATCCATTCAGAAATGCTTCACATTCAGAATGCTAAAAATACTTTGTAGAAGGAATTCATACATAGATGACTACTAAGGTCTCATCCAACTATAATCAATAGTAACTCTTATTTGCATAGTACTTTAAGGTTAGCAACTGTGTAAAGTAGGTGGCACAAATATTGTCCTTGTTTTATAGATGATGAAACAAGGCTGGGATGTTAAAGGATTTGATGACAAGCCTGAGGCTATATAGTTACTACATATTGAAGCTATAAGTGTCTTTGACCCTGTGTCATTTATTTAACTGAACATTTGTTAACATTTAACTGAACATTTTTTAAAACATTTTTTCTTTAGGAATTTTCCTATTTTTAAATATCATAATAGGAATTCCATGTTTGAATTGGAAGATTTAAAATTTTTTTTAATGAATATAAATATACAACCAAATTGGAACTTATTTACTTAATGGATTTTCTATGTTCTTTGTTCCTCATTTTGTCTCTCTTATTTCCCTATTTTTTAAAAAAATTCTTCATGTAAGAAGGTAAAACTTAAATCTTATAGTTTATTTTTAGCAGGTTGGTTCAAAAAAACTTTGATGGGTAAAGGAGATTAAAACTAAGAAGCATATAACCCAAAATCTCATTTTAGCCATTTGATTTACCCATGATACTTCTCTCTCCTTTTTAATAAAGATTACTTAGTTACTTGCAATTTAATCCTGAGCTGAATTTTTAATATTTAAAATATGCATAAAAGTCTAAACAGATGATTGTTTGTTTGAGAAAGTAAATCATCAAATTTCATTTCTTTTCTGACTAAAGTACATAATCTAAAATAAAGCAACACATTGACATTTAGATCCTCTCTGCTCTGGGACCACTGAAAAAGGATTTAGAAAGCTGGATTCAAGTAGCAATTAATCCAAGATTTCATCCAGTGGAACTTCTTAGGGTTATTTAATCACAGACCACTAGGATCTGCATCATGTTACCATTTCAGTACTATGTGTTTTTCCTTGCCTTTGTTCCTTTTTTCACAAAATAGCACAGAGCTCAAAGGGAGTTTAATCTAACCGTTTCATTTTACGGATAAGGAAAATGAGGCTCAGAAGAAATGAATGATAACATCACGCCTTTAGTAAGTGGCAGGAGCCCAGTAGTGAAATTCATTTCTTCCAGTTCCAAGTCTAGTGGTCTTTTCCACGTAACACCAGGACTTTAAAAAAATTGGACAACTTTTGATTTTCTCCTTTATACCTTGCAGGGTACTAAAATCAGAGGAAATGGAATTATATAGGTATAATGGTGAGGTGCTGCTCTCCAAAGGAGGACTTGTTTTTTAACATTGGCACTAATAGGCTTTCAAGAAATAACAGTTAGGGTTGAGTGAGCCACCAGATGATTCTCTGTATTATGAACTAATTGGTCAAACAGTTCTCAAGGCCCAAGTAAGGCCTGATTTACTGCATTTCCTGAGTCTCTTTGCATAGGTATGTATGAAATCTACCTAGATCCCTCCATTACCAGCTTTTTATAGTAGAACCACAACCTGGATGTCTGTCTAGGGATGTAAATTTTGTGATAAACTCATTAATAGTATGTCTTTCATCTTATTAAGATTCTAGTCTGTCTCCTAACTTAGTATAAAGTTTTTCACTCAACTATGTATATTTTAGTAAAGTGTAATTGAAATTAATAAAATATATATGTAACAAAACCAAAGCCATTTGTAAAACTCCTAATTAGACATTTTGTTTCACTTTAGCTCAGAACTGTCTGAACAGTAGTCTATTGGTAACGTGGCCAGATTTGTGCTATTTCTCTTCTTGTTGATGGCCATTCTGTAAAAGTGCTGCAGTACCAATTGCCAGTCATTCCCTACCACTAGTCAACACAGATCATTTATAGGATCTTTTAAACTCATACTTTCTTCAAGGTACCCTTTTGCTTAAGATCAGCCCAAAAGAAGCAAAAGTGGCCAGGGAACCCTGGTATAATTGTACCTACTTGTGCCCGTATTCCACGTGGAGACTAATAGTATAGTTGTCCTGATACCTTGTATAGGACGACCTGTCCTTACCTCACTGGAGTTCCAGCATACCACCTGGAAAATCACAGTCAAGGGCTTTAGCTGTCTTCTTTTTTAAAAAGTCAAGTCATGGAATTGTCTTTTGCCTCCTGCCGCAAGGTGCCTGGAACATAATAGGCACTTAATAAATGTTGATTGATTGATTGAGGAGTTTTTCCAGCTCAGCAGCCAATAGGGAGATTCTATCTCAGAATGTGAGCCGTTTACCTCTGAGTCATGTATTACATGGCCAGAAACCAGCCCTTAAGCTCTCACATATTTGACCTGAACCAAGAAGGATGATTATATAGTGAGAAGTGTGAATCAGCAGAGGCCCTGCTGGGCAAAATATGACATCTCAATTCCCTTGCACTCTTTCTATAGAGAAAACAAAACCAGCAGTGTTGACGTTGATACTCTCAAGCAGCAATGCCCTACCACTCCTAATAAGGTTGAAATTTTAACCTCCCTGCCCATTCTTCTGTACTTGGTCTTTGCTAGGCACACCAGAATGTCTCTTTAGGAAAAGGCCCAGCCGCCCATTTTCAAAGTATCCCCAGTATAGCCTTTAGTGCTTATTTGGGTGTATGCCTTAGGTATGAGGTAATCTTCTTTTTGTTTTTGTTTTTTTTGGAGGGGGGAGGGGAATTGGGGTTGAGTGACTTTCCCAAGGTCGCATGGCTGGTAAGTATTAAGTGTCTGAGGCCGGATTTGAACTCAGGTCCTCCAGACTCCAGGGCTGGTGCTCTATTCACTCTGCCACCAAGCCACCCTGGTATTAGGTAATCTTAAAGGGAGGAAAGGGCTTATCCTTCCTTTGCCTCCCAACTTTAGAATGTGGCCATTTCTGGCTAGGCACAGCCATACTTTTTTTTTTCTCTCCTCTGGACAATTCCTACTACTCAGTAGTGACCTCTACCCTACCCCTTCTGAGAACTTTCTCTGAATTCATGGTGGAGAAAGGGAGGAAGGGTTGAATAAGGCCACATATTCCAACAGCCCAACCTTGTCCTACATAGTAGCAGTAGAACTTTTACTTTTTTTAGCCAAGATCAGAGGATGAAATTCATGTCTACTTTTAGTTCTGCCTTTTGCAAAGTTCATTTTTTAAAAATTCCAAATCATAACCTAAGATTCCTACTCACTGTGTGACTCTTGGCAAGTCAGCCTCTGTTTGCCTCAGTTTCCTCAATTGTAAAATTATCTAAATAATAGTACCTACCTCATGGGATTGTTGTGGTAATCAGATGATGAGAAAATACTTGTAAAAACTATTTAGGAGAATGCCTGTTATATAGTAGCTATTACATAAATGTTAGCTATTATTATTATGACAAAATACTGGATATAGAAAATTTAAAAAACAATGATGGGATAGGGGTGCACTAATAACTGGAGGCAAGTGGGAAGGTCTCATGAAGGAGGTGACAGTCGAGCTGAGTTTTGAAGGTAGGTGGATTTTCAAGAGGTCACATCAATGAAGGAAACCTTCCTAGGCATGGGAGACAGACTGTACAAAATTATGGAGGAATCATATGGAATGTAAGTAAGCCAGTTTGGATGGACTATAGCATGTGAAAGATAGGATGGAGTTAAGTTGTGAGGTCCTTTAAGTGCCAAACAGAGGAATCTGTATTTTATTATAGAGGAGATAGAGAACCATGAAGTTTTTTGGGAAGGGGAGTGACGTGGTATGGCTTAAACTTAAGAATGATTCATTTGTCAGCTGTATGGAAGATGGATAAGAGATGAGAGAGACTGGATGTAGGAAGACCAATTAGGAGGCTACTGGAATTCAGTCAAGGAATGAGGAAGGCCTAAATTAGGGACATTTGAGTTTGAGTAGAAAGGAAGGGATTAGATATAAGAAATGTTGAAGTAGCAAAATTCACAAAACTTCACACCTTTTTGACTATACGTGTGATAGTGAGGAGACAAGGATGACTGAGGTTGTGACTAAGATTGCAAAATATGAGCGTCCTCAGCAAAAACAGGCAACTTGGAAGGAAGGCTAAGTTTAGAGAAAAGGATGAGTTTTGTGGGCACAGTGAATTTGAGATATCTACAGGATATTCAAGTTGTTGGGATATCAAGAAGTTAGTTGGAGATGTGAGACATAAGCTCAAGAGTGTCAAGGCTTTGGGAAAAAGAGAATCTCAGAGGAGAATTCCCAGAGAAGATGACATCAAAGGCAGAAATGGAAAGGTTGATGTCGGCAAAAGCAAGGGCTATCTTATTTTCCAAGATTGGAGCAAAGAAGAAGACAGAGGGTGATGCTGAGGTAATTGTTAGTGTGAAATTGAAAAGGAGAGGGAAATGGATTTGTTTTCGTTGGAGTATGAGGCAAGGTCCGCTGAGAGGGAAGAAGAAAACAGTATAGGTAGCTTGAGAAGAAAAGGTTTGGAACAGTTTGGAGAGTGTGATAGGGTACCTTAGGGAAGGACAAAAAAAGAAGTCACCTCCAGGAGTGAGGTCTCAGGAGAGATTGAGATCTGTAACAGAGTCACATAGCAGGGTGTGTGAAAAGGGCAGGGGAGTGACAGCCATGGCAGATTACTGGACTTCTAACGTTCAGCCTAATGAAGCACTAAACTAGACAGGTTTTGCCCAGCTTGTTAACCAAGAGTAGGAGGGAAGGGAGATGATTTCCTCCTTTCCCCATGTTTTTAAGACAGACCTCTGCAGGTAGGTAGAAGTGTTCAGAATCTGGTGATTTGGGTTTCTGGAAGATATAGTCCCAAACAATTTTTTTCCTGCCTTGAGAAGGATTGAGATTACTTAAAGCTCTGGATGTAGAGAGACAAGTAGTTTCAAGTGATCAAAGAGATGGAAGGGGATCTGAAATGAGTGAGTCACTAGAGACTGCGAACTAAGTGTTCAGCCTGTGGGGCTGCTGCCATGACCCTGGGAGAACCACAACTACCTCTGCTTTCAGAGGCACAAATAGGATGGTGGTTGCTGACTTTTCACTTGGCAGAAAAAGTTCCAGACTGTGAAGTATGATTTCCCTTCCATTCCTCTCCTTTCTGTCTGAGTAAGATTGAAGCTGATTATAACATTTATTCTGTTCTATTAAGCTCCTTTTCGAATTTCTGTTTAAATTTACTTTTCTGGCTAGATACATCTAATTGATTTAATAATGACTGTTATTTGGGGAACTGTAACAAAGAGGAATAGTGTTTGGGTATTAATATATAGAAATAGAGAAAGTACCATGTCTTAAATTCTTTCATCCCCAAGGGCTGGAAGAGAATAAGCATTTGTATAACATCTGCTATGTGCTAAGTGTTTTTTATAAGTATTATCTCATTTGATCCTCACAACAGCCCTGTGATGTAGATGCTTTTACTACCACCATTTATTTCATAGATGAAGAAACTGAGGCAAACAGAGAGCCTAAGTGACTTGCCCAGATTTGAACTGCTTCTAGTACTTGTTTCCAGGTCCAGCTGAACTATCCATTGTACCAACTAGCTACCTATAAAAATGCCATATTCACCTAGTGAATTTAAAGTCCCTTGTAGACAAAGGACTAGTTTAGTTTTGTCTTTGTATTCTTGGGGCCTACCACATTGGCTGATACGTGGTAGGTGTTTAGTAGTTGTTGGATGATTGATTGTAGGGTTTGGGCATTTTCTTGTGCTTTAGATATTACCTCCACATGTGAGAAAGGCAGTCAGAACAAAAGAACAATCACTAGCTACTCTAAGCCTTCAGTCTCTATTTCTTTTCCATAAATCCATGGGTACTTTCTTATAGAAGGGTTATAGACAACTGTATTAAATTTTCTATGTAAATCATCTTTCATACTTTCCATAACTAAAGATAGCAAGAAAAAGCTGAGTAAAGGGAAGTTCTTGAAGCTAAGAGTTATTAAGAGAGAGGCAGCATAGCCTAGAGAAAGAACTGACTTGTCCTGAACCTTTTCTGCCCTGACCCTCTAGACCAGGGACCTACCCAGCCTTTCAATGCCCTATGCAGTTCTCTTGGACTTTCAGACCAGTTGCAAATCTGTTTTAGGAGACAAACACCTCTCTCCATTTTTTAAAAACAAAATATTATTAAACAATAAATGTATACCTATTAAAATGAACAAATTAAAGTTAGAGTACTTTGTGTAAATTGAATAAAACTTGTTAAAATTAAATTATGTTTACCATGATTCAGTTAAACAAACATTAATTACTTGTTATGCTGGGAGGTGGAAACACAAAGAAAAAAAAGTAGCATTTCTTGCTCCCAAGGATGATAGTATCATAAATTTAGAGCTAGAAAGGACTTTGTCTAGACTAGACAGTTGGACTTTCTAGTCCAACTCCCTAAATTTGCCAGGGAGGAAACTGAAACTCAGACAAAATGAGTGACTTCCCAGAGATCCCACAGAGGACAGAGGTCAGATTAGAATCCAAGTCCTCTGATGGCAGCTAACATTTAGCTGGGGGAATATAGCATGTAAATTAATTTCAAAATGGAGAGAGAATGCTTCTAACCTCTCAGGAAAGGCCTCATGATATAATGCTTTGAAGTAAGCTAGGGATTTCAAGACATATCGGCGAGGTAGTAGTGCATTCTAAACATGGAAGTTTAGTGTGCACAGACTAATCAGCTAGCAGGACAACGTGACTAGGGAATACATGCAGAGAACTAATATGTAATAATCAGTCAATCCACAAACATTTATCAGTAAGCGCTCACTCTGTGCCAGGTATTTTATCACAGTGCTATGCACTGGATAGTTAGTTTAGGAAGAACAACATTAAACATCTCTTGAAAGAATATTTTGGTATTTTAAATGAAACATGGAACTTCACACTTATGTAGCTGTTTGACCCTTGACATCTCTTAACCTCCGTTTCCTCCTGTGTAAGATGGTCTTTCCCAGGTTGTGTTCTGCTTCACTCAGATCTAATCCACGTGCATTGGTCCTCTATGAGAACAAAAGATAAATGACAACATATAAAAAGGGAATAACTGTAGCTATAGTACCTATCTCTCAGGATAGTTGTGGGGATCAGATGGGAGGAGGACATTTTTAAAGCATTTTACAAGTCTTAAAATGTTATATAAATGTAACTTTTATATGATAATAAGGAAGATCTCTAATTATGATCCTTCCATGACAAATTTGTTTCAACATTTCTATCTTTTTTTTTAAAAGAATATTTTGTGTCTAATCTGGAACTTAATTTTTGTAGTGCACATTAAGATTACAACTGGCATCAGAGGAAAGCTATGAAAACTTTTTGGTGAATTATAACATTAAGAGCAATGAAAAAAAATGATAACATTATACAGAAGTCTGAAAGTTGACTCATTTATCACTATAAAGTATTTGAAGAACTTTTTAAAAAGAAGATATTGACCAGCTCTTATATGTTGGACAGAATAAGAAAAAATAGTTTACATTACAACTAAAAAGTTTTACATTAAACAGCAGGTAGAGTTTCATAAAACTAAGGAATATTAAGTAGTGAAATAGATTACCTGAAGGTTCTGTTGTATAAAAAGCCAATCTATCTTCCCCTTCTTATTACTCTGGGCACATTCCTTTTGGACTAAGAAAAGGGAATAGATGGAGTCTTTATAACGTGAGTGCTTCTAGGAACCATTTATGAACTGTGAGAAAAGCAGTATTTATCAGTTCTTTTCACTCAAGAAGATTTAAGTGCTTACTATGTGCCAGACTCCGTTCTAAGTGCTGGGGCTACAGGTACAAAGAATGGAACAATCTTACGGTGAACTTATACACTAATGGGAAAGTCAAGAAGTATATATAAAATATATACAGCATAAATATAAAGTTAATAAGTATAAATGTATACAAAATAGTTAAATACAAGGTAGTTTGGGAAAGGAGGGCACCAGCAGTTGTATGATGAACTCGAATGATGAGAGACTTGAGACAGAAGACCAATGAGGATTTCAAGGTAGTAAAAGCCTGAAATAAGGTAGTAGCTGTATAAGTGGAGACAAAGGAACAAATACAAGAGAATACGTGAAGGTGGGAACTATAAGTTTTGACAACTGTTTGGTTACATAAAGTGAAAAGTCTAGGATAATGCCAAGATTTTGACCTTGAGACACTGGAAGGGTGTTGATACCTTCTACAGACATAGAGAAGTCTGACAGAGAGAGTTTATTTGCCAAAGATAATGAGTTCAGGTTTGGACATATTCAATTTAATATGTCTCCAGAAAATTAATTTTGTTGTTAGACAATTGGCAAAGCTAAGGAGAGATCCTGGATACAGATCTGGGGGAGTCATCTGCATAGCTCCCATGGGAGCTGGGTTTGCTGAATTTAGCAATAGAATGAAAATAGAAGACCCAAGACAGAACATTGTGGGTGTGTGATGTGAATAATGAGCCAACAAAGGAGACTGGGAAGGAGTAGCCAAAGAAGAATAATCAGAAAAGAGTAGTGTCATGAAAACTCAGAGTAGAAAGTATCGAGGAAGACAGGGTGGTCAACAGTATTGTGAATGAGAAAACATGGTCAGAATTGGGAATTAAGACAGTAACCTTTGTAGTAACTTTGGAGAGAGTGGTTTCAGTTGAGTGATGGGAGTTGGAAACTAGATTGCAAGGGCTTAAGAGATGAGAGGAAGGAATTAAAGGCAGTGATTATAGACAGTTTTTTCAATAAGTTTGGTTGAGAAAGGGAGAAATGATACAAAATCATAGTTGGGTATTGTGGGATCTAGTGAAGTTTTTTAAAAGATGGACGAGAATTGCAGGGACAGAACCAGTTGATAAGGATATGTTAAATTCTAGAGAAAGAGATGAATTGAGGATGCAGCCTACCGGAGAATATGGGAGAGGATGGGATCAAGTGAACATAAAGAACAAGCCTCCTCTTTTTCTTTTTTTTTTAATGTTGTAGTGAATTTTTTATTCATTTGTTGAACATTTCTCAGTTACATTTTAATCTGTACTACCCTATGCCGCTTCATAGCAATTATGTACAAATCAGAGAAGAAGTATTCACAATCATGATCACAAAAATGAAAATTTCCATTTTTCAAGGTTGGGAGAAAGGAAAAGAAAAGAGAGCAGATGATGTCAAGTGGTTTTTAGATGAAGAGAACTGGAGAAGAGGCAGCTCACACTGAATGGACTATATTCATTCATCTTTTTCTATAAAGATGCAACATCCTTAGCTGAAAAAGGGTGGGGAAGAAGATGTGGAGGGCTTGAGGAAGTAGGGAGAAAATTTAGCATACATTCTGTGAGGAGTGAGATAGGGAATCAGGGACAACTAAAATTACTGCATTCCTGCACGGAGGGCCTCTTTGAGGCTAGATAACACGAATTATGTACCCAGTCATCAGGGTTGTTAGACTTCTAGATTTCTTTAGGGCTAAGTTTTAATGAGGTGAGAGAGACAATACAGCTTTGGTACAAGTGGACCGAAAGCAAAAGATAGTGTAGAATTTAAATGGCTGATTATTGGTTTGAGTTTGTAAGTGAAGGAAAATGATGTCAAGGCAAATGTGAAGGCCTGAAAAAGTAATGAGAAGTGGAAAGAATGGTTGTCTCAGTGACGTTTAAGAACAGACATAAGGGAGTGAAGCACAGAGGCAAGTGGAATGATAGATTATGATCATGGATTATGACTATGGGACTATCAGTTTTTTTTTTTTATTTTTAAGTATTTTATTTTTCCCAGTTACTTGTAAAAACAATTTTTAGCATTCATTTTTAAAACTTTTTGAGTTCCAAATTCTCTCCCATTCTCCTTCCCCACCCCACCCCTCACTGAGAAGGCAAGCAATTTGATATGTTATACATATGTAGTCATGTAAGACAAAGCCATAATAGTCACGTTATGAAAGAAAACATAGACAAAACGTACTCAAGAAAATAAAGTTTAAAAAAAGTATGTTTCAATTTGTATTCAGATACCATCAGATCTTTCTCTGGGAATGGATAGATAGCACTTTTCATGATAAGTCATTCAGAGATGTCTTGGATCATTGTGTTGCTGAAATAGCTAAGTCATTCACAACTGATCATCTTACAGTATTGCTGTTATTTTGTACACAGTACATTTCACTTTGTATCAGCCCATGCAAATCTTTCAGGTTTTTCTGAGAGCATCCTGCTCATCATTTCTTATAGTACAGTAGTATTACATCATAATCATATACCACAACTTGTTCAGCTATTCCCCAATTGATGGACATTCCCTCAATTTCCAATTCTTTGCCCCCAGAAAAGAGCTGCTATGAATATTTTTGTACATATAGGTCCTTTTCCTTTTTGTTTTTTTATCTCTTTTGGGATACAGACCTAATAGTAGTATTGCTAGGTCAAAGAGTATGCAGGGTTTTATAGCCCTTTGGGCATAGTTACAGATTGCTCTCCAGAATGAATCAGTTCACAACTCCACCAACACTGCATTAATGTCTCATTTTCCCATATCCTCTCCATCATTTGTTATTTTCCTTTTCTGTCCTATTAGCCAATCTAATAGGTATGAGATAGTACCTCAGAATTGCTCTGATTTGCGTTTCTCCAGTCAGTAGTGAGTTAGAGTATTTTTTCATATGGCTATAAATAGCTTTGATCATTTTGTCTGAAAACTGTTCATATATCAGAGAAATTTGCTTCAAATTTTTTTTACAGTTACTCTTGCTAATTGTATTTCCCTCTATCCTATCCCCCTTCCTGTTTGTTCTATTATCTCTCTCCTTTCACCCTATCCCTCCTCTTCTGAGTACCTCCTCCCACAGTCTGCCCTCCCTTCTATCACAGCCACCAACCTCCTTCTCTTATCCCCTTCTCCTCCTTTCCTATAGATTTCTGTACCCAGTTGAGAGTGTGTGTGTGTGTGTTCCCTCGTGTGTGTTCCCTCTTTGAGTGAATTCTGATGAGAGTAAGGTTCATTCACTCTCCTACACCTCCCCCTTCTTCCTTTCAACTGTAAAAGTTTTTTCTTGCCTCTTTTATATGAGATAATTTACCCCATTCTGCCTCTCCCGTTCTCCTAGTACATTCCTCTCTCACCCCTTAATTTTGTTTTTTAAATTTCATCCCTTCATATTAAACTTACACCTGTGTCCTCTGTTTATATATTCCTTCTAACTACCCTAATAATGAGAAAAGTCTTATGAGTTACAAATATCATCTTCCCATGTAGGATTGTAAACAGCTTAACCTTATAAAGTCCCTTATTGATTTCCCTTTTTTGTTTACTTTTTAATGCTTCTCTTGAGTCTTGTATCTAAAAGTCAAATTTTCTGTTCAGCTCTGGTCTTTTCATCAAGGATGCTTGAAAGTCCCCTCTCTCATTGAATGTCCATTCCTCCCCCCATCCCCACCCCCACCCAGGAATTACACTCAGTTTTTCTGGGTAGGTGATTCTTGGTTATAATACTAGCTCCTTTGCTTTCTAGAATATCATATTCCAAGCCCTCTGATCCTTAAGTGTAGAATTGCTAAATCTTGTGTTATCTTGACTTTCTCCGTGATACTTCAGTTGTTTCTTTCTGGCTGCTTACTATATTTTTCCTTGATCTGGGAACTATGGAATTTGGTTGTAGTATTCCTGGGAATATTTTCTTTTGGGATCTCTTTCAGGAGATTTTTGGTGGATTCTTTCAATTTCTATTTTACCATCTGCTTTTAGAATATCAGGGCAGTTTTCCTGGATAATTTTTTGAAGGATATCTAGATTCTTTTTTTGATCATGGCTTTCAGGTACTGTAATAATTTTAAAATTATCTTTCATGGATCTGTTTTCCAGATCTGTTATTTTTCCAATAAGATATCTCACATTGTCTTCTATTTTTCATTCTTTTGGTTTTGTCTTATTGTTTCTTGATATCTCATAAAGCCATTAGCTTCCATTTGCTCCGTTCTAATTTTTAAGGAATTCTTTTCTTTGGTGAGCTTTTGGACCTCCTTTTCTGCTTTTTTAGGGCATTCTTTTCCTTATTGGCTTTTTGGACCCCTTTTACCATTTAGCCTAGTCTGGTTTTTAAAGTGTTATTATCTTCAATATTTTATGATCTAAGGAGAGGAGTGTTTACTTCTCTCTTGGCCTGTGCTCTGGTCTGTGAGTGACTACAAGCACTCTTTTCTGCCCTGGAACTGTGAGGAGGATCTCCACTCCACTGTGGTCACAAGCTCTACTATGATAATGCTTCTTCTTTCCCTGGGCCTGCCAGCCAGAACTGAACCTAGATCTGAGTATGGACAAAGCAACAGAGTCTTGCTTCAGTGCAAGCAAAAAGACCCCTATAATCTTCTGACCAGTTGTTCAACCTCCTTACCTTGTGATAATGGGCCACTTCCAGATTTTTTTCACAGTGAAGTGTATTAATTTTTTTCCTTTTTTGAGGGGGAAGGCAGAGCAATTGGGGCTAAGTGACTTGCCCAAAGTCACACATCTAGTAAGTGTTAAAAGTCTGGGGCTGAATTTTTACTCAGGTCCTCCTGACTCCAGGGCCAGTGCCCTATTCACTGTGCCACCTAGCCACCCCAACAATGAACTTTTAAAAATATTCTCTTCCTTTTTTTGTTTCTTCAAAAAATGACCATGTCTGTGTTGGCAAATAAATGACTGAAGAGAAGATTCAGCATTTTTAAACAAAATATATATTGAACATAGAAATTTATACATTATATACCTTCTTTATACCTTATTCTAATGTTTACCTAAATATTTATCAGGAACACCTCTCTATTAAAAGTTGCAAGTGAATTTTGAAGCAGTGGTCAATAAAGTGTTAGAAATATTTTGACTACAATAAATATTTTTGCCTAGTTTGTACATAAAATATTTTGAAGTTAAAAAAGATTATTTGTAGCATTTAATAAAGCATTTAGGTAATAAAATGTATTGGTAAGATCTCTGAGAGGTCTTGCTCTTTTAGTATGTTCACAAATTGTCTATTTAATATTTAATTTAGGTGTAAGATAGATAGGAACTCTGAAATCTGAAACAAATATTAAACCCTTGTCATATTTATTTTAAAATTTACTGATGACACTACTTTATTTATTTACTTGATACTACTGAACAACAACATATTTCTATACATTGTAATGTGATTAGCAATGATGAAGATTATAATCCCTCTGTTACTTAGCAAATGATCTTTTAGGGTTGTCATGGCCAAAAAAATTTATCACATTTCCACCAGTCTGGTGATGAGACTCTCTCAAAATATCTGTGATCTCAAACAACAAACATATACTCCATTGCCGTGCTTATTCATACTAAAAACCTTAAGACCTACTAGAGCTTGTGTTTCAATGACAGAAAGCCAAGAACCATTCTATAAAGCACTGAAATGGAGCTTTAATGTTAAGAACCTCAATGTATAGAAATATGTTGTTGTTCAGTAGTTTCAGTCATGTCTGATTCCTCATGACCCAGTTTGGGTTTTCTTGGCAAAAATACTATTAGTGGGTTGCCATTTCTTTCTTTAACTCATTTTACAGATGAGAAACTAAAGCATACATGATTAAGTGACTTGCCTGGGGTCACACAGCTAATAAGTGTCTGACATCAGATTTGAACTCAGGTCTTCTTAACTCCAATCCTGATGCTCTGTCCTAAGTGCCATCTAGCTGCCCCTAAAAACATGTATCATGTTTTTAAAGAAAACGTTAGGTAATTAACTATAATGGAAAGAACACTGATCCTGAAGGTCTGGAGAATTGCCTTCTAAAATCCTCAGTCTACTACTAACTCGAGTAAGTCACTGATCTGTCTGGGCATCTGTTTTTATCATATGTAAAATTTCCTGGTTGAACATAAAAATGTTTTAAAGTTCTTGCCAGTTCAAACATTTCATGATTTTGTCTTATGGATCTAGTTTTATTTTTGTTTCATTGCAATTCATTTAAGTTTCTCACCTGATACTCACTCTAAAAATGTCTTACATTATTACTTTGTGAATGTTGTTTCTAAATAGTTTTCATCTTTTCTATAGTTATTTGGTCATTATGTAATATTTTTCTCTAGAAACACATGACTGACTTTTAAAGAAGTTACATAATTTTCCCTCTATATCCCTGACTGAAGAGGGTGGGATCAACAGCAATTTTATACATAATATTAATGAAATCTTTGAATCTACATGAGTGAGGAATGTGGTACTATTGATGAAATGTCATAGATTTCTATCATCTATCAAAATGTTGTCTTAAAGCATCGTTGCTAAAATGAAGCCACTGATTATGTACTAAGGGTAGAGTCTATGTAGAGTGCCTTGTTTACATAATTTTGTTGTAGATAACTAAGAGTCCTATAAATAACTCATTAGCTCAGTTAGAGGACTTTTTGCTTATCATAGCATCCTCAGCTTTCCTTCCAGAATTGTGATGTTAGTGGATTCTAGGCTCCTTTTGTATGAACTCTCTAGGAGTTCGCTGATTCTGTTTAATTGAGAAACTAATGCCCCCAAGCATAATTGGGCTCTTTCTCCCCATTAGACTGTAAGTTCCTTGAGGGCAGGGACTGACTTTTGACTTCTTTTATATCCCCAATGCTTAGCACAGTGCCTGGCAGGTGCTTTATAAATGCTTACTGGCTTACTGACTGATTTCCTTGGTTATTCCAGTACTTCAGAAATAATGAAGTTAATCACTGCTGAACATTCTGACTTCTTAATAAAAATGTGTTCACATCATAGAATTGTAGTGTTTTAGAGCATACAAGAGTTCTCCAGAAGTAAGGAAAGAACTTTCAATAAGGACTTATTAAACAAATTAATACAGTGCTTCAAGTGTTCCAAAGTGCATAGGATAAATTATCTTATGTGATTCTCACAACAGTCCTATAAGGTAAGTACTTTTATTATCCTCAATTGAAAGATGAAGAAATGGAGGCTGAAGCATGTTAAGTGACTTAATGTCATGCATCTAGAAAGTGTCTGAGGCAGAATTCCAACACAGTTCTTCCTTACTTTAAGTCTAGTACTCTGCCCACTTACTCCTAGGAAGCCACCTTGCTCCCATCATGTGTACAATGCTCAATGCCAAGCTCTATGGCTGTAAAGAAGATGTATGACACATATGTGGATTAGTATAGAGCACAGTAACTAGGATGACCAGGAAAAGTCTAATGTGGGATCTCAGGGATATAGATTTAGGGCTAAAAGAGATCTTAAAGCCCATGTAATCCAACCCTAATTTTAAAAGACATGAAGATGAGGATAGATAGCTTGACAGCTCGTGGGATGGCATGAAGGTTGAAGATAGAATGCATAGTTAAGGGAATTGTAAGACAGTTGGCACGGAATGTAGAGTACATGAAGGGAAGTTGGATGAAATAAATCTGGAGTGGTAGGTTAGAGCTGTGTTATGGAGAGTTTTAAATGTCAGGCTGAGGAAATTCTCGTGTATAAAATTAGAATGGTTGGACTAGATCAAGAGTTCTTAAGGTTTTTAGTATCATGGATCCCTTTGGCATCCTGATGAAGCCTATTGGACTCAGATCATTCAAGACACAGGGGTCAGCAAATGAAAATGCTTGGAATCTGGAGATAGAGTGCCTTTTGTGAGGAACAGAAAGGAGTCTAGTGCCACTCGTTTGCAGAGTATGTAGAAGTTTGTCTGATCCTAAAGACAGTGGGGAACAACTGGAATTTACTAAGTTAGAGGAGTTATGCTTTAGTCAGACTTATGTTTTAGAAAAATCATTTTAGGGGAGCAAAGATGGTGGAGAAAAGGCAGGTTCCCACCTGAGCTCCCTCAAATTCCCCTCCAAACTACTTTGAGTGACACCTCAAAATGAATTCTGGAATGGCAGAACCCATAAAAGGAGAAGGTGAAACAGTTTTCCAGCCTAAGACAACTTAGAAGGTCAGCAGGAAAGGTCTATCACAGTGAGGTGAGAGTAGAGCTCAGCATGCACCAGTGAAGGCAGCAGGACTTGGGGCAACTGAATCAGCTGTGGCAGTAGTGGCTTTTGGAGCTCTCAGCCCGCAGGATGGTAAGGGGATCAGACCACTGGTTAGAGGAATATTATAGGAATCCCTTTGTTTACACTAGGTGCAGGACTCTGTAGTGTTGCCTGTCTGAATTTGAGTCACAGTCTCCCAGGGTGCTAAGGAATACCAGTACACCAGAGCTTGTGGCCACAAGGGAGCCAGGACGCTAATCACAGTTGATGGCTGGAAAAAGAACTTGTCATTGCTCACAGGCTAGATCAAAGGCAGTGATCATACCTCTCAGATCATACCACCTTGGAAGAACTGAAAACTTATAGATTCCCATAACTAAATCTGAGAGTAGCAGCAGGAAAGGATTGAAGCTTGGGACAATGTCCCCTCTTCCACTCAGAGCAGAGCGCCACTTTAACATAGAGTTAAAAGTCAAGAAATAGGCTGAGAAAATGAGCAGACAACAAAAAAGGAATAGAAAAACATAGAAAATTAATATGGTGACAGGGAAGATCAAAACACAAACTCAGAAGAAGAAAACAAAGTCAAAATTGCTGCATCTAAAACATCAAAGAAAAAAATGTAAAATGATCTCAGGCCCAAAAAGAATTCCTACAGAAGAACTCAAAAAAGAACTTTAAAAAAACAAATAAGAGAGGTAGAGGAAAAATTGGGAAAGGAAATGACTAAGACAGTCATGAAGAAAAGAGTTAATAGCTTGGTAAAGGTACATACACATGCCCACATACCAACACAGCCAGAAAAATAAAAACCTTAAAAAACAGAATAGGCCAAATAATAAAAGAGGCACAAAAATCCACTGAAGAGTAGAACTCCCTGCAGAATTGGCCAAATGGAAAAGGCAGTACAAAAGCTTACTGAAGGAAGTAATTCCTTAAGAATTAGAATTGGGGTGTAAAAGCAGGAAAGCTCTGCAGCTCCCCCACAACCATCTCAAATTACCCATAAAATATGATTCTAAACAAATTTTAGGGCTCTAGAACTCGCAAAATTACAGAAAAATACATCTCCCACTGAAGGCAGCTCGACAGATGGGCCAGGAAGGGCTCATTGCAACATGCTGGGTGACGAAACCAGCCTGGCCTGAAATTGCGGTTTGGCCCCAGGGCTGCCAGGACAAGCCTTAGCTAGAGCCTTCAGGAGAGTGGATCAGTGGCAACTGTGATGATTTCCAGAATTATCAACCCATAAGAAACAAGGACTAAGTGAAAGGTCAGTGGAACTCAGCTAAATTTGGGGGAGAAAAGTGAGTCCAGCTGAACTACCTCCAGGGCAAGGAAGCAGCAGAAGCGATGGCCCTGCAGCTGCTTCCATCTGGCTGCTTCAGAAGCTCCTGGCCTGCAGATTGCAGGGGGCCAAGCAATCATTCAGAGGCTACTTGCTGCTTCCTTGAGCTGCCTGGATCCGGATCGTGGTCTTGGGTGGTGGTCCTAGGGTGCGTTTTCAGTGAGCCAAAGCTGGTGGGGGCTACAGTGGCCTCCTGATACTCCTGGCAGCTGTGAAAACCCCAGTGATTTGGGATAGAGCTCTCCCCTCTGAAAGCAGAGTTCTACTGAGCCCAAAAGTCAAGTAATTGGCAATGTGAGCAGGCAAAGGAAGCAAAGCAAACCCAGCAATGCAACTCTAGATTCCTTCTTTGGGGACAGAAAGGATCAAAGCATGGAACGGGAGGAAGACAACACAGTCAGAACTCCCACACCAAAAGCTTCCAAGAAAAATGTAGACTGATTACAAGCCATAGAGGAGCTTAAGAAGGATTTTGAAAACCAAATAAGAGAAGTGGAGGAAAAATTGGGAAGAGAAATGAGAATGATGCAAGAAAATCATGAAAAAAAAACCAACCTGACTGAAGAAAATAATGCCTTAAAAAACAGATTAACTCAAATGGCAAAAGAGGCTCAAAAAGCCAGTGAGGAGGAGAATGCCTTAAAAAGTCAAATTTGCCAGATGTAATAAGAATCTCAAAAGCTTTCTGAAGAGAATATTTCTTTCAAAATTAGAGTGGAAGAAATGGAAGCAAATGACTTTATGAG
>CM053587.1:187830031-187882946 GCA_028646515.1 Pseudochirops corinnae
TCTTTTGACATATTTTTGTTTTCTCCCCATTAAATTGTGGGCTTCTTGAGGATAAGGATTGTCTTTTGCTTCTTTTTGTGTCCCCAGGGCTTAGCACAATGTCTGGCACATAGTAAGTTCTTAATAAATGTTTATTGATTGATTGATCCTTAATAGCTTCACCTGAAATACGGTTCTTCCTATGGCAGTGGGCCACTGCTTATGCTGATTTATGCAGGTCCTGAAATGTTTTTATGTTTTTTGTCAGTATGTTCATTCATGATGGATACAGCTTATACCAGCTTTTAAAAATTACTTTGTTTTAGTATAATTAGTTTGCTAGTCACCTTCTGGATTTCAAGCTTAAAAAGGACCTTTTGGAATTCCAGTCTAAGTATATACATATTTGTTATCTATTTCATTATTAAGTGTAATTTCTAGAGTTTATGTTATATTTTTAGTGCCCTGAAGTGCTTCAATTTTTTCTTCTTCAGATTTTAGTACTTCTTTGATTTCATAGACTATTTCATTTAATTTGGGCTTACAGATGTTGTCATTTATTAAGATTTCCTTGCACTGAGTAGTGTTGACAAAAAGTCAACCTTTCCTAATGTTAGTAAGAACCTTCCATTATTGTTACAGATCCTCTCTGTTGGTCTAATTATTATGTTACCATATTTAAGTAGGCCATCAGTTTCAGAATTACATAATTTCTTTATTCTAGCTAGAAGGCCAAAAGGATGAAAAAAAAATGCCGGTTACTTGACTCTGGTGTTCAGCATGTCGTAAGTTCTTGAAGGGAATTTTACTTTAGGTCAGCATAAAAAAGTGGTTTTATAATGTAAATATTCACATAAGGGCAGAATTGAACTTATACTTAAAATGTACATGTTATTTAGCTATAAAATTATATCTGATTATTTAATTATTATTATTAAAGAAGCATAATTATATTGTTTTTAATATTCCTACTCTCCTTCTGAATTTAGTACATTTAGCTGTTCAGTTTTTAAGTGACCACTCAGGAATTTTCTAGATTATTGGCTCTGGAGTTACAGGACATTTATTCACATTCTGACTGTGATGCCCATTGCCTGTGTGACTGTGGAAAAGTCACAAACAATCACAATTGTTTTCACATCTCTAAAATGAGGTGTTGGACTAACTGGCTTGTAAGGTCCTTTTCGGTTCTACATCTATAGTCCTGTGATCCTACTTATATTTCAAATATCTTTGATCTCATCCTTTGTGATTTGGCTGATCAAGTTTATTAAGTACCTTTACTTATCAGCTCTCTACATTGACTTACATTTAAGGTAGATTTGATTTAAATTTCCTATCAAGAAGGGGCAGTTTAACCTATGATCTCATTGATACTGTTATTTTCTCCATAAATGCAGATTGTAACTCATTTGTGTCTTCTTTTCCTGTGTGACTTTTTTCCTTATCCTTGTGATTCTTGTCCATTTTTCTGGTAGATCTTCCATGAAGTATCTGCCCACTCTTCTGGACTTTTTACATTTTATTGGTACCAGTGCAGCTCTTTTTTATTTTCCTTAGCCTGCTTGCATCTAACATACATTTCTCCATTGACCTTTGAGTCACCACAGTGTTCATTCTTTTGAGATTTTGGTTTTTCTTTATGTGCAGCTATAGTTTCATTGGATAACATTTGTATCAGTAAGACAGGGTTTTGACACTAAGAGTTATCAAGAATATTTCCCAGTTTCCCAGACATAGTCAGTGCTTGACCAGATTCCATTTAGTTCTGCCCATGTTGATCTGAGGACCTTTGCTTATTGACTATCTAGATTGCTTTACAATTAGGATAGCCTAACTCTAATTAGGAAAGTTCAGTTTGATCATTTTGTTTCTATAAGTACCTATAAATTTAACATATAAAACCTTCATGACTGAGAGGCAAGTGGTACATTCCATTTTTAGTATAATATGGCACTTTACATTTCACAATACTCTTGGTAGACTTTATCACATTTTATCATTCTACATTAATGAAGTGATGTGCTATAATTTTTCAGACTAATTTTATAGCTTTTAGGAAAAAGATGATTTGATTATTTTATTTACGGAAGGGTTAACTTCACAAAATGTACCATAAACTAAGTTACAGAAAAGTCATGGCTAAATTTTAGGAATTAAAAAAAAAAACTCACTTCATTAGGATAATTATCACCAAAAAACCTCAAACATTTCAATGATCTTTTAAAGCTAAACAATGTATATATTTTATTTTCCAGTAAATTCCTGTTATTATTATCCTCAAGGCAAATATGTATTCAACTATTTCTGCTAATGCTAAAGTTGCTTTTCTTTAAAATAAAGAATTCTCAAAGCTTACAATTTTTAGGTATTTACTAAGTTTTATCTTTTTTGTTTATTTGTAGCCCATAAAAGAACATTGATCTTTCCTGCTTTTTTTCTGTCCTCACATTATTTTTAAATTTAGATAGAATTAGTCCAAATAAGGAAAGCAATTTCCCCTTCTGGCTGTGAGGAAAAGAAGCAGTAGTTATTAAAAGATGTACTATCACTTGTGTAGGGCTTAACTAACTTCAGGTGGTTTGAAAACTTTCAAATCAGCATATTTAGATTTTCTGAATGATTCACTTTCATCCCTACAATTTATTAAAGTAAATAATTATGGGGGAGTGGTTTTTACATGCCTAGCTAGGGTCTTAACGAAACTTATCTTAGCATTGAACATAACCTAAGTATTAGGACTTAAGTTCCTTGGGAGTATAGATTCTTTCTTTGTCTATCTCTGTCTCATTGTCTCTGTCTCTCTCTGTAGAGACAATTTCATTTTTTCTTTGTATCCCTAGTGCCTAGCACATGGCAGGCACTAAATGAATGTTTATTGATTTGTTAAGGCAGTAGAGTGCTTTTTGTAGTCTACTTCTAAAACTTTTCTGAAGACTCATATATTAAAATGCATTATCTGAAATATTACATAATTAGAAATAATGAGATTTCTTTCATGATTAACACGATCCTTATGTAACATACACATGATTTTAAAAAATTTCCTCTACTTGTGTCCTTTTTTGGATGCCTTATCCTGTTAGAATCTAGCTATGAGATCAAAATGTAGATTCTAGCTTTATCCTCTCAAGTTGAAAAGACTTAAAGTAGATTTAAATATTTGGATACATATCTTCCCAGGACCAGTCTGCCTAAGTTTGAAGAGACTTATCACCAAAACTTTGGAAGCTAGGTGATTTTTTAATTTTTATTTTTTTTGCTATAGTAACCCATGAAGATAAAGAGAGGTTGTGATTAGCTCTGCACTAGTGAAGTCACAGATACTTGAAGTATTGAAGCACATACCAATATTATCATGATTGTTATGTAGGGTTTCACATAAAACTTTTTTATTTTAAACAGGGGTTCTTGATACTTGGAAAGTTTTAAACTGCTGAAGGGTTTGTGGTAGAACAAAGTTTGTATGTAGTCGATAATATGTTATCTGCAGTAGAAATTATCTTATGATCATTATTTTTGTTTTACCCAGTCTTTCTTTGCCTGACATTATCGTGGATAATTTAAATTCTAAAGAGTTGGTTTATTTGGTTGTTGAGTATTTCTTTGTTGACTAAAACTGGAAGCCTTTGGCAACTTGTTCTCTTACTGACCACTTGCCAAAACTAGCAGCATGTCATAATTTCATTGTTGTTACAAGGGTTCCAAATCAAACTGAGTCACTGATATCTGTTCTGAATACAGGCTATCTGTTATTAAAATCACTGAATAGCTTCAAGTGGACAAAACCTTCAAAAAGTTCTTTCATTTAAATATTTAAAATATATCTTTTACTAGACTATTCCCCCATGAATTGTCAAGCTATATTATCAAAGTCAGATAGAAATCTTTTCTTGTTGCCAGACTGGATTTAGATCCTGCCAATCTTGCAAATTCATCACTTGTAAAAGAAAGTGTTTACCACCAGATGTCTGTAAGAATGCCATTTGTTGAATTTTAATTAGATCATCTGTTATTCTGAATTTTCTAGGGCCCCTTTCAATCTTCATTTAGTCTCTTGTTTGAATTACTGATCTTGTTGTAAATGTTGGTGCCTTTAAAGGAATGCTTTGATTTTTTTTTTTTGTTCATTAAAAACAACTGATTCTAGGCTCTTCTTTTTGCTTTTAGCCATGTCTGCTACAGTGATTCTGAATGGATTTAAGACATAATCTGTGAACATTTTTAGCTCTAAAATTATGCGATTATTTGATGATTGTTTTATTGTGGTGTAGATTGCTGACTAGAAAGGGGAAAGAAATGAGGATGAGAAAAGGAAAAGATATTCTATTTCGGATGGATACAAGGGAGATCTTGCCCAGTCTGCCAAAGAAAAGCAGAAGTCTTCCCGTAACTCCTGTCATACTGTGCCCTTTTCTTAACAAAGACTATTGTTGATTGATTGAGAGAGACCAAGAAAATGATGTCTGTTTTCCAGAACAAGTAGGAGGCTATTACAATATTTTAAGTGAGAGTTAGTGAGATTTTGAATTAAGGTGATAGCTATATGAGTGAAAAGGAGGTAGAAATAAGAGACACTATAGAATTAGAACAGCATGGAAAGACAATACAGGGGAATATAATTACTGTCTATTTTTCTGGTAGATAGAATATTTAAATCAATATCAAATTTAGCTAGATAGTAACTTTATGTTTTGTAATTTTAATATTTTTGAATCCCTTAATATAGATATGATTTTCTTATTTATGTTCTATTTTATATTTAAAATTTTTACTCTTTCCAAGAAACAGTAACAGTGTTAGATTTTTAGAAATGTGCATTATAAAGAATTTTTGGCCAAATGCAAATTGTACCCTTGAATCAGATGCTTCAGTAGCCAATAATCTTTATCTATGAATATTCATTTATTTATCTAGCATTTGATTTGCGAGGTAGCATGATATAGAAGATAGAGAGACAGCTTCAGAATCATGAAGATCTTGGTTTAAGTCTCATTTCTGACATGTACTGGCTCTGTGACCCTGAGCAAGTCACATACTCATTGCTCCAGGCAACTCTCCAAGAATAAGTTGTAGAGAAGGGGCAGACCTGTGTTGGTAGAGAAGGTGTGGGATTTTGTTGTCTGTGTGATTTATATGAGCTAGCCAACTGATATGGCAGCCAAGTAAGCTAATGCAAGACTAGTTTATATTCATTGAAGAAGTAGAGTGTCCAGGAATAAAGAATGAGTTATGTTATACTCTGTCTTGGTCAGACTATATCTGGAGTAATGTGTACTACACTTTAGGAAAGACATTGATAAGCTGAATAGAGTCCAGAAGAAATCAGCCAGCATAGTAAAGGGCCTTGAGTCCATGTCATATGAAGATTGATTGAGGGAATCAAGGATGGAAATGTTTAATCTTAGAAGAGAAAAGATCTGGGGAAGAAAGTACAAGCTAGCCATCCTCAAATGTTAGTGGAAAAGGGATTAGATTTGTTCTATTTAATCCCAAAAGCTAAAATCAAAAAGTTGTAAAGAAGCAAACTTAGGCCTGATATTGGAAAAAACTTAACTATATACTAGAGGTATTGAAATATTGAATGAACTCCAAGGGATTGGTAGCAGTTTCCTCTTACTTGACATTTACAATAAAAGAATGACCTCTTGTAAAGTATATTGTAGAATGGACGTTCTCCTCTAAACCTGCTAAATTTTCCCATTTGTGTTGAGAGAGCCATTAATGATCTTCCAGCCACCCAGGTTTGCAACCTTAAAACGTCCTTTATTCCCTTTCACTACTTCTTCCACCCTTACAATATCCAATCTGTTTCTATATTCAATGTATTATACTTCCACAGCCGCTCTCATCTCCACCTCTTTTTGTCTCACATATCCACCAGCTTAGTTCAAAGTATCATTACCTCTCACCTAGAATATTATAATAGCCTCCTACTTGGTCTGGAAACAGATATTTTCCTAGTCTCTCTCAATCAACAAGTATTTGATAAATGCCTTGAGCTAGGACTGTACTAGGTACAAAGGATGTAGAAGGGTACAAGTCAGACTCTATGATCTCTGTGGTCCCTTCTAACAAACTGAGAATTTCTGTGATTCTCAGAGTTTTTTTTCTTCTTTTTGGTTTGTTCAAAAGGGTCAACTGACATACCATTTTCACCAATATAAATGAATTCAAATTGCTCTGAACAATTTATTTGTGTAAGTAATTTTTAAAAGAATAAGCAAAAACTTTGGCACACAAAGAAATTATTATTACTAGTTGGAGAATGTGTCTGAAAAATAGATAGTGAATTGCCATATGATTTCTTCTAGATAGAACCTCTCACCATATTCCAAGTATTGAAGCAGCTGTCATTTGCTCAGGCAAAAATCAACAACATCATGTTAGAAAGGCAAAAATATAATTGCTAGGATATAATTTTCCAGTGTCAGGCCAATAAGTCTGTAACTACTTTCCAAGACTGATTTAATTTTATTGCTGAACAGAAGTCTGAGACTTCTAATCATATGTATGAAGATCTTTGTTTTGATTCAGTCACTGTTAAATTTTTTCTAATATTTTCTGTTCATTCACTGGTGAGCTCAAATGAATCAGAATTATAATTACATATAGGCCTAGTGGGACAGGGATTTTCTAGATATCTTCTTATTAATAACTTTTTTATGTTTTGTGAAGGAGTAAAAAAGGTATTTATATTTGAAATTTCACAAACTATTTTTATGGCAAAGAAAACTTGACACGTGAAATAGCTTAGATCAATAAAATTTATTTCCTTACTTTTTTTTTTTTTTTACTCAAATGAATTGTAGGAGCTGGGAAGAAAATCTTTCTTACAGTGGTAGAGGAGTAGGTTATTTTTTTCATTTTAGCTGTTTATGTCATCTGTGGTCCAGGAAGTCTGGATGTACATGGAACAATAGCGTTCACAAGTCATTTACTTTGTGGCTTGTGCTCCAACACTGAATTTCCTAGATCTCTCCAGAAAATCTTTACCTTCACCTTCAGTGCAAGCACTCAGGTTAATGCATTGAATCTGAGAAAGGCTTTATTTAACACAACAAAAACTGTCAAAACATAAAAAAATATATAATTGATTTGATGAATAATCAAAATGACCATTTTCCATTCTGGTGATCTCCCACTTTCCTAGGAACCTATGCAATCACCTCCAGACTTGTATTTCTCCTCTGGTCGAGTGATTGTTTTACAGAGTAGGGAAAGTACTTGGGATTGCTTGGAATAAATTAATCCCTGACTCCATTTGTTCCTAATTCTCACAGTCTCTGCCAGTTCTAAAATTCTATGATTCAGGACAAGGAGAATACACATCCCCATCAAAATGATATCAGTAGTTCCAGATTAAAGAAGATGTTAAATACTCACAAATACCTCTTTCCTCTGTTTTTCGTCCTCCAGCAAAACTGTTTCCATAAACTCCAACCCTTTATGCTTATTGTTGTCCTGTTGTGAACCTAAAAGACTCTGAAGATCATTAGGTTTGATCTTTGGTACAATATAGGCATCTAAGAAATATGTTTCTTCATGATATTTTCAGGCACTAACAATGTTTTGGGGACATTTGTGCAAGTTATGCATCACTTGCTATGTATATAAAGTTCTATGGGAGCAGCATTTTGGGGTTTGTTAACAATGATAATGGTAATAAAAAAGTTAAAAATAACTTTTATATCACACTTTAGGGTTTCCAAAGTGACTTACAAATATTATCCCATTTTATCCTCACAAAACCCTGGAAGAGGAGTGTTACTATTAGCCTCACTTTACAGATTAAGAAACTGAGGCAGACAGGGATTGGGTGATTTGGCCAGGATCACATAGTTTATTAAGTGTCTGAGGCTACATTTGAGCTCAGGTCTTTTCAGAGTAGTCATCAATATTTCCATCATCCAGTTTTTATCAATTTAGAGCTCAGTTTGTGAGTATAGAAAGACAATATGGTTATTGATTCACTTGCACCTAATTGATTTTTTTCAAAACATGTATATTTCAGGGGGCAGCTAGGTGGCTCAGTCAGGAGGACCTGAGTTCAAATTTGGCCTCAGACACAACACAAAAAACTAGCTGTATGACTTTGGGCAAGTCACTTAACCCCATTTGCCCTACCTTTCCCCTCCAAAAAAGAAAAAAACCCAAAATATGTATATTTCACCCTTTTTATTTTTATTGGAATTTTGTTCATCTAGGTCAGCAGATCTCAAAGTGTGGTTCATGGACATTGAAATCCTTGAGGCCCTTTCAGGGGCTCCACAAGGTCAAAACTATTTTCATAGTAATAGTAATATGTTATTTGCCCATTAAAATACTCCTCACATATCTATGTGAGATTATATTTTCTTCATATACTTCAACCAAAATAACATATTGCAGCAGATTGGATGCAGGAACAGATAGGAGAATCCAGCTGCCTTCTGCTAAGCAAGATTTTAAAGAAATTTTTTTAAAAATATGTAAAACAGTACATCTCTTTTGACTAATTTTTTTGGAAAATGTATTTTGTAAAATGTTTGTTTTAATAGTGGGTTTATTAGTTATTTTTAAATTGACACACAAATATTTTTAAATTCCTAATATGGTCAATAGTGATAGATATAACCCACATAAACAAGCTCTTTTAGGTTCTCTGTAATTTTTAAGGGTATAAATTTGTCCTGAACCCAAAAAATTTGTAAACCACTGATATAAGGGATAGACTTTTCCCATCTAAAGCTGAAGTCTGTTTTTCACCTTATAGACTTTTTTCTTTCCCCCTCAACACCCACAAAAAATTCTTTAATGAAGAGAAATCACAAAAAGCTCTTTATTAGAAATAAAAAGTTCTGATGTTATCGAGCTGGTAAGAATGTTTTTCTCTGGAGTCCTGCAAATTTAATTGAAAGGGCAAACTGCAAAGCAAAATGATGGGGAAAAACTATCCAAAATATATTAAACAAACTAACTATATACCATAAAGAATAGGCACAGTGTTGAAAGAATAGCAATAAAGGTGTCCATTAATCCATAGTAGATAAAAATCCAAGAAAGTAACCAGTGATTAAAACCCAGGACCTCAGATGCCTAAAAAAAATGCACAAAGCAAGAGTAACAAGCAAAGTAAAATAAAGATTAATTAATGTAAGGAGACAAATTTGACTTCAGTTTCAATTTCAGTAACAGTGGTGGGCTGAGATTGATGACTACAATAAAAGATTTTGGATGGGTGGCCTCTTGGCAAATAGTACAGTTTGGGCACAAGGGAATCAGAATGGTGGTATGTGTGCCATTGTATATCAAGAAAATGTACTCATGAGGAAATTAAGGAATCAAAGGGTGGAAACATTTTGGTACAGCTCTAATGAAGCAATATTGTTATGTTGTATGACAATAATGTTGCATCATACAAAATATACTACAGTCTATGGCCATAAAAGAAACAGATTGTAAGATTGAGATCATAATACGGTAGTGATGACGAACTTCACACATCTAGACAGTCCGTAACTTTCTCCTGTCTCTATCTCTCCATATGTCTTTTTGTATCTGCCAGAATTGCAAGGCAGGTAATAAATTCTTGCTTTGCCTTAATGATAATTTCATTCTTCTAAAGGAGCAGCCCTAACCTGGATTATTCTTTTAACAATAAGAACTTGATGATAAGAACTTTAGGGGGAAGAGGCTACTTTTTCTTAAAATTTATGATGATAAAGGAAAACTAAGATTTCTGACCAAGATGGTAGGAAGCAGACACCCCACAATGCCTACTCCCTGAAGTTCATATTAAACTGAATAATGATCAAGGAATCCATTCTGGTGATTCTTGACAGTTCAGTAGGTCAGTCATTTTTGACTCATCCTTTTCCCTGTAGTGGGAACCAAGGAATTGCTGAACCATTGCAAATCCCGTTTAGCACCAAGCACATGTATCTAACAAGGTTTGGCACAGGGCACACAGGAAGACTTGAGTTCAAATTCACCCTCCTACTAGCTTGCTTACGGACACTTACTAGTTGTGGAACTTGGGGAAAGTCACTTAACATCTGCTTGTCTCAATTTCCTTATCTGCAAAAATGGGAATAATAATAATAGCATCTACCTCCTAGGATTGTTAAGGATCAGATGAAATAATAATTTTAAATTGCTTTGCATAGTGCCTGGCACTTAGTCCTATATAAATGTTAAAAAAAAAATGTATACTTGAAGTGTCCATCAGAGCTCAGGTAGTTTCACAGTACTCTAATGTCTTTGATTGATAACTTAGTTGACATGGACTTGTTAGTAGTGATGAAAGTTCAGGTATCATCACATGGGACTATTTTACTGATAAAAATTACTTGAAAGCCATGAGTCAAGATGATTTCCTGATGTGCTGACATTGAAACTTATATTGTTTGGTTGTTTCAATCATGTCTGACTCATTACTGCATTTGGAGTTTTCTTGGCAAAGATACTGGAGTGGTTGCCATTTCCTTCTCCAGCTCATTTTACAGGGGAGGAAACTGAGGCAAACAAGATTAAGTGACTTGCCCAGGGTCACACAGCTAGTAAGTGTCAGAGGTCAGATTTGAACTCAGGTCTTCCTGACTTCAGGGCTGGTGCTTTACTCACTGTGCCACCTAGCTGCCATATAGTTATGATTTCTTTGAATAAATCAGTAGATAATATTAATTTTTTACAAAGTGGCTCATTTAAATTTTCTTCAATAGTTTTGCTTAACTGTGTCTTTTTTTTTTCTTAACTGACAGAATCTTAAGAAGATTCAAGAAATGGAAAAGAGTGATGAATCCAGTACAGACTTAGATGAGCTAAAAAATGCTGACTGGGTAAGAATCTCTTTAAAATGATTATTTTATTTTATTTATTTTTTAGGAAAGACTTGCTATGATTTAATTTCATGTTTTTAAGACTTTTTATGGTGTTACTATGGTCTGACAATACTAGATACACTCAGAATACTTAGTTTGGTACTCAGAATATAACCATTAAATTTTTTAAAATTTAGTTTCCAGTTTTATAAAAGGATCTCAGTGTTGTAAACTTTCACACCTTAGCTTATAATAAGTAGAGTAACTATAGGTATAATAACTATATTAGGTATATATAAATTAGGTATAATAATCCTTTAAATTATTGTGCTTTTTATGACTTAACATGGAATTTCACAGACATCTCATTTAATCTTTACAATCTTGAGAGGAAGGCAGAATGCAGGTATTACCTTGTCTTCTTCAGTTCTCCCCCACCCCCAACTATTTGTTTAAGGAAGAAGAAGCAGACTCAGTTTCTTTGTTCTTCTGAAAAAAATAGATGGGGATAGGTTTCAGGGGATGGAATTATATTTGAGTCCTACCTCACAGGCTTGTTATAAAGATCAAATGATCTTTTTGTGATATTGTTTTAAATTTTGTGAATTTGTGAAATCACTTTATAAGTTTCAGAGTACTATGCAAATTTAACTTTTGATAACAAGTCAAAAGACTTAGGTTTTGGTATTGGCTCTGTCACTTAACTCTGGTTAGGACTGAAATCTAAGGTTTTGACTCCTAGTTGACTCTTCTTTCCATTACCATACTGTGTCTTTTGAGAATGTATAATTTCCTTAATTTTTATTTTCTCATTTATGGACATTTTGTCCTTTCTGTTGTCCCATGTCTTTTTCTGAGTACAAGTTGTCAGTATTATTTAACTTGGAAAATAGATTGTGACTTACTACTAATGATGGCAAGATGAAGGAATTAAAAATTTACTATTACCCTGTGAAAATGAGTTAAACTCAGGTTTTTAAGAGAGAGATCAGTCTTAACACCTTACACATACATTAGCTTTTGTCACCTTAAATTCTGATAATTTACTCTTATGGGCTACTGGGAGTTCCAGAATCTTTTTAATTTATATTGCTTGGACATTTCAGAAGAAAACACTGACGTGTATTCATGTTGGTTGTTTTTCTTCCTTTTCTCTTTAGGCTCGATTCTGGGTACAGGTGATGAGGGATTTGCGGAACGGTGTGAAACTGAAGAAGGTTCAAGAGCGACAATATAACCCTTTGCCAATTGAATATCAGCTCACACCCTACGAGATGTTAATGGACGACATTCGTTGCAAACGCTACACTTTGAGGAAGGTAATGGTAAGTAACAAAAAGGTTTATAATAAAATCTAATGGCTATTCTTTTTCTGTCCCTATTTGTTATTTGAAAATGACTGTATGAATCATATCTTTTTTATTTAGTTTGCTACTTTTTACTAAGAACTGCATCACCCAGTGTTTAGTAAAATATATGGTCCAAAATGTGAATTTAGTTTCTTTTATTATCTAGTTATTTTAATATTCCTCATATTCTACTGCTTTATGACTGTGGAGTCTGCTTCTATATTTTTTATCTATCAATCTGTCAACAAGAATTTATTGAGTGTCTGTTGGATGCTAGGCACTGTGCTAATCACTGGGAACACAGAGACAAAAACAGGTTAATCCCAGTGCTCAGGAATCTTGCATTCAGCATGTTCACATACAAGTAAAATACAGGATATAATCAAAAGGTTCTGTGAGCACATCAGTTTGGGTGTTTCCTACAGTGATGCAGAATATTTTGTCAGTGCTTTACCATATGTGTATGGGTTGTAATCCCTGTCAAATAACTTCAAAATTATTCTACATTTTTGTTTCCTAAGTGAGCTAACAAATGTGGGAATCTGCAAAGACTTCTTGAAAGAGGAGACATGTGAGGTGAGCCTTAGTGTTTCTAAGAGTTAGAAAGAAAAGGGGAAGCATTAGAAGAACGGTCAGCAGCTTGTTCAAATTCACAGTGGCAAGAGATGGAAGATTGTGCACAAGGAACAGCAAATAAGTGTGAAGGAGAGTAATCTGTATTCTGCCTGGAAGATAAATTGGAGCCATAGTAAAACAGTGCATTTTATCTCAGGCACCAGGAAAACATTGTAGTTTTTGTAGTCTGGAGAGAGACATGAATGAATGCTTAGAAAGAGACACAGTGCAAAAGAGACAGGGATGTATGCTTTACGAATCAAATCTCCCTTTGATAGCCATGTGGGAGATGAATAAAAAAGGAAAGAGATTAGATGCAGGAAGACTAAGTAGGGGGCTGTTGCCTCCTTGTCCTGGTGCAAGCAAGGTGCTGAGGGCCCTAACCTCAGGTTGATGACTGTGTGAGAGGAGAAAAGGGGATGGATACAAAAGATGTTATGGAGCTAAAGTTAAGAGGACTTCACTGCTAATTGGATACAGATATAAGAGAGAATGAAGAGTTGAGGATGACTGAAGTTTCCAAGCTGGATCACTAAAAGAGTAGTGGGGTACTTCATAGAAGAAAACTAGGAAAGAGAGATGGATTTAGGTTTGTTTTATACATATATACATATGTAGATAGATATTTTGAATTTGAGATTCCCATGGGATGTCTAGGTTGATGTCCAGCAAGCAGTTAGAGATAAGGGACTGTAGTCAGGAGAGAGGACTGGCTATATTGCTTTGGGATTCATCTGTATAGAGATGAAATTTGAATCCATAAGAACTGGTAAGATCACCAAGAAAAAGAATGTGGAGAGAGAAGAGGAGAAGGCCACAAATAGAGCAAAGGAGTCAGGAACTGGAAGATAATCCCGTGAAAGATTGGTTTGACAGACAAGAGAAGAGAACCATGACAAAGCACTGAGTGTCATGAAAACTCAGGGAGAAAAAACTATCCAGAAGAGGGGGGTCAACAGTGTCAAATGCTGCATAGAACTAAGGGCTGAGAAAAGGCCTTTGAATTCCGTAGAGAAGAGGTCATTGTTGATATTGAAGAGGGTGGTTTCAGTTTGACTGTGTGGACTCAAGGCTGGTTTTCAAAGTGCTTAGAAAGTAAAGTGAATGAGAGGTGAGAAAGTGGAGGCACTTGGTAATGGGAGAGGTTTTTTGTTTTGTTTTTGTAGGAGTTTGGTAATTGAAAGAGAGAGTAGTCATAGACTTTAGGAGATAAGAGGAGTCCAGTGAAGATGTTCTTAAGGATGAGGGCATAGGAGGAGCCAATGGATAAGGATTGGTTGAAAATTGGGGAAGAGTTTTATTTAACATTCATTATGTCTTCCTCTTAAAAAAGATGTGAAAAATGCTAGAAAATTCAATTTATATTTGGTCAGATTTAAATCAATACCTTATTTCTTTGATATAATAGGGTTCCTAAGAAATAGTCATCTACTCTGTATTACACAATAACTAAGATCTTCTCTGTGCTATACAATAACCAGGATGTTTGAAAGATCTTATTGTATCCAAAGCTTTGGTTGTCTTTTGTTGATTCCTACCTCTCAATGTTCTCTGTTACAGTAGAGAATGGGCAGCTAGGTGGTGCAGTGGATAGAGCGCTGGGCCTGGAGTCAGGAAGACCTAAATTCAGATCCGGCCTCAGACACTTACTAGCTGTTTGACCCTGAGCAAGTCACTTAACCCTGTTTACCTCAGTTTCCTCACCTGTAAAATGAGCTGGAGAAGGAAATGGCAAACCACTACAGTATCTTTGCCAAGAAAACCCCAAAAGGGGTAACGAAGAGTTGGACACAACTGAAACGAGTGAACAACAACAACAGAACAGTAGAGAATGCTTTATGTTCCCTTCTGATGGACGTGAACAGCTATTTAAGACAGATTTGCTTGCTCAGTTGAAAAAAATTATGTTGTCTCAAAAGAAGGAAGAGTGTAGCAATATTTGTGAGTTAGCTGGCAATTAGCAGCAGTGTTTTCCCTACCTCCTGGATCTTTCCTGTAAATCACCACAACCGAGGAAAAGGTGCATCTAGTGCATACCAGATCGTTCACAATTAGAGAAAGGAAGATCTGCATTCAGGTGTTTCCTACAGTATTTTCTAACTACATAACACTGGACAATCTACTTAACCTTTCTATGCCTGTTTCCTTTCACTAAAAAGAGATAGTTTGGCTTGATGGCTTCTAAAATCCCTTTATCTCTAAAATCTAAAAATCTCTAAATCTGTAATCCTATCATCTCTTTTCAGGCCTTCTAGTGAAGTGAAGAGGAAACTTAGTTCCAACACATATATTCTTAGTGTTGTATGTCTTGTATAAAACTCAGGAGACTTTGTAGCCTTTCTGATAATTAAAATCAATAAATCAAATATTTCAATACCTATCCAAAAATAACCAGCTTATCCTGAAGAAAGTAGTTCAGTGGCATCAACCATACCACAACGTTAGTACTCTGAAGTGTGGAAAGACACAAGAAACACCTTTTTGTGACTATTTCTGTCCAAGAAATAATATGATTGGAGGTAATAATGTTCTAGAATATTATCAAACTCCAGTCTTAAGACCTACTCCATATGAAGTCAGTCTAAGGTAAATTTAACAGATCAATTGCCAAGCATTTATTAGTCCTCTCTGTGCCTAGGCACCGTGCTCAATTCTGTGAATACCAAGGCCAAAGTAAAAGTGCCCCCCTCAGGGTGTTTACTTTTGGTGGAGGCAAAAGACATTTAGGCTTCTATATGCAAAATGGTTACAGAGTAAATACAGTGTAATCTCTGGGAGGTTTAAGTCCCTGAGGGGATCAGGAAAGGCTACAAGCATTTTATAAAGCACTTACTATGTGTGAAACACTAGGGATATTTAGACAGAAACAGTCCCTGCTCTTAAGGAGTTCACAGTCTAATGGATGAGGTAACATGTAAACAATTATGTACAAATAAGATGTGTACGTGTGCACACTCGGCAATTTGGAGGTGATTTGAAAAGGAAAGCACTAGCAGACATAGGGAGTAGCAAAGGCCTCTACAGAAGAAAACACTCAAGTGGAATCTTGAAGGGAAGTAGCAAACAGAGATGAGGCGGGAAAGAATTCTCAGACGCCTAGGGAAAGTGTATGTGGAGCGGTGAGACGGAATAAATGTCTTGCGTGAGTTATGTCAAGAAGGTCAGTGTCACTCGATTGTAGACTGTTTGATGGGGGGGGAGGGAAGGGAGGGAGTAAGGAAAAGTAGGAAGGGGCCAGGTTATGAAGGGCTTTAAAAGCAAACAGAAAAATTTATGTTTGCTCCTGAAGATAATAGGGAGGCACTAGAGTTTATTGAATGGGAGTTGGGGTAGATAGAGAAGGTAGAGAGTGACACTCAATCAGATCAGCACCTTAGGAAGATTATTTTGGTAGCTGAACTTGGGTGGACTGCAGTGGGGAGAGACTTGAGGAAGGAGGACCAAACAGCAGATACAGCAACAGTCCAGATTTGAGATAATGAAGGCTTGTACTAGATGGCAGTATGAGTAGAGGGGGGATGTATACCAGAAGTGTCAGGAAGGTCGAATCTACAGGAATTGGCAACTGATTGAACAGGGAGCGGGGGAGGGAGAAAACAGTGGGCAGGGATGAGAGAGAGTGAAAAATTAAGGGTGACTCTAAGTCCGAGAGCCTAGATGACTTGAGAGAAAGGTGGTGCCATCAAAAGTATTTGGGAAGTTGGGAAGAAATATGTGGAGTTTAAGGTGTTTGATAAGACATCCAGTCTGAGATGTGTAGTAATAGGCATTTGGTGAAACAAGATCAGAAGTCAAGAAGGAGGTTAAGGCTAGATAAATAGATCTGAGAAACACATGGTTCTCAGTCATCTCATCAGTAAACATTCAATTAGTCAATAAATGTTTGTTAATGAATATTTGTTATGTGGGGGTACAACAGGGCAGAAAGGAGATCTTTTCCTCATTTGCAGAAATTTATAGTATTACAAACTGAAAAAAGACTAAATCTCTAATTGAAGTGTAATCTTTTGATGTGCATTTCCTAATTATGATGGAAGTGTTTTAATTTACATGTTTTTATATATGCTGAAATATCCTAGTGGGCTTTTTGGAGGATGTAGCTCCCTAGGATTATTTAAAGACTTTTAAAAAGTCAACATACGAACAGCATGCAGACCCTTCTATCCCTCTCTTCCTTCCCTGGAGAGTAAAAGATTTTATTGCTTAAATGTAGGGAAAGAATGAGATTTTACTGACCAGAGAACTCCCTGCCACTTTTAACCCTATCACTCCACTGAAACTATAGTCAATTGCCAGTTTCTTTCTCCTTTCTTTCTGCATCTCTACTCTTGAAAACCTCAGGTAACTAGTTATGCTTCCTTAACTGTGCCTAAATAATATGACTGCATCTTATGGATGAGGTAACATGTAAACAATTATGTACAAACAGTAGCAAACACCTCTTACAGATGAAAACACTTGAATGGAATCTTGAAGGAAAGCAGAAAACAGAGATGAGGAGGGAAAGAATTCCAAGACCCTTAGGGAAAGTGTATGTGGAGCCATGAGATGGAATGTCTTGTGTGAATTATTTCAAGAAGGTCAGTGTCACTCGATCATAGGCTATTTGATTGGGGAGGGGAATAAATTGAATATAGAGCTCATAGATTCATATCCCAAATTTTAGTTAGTTAGAATTTTAGTTATTAGAAACAAAAAAACCTGAAAAGCTCTTAAGGCCTTGGCCAGGATTAAATGATTTTGAACTCCAATGTTAAAATCAGTGTCAGAAATCAAGAATATTTTTGACTTGCTCAAAAATGGAAGGACCTCAGGTATGGGATAAAATCTCCATTATTTCTTTGTTTTATTGACTTTTCATGACCATGAATGATTAGACAGACAATATAAAAAGCTTCCATATTTCTATTTATATGTACGGTAAAAGGAGCATAAACATCAATCTATGTATTTAAGCAGTCCTAACTTAATGATCATATAATCTTGGTAATTTTTAAAATGTTCTTCTCATAACTGAGATATTTTCTCTGAGGCTTTGGATTTGACATTGCACTTAAACTTATAAAGTATGGCATGTGCTAAAGCAAAGATGTATTTGTTCCTTTCCAAAGTATAGCCAAAATTAGTAAATGTGGCCTAAAATAGAATCAAGTCAAAGAATAAGAGATATATTCCAGTTAGATCCCCCAAATGTCATGTGTCATATACTCTACTTTTCTTAATTTCAAAGAATTGTAAATATATAATCTCTTTAATAACTGTCAGGCACTGAATTTATTTATGTAAATATTGATTAACTTTCAGTTGATAATAATACATTTTAAAGGTTTTGCGAGAGGTGTAGAACTTAAGAGGCAAAACAAAAAAGATGGCGAATGTTTACAAAAATTGGATATTTGTAATGTGAGGACTGGGGATTTAATCATATCACTTGAAATTCATAAGTCTTATTTTATGTTATGTCTTTAAATACTTTTAAAATTCATTGTAAATTTTTTAAAAACTACATTTGAAACTATCATTCACTATTTTTATTTAATAAAACCTGATATTTAGACTAAAGCAAACTTTATCCAGGAAAGTAAATATTTTACAACTGCCTCAATTTTTAGTTATTGGTTCACATATACTGCTGCTTAGGTTTTCTAATATCCAATAAGCCTATAGTATCCTTCCTTCATAGAAAAGCAAAGAATATTCGGTGTCTGTAGCAGCCAGCCCTGAAACATTCCAATGCAAAATGTTTCAAGCTTTTGTGTGGGGGATGGACATTCTTTTTACATTCTGCTCTATGAGATTATTGTACATTGTGCTTGTATCTTTATACTTTTGAGTCACATAACTACCCTCATGTTATGAAATTGATTTACATTGAACACAAATTATAAATATGAAATAATAAAAGGGAAAATTTAAATAAAAGAAATGGTGGACTCAGTATCTTTCATTGTGTTTTTTTTTTACTTTTTTTTTTTTGGAGTTGGTAGTTTGCTTGAATAAGTCAGGTTGGAATTATATTTCTTCTTACCTTTTTCCTTTCTTCTAACTTGTTATTAATTTTGACCTTTGTTCTCACAGTCCGTGATTTGCTTCCACAGAGAGAGCTGATTCTGAAATAACTATTAACATTGGTAATTAGTTCTGTTAAAATATAGTTAGTTTTTTGAGGGTTGTTTGTGTGTGTCTGTGTGCGTCTGTGGTGATGTTAGGTACTTGTTACTCCAAGTTAAGTTTGGGCCACCACATTTTAGAAAACTTATTGCTCAGCTGGAGAGCTTTAATGGAAGCAGCCAGGGTGGTAAAGGGCTTAGAAATCTTACCATATGAACATCAATTGAAACAATTGAGGAAGTTTAGCCTGGACAAGAAAAATCTTCAGGGGACCGTGTAGTTGCTTTCAGATTTTGTAGTAGATTCATAGAGCTAGAAAGGAGCTTAGAAAGATCATCTAGTTTAGGCCTGTTTTATGACTAAGGAAAAAGTAACAGATAGATTAGCACAAGAGTCATATCTTTCATGTAAAAAGCAAATAGAAAAACCAAAGAAATTATATTTGTACAATTTCACATTAAAAAAAAATCTATCTATCTATCTATCTATCTATCTATCTATCTATCTATCTGTCTAATCTTTGAATTGCAAAGGATTTTGTTTTCAAAATATAGCCTCCTGGGGTGGCTAGGTGGCACAGTGGATAGAGTACTGGCCCTGGGGTCAGGAAGACCTGAGTTCAAATTTGGTCTGAGACATGTAACATAACACTTACTAGTCATGTGACCTTGGGCAAGTCACTTAACCCCAATTGCCCCTCCAGAAAGATATATACATACATACATATATATATATATATATATATACATATATATATATATGTATATACTGGGAGAAATTTTGGTGATGAAAGAAAAACCAACAGTATTAATAAAATTTTCTTTAAAATAACAGGACATACTCAGTTACATTGCTCTTTGAAAGAAAAAAAAATTTTTGTACTACTAAGGAATTAAATAAAATTTATTAAAATATTCATTTCATCATTTTCCCTTAAATTATATTTCGTGGATGTTTTTTAATCTTGACAATGTGTTATTATAATAGTGTATATATATTATATAAAAATATGTGTATGTTAGGGTTGTATGCTTAAAAAATTTTTATTGGTGGAAGTGTAGGATTTAAAAAGTTAGGAACCACTGGTTTCTTCAAGAAGTGATGAAGAACTGAACTAAGATGTGGAAAATAGAGAGAAGGGCATGATTATAAGAGATATCATGAAGGTAGAATTGATAAGACTCGGCAACTGTTAGGATACAGGGGTTGAAGGAGAATGAAGAGTAAGGATGACTTCAAGGTTGCAAACTTGGGTAAATAGAAAGTTGAAAGTACTCTTAACTCAAATGGAAAAACTGGGAGCAGAGATAAGTGAAAGGGAAGAAAGATGAGTTTTGTTTTAGATATGTTCAGTTTGAAATGCCAGTGATGTGCATTTCTCTGAACTTGAGGGTGGTGAGTGCTTAAGTGAATAAAAATGAATAAAAATAATATCCTTGTTTCTCTTCTACTCTAAATAGGCTTACATTTTTCTTCTTGCAGATTGGTTATAGCAATTCATGACAGTTTTTGAGTAGTATTAACTCTTCATTCTGTGAAATACAGAAATCTTTTTTGTTTGCTCTATAATTGTAGTTGGAATTCTCTTGTTGAATTATAAATAATGAAAAAAATTTGTATTTGGCTTTCAAAGCAAGGGCTGTTTTTATGTCTTCCATCAATGTTAATATGTGTTTGGTTTGAAACTAAATATTTTCATAAGCTGTAGGCATGAATCCTATTTTTTTAACATGCCCAATACCATGTGCTATAACTTTTCTATTTGTATTTATTTCACCAAGTTATAAGGGTAGTATTGTGGCATATGTAGTATAAAGCAAAAATATTATATTTGCTGTCAGAAGATCTCTGTTGAAATTTTAGCCATTAATGTATGACCTTGAGCATTCATTCTTTAAAAATATATTTAACGGCACTATATACTAGGCTTTGTGCTAGGTCCTGGGTATGCAAAGACAAAAACAAAACATATCTGCTTTTAAGGAACTGACATTCTATGGGGAAGGGGAATGGACTGAAGACAGAGAAATTCAATATATACATAAATAAAGTAAATGTAGGTTAATTTTTAAGGGGTAGGGGAGTCTCAATTGGAGGGAGGAGGAAATACAAGAGGCGATTCTTGACCTGGGCCTGAGGAAAAAGGTATTCTTTGAGACAGAGATGAGGAAAGATTCTGGGCATGAAGAGTAACTTTTACAAAGATGGGAGATAGAATGTTGTGTTCAGAGAATATCAAATAGGCAAATTTGGCTGAAATGTTGAGTGTGTGGAGGAGGGCAATGTAAAATAAGCCTAGGATGGAGTCATGTTTTGAAAAGCTTCAAATGTCAAGTGGAGAAAAGTGTTTTTATCCTAGAGGCAATTGGGAACCCCTGAAGCTTGAGCTGGAAAGTCATATGATATGATCAGTTAATAAACATTTAAGTACCTACTATGTGCCAATCTTATAGAACATGGTATCTTGGCTTTTGGGTCAGTTCTCTGCTATTCTAGGTCTGGCAGTTTATTGTTCTGGGCTGCTGCCCCTACCCACCCCCTGGACTTGACTGTTGCTACTACTGGCCCCACTTGAGAGGGAATTTTTTATTCTCCTTTCACTTTTCAGTGCTGGTAAACTCATAATCTCATCCATTCCTTCTTGGATAGTCATTCACCTACGTTCAGGAAAAAAATAGACACGAGTTAGAAGAAACAAAATACGTGGTGGCCTGGTGGGGAAATAAAGTGGGCAGCAATAGATCACTCCTGTGGACAGGCCTCTGTCTTTCCTTACCCTACCCTGAAGCCAGCTTTTCTTCCCCCTCACGAAAAAGCTGCAGGTTCCCTTTTTTGAGCCTTCTGTATATGCCCCCACTGCTGGCAATGCAGCCAGTTAAAAGACTTCTCATTCCCTCACAGTAATGTAACAGGAAACAACAGGAGGAAACTTGCTCAACTCTGAAGTGGAAGGAGAAAGGGCCTCCCTGTCATACATTTCCAGACTCAGACTGACTGAGCTTCCCCATTCCAGTACTGATGGCAGAGAAGGCAAGTCAAATAATCAAAAATTTAGTAAGCACTTACTATGTGCTAGGACTTTCACTAAGCACAGGAGATACCAAGAAAAGCAAAACCAGCCCCTGCCCTCAAGGAGCTCACAGTCTAATGGGGGAGTTAACATGCAAACAGCTGTATACAAACAAGGTATGTGAAGGAGATGACCACACAAGGAAAGCTTTAGCATTAAGGGACATTGGGAAAGAAAGATATCTTACTTTCAGTGAGAAATCCAGGGAAGCCAAGAAACAGAGAAGAAGGAGGACCCCCCAGTGAAAGTGCCTGTGAAGCCAAGAGATGAGTATCTTTTGTGAGTTATGTGAAGACCAGTGTCGCTGAATCATAGACTATATAGAGGGAAGTAATATGTAAGAGGACTGGAACAGCAGGAAGGGACCAGGTTATAAAGGGCTTTAAAAACCACACAGAAGATTTTATTTGATCCCGGAGGTAATAGGGAGGCGCTGGAGTTCATGGAATGGTGGGGGAAAATGATGTGGTTAGACCTGTACATTAGGTAGATTACTTTTGATAGTAGAAGATAGTAGATGACTGGAGCAAGGAGAGGCTAGTGGCAGGGAGGCCAATCAGTAGGCTTTTGCAATAGTCCAGCTCATGTCAGTGTGAGTAGAGAAGGGGGAATATATAGTAGTTGTTAGGTAGATAAACTCAACAGGACTTAGCATGGTGATGGAAAAGAGGATGAGAATGTGGAGCTGAGGATGATACTTAGATTGTGAGCCTGGTGACTTGGGAGGATAGGATGCTTTCAAAAGTAATAGGGAAGGGGGAAAGAAGTGAAGGTCTAGGTGGGAAAGATAATGAATTACTTTTTGGACATATTACAATGTATATGGGACATCCAATTTGAGGTATCCAGTGGACACTTCATGCCACTGGGGTCATATAGCTAGATGATAGAGTGGATAGAGTGCCAGGTCTAGAGTCAGGAAGACTCATCTGCCTAAGTTCAGAACTGTTCTTGGATACTCACTAGCTTTGTGAGTCATTTAGCCCTGTTTGCCTCAATTTCCTTATCCATAAAATGAGCTGGAGAAGGAAATAGCAAACCACTCCAGTATCTCTGCCAAGAAAGCCCCAAATGGGGTCACAGAGAGTTGGACAAACTGAAAAATGACTGGACAACAACATGCAAGATTGGAGGTCAGAAAGTAGGTTAGGGTTGGACAAAGAGAAATGAGAATCGTATGCATTGAGAGAATAAAATTTTTGGGTGCTGTTGAGATTACCAGTAGGGAGGGAGAAGGACCAAAGACCCAAACCTTGGGAGATTCTCGTGTGTGAGTGTAACCTGAAGGATGATCCAGCAGACAATATGGAGAAGGAATAGTCAGAGAGGTAAGAAGAGAGCCAGGGGAAAGCAATGTCAGAAAAATCAAGAGAGAAGATTAAGAGCAAAATTATTAAGTAAATAGTATCAATCGTGTCAAAAACTGCAGAGAGGTAAAGGAAAATTTTGTGTGCTCTAAGGACTCATTATACTAATATCAATCCCAGCATGTATTCTCTTCTATATAGAATATTAAATTATATGCAAGAGAAGTATATTAATGTTTTCCACCATATTTTATGGTAAGACTTTTTAGCAAAGTTGAAATAAATTACCTTAAATGATTTTAAAGCCTTAATAGCCTTTGAAAAGAAAAAAAATAAAGTTTCCCAGTGACTGGAGATTTCTTTTTTTCTCCCAATTAGTAAGCATTTTCTGTATTTCCTATTTTTCCTCTCCCCAAAATAAAACAAAATCCTTTTTAATAATTATGCATAGTCAAGTAAAACAAATTCCCACACTGAACCAGTAATATCACAATTTGGTCAGTACTCCAAAGAGATCAAAGAAAGGTGAAGAAATTCTATATTCATAGAAATATTTATAACAACTTTTTATAATGACAAAGAACTGGAAACACTGAAAATTTTCTCCTGTGGAATAGATGAAAACTTGTCTGGGACTATATAGAGAGAATTCATTCTAGTTTCATTACAAACCTCAGTAATCATAATATTCGATTTTAGATCTGTCAGATCATTTCAAACTGAGATCTTGGGAAGGTAATAACATATATAAATTAGCATTAGCTTTTATATAAGCCAGTATACACACATATATAATATGTACTGATTACAATTTACACATTAATCATTTCATATAACACATTAATTCTGTTTGTATTTTTTCAAATTTGGGAGTAACTTTTTTTTCTGATATATTGTTAATTGTTTTTCTTTTCCTAATTTTTCCGAGCTACCATTTATTTGGGATTGCTGTACCTAAAACATATACACACGATCTTTCATTTGACTCTACATTTTTTCTTGCATTTTTGTGGTTGATCTATGCTGCCTTTAATTCTGTTTTCTACTGTAGTAAGTTAATTATTAATTGATTCTATTAATTCATACTTTTTATTATGATCTTCATATTGGTCATTTTCTTTTTTATTCCATCTTCACCATTTTTAGTACCTCTTAATTCTTCCCTTAATTCCACTTAAAACTTTTACTTTCTTTAAGCTCTTTATTTGCCTCAAAAAAATTTTTTTGCCAAGGTTAATTTTTCTTTAATTTCTTTAAATCTGTCATCTATTGGTTTTATGACCTCTTTCAGTATATTTGACATTGCTTCTGATTTTTCTGTCAATTCTCTTACTTTGTAGGATTTTGTTGTGTTATCTTAGCTTTGTTTATTTTCTTTTTGGTTGTTTTTTTTAGTGTGTGTGTGTGTGTGTGTGTGTGTGTGTGTGCGCGCGTGTGTGTGTGCGAGCCCTCTGTGTGCACATATATGTGCCATTTTCCTCTGCTTTGGTATTTTTATGTTTTTTTTAAACTGGAAAGCCCAAATTCTCTTTTTCCTTTAGAAATCAGATCAAACTTTATTAAAGTTTTGCTATCTTCTCATGAATCTATATTTGCAGAGACAATATTATACAGTGGAAAGAGTACTTTAATCGTAGTCAGGAGATTTGACTTGTGCTTTATTTCTGATTCTCACTCACTTAGGGTAACCATAGGCAAATCACTTTTACGTGTCATCTATAAAATGGGGATCACTCTATTGCTTCCCTTAGAGTGCTGTTATCAGGAAACGCTACATAAATATAAATTATTATTCCTGTTGTTTCAACCAAGAATTCCTGGCTTTTCATTGCTTTTCTTTATAGGTTAGATTTTTTTTTAGCATGATTTATTCTTCATGTATGAAAATAATGCTATTTTAATAATGCTAAAATAAAGCATTGTGTATAGCATTTGCTTTTCCCCACTAGTTATAATAGATTTTTTTTAGACAATACACATAATTCCGTTTGCCTTTGTGACCAGTGGTATATGTTTGAGAGATAATTGGGGTCAAGGATTTGACATGTGCACATTGAACCAAGTAAAGCTAATTATTTATTTTTGGCTTTGCTCCCACAACTTTGTCAGTGAAGGTGCTGTGAGTAAACCTCTAACTATAAGACAATGTTGTTTTTGTCCTACATTTATCCTGCATCTATTTTTTTGTGGAATTGATATGATAATTCAATACTGTGTTAAAGTGTATGTGTCAAACAAAATTTTCCAAAATGATAGGACTAGGATTAATGCCAAAGCTTTAAAGAGTCCCCACTGTAATCAACCATTACAGAAACCAAAATTTTTAGTTTCAACATAAAATGAGTACCTATAATTTGTTCATTTGTGAAGAAAGATTGTACATGACCATGGTATTTTTCTTCTATATCCTAGACATAGATTTCAGTTAGACTCAGAACTCTCTAATGATTGACCTGTAGTCATATTCCTCTTTTAGAATGTATTAACTTCTAAACATAGCTAAAACAGAATTTTCTTTTTTCTTTTCTTTTAGGTGAATGGTGATATTCCTCCTCGGTTAAAAAAAAGTGCTCATGAAATCATCCTGGACTTCATTCGATCACGACCCCCCTTGAATCCAGTATGTATTTTGACATGATTTTTACTAGTAGTAGTTGAATGGAGGTAGTCTAATGAAATTTTCTTCTAGAGTCTCATCTCTGGAATTCATTTGGTCTGTATGCTTAATTAAGCATTAAGCCTTGTTGGCCAGAATCACTAACAGAAAATGACTCCATAAACAAAATATATGTTTTACTTATATGATTTGGATTTACAGGCTAATAACCTAAGGTGTACTAGAATTATACTTGTTAATAGGATTTTTACAGAGCTAGTCTCTAACCTGAGAATGACGAAACAGCAGGCCAGTAACAAAGTGCTAATGATCAGGTAGCCATTTAACTAATTAGTTTCGTTATGAGGAACAGATTTGCATATCAGGAATTCTCCTGATCAGAATTCCACCTGGCTGAAGTGAAGACAGAGATTTTATACATAAATCACAATGGGAATGGGGATGTAGGGGTAAGTGGATTACAATCGTTCCCAAGGCTTTGAGTGGTTTCCCACGACAAACCCACAAAGAGAAGACAGTACAACAGTCCAGTTGGAGTCCAGTCTTTGGGGGTTGTGACTTGGTGGGTTACAGGACCAGATTTCTGCAATGGGAACGAATTCTGCAGTCTTTGATTCACTTCACTTAAGGTATACTGACACAAGGCTGCCAGTGATTGTGAGTGTTGATTATTTCAAGTTGCATTGTTGATTCTGATGACTCACAAACTAGAAAAGGCAATTCTTGAGAATTACACATATCATAATGATTAATATAAAAATCATAATTCCTTCCACATCCTCTAAAATGCCCCTTCCAAGGTTTTATCCAGCTTTAGCATGGAAACCAACAGAGGGACAGAATCCATTATCTCCAGCAGCTACCTATTCTAGTTTTGGACAGCTTGGGTTTTTAGGAAATCTTTCCTTATATTAGGTCGAAATCTACCTCATTACAATTTTGGCCTTTTGTTACTAATGCTGTAAAGTTGATTTTTTTGAACCCAAGTGTAGAACATAATTTTTTTTACATGTTAAGTGTTATTTTATTAGATTTGACCTAATGTTCTAGCCTTTCAAGATCTTTTTTATAACCTGACTCCAAAATGTTAGCTATTTCTCCTAAGCTCTATGTCATGTGTGTATACACCTATTTGTATGTTTGACAAGTAGCCTATCCTCTCTGGCAGATTGCCTCCTCAGCCATTCCCCTCCTCCCCAATTTCCAACCTCTGCTGTCTACTGGTTCTTTCCCCTGGTGCTTTCAGACATGCCCGAGTCTCCCTCATCCTTTAAAAAAAAAACAACCCTCACTAAGATTCTACCATGTCTGCCAGCTATTATCCTGTATCTCCCCTATCCTTTTCAGCCAAAATCCCTAAATAAGCCATCTACACTCATGCCTTTGCTTCCTTTCTTTCACTCCTTTCTAAGTCCTCTGCAGTCTGACTTTCTACCTCACCATTTAGCTGTTCTCTCCAGTTACCAATTAACTCTTAGTTGCTTAATCTAGTCCTCGAGTCCTTCTTGAACTAGGCAGTGTTTGACACTGTTGACCATCTATTCTGGAATGTTCTCTTCTCTTCTTTAACAACTCCTCAGTCTTTTTTGCTGTATCTTTTACCAGGTCTCATACACTGATTATAGTTCTCCTCTAAGCCTCTGTCTTGGTCCTCCCTCTACTTTTCTTTCTATATACTCCTTTTTTTTCCTTCAAATTATGATTCCCCACCCTATCCCCTCTACAAACACAAAAGTGTATCTCTTCAGTTACTTTAGATTAATTTTTTTAAGGTAACCCTATTCCTACTGGCTTACTTCCCCCCCACCCCTGACCTCTCCCCTGTCTCCAATGTTTGCCATCCCTTACCTTTTGAAGTTTTATGTTATTAGTTCCCTTTTTTTCCTGCTTTTATCTGGCTATTTAATTCTTCCCTTTCCACACCCCTCAGTCAAGTAAAATCTTCCTGCCTCTCCTTCCCTCCTACTTGTCCTGTTTATTTTTAGCTTTAAAAATTTCACTTTTGTGCCCTTTTCCAGAGAGGATTTCTCTCCCTCACTCTTTTTACTATCCACTCCCCCTTGCTGTCTTCTCTAGTCCCTCATTCACTGGTTCATGGACCTTTTACTGCTCTGGTTTTTTTCTGTTCTCTTATTCCTCACAGAGTTGAGTTTCTGATGTACTTATTCTGAGCCTTCCATTTTAATCAGTTTCTTCTGTTGTCTCGTTTAGCTTGCCATCTAACCTCATTTTCCATTGTGCCTCACTCCCATAAAAATTCATGCTAATTCACACAAATGATAAAGAGGACACTGCCCAGTGTTCTTTGCCAACCTCTGAGTCAGAATCCTTGGTTTCCTTTAAGAATCAACTCAAGTGGCACTTCCTGTGGGAAGCCTTTCCTGGGCTTCCCGGTTACTAGTGCCATCCCCTCTAAGGTTACTTTCCATCTCCTCTCTAGTTATCACGTATATTTTTGTATGATCTGATTTCTCCCCCATTAGAATGGTAGTTCCTTGAAGACAGAAGCTGTTTTTTTCTTTTGTATATTGTTTCCACACTCTTAACACGATGTCTGCACATAGTAAGAGCTTAGTAAATGCTTACAGCCTGATTGACATGCAGAACACATGCTTCAGGAAAGCAGCAAAATTTTCTGTTATTTATGGAAGCTCAACAAAAGAAAACTTTGGTATGCCCAAGAGGGGATGTCCTGGCCCACCAGGATGCTACTTTGACTCTTTCTAAACGATATCTCTCCTAATAGCACCTTTGGGTCCACATCATCATAAAATCCTCATTGCCCTTCATTCTTGCTTATAAAGTGAGATCATAATAATAGCTCACATTTATTATATAGCACTTTAAGGGTTTGTAATCCAGTAACTCTTACAAACAGTATCTCATTTGTTCCTCACAACCACGCTGCCATTAGTGAGATGCTGTCTGCTGTTGTTATTCTCATTTAATAGATGAGGAAATTTACTTTCAGCTCCCACAGAGTTTAATAATGCCTTGCTAAGGGTTACATAGTAACTGTTTGAGGTAAGATTTGACCCAGATCTTTCTGCCTTAAATTCAGTGCTGTAAGTGCTTAGTCCTTCTTTGTAAATAGATCTCTTGACAAACTGTTGGATTGTCTTAAACTTCAGTGTTGGAGTAGTTTGCCACTTCCTTTTCCAGTTCATTTTACAGGTGAGGAAATGTAGGCAAACAAGGTGAAGTGACTTGTCCATGGTCACACAGCTAATAAATGTCTGAGATTAGATTTGATCTCAGGTCTTCTTGATTCCACGCCTAGTATTCTATCCACTAAACTGCCCAAATAATGAATTAGAAAAGCCCAGATTGGGGCTGCTAGGTGGTGCAGTGAATAGAGCACCAACCTTGAAATCAGGAGGTCCTGATTTCAAATCTGGCCTCAGATACTTGACAATTAACTAATTGTGTGACGTTGGACAAGTCACTTAACCCCAATTACCTTGCCTTCCCCCTCCAAAAAAAAAAAAAGCCTAGATTATAGTTTCAAGTATTAGAGACCTTTTCACTATAGGAAATAAAACTGAATAGCATCCTTCAAGGTGTGAAACAAATTTCCACAAATTCCACAAATACTTTTTGCTAACTTCTCACTGAGAGACTTCATGGATTTCATTAAGTTTCTTTGATCAATTTTTTAACCACCCCAACTGTTTATACTTTAACTTCTATTTACTTTTGGTAAATTTTCCCAAAAAGTAATTTTTTAATATATTGCCCTTTCTAGTGACTATAGAGTTTATCTTTAGCAAAACTAGTAACCAAAAATTAATTTTTATGAATAGATCAGTGAAAGAAATTTGTCAATTCACTATTACTTTAGGAAACTTGATATTTTATAATAGCATCCCATCTTATTGACAACTGCTAATGTCCTCCCTATTCTGTATTCATTTTGTATTATGTATATGTATGTATATGTTGTTTCCCTGGTAGAATGTGAGCTTCTTAAGTGCAAAAGATTTTTTCACTTTTCTCTGTGTATCTTCAGCGCTTAGCATAGTGCAAGGTACATAGTAGGAAATTAATAAATGTTTTTTATCGAACATGTAGATTTCTATCAATTTCTGCCAATTATCATCATTTAACTTTACAGTACTGTGTTGTGTGCATAGAGCCTTATATGAAATTACTTTCAAAGCAAATTACTTACATCCAAAACTATTCAATTCTCTTTATTTCTCAAGGCCTCAGCGAGAAAACTGAAACCAACTCCACCACGACCACGGAGTCTTCATGAAAGGATATTGGAGGAAATCAAAGCAGAAAGAAAATTACGCCCAGTTTCACCGGAGGAGATTAGGCGTAGTAGGCTAGGTAAGTCTACTGTTCATCATGCTCTTCTTTTTAAAAGCCCCAGATTGCATAAAAGTCTATGGTATAGACACCCAGATTGTCCAAGATGTCCAGATTGGACAAAAATGCACCCTGAAATTGTTAACTTCTTCCCACTTCCCTTTCCCCCAAAGAGTTCACGTCTGGAACAATCAAGTTATCAGGTTAATAAATAGAAAACTTTACTTTCCTTCGACCCACATGAGAGGAAATATAGCCTCATGGAAATCTTGACTCTCCTACTGACATGTGTCACCTTGGACAAGTCACTAAACCTCTTCAGGCTTTTTTTTTCCTCATCTGTAAAGTTTTAAAAAAATAGAGAAATAGAAATCTATATGTTTTCTGTCTACTTCATAGGGTCACATAAAACCCAGATCAGTTATTATTTTATGTAAAAGTGCTTTGTAGGCTGTAAAATAGTTTATAAAGGTGGTATTTTTATTTTTTTTTTTTTACCCAATCTGTCATTTCATCAGTATAGTGAGCTCCCTATGATGAACTTCTTCTGGCAGTGTAGATCAGCACTTCTTCCATCTTACAGCCTTACAGAGTTGGCCAGGGAACTGAGAGGTGCAGCAACTTGTTGGATATCACACAGTCAGGATGTATTAGAGACAGGACTTGACCGTCATTTTGAATCCAAAGCCAGCTCCTTATCCTCTATGCCAGAATGCCTCTCACATTATTAGTATTATATTTTGGAAATAGGAGTTATATAGATTAAGTTCATGCTTCTATTACCTCAGATCCTAGTTCAAGCATGTCATAATGTTAGATGAAGCGAGGTTTAAGTTGTTTCATATCATTCAAGATCATTTAGTTGTTTACGAAGCTCGAGATATATACTTTATGTTCTTTTTCAATTTATGGAATTTATTAATACATATATATTTTAAAGATACTAAGGTACATCATTCTTTCATTTGTATTTTAATAGCTTAATTAAACTGCATGGTAAGAATTTAGGAAATAAGAGATAAAGTGCTTAATTCTTGGAATGGAAACAACAAAAGAATGAGTAGAAAGAGAATACTTTTGTGTACTGGAGCTTAAGACTATTCTGAAACCTGTGTTTTTGGAGCAGAGGGATGTCTTCATTCATAGCAGCTAGAAAATGGACACAATAGACCTAATACTTGACAGATTCTCTTTTATTAGACAAAAATACATTTTTTAAAAAAGGAAAACAGTATTTAGAAGTGCCATTAATGACACAGAATACAAATGAATATAAGAATTTCTTCTCCAGGAGCCACAAATAATGCCCTCACTCTGTTTTTCCCTCTTCTAGTAAACCAGTGAGGGAAAAAGGGAAGCAAATGCGTTACACTGGAAAAGTTAGTCAGTGGAAAGTCTGGAGACCTTGACTCTTGCCTCAGCTTTTCCATTGATGCACTTTATTATCTTCTACAAATAACTTAGATTTTTCAGGTCTCCACAGTCAGTTGGGAAAACATGGTACTAACCACGGCAGCTACCATCCCTATACCTTTCCTAATGGCCATTGGCCAACTTCTGCAATGTTACCAACCCCCAAGCCACCACCTCCAAGGTCTAGTCACCATAATACTACCAAGGTCCACTTTTGCCAACAGTCCCTTTTTTTTACATTAGGGCTGTCCTCTGTACTACTGCTTGACCCTCCCTCCCTGTGGTAGTTTCTGCTATTTCTGTCCTATCTGTACTTGTGGAGTTGATTTTTTTTCCCAAGGAAAAAGACTTTACATTAACGCCTCTTAAATTTCATTGTATTAGATTCATCCCGTTGTTCTAACCTCTCAGGATCTCTTTGGAACTTCACTCTGCCATCCAGTAGGTTAGCTCCAAGCTTCATGTCATTCATAAATTTTGTGAGCATGCTGTTTGGTCTGTGCCTTTATCCAAATCGCTGTTAAAAATGTTAAATAGCAAAACACATATTGTTAGGACACACCACTGAATTCCTTGTTACAAGCTGACATTTACATGACTGCTCTTTGTTTCCAGCCATTCCTTTTAGTTTTCTTACATATTATCCTCCTCTGTTATCCAGCCATACTGGCCTCCTTGCCATTCCTCACACATAATGTTCCATCTCCTTATTTCCCTGCTTTTGTACTTTCTTTTTCTCATTCCTGGAATATTCTTCCTCCTCAGATACCATTTTCTTAGCCAGCTATTCAATTCTGTAATTTTTCATTCTCTTGTGAATCCCTTAAGTGAACAGCAGTAATAAAAATACCACTTTTGCCTCCTCAGTTCATCAGTTTTGTGAATGAAAAAGACAAATTATCCGAATAATAGTTCATACTTACACAAATAGCTCTATCAAAAAAGTTCTTCTGTGTGTATATCTTGGACACTTTTCCGAAAATACATGATCAGCTGGACCTAAAATTCCATTAGGAGATTAAGGTTGCTTGTGTTTTAGAAATTATTTACTGCTCTCAGTGATTCCAGATTTATAGTCACCCTTTTTTAGAAGGTTATTAATAAACTGTAATATGGTCATGAAAGGGCATTTAGGATACTGAAGGGACTGGAGACTTTGCCATATGAGGATCCACTGAAGTAACTAGGTCTTTGTGGCCTTGAAAGATAGGCTTTGAGGAATGCTACATAATAGCTGGAGATGTCATCTAGAAGAGGAATAAGGCTCAGTATATACTAAAAGAGGAATAAAGGCCTCTAGTGCTTTGGGTTGATCTTCTTTTGAAGATTTATGGGAAAACATGGACAACAGTGGCACAGAATGAAAAAACAGAGAGTAGAAAGTAGTATCAGGGAGAGGTAGGGGAGTGGCAAAACTGATGGAAGGCTTTTTTTTTTTTTTGCAGAGCAAACATTTAACCTTCTGTTGAAACACATCCAGGACTGTGATATTAACCTCCAACTGCAGTGGCTATACATTCTTTTATTGTAAAGAGTTTCTTTTGAAAATCTCTTCATTTTATTTCCATCTGTTTTTTTTCCTTCCACTTTCATTCTTAAATACCCTTGAGGTGATTTTGCTGAGTTTGATCTTTTACTAAGCTTTCTTAAAACTGCTTTTTCCCTCTTTCTGCTACTTCCTACTTTAGTGGGAAATATTATTAAGGATCTTTATCATTCTCCATAAGATTTTCCTAAACTCATTTTGCCTTTGACTCTCATATCTCTCTGCTTGACAAGAAAGTCAGATGTTCACTAAGGCACCTTTTAGGCTCTTTTGGCCTCTCCGTATAACAGTTCATTTACATTTGTTGAAGTTCTGTATGAAATTACTGTAGTCATTGTCTATGTTCTTCAATTAATATTCCATTTTTTGTCATCAGTAATTTGTTTAAATAGGTCAAGATAGAATTGTTTTAATTGTATGTCATATTTTTCTTTCCTTTTTTAGCTTTATACTAGACAGCCAAAGAAGGAAAAACTCACGTTATTAAATAGTAATTTCCTTTCTACTAAAATATAATGAATATCATATTTTGCAGTATAATTAGGTACCTATCATTTTCTGATGGCAAAACCTTCAGATTTTTTTTCTCAAAGAAAGTATTTATGATAATAGATATGAGGCTTTTGTGTAGTCTACAAATCTTGAGCCTCTATTATTCCTTATTACTCATCTATCACAGTATGCTGGCTTTTAATAAACAAAGTTTCTTAAAGTTCTCCTTTTATGTTGCATTCTGATTTCTAATCTTATTGGAATCTATAGGAAAAGAATATAATGTGTTCCACCAGGTTAAGAATTGCTTTGAAAATAACGAATTTGCTGTCTGTAATTCAGCCAGGCATTTTGGAAGCAATGAAATTTTCAGATGAGTTTTGAGTTGGGGAGTGAGGAGGATGGGTTTTTTTCCTACTGGTAATTAGGTTTTTCTTGCTAGCCAAATGAAAAAAGTTCATTTAGCAACATCAAAAAGGATAGGGGTGAGCAAAGCCGAGGTGATGGAGAAAAGCCAGGAAGTTGCCTGCACTCTCCCCAGTTTCCCTTGGAAACAATGTTAAATCAAGCTTCTAAATGGATTCTGGAGCCACAGAATCTACAAAAAGATGGAGTGAAACAATTTTCCAGCTTGAGATAACTTAGAAGGACTTCAGGAAAGGTCTTTCTCCCTTGGATGAAAGGGGAGCACAGTCCAGCATAGATGGCATCCAGGCAAGCCAGTGGGAAACTCTTAGCCACAGCACAGATCAGCAACCAAGGCCCCTTGGTCCTGGCTCAGCAGGCCAGCTGTAAAGCCTCTATTCCTGGCACTCTGGCACAACAGGTGCAACTAGGCTGGGCCACCCTAGTGCAGTGGGCAAGCCATCAGCACCAGAAGCCCCAGTGCCAAAAGCAGTGACCAGGCTCCTAGACCCTAGCACAAGAAGTTTGGGACAATGCCCTCTATGCCCCAGGAGCAGAGCTCAACTTTAAAAGTTAATGAAATATACTATAAGCCCTAACCATAGGAACCTACTAAGAATCGAGAAAGATTAAAACACAAACTCATAAGATGACCACAATGTCAAAATACCTACATGGGAAGTCCCAAAGGGGAATATGAATTGATAGCAGACAAAGCAAAAGCAAAAATAGATCTAATTAAAAGAGATAAGGAAGGAAACTACATCTTACTAAAAGATACCGTAGAAAATTAAGTAATACCGATACTAAATATATATGCACCAACCAAGTGGTATAGCATCCATATTCTTAGAGGGGAAGTTAAGTGAGTTACAGGAAGAAATAGACAACAAAACTCTATTAGTGGAGGACCTCAACTTCCCCGTCTCAGAAATAGATAAATCTAGTCACAAAATAAAGAAGAAAGAAGGAAGTTAATAGAATTTTAGAAAAGATAGATATGGTAGACCTCTGGATAAAATTGAATGGGGATAGAAAGGAATATATTTTTTCCTCAGCAGTACATGGCACCTGCACAAATGACCATATATTAGGGCATAAAAACCTCACATTCAAATGCAGAAAGGCAGAACTATTAAATGCATCCTTTTCAGATGATGATGATGCAACAAAAATTACATGTAATAAAGGGCCATGGAAAGATAATGAAAAATTAATTTGAATCTAAACAATCTAATCCTAAGGAATGAGTGGCTCAAAGAACAAACCATAGAAACAATAATTTCATCAAAGAAAATGACAATAATGAGACAACATAGCAAAATTTAATGGGATGCAGTCAAATGAGTTCTTAGGGAAAATTTTTTTTTTATCTCTAAATGCTTACAGGAATAACATAGAGAAAGAGCAGATCACTGAATTGGGGGTGTAACTAGAAAAAGAACAAATTAAAAATTCCCATTTAGATACCAAATTAGAAATTCTGAAAGTCAAAGGATTAAAAAAATTGAAAGTAAGAACACTATTGAACTAATAAATAAAACTAAGAGCTGATTTTATGGAAAAAAAACAATAAAATAAATAAACTTTAGGTTAATTTAATTTTTAAAAAATGAAAGAAGAAAGCCAAATAACTGTATCAGAAATGAAAAGGGTGAATTTACCACCAGTGAAGAGGAAATTAAAGCAATAATTGGGAGCTATTTTGCCCAACTGTGTGCCTATAAATCTGACAATCTAATTGAAAGGGATGAATACTTACAAAAATATAAATTGCCCAGATTAGCAAAAGAGGAAACAAAATACTTAATTCAGTCTTAGAAAAAGAAATTAAACAAGTCATCATTGAACTTCTTAAGTAAAAATTCCCAGGACCAGATGGATTCACAGGTGAATTCTACCAAACATTTAAAGAAATATTAATGCCAATAGTATATAAACTATTTGGAAAAATAGAGAAAGAAGGAGTCCTATAAAATTCTTTTTATGGCATGATGCTGCTACCTAAATCAGGAAGAATCGAAACAGAGAAAGAAAATTATAGACCAATTTCCCAATGAGTATTGAGGCAAAAATTTTAAATAAAATATTAACAAAGACATTATAGCAGTTTATCACAAGGACCAGATGGGATTTATACCAGGAATACAGGGCTGGTTCAATATTAGGAAAACTGTCAGCAAATTGACCCTATCATAAGAAAACTAGCAGTAATCATATGATTATCCCAGTAGATGCAGAAAAAGCTTTTGACAAAATACAGCACCCATCCTATTACAAACACTGATGTGCATAGGAATAAATGGAGTTTTTCTTAAAATGATAATTAGTATCTATCTAAAATCATCAGCAAGCATTATTTGTAATAGGGATAAGCTAAAAGCTTTCCAGTAAGATCAGGGGTGAAACAAGGATGCCCATTATCACCACTGTCATTCAGTATTGTACTAGAAATGTTAACTTTAGCAATAAGAAAAGAAAAAGAAATTGAAGGAATTAGATAGAATAGGCAATGAGGAAACAAAACTATGACTCTTTGCAGATGATATGATGATATGCTTAAGAGAATATATTAAAAAACTACTTGAAATAATTAACAACTTTAGAAAAGTTGTAGGATATAGAATACATCCATGTAAATCATTGGCATTTCTATAAATTGCCAACAAAACTCAGCAAGAAGAGATAGAAAGAAAAATTCCATTTAAAATAACTGTAGACAGTATAAAATATTTGGGAGTCTGCTTGCCAAGACAAACCCAGAAACTCTATGAACACAATTACCAAACACTTTTCACACAAATAAATTCAGATCTAAATTATTGGAAAAATCTCAATTGCTCATGGGTAGGCCAAGCTGATATAATAAAACTGACAATTCTGCCTAAATTAATTTACCTATTTAGTGCCATACCAATCAAACTACCAAAAATTATTTCATAGAGCTAGAAAAATAGTAAAATTCATCTGGGAGAACAAAATATGAAGAATATCAAGGGAATTGATCAAAAAGGATTGGGAAAAAGAACAGATGAGGCAGTGAGAGTCATGGAGTAGCAGTAAAAGCATTGGACTTAAAGTAAGACTTTGGTTGCAGGCTTGAATTCTCTTGTTACTACGGCAATTTATTTCACCCCTCTAAGATAATACATGTAAAAGTCTTTAGTAAATTACATTTTGATTGTCCTTCTTATGAAAGAGGTTGTATTATATAGAAGGACTTTGAAATTTAATGTGGGAAATTTGCATGTGCTGCACAAAGTGATAAGACAGAAGCAAGGCTAGGAGAATTCCAAAAATTTTGAAGGAAATCTTGGAAAGCATAAAGACATCTAGTCAGCTAGCCAAGGATTTATTTTTTTGGTAGTATAAAGAAAAGGGAATGTATCTAGTAAGTATGCAGGAGGAATTAACATATGTATTAAATATGGATCTAACTGAAAGAACATTACGTGTGTTGAGGAAAAGGGAAAATTGAAGCGTACGGAGATCATGGTTAAGAGAGCTACTTGACCTGCTTAGCATGTGCTGCCTCCTACTTCTCTTCCAGGATGCCATGTTGCTTCACCTACCCTGGCTTGCTGACCCTGCGAGTAGCAGTAGGTTGACAGCTGGGAGGAATGGTGTCTCTTTGGGAGGGCTGGGCTGGAAACAGGACCTACAGTGGTCTGGTCAGTGTTACTTCTCTATTTATTAGTGGCAGTTTGTCAGCAATTGTTGCTGCTAAGTGATGAGAAAGATACGCCCCTTCGCAAAGTGATTTCTCCCCTCAATAACGGCTGCGGGGGCTGGGGTCTGGTGTTTGTAGAACATGACTACCTCCAAGGCTTTTGGGATCTGAGTCCTTGGCTATCTCCGTCAGGATCTGAGGAGAGAAATGGTGGTTCAGGTGATGGTGGTTGTTTGACTTGTCTGGCATATGCTGCCTACTTGTTCTGTTTTGAGTGATAATAAAGCTGACCTTTCATATAAGAATAAAAACAGTGGTCAAGGAAAAGTAATAAAAAAGACCAGTTATATCTTCACCATATTTATCCTAAGACAGTGGCCAAAATATTGTGCAGAGAAAAGGTTGGTTAACTTCTTATGTTTTTTAGATCAGAGATCATCAGTAGTTTTATTTGTAAGGTGCTTAGCACGATAGATAAGAAAGCACTATATAAATGCTTATTTCCACCCCACCACTTACAAAAGAAAGAAAGAAACTAGAACAAATACTGTATAACCAAATAATTTATTACAGACAAGAAACGAGATTTTGACCTCTCAATATTAGCTGAATTTGTTCTTCAGAATAGTTATTCACAACCCCAAAGCCAGATTTTTAATATCCAGATTCTTTTAAGGTAGCTATAAATCAGAAGAGAAAAAATGCTCTCCAGAAAATTCAATTTTTGGTCACTAAGTTTGTGTGAAACATTACTATGTACATCTTTATTTTGGTCTTATGTAAGTTTTTTTTTTGTCAGATATATTTTGTCATTTTTCCCAATCAAAAGTCTACCTTTATCATACATTTATTTTAGAATGTTAAAAAATATAGTATGTTTTTCTTATTGTTGCTGTACTTCAAGTTTTATTGATGTTATTTGTAATTCTAACACTACATATCTAGCATAGTTTAAAATTTCAGTTTTATGTCAGCTAGCCCCCTGGATTATTAGCATCTGAAATGTACTAAGGATATTCTTTAATTCCCCTCCCCACTTCTTTTGTCTTCCCTGTGCTTTTCTAATGCCTGAATTACTTTCTTTATGCTGTTTTTCTTTTTTCAGCAATGCGGCCACTTAGCATGTCTCACAGTTTTGACTTGTCAGGTAAAAAAAAAAGAAAGCACTTCAACACCTGACTTGGGTTTTGTGAATTTTGTGAAACACATTTCACTCATCTGCTTGTTTAAACATCTGTAAAAAAGAAAATTGAAGGGCTTCTTCCAAGCCACAGTCAATGAAATCTAAGATTCAGCCTATTTGAGGCAGAAAAAAAATCTGTTTCCTACTTTGTAGGCGTTGTGTATATATGGAATATCTATTACTTTTGTTACATGGAAAACAAAGTAAACAACTGCCAAGATTTGTTCATATGTTTGTTACAAAATTAAACTCTTTGACATCATTGCTTCAAGGAAAAAAATATCTTAAGGGACTTCTATATTGAGTAAACAATAAATTTTCTAAAGAACAAATCTAAAAATCTAGATAGTTTAACTCAGTAACCATTATTTTACTTTAAGATTTGGTCATAGTACTTCTCTTTTCTTGAGAACAAACTCGAAGTGATTGTAGTATTACAGAATTTTGCGGAAGCTCTCTTTTATATGTCTTCACCTTGATAAGCTAAATTCTGACCAAATGTTATTACTAGATTTCCTTTCTCCTAATTCCATTAAAACAATAAGATCATAAGAGCACCATAGTAATTTTTATCATCATATGCCCCAAATGTGAATTACAAAACTAGATATAATTAAATTAGATAAAATTCAGTGAAACTACTAGCTATTTGCAAAGTTACTGCTCCTTTTGTAAGTTTCTTTTTGAATTATGTATATAAATTAATTTTAAGTTATTATTTACATAAACTCTGAAATTATAACACATCAGTTAACTAAGAGTCAAATAAATGTTGAGTGTTCAGCATAATTTTCAAAATAAAATCTTAAAATTATTAAGACATTTTTCAGATTAGAGTATTTTCTAATCTATTTAAAACTGAATAGTTACTATTAAACATAAGGTATGAGATGAACTATTGGCTCCAACAGGGGACTTCTGACTCTAGGAGTTTATTCTAAAAGTTCCTTTTCCTCCTTAGTATAAATTGTCTGTCAGTATTCAAAGTATCGTTGGCATGTCTTACATACAAAATCACATACTAACAAAAGTAGCAGAATATTAATGTAGTTTTATGTTTTTGAGGAGACTTAGAGTGCTAAAATTCTAATATATTCTAGAGGGGTACCACTATAAAATTTCTTACAATTTGTATTCTTGTAGCATTTTCAGCCATGATTTTTATACTAGTTTATTTCCATAGTAAATTAGAGAAGTAGAACAAATTCATTTGATAAAATATTTTTAGCAGTTTGAGTTAAAATATCTATCACATGGCACTTAAATTTGAACATTTGACTGATTACCGAAGAGCTCTTCCTGTTTTCTTTGTTCATTTGATAAGTATTACGTTAGCAACCATTTTCCTGATGCAGTATCATTCTAGAAAATTTGGTTTGAAAAGGAGACTTCAGACATTGAGTGTTTGTTGAATATGTCTGTGTTGCTGCTAATGTCCAGAATTGGCTATTCTCTGAATTAATTTGGCTGAAATCCAGCATAATAAAAGGAAAAGTATGCAAAACATCAAATAACATTAATAATTGTTACTTGATGTCATTAGTCACATGTATACAGTAAATTGTTGACTGCAGAAATTAAAATTGGACACAATCCAATAAGTATTAGACATGGTTAACTCATCTGAGCATCATATGTATGTTTATATGTGTGTGTAAACATATAAATGTTCATTCATACCTATATTTGATGTAGATAGCTTAGAGAAAGATGATCCAACTGAAACAAAAACCTATATTTTTCAATGCAGAAGAGTAGCCAAGATTTTTTTTATGTCATTGCTTGACATTTATTGTGTGTTTATGGCTTCTAATGACTGTTTTGTTCATATTTCTCTAGCTATTTTCAAAATGTATTTTCCATTAATGCTTTCTCTTTGAACAAATCAGTGTTCTAAGAATATAAACTGAAAAGTTTGGCCCATTCTATTAACCTAAATAAAAAAGTGAAAATCCATTTCCTTTCTACTAATTTTTTAAAAGTTCATGTTGAATTTAAAGATATAAACTCATATTAGGTCTCTTCATTCCTAGTGATAAATCTTTACAATATGTTTAACAAATCATAATTTGGATTATAAAAATATATTTTTCCCAACCATATATGTCTCAAAATTTCAAGTTATATATTCATCTTTTAGAAATTACAAAATTTTGGAGTTGAAAGGGACATCAGCTTCCATGCAGTTCCACCTGTAGCTTAAAAAAAAAATAACCTGCTACATTTCTCACAAGTGTCTGCTTGAAGACTTCTGACAGGGAACATAATGCCTTCTAAGGCAGCCTATTCCACTTTTTGGTAATTAATTAATTAATAGAAAATGTTTCCACTTATCAACCTAAATTTTCATCTTTACAACTGTTAAACATTGTTACTGGTTCTGCTCTTTGGGTCAGAACAAATCTTTTGCTTTGTTCACGTGACCATTCTGCTTATACTTGAAGACAAACTCATATGGCCTCCCTAAAGCCTTGTCTTCTGATTTGCCTTCCCATTTCCTTCAGCCAGTTCACATATAGCATTGATCAGAATTTTTTGCTTTCCTGATTGCCATCCTCTGGAGCAGTGGTATCAAACTCAAATAGAAAAGGCTATGGACCACATGTTGATACAGTTTTTAAATGTGATATTATCTATGTTTTGTTGTACTTGTATTTTGTTAGATATTTCCCACTTATATTTTAATCTGGTTCCTTCCACACTTGGGAATGACGGCTACACACAGGATCACATGTTTGATACCTGTCCTCTGGATAGTCCATAAGTTAACAATGTCTTTTCTGAACTAACCTGAACACAGTATTCCACATGTGGTTGGACCAGGACAGCTTTTCATTATTCAGTACTACTGGGTTTATGATTGCACAAATAACATCAGTTTATAAAATTGGTAATTAAATGAATGAAATAATTTATAAATTTTACAAAAAGCATAAGAGCACATTTCTGTTATATCAATCACATACATTATAACTAGGAGACTTTTTTCCCCCAAACCAAAATCAATTCTGTGATTTCATGAGTGTAGGGAGCTCCTGGTAAAAACTCACTCTACCATTACAGAGATATACATTCTCTCAAATATGTGAGCTTACAGAGTTATCTGGACCCACAGGGGTTAAGTGATTTACCTAAGGTTATAATCTACTCTGTGAATATGTGTCAGAAGTGAGACTTGAGCCCAGGTCTGTCTGACTCCAGTGCTAGCTCTATCCACTACATGTCACTGCCTCTGATAGGAAATCTATCGACACTATAGATAGCGTATGATCAAAGTGCTGTGATACAGATATATTTGTACATATGTACATATGCACATATATTATTATATATAGCCACACATGTATCTGTCATAGCTATTTCTTTCACAAATAATCCATGACTGAGTATTAAACATTTGGAATTGTTTATTCTTTCTTACTAAACTCAATATTTTGGTACCATACAAAATCTCTGTTCCAGGAATTTCAGTGAATGGACAATAAGTTTACTGGCAGATTTCTAAACTCTTATTAATGTAGTTTACAGTATTGCAGAGGGATAAAGTAAAAGGCTTTTAAAATTGTATTTAGAATTGAGCTATTTTTGTTTGAAGTTCTGCTATTTGCTGTCATTTAGTAGATTTAGGATATTAATTCAGGAGTTTAACCACTTTGATGTTAATCATCATCATCAATAAGACTTTGTCACGCATTTATTACGTGTCAGTCACTAGACTGAGCATATGGGGTGACACAAAGAAAGACAAAAATGTGATCCTTCCCTGTAAATCCAGTCATTGCTACCAGTTAAAATGATGGTACTTTGATTGTGGAATTCTCAAATCAATACATAGACACATGAGCTGAAACATATAATAAAACCACTCTACCTAATGAAGGAGTTGTGATGAAAAAAGCTTTATAAACCTCAAAGTGCTACATAAATATGAGTTTATACTATCAGAATTTCTTTTCCTAAAGATGCACTAAATCATTTAAACCTTGAATTTGTTTTTGTCTTTTTCTCAGGTTTACAAATTTTCCAAGGCTGTTCAAAATTAAGATCTAATCTGTTAGCCCAGAAAATATTTCATGAAATTTGTGGCTAAGTAATATTTTTCCATGTTTGGTTCATCATTTAATTTACTGAATAGTTGGACATTATTTACAGTGACATTTCAACATTAAGTTCGTGTTTTATTTATTCAGTGCTTTTTCGATTGTGAACCTTACATGGAAAACTATTACCTTACTTCTTTAATAAATTTTCAGTCAGTCTCACCTCGATGAATGTACCTCATCTTCTTGTCACTCTGATTTATTTACATATATATGCATATAATCATATGTGTATAATTTCATACATACATAATCACACATATATGTGTATGTGTATAATTTCATATACATACACATATGTGGAAGACAATGTGATATAGTGGATAGCGAAGGGGGTATTGAAGTCAGGAAGACCTTGGTTCTTCTCTGACACACACTGGGTGACCTAGGGAAAGTCACTTAGGTTCTCAATGCCCCAGGCTGTTCTCTAAGGGTTTACATTAACTGATAGTAATCCTGGGAAAAACGGTAATTTTGAAAGGTCAGGGTCACCCACTGTATCTTTTGTATCTGCCAGTATAGCTGGGATTTAAATCCAGTTTTCTTTTCAGCACTCCATGCTCTTTTAGCCATTAAGATGCAGACCTTTGTACTAGTAGAGAAGGTTCCTCCCTGGGAACTCCTTATACTTAATGACATCACAGGTTGAGTCAAACAAAATTCTGTGTGTGTATGTTAAGTATGATGCAGGTGAATATATGAATACACAGAGGGTCATGAATTTAGAGCTGGAAAAGATATGAGAGGTCATCTAGTCCAACCCTCTTATTTTGTTGTTGAAGAAACGGAGGCCCAGAAATGTAGAGTGACTTTCCAAGGTGACGTAGGTATTAAATAACGAAGCGAAGATTTTAACACAGGTCTCTTACCAGCTGCACCATGCCATTCAGTTACTTTAGTTTCCTCAGCTGTAAAATGGGTATAATAGTAGCACTCACCTTGCAGGTCTGTTGTGAGGACCAAATGTGGTAATATTTATTAAAAATACTTAGCATAGTGGTACAGAGTAGGTGCTATATAAATAATTGTTCCCTTCTCTTCAGGGCATCTTAAATGTTTTAAACCAAACCTCTTTCTCACTTATCACAGTGTACTGTTATACTTTCTTTTAAAGTCATTTCTTCTCTTCTTCACCTGTCTTCCATAGCCTTTTTAAAGATAAAGTAAATTTAGTGTTTCTGGGTCCCAATGTCTACTTCTGTAAAATAAGGAGGTTAAATATCTAAGGTCTACTCTACTTCTATGATACATGGATTAGGTGACCCAACCACAGTGCCTTTTAAATGGGATTTACCAGTTATTCTTAAATATGACTATCTCATATAATCTGTGCTCCCATAGACAAATTTTTTGTAATGAATTGAGATTAAAATCTGAAATATTGTATGGAGAATTATTTCTTTGTATGTGCTTCTACATGTATGTATTGGGTTATTCTGATTGCCTTAGATCACATGAACTTTTTTGTTTCTTTTACTAGATGTAACCACTCCTGAATCTCCAAAGAAAGGGACAGAAGCCTCAGTGTTGAATGGCAGTGTAACACCACAAACAAAAGCCAATGGTGTAAGTGGCCCACCAACAACAGTGCAGCGGAAGAAACTTCTTAAAGCCCCAACTTTGGCTGAACTGGACAGCTCTGAGTCAGAGGTAAAGTAGCCCAGCTTTCTCCAGCTTCAACGTGGAAACTTCTTTCTTCAATTTTAGGGTGCCTGGAAACCACTAAAATATAGTACTTCAACGGATACTTAGCCTTTTCTTAGTTTTCTAATCTCTCACATAAGAAGTAAAATTTGGGGCATTTATTGAGAAATGGAGTAGTGGCTCGATCAGGTACCACTTAGCAATGATCAATTCAGAATGATGGTGGCATTTAAATTTAAATTTAAATCAGATTGGACATATCAGGTACCTATTATGTACAAAGCACTATGCTGGGCAGGGATACAAGGATTAAAATGAAATAGCCCCTTGTTTCAATGAACTTATTTTCTGGTGGTAATTAGTATAGCTGGAATTTGAATCAAGATATCTTTTCAGTACTAGATGTTCTTTTAAACAGTAAGATCCAGACCTTCATCACAAACCAGTTTTTGAATGGTATTGGTCATGTAATTCCAGCTATTAAGAAAAAATAACCAGGATACTTGGACAGTTAGAAAAATGAATAGAGCAGAGTTCAGCAGGGAGCTGTTACGTAAAAGAGGGGACCAAAACCACAGAGAGAAACAGTCTATTTTATGAGGTCACGAAAGTTGTTTCATTATGTCCAGAAAATGATTCCTATCACTGGCCTAGACCATGGAAGGTGTATTAGATGTCCTGGCATTAAAAACCAGCCCAGTAAATATGCAGAGGTGCAGGGGTTTTAGGCACTGCACTAAGGGCTTTACAATAGTAACTCATTTGACCTTCACAACAGTCCTGGGAGGCAGGTGCTAAAGTCATCCCCATTTTACAGCAGGGTCACACAGCTAGTAAGTGTCAGAGTTTTGGATTTGAACTCAGGTCTTCCTGACTCCAGGCCTGGTATTCTACCCAGCTGCCCCTAGGGTTGAAATAAAAAGCAACTAAATAATAATACAGCATGTTTGAGTATGTGTTTTCTTTGTTCATTTAGCATATTCTCTTACTCATAAAAAAGTCAAGAAACACTTTTCACATTTTCATAAATGAAACTCTGTTCGCACAAACTCATGTGTGCTATTTTTCTACTTTAAAATAGTAATGATAATGCCAACAAGCTTCTCTTAAAATAAAAAAAAGTATAAAGTTAAAGGAGCAGCTGGAGAAAACTAGTTAGCATTCATTCTTCTATTCCCAGACAGTTGTGTTTTTCCTTCCTTGTTCCTGTTTGTTTTTTGTATCAATTGGCTTTTAACTCTAGTTATATGGATTGATACAAATAGAAATGGTGGCCATGTGGGGAAAGTGCCTGGAAGAAAGTGGAGATGTCAAGGAGCATGAGGTGTTGTTTGGTTGACGTTTTCCTGGAGTAAAGGCACTTAATTTCAAAACCTGAAACTTGAAAGAAAAAATTAAGTGTAAACAGTTTTCAGTCACTTGCAAAATCACTTCTCTCTCCCAAAAACTTAAACCTACCCTTAATAAAAACATTTATTTATTTTGCTTTAAGGAAGAAAAGTTAACCCATAATCCATTTAACTTTTTAAACTTCATCCTGGAGTGGAATGCTATCCAACCTATATAACCTTTTCTTAAAGATGGTTGTCTCCTAAGGTGCACATTTGCATCAGAAAACTATTATAAGGACACCTCTTCTCCTATGGAAATGTTCTTTAGTGACACTCTTGACTTTCTGAAGATGGCATGTACAAGACATGTTATGAAGGTAGAAACAATAGAACCTGACTGATTGGATTGGGCAGGCGTGGTAAGAGAGTAAGAAATTGAGGAGGACACCTAGGTAGCCATCCTGGGAGGAGGATGGTGCCCTCAACAGTAATAGGAAAGTTGGGAAGAGGGGAAAAGTTTTTGGGTTTTGGGGGGGAGGGGTCAGGAGGTAATGGTGGAATAAATCAATTTTGGATATATTGAGTACAATATGGTCTTGGTACATCCAGTTTGAGATGTCTAATAAGCAGTTGGAGATGTGATTCTGGAGTCAGCAGAGAGTTTAAAGTTGGACAAATAAATCTGAGAATCGTCACCCTAGAGATGCTAATTGAATCCATGGGAGCTGACAAGATCACCAAGTGAAATAGTATAAAGTGAAAAGAGAAAAAGGCCCAAGAGAGAGCCCTGTGGGATACCAGTGATTAGTGGGCATGATATGAATGAAGATCCTGCAAAGGTGACTGAGAAGGAACAACCAGATAGGAGGAGAAACAGATAGTGTAGCACCTGGGTAAAATACAAGGCACAGTTTTCAGCTGAGAAGGTGGAGGAGGGGACACATGGGAGCTTTGAAGAAAACTGAAATGCTTTGAAAAAGGCCTGTAGTGAGTGGAATAGTAAGTTGATTAGTAGGCTTAAAAGGATTGGCTTGTCATATTGAGGGCCCAGTTAAGATCATGCAACACAGATTTGTAGTGGATCTATTCCACATAGGTTTCTGCTTTTTTTTTTTTTCCAGTTTCATGTTGCAGCATGTGTAGGAACAAAGGCAGCAGATGGTAGGAATATTCCAAGGCTGAGGCTTGGTAGGGCAAAATCACCAATATAATAAGGGATCCAAGAACTTGAGGAGAGGGCAATGTAGAGCTGAATTCAGAATGGGGAAAGGGGAGAATAGTGTAGCTAGTGCAGGGGTGATGATCTGTGAAATAACTGAGGGGTAGAGGGATTAGACATCATGGTGAGCAGGAAGAACAGGGTTTGGAGTTGCCCGGTAGAGCAAGTGATGGAACGATAACATATAGTAATCTGATAAGGGGATTTCAGGGTTCATGAACAGGGAAGTGGTACATTTGTGGATAATGACGAGATGAAAGTGATGACACCTTTTTGTGGGTCTGAGGTTTGATGCTGGAGTATGCATGAGGACTTGTGAAGTTAGAATATTCACAGGAGCATCAGTATTTATGTGGGAGTCCCCTGGTATGAAGACAGGAAGTGGGGAGGAGAGAAAGACTGAGTCAAGTCCTGAACTCCTTGAGGAAAGAAGGGAAGTGTCCTGGAGTTGGGTGTCAGCCATCAGAATTTTGATTCAGTGGTAGGGCACAAAACTAGCAAGTAACAGAGACAGGATTTGAACCCTGGTCCTCTGAATCTGCTGGTGATTACAAATATGAATGCTTCCTAATTAATAGTTGTAAGCATGCCTTAGACTTTCTGCTACTTGCAGTGCCTTTACCAGTGACCAAGATGATTTCATTCATTTCCTCCCGATCTCCTGTTGCTACAAACTTAACATAGATGAACAGCTCCTATTTTGCAACTATTGATTTCACTGTTTACACACTCAGACTATTTCAGTGTACCATTCAAGGGCTTTTATCTGCCATCCTTTCTGTTTGCCTCATCCTGCTTTTAAAAACTTTGATGTTCTGGCATCCTACCTTCTATTACTAACTCTTAACCTGCTCAGTTGAACTAAATTAAAAGCATGGCTTTGATGTCTGCAAGTTGACTATACCAAAACCTCATCATTAACTGCTGTCCTACATTATTAACTATGTCCTGTGAAGTTTATGGTATCAGGATATGTGGACTGAGAAGCTTAAATTTTAAATATCGGCTCTTAAATTTCATTTCATTTTAGACGTGTTTCCAGTATGGCCACGTGTAGTTATTCTTTTATGTTAGTGGTCAGTAATTTTCAAGTGATGAAGTAAATCTCTGAAAATAGTTTTAACAAATAACAGAAATAGCGATGTTGGTAAAATAATAACTTTTTCCATCTTTTATTAAGAGTCATTAGTCCATTTACAGGCCTTTTGCCTGACTTTCCAATTTTCTGTCTCTTAAAATGTAGAAATGATGAAATGTATTATTTCATATGACACATTGATACAAAACAAAAAAAATGGGTTATCTTCTTTGGAATTTCTGGATAAGACTTTTTAAAAAAATAAATACTAAAGACATTACATAGGCTGAGTTGGGGCACATAGGCTCAAGAGAAATTGATTAATTTATTCACCGCCAGATCCTATATCTTCCTAACGTGGGCTAAATGATGCAAATTGTAACCTATCCTTGCCTACTCACTCTTTGAGACTTTTGTCCATTTCTTATAAATCTTTCACAAGGAATCCATCTATTGTCTTAGTGCCATTCTTGAGATCACTTGGCATTGTTTGAATTCCAGTGGAATATAATAAATCTGTCATTTAGCAGAGTCTTAGATTGGATATCAGCAGGAGAAGGCTCATTCCTTCACATATTCTGTATACCAGCAATATCAGCCTTTTTGCTGTTGCTTGCATGTGCTTTTACAAAACAGACTGTCCCCTCCTGCCTAAAATGTGTTTCTTCTTACCTCTGCATTATAGAAACCCAAGGTTTCTTCAAAGCTCTGCTCAAGTGCTACCTTCCATCAGAAATCTATTCTGATCCCTTTAGTTTCTAGTGCTTTCCCAAAAAAATTACTTTTTTTGTATTTCATGTGTGCACACATGTTTTCCTCCAGTTGAATGTAAATTCCTTAAGGTCTTTTTGTCTTTTGTGTCCTCAACACCCAGCATCATTGTAGTAGGGTCTCAATAAGTAAATGCTTGTCACATTAAAAGAATTACTGAATCAAATGCTTTTTAAAAAAATAACCAACAAATAATTTGCAGGGTGAGATTTCATAGTTCCTATACGCTTCAGTCTATTGTGTGAGTATAAAGATGTGGGCTTTTGTAGAATATCATTTGTACCTTTCTCAAAGCTTCAGTGAGGATGCCCTCTTTGCATATGTAGATTATCCTCATAAAAATTTTATAGAGTTTTTAAAAAATAAGGGATATGGGTCAGTAATTATTAGTAACTTTCTTAATTTATTTTTTCTTTTAGTAATAATAGATCTAATTTTTTTTTCAATCCTTTGGTAATCTCTCCACTTGCCATTATTTGAGAATAGACCACCTCAAAGAAAGTCATATATGAAAAATATTTATAACAACACTTTTGTAGCAGCAAAAACTAAAATCATGATAGGTTGTCCATTGTCAACCAGATGGAACTGGCCCCTAACCTGTAGGTGACTGGGGCTGAACAAAGCATGCTAGAGACAGGAAAGTCAGGAATCAAACAGAAGTTTAATTTCAATGTGAGAGAAACAACTTGAAAGCAAAGACATGTGTGATGGAACCCTGCCCCTAGTCAGGGGAGGGGGGAGTAGGGAATGACCTGCTTTAGTATGGGGAGATCTAAATATTCATATCAGTGGCTACACAGTGAGCTGTAGCCCTGAAAATGAAGGGTAACAGCAACAATGTGACAAGTTAGATTCGTAGCAGGGCTTCATGACTAGAAACAATTTGGACATTTTGCTATGGCTGAGATCATCCAGAGGGTGAGTGCAAAGGATTGTTGTTATGCCAAGTCAAAGGCACGGCTTGCTTGCTGGGTCTTAGCTCTGGAAAACAGGGTCTCTCCTAATATCTTGACACTATCATGTGGGAGATGGTGGGGGGGAGGTATCTGAGTGATATGAGATGAAGAAGAAAAGAGAGCTCTTGACTAATACTGTAATTTTGTTCTTTGAAATATGAAGCAAAGTTGACAGGGTGGGGAAGCGGGGAGTTATGGGAAGTTTGAGTAGGAATAAAAAGCTTTGGAAAAGGTGCCATTGTGTGTGGAATATTGAGTTGATTAGAGAAGTGTTGAAAGGATTGATTTTCTATCATGAAGGTCTAGTTGAGATTATGTAACACAATTACAGATTGTAGTGAGTAGGGCTTCATTCAACATCAAATAAGTGCAAATAGTCTTAAGGCTGAAACTTGACTAGACAGGACCAGTGATCGGATAAGAAGGCAGGGGATTCAAGAGAAAAGATTGCAGAGCTGGATTCATCAATGGATCAGAACATCAAAAGAAAAGTGTTGCCAGTTCAGAGAAGATGGCCTGAGAAAGCATTGGAGTGTATGATAAGGAGGAAGACTAGATTAGGGGTTACAAGGCAGAGTGTAAAGTGGAATAATCACAGAGGCTGATGAGATAAAGGAATTTCAGAGTTCCATGAGCATAAAAGTGGATCATCCTGTTTCATAGTTCTACTTGCTTCATGTTTCAGTTTATAGAAGTCTTTCTGAGTTTCTTTGAATTCTTCAGATTTGTTGTTTCTCACAGAACAGTAAAATTTCCTTACATTCACATACTACAGTTTGATCAGCCTTACCTCAATAGACAGAAACCTACTTTACCTCCAATTTTTTTGCTCGTACAGAAAGTGCCATTACACATATTTTCTCTCACTCTCTTTGACCTTGCTGGGAGAGATATATATAACACACATGTATATATATATATATATATATTTATGTGAATGGGTGTGTATGTGTATATATAGATAGATAGATACACACACATACACACACACATATATGTGTACACAGATGTGTGTATACATATACATATATATATGTGCCTAGTAGTAGTATTTCTAGATTAAACAATATGTACAGTTTAGTTTCTTTTCCAGTTTAATTCCAAATTATTTTTGGAGCATTTGAACTAATTTAGTTTTACCAACAGTGTATTGTATTACCCTTCCCACCACTTCCTCCACTAGTTACTCAGAATAGGAGCTATCCCAGAGATTATATAGAAAAGTAGAGAATAACAAGTCTTGACTCTACAAAGTCTACAATGGATTGATTCAACATGAAGTGTGACTCTGAGGGCTTGATCTGGCTTCTTCTCTCTGTCTTCTTTGTGAACAATCTCAGATGATTCTTAGTTCCATGACTTCAGGCTGGGGTAATCCTGGGAAAGTATCTTATCTACATGGTTATCCTGAGGCAGGGCTGGATTCCAATGCAGGGTTTAATCTACATAATTAAACCCTTAGGAACTGATGAAGTCACTAAGTGAGAGTATGAAGAGAGAAAAAAAGAGCAACCAGTACCAAGCTTTGGATACACCCAGTATTTGAGGCCATGAGATGGATGATAAACCAGCACGGAGACTGAAATGGAATGGTCACATAGGTAGAAGGATGTGGATGGAGTAGATTGCTTCTGCTGTTCTCTCTTGAGGCAGTACAAACTGGACAGGTAAACTGCATCTGGTGCTGAGGTCTCATCTTGAGAGCTGTAGTTCCTGTTCCTCCAGATCTGGCTCTGTTGTGGTCCACTGATTTAATTGGCATCTCTGATTTTTTCATGCTGACAAATTGGGGGGTCAGGATATTATGTCCTGGGTCTCTCATTACTGTACAAATGATAATTGAAGAAAAGTACACCAAATTACATGGCAGAGATCAATTTCTCCCAGTCTCCTTCCTCATGTTTAGCTCAGTTCCTTAAATAGAGGCTTCAGCAAAGAGGCATCTTCAACATCTTCAGTCATTATTGTCAGTGGGAAGTACAGTATAAGTCAATAAGCATTTGGAATTTTGTGATGATATAATTTATACAAAATTAATCTTAATTTTTTAATATACTATCTTTACATTCACTTTGATACAATTTGAAAATCCCTTTCAAATTGTTTCTAGCTGCTCAACCTCTAAGAAGGAAGCCATGCTGCCAGTCCAACTCTTTAGAACTCACACTTTGTGTTTTTCAAAGGGGCCTGAGGAAGGGCCATATAATTTTAGACGGGACCTTTTTTTTAAAATTTTCATTGACTTGTTTATTTACTTTTAGTTTACAAGATTCAGTTCCACAACCCCTTGAGTTTCAATTTTTCTCCCCTCCCTTCCCCCCCTCCCCCATGGTGGCGTGCAATCATGTATAGGATCTGCAAATACTTTTACAATGTACAATAGTCTGGTTGTATAGAAGGGTTGTAACCAATGGAGGGAACAATGGAAAAAAAGAAAGAAAACCAAATATGAAAAAGAATGATAGCATGTAGATTGCTTCAGTCTTCATTTAAACTCTGGTCTTTCTAGATCTTTCTCTGAATGTAGATATCTCCTCCATCTGAGACTTGTAGAGTTGTCTTATATCTGTGTGTTGCTAATAAGAGTCCAGTTTATCAAAGTTGGTCATCACACATATGATGTGTCTGTGATTGTGTACAAATTTTTCCTGGTTCTGCTCTTCTCACTTTGCATCAGTTTGTATAAGCCTCTCCAGGTGAATATGAAGACTGTCTCCTCCCCATTTCATATAGCGCAATAGTATTCCATTACATTCATATACCACAACTTGTTTAGCCATTCCCCAATTGATGGGCATCCCCTTGATTTCCAGTTCTTTGCCACCACAAAGAGAGCTGCAGTAAATATTTTTGTACATATGGGTCTTCCTCCCACTTCTATGATCTCTTTGGGATACAACCCCATAAGTGGTATTACTGGGTCAAAGGGTATGCAATTAT
>CM053587.1:187883446-187922425 GCA_028646515.1 Pseudochirops corinnae
GAGATGATTCTTACTGAAAAGGAACAAATTGTTCCTAAACCAGAAGAGGAGGTTGCTCAAAAGAAAAAGATATCCCAGAAGAAACTGAAGAAACAAAAGCTTATGGCACGGGAGTAAATATGACATGAGAGTGCAAATAAAAGTGTAATGAAAACAAACAAAAAAAAAAAGAAACCAACTAAGAAGTAAAGGCAAAGTAAAAGATATCCTTCACTGGAATGGAGAGAGCAAATGGAAAAATAAGGGTGGGCTGCAGTGTAGAACTGCACTTATGCCAGAATACCCATTAGGGAAGAGAAAAAGGTCTTCTTGAAATTTATTTTATTTTGTTTTTAAGGAATGTTCCAGTCACTTCATCTTGGACATTCCAAGATCCGGCATGAATCCAGAATTTTGCTAGAGAATGTGACCAGGGATTTCAGTAAAGACCAAGAGCTGTGTGTATGATGGTAATAAAAGATTTATATGCTGGTAACATTTGGACCCTGAATAATAAGCTTTGATGATCATTTTTCCATGAATGAAATGAACCATCATACTTTAGAAAAGAAGAAATATGAAATATCCAATGTGGGGTAGTTATAACAAACAAAAATAAAGCCCATGGGCTTTATTTTAACCATGTAGTTTTTTTTAACGAGGATGGATCCTGGTTACTATGCTTAAGAGCAAATTAAAGAAATAAATTCTCATTTGGGGTATACTTTCTGAGCTGAAGAAATGATGTCAACATTATATGAGAATAGGTATAGCTCATGAGAGTTCTTCAAAGCTTCTGAACCCTTGAAAAAGTTTGGATCATCAAAACAAATTCAGAGATTTCTATCTAGTACATTTCTATTGTGAGTAATCTGTATGAGTGCCAGTGTTCAGGAAAAAATTGCTACCTCTGTCACTTTGGAATTAGGGAAAGGTGGTGCTTTTGATAAGTAGATTCCTCTACTATACATACTAGTTATTCAGTCAACTATGTGCCAGTCACAAAAATATAAAATAATTAGGTTTGTAAGCAAACTTGTCAAAATAGGTTGTATGATTTTGTTATGGTCAAGAAATAGTTAAGTAATACTTTATGGAATTAGAAACCAGCCAAGTGAAACTTTATGAACCTGGGAAGCCGGCCTAGGGTAATTTATCTTTTTCTTTCTCGGTCGCCATGCCCTGTGCCCCTCTGCTTACCCTACAGACCCCCTCTGCTCCACTTGTCTTAGCAACAGCTTACTTACATCTATATGGTAACCTCTTTTAGTAACCAATTGTGTTAGTTAGATACGTAAACCAAAGAACGTATAAAAGGTTCTCCATCCCCGAACTCGCTGCTGCTCCCCCTTTAATTGGCATGGAGTAGCCCCAGCTGGTAAATTAAAGCTCTTTAAAACTTTTAATTCGGACTCTGTGGTCACTTTGTTAAGACTCGTCAAGTCATGTCATTTCAATTTGACTTTGAACTAAAACTAAGCATAAAGTGAAGAGATGTACAGTTAAGTTCCAACCCAAATTCTTCTTCCCTTGACTTCATTATAAAATATTTCCGTTGCTCCCTTCTTTCACATGCTACCAAAACAAATTCTTTTAACAACAAACAAAACAAATCAGTAACCAGGTTGAGTTTATGTAATATGTTGGACATTTGAATTTCAGCTGACATCACATCTTATCTAGTACTTTATGAGTCATAAAATAGTATGCTTTGCTCATCTCCTTCAAGATAATTTCATAAATTTTTAAACTGTCTATTGAAATTTTTCCTAGGTTGTTTCTTTTTTTTTTTCCTCCAGTCAAAAAAGTCCTGGGGAGATGGGGCATTGTGGGCATGAAATAGTATCGAAACTATCCCAAACTGACATATGGTCAGTCTTAGTTAATGTATTATGTAGTTTTACTGAATCACTTTTTCCCACTCAGATTTTTTTCTTCTTTAGTTCAAGAGATGACTCTGAAGAGGGACAGGGAAAGGATCTATTTATAAATAAAGGTAATGTAAAAAATAAAATGTATAAATTTTAAAGTGCTAGACAAAATCTTAATTATTCTCTTCTCAGAAGTAATCTCATAATACATAACAGATCTGTATTTCTATTTCTTTGGTAGCTGTCTATAAAAATAAGTATATATGTAGAAAGAAATGACAGTAGTCACATAGCAAAAATGTGACTTTTGGCAGTCTTGTGAGTTTATACTTGTGGATTATAAGAGCAAGAAGTAATCCCTGGTTGTGTTCAGTATGAACTGGCCAAATGCATTTGCAAAATATCATTGAAGAGAAGCAAAACTGGGTGTATTATGTTATTTGATTGATATATACTACGTCTAGTAAGGGTGGAAGGGGAAAGTTCTACAGATAATAAACAAATGAATAAAAATCCCCAATGGATATGAGACAGATTTGGCATAGTATATTACGAAAAAAAAAATGATACAAATCTATCCTTTTGTTTAATTTTTTTGAATCATGGATTGAATATCAGTGATATTAATGTAGACTTTTACTGAACTAGAACTTAAGAACATAGCTCATTATATTATTTATAATTCATATGTAGTCCCATTTGCCTAGCTTCCAAATCACAGGCGGGGTTCCTGGAGGATGGCTATCTCAAGATCTAAGCATTCTGTGGGACTTTAATTGTAAACTAGCGGTCATGAGCCTCCATCAAGGTGTTCACCTTTAGGAGTCTGTCAGAGGATAGAACTCAAAGCAAAGGCATTTACTGAAATGACAGTAAGAAAAGCACCAATAAAACATCTTGTTCATAAACCTGAGGCACATTCTCCCACAAATATACCCGATAGCAGTTAGTGACGATACACTAAAGGGGTAGAGAAAGTGTAGGTGGTGAAAGAGAAGCATATATGAAGAGAACATGTATGACTGAGGCTCATACAAAGAAGGGTAACTCCTGCCTGCAGGGCCTCTGATGACCCAACAGTGTTTCTATTGACTTTGGCCTTGCAGTCACCATCAGGGCATTGCTTAGTTGTAGTGTTTACCATCTCCAACTTTGGCTAAGCTGAAATCCCTAGTAGCCTTGTACTCTAAGTAAGACATTGAACAGAAATATGTGGAATGTCTTCTTCTTTCTCTAAGGAGTAGGATATAGCTCCTGCCTTCAAAAAGCTTATATTCTAGTTGGAGATATTATATTACTATGTTTTGTGGGGCATGAAGAAGCAGGCATGGCCTAAACTGGAGTACTTAACCTGGGGTTCATGAACCAATGTTTAAATTCCAGGGTGTGTGTGAACTTGAAGGGGAAAAAAATACATCTTTATTTTAATATAATCAATATTCTTTTGTAATGGTATATATTTTATCCCGTGCATTTAAAAACATCTTCAGAAGGAATCCATAGGTTTTATCAGATTTTCAAAGGGGTCCATGACACACCCAAAAAGCGTTGCAGGTCACGAAGGTTACAACCAAGAAATATCCAGCAATGATTAATGGAACAAGAAAAAGGACTGATTTGAGTGAAAACAGAGTTTTGGGCAGTGGAGAAAGGTAAATGGAACTTATGTTAGATAGCCCAAGTCTTCTCAGAAAACTGAAGCCCAGACCGTTGAGGTTAATCTGTCATAGGAGTGCTAAGCAAAGACCAGCAATTTTGTTACTTAGTGGTATGCATTTTGTTGCTGTTGAGTTGTTTCAGTAGTGTCTTACTATTTGTGGCTCCATTTGAGTGGAGTTTTGTTTTTTTTTTTGCAAAGATACTGGAATGGTTTGCTATTTCCTTCTCTAGCTCATTTTACAGATGAGGAAACTGAGGCAAACAGGGTGAAATGATTTGCCCAGGGTCACACAGCTAGGAAGTGTTTGAGCCTGGATTTGAATTCAGGAAGATGATTTTTCTTAACTCCACACCAGGCACTTTTATACAAATTGGCAGGCCTTGAGAAAGGAATTACAAGACATTTTCAGGAAGGGTCTTAGATGGGTAATAGTAGAGGGTAGTCAAAAGCACTGACAATTCCAGCCTAAGGGTTTCTGCTTTTGTTGTTACTTAATCTTATGTCAGTTTTGTGTTATAACCTGGGGCAATGATATGGCCAAAAAGAAATTAGCTTTACTTTTCAAGGGAGCGGCTTACCAGCAAACCCCCAGAAGATGGTAGCAAAGAGTAGAAAATGGACAATGAAAAACAGCCTGGCTGAGGGGTTGCAGATAGCAACTTGGTGATTACCACAGCTAGAGACCAACACTCAGCAGAGATGATATAACAGGCAGCAGAGTGTGGACATGCAAATTTCCACGAGAAAGTACACTGATATTGTAAGAACATGTCTAAGGTTCTACGGCATGGGAGGTTGGAGTTACTCTGGCCACATATGTCCTAACATCAGTGCATCCCCTATATATGTTCCACACATGTTCTCTGGGTTTGTGCATTCTACCACGGTTGATGTGGTACCTTGTGGAAAAGGTAGGTAGGTCTTTTCTTATTACTTTATTTGCTTTGCTGTTTGATTAAAAGTCTTTTATTCTTTGAAGTAATATGATTTTTTCTGTTTAGTTTAAGTATATTGGTGGGGTCAGATGATGATCAGATGGTCTTGATTGAGAACTGACCCACTAAGTGCCTCGAACCTGGGGTAGTTTTCTGGGTACCATGTGTAAACTCCCCCTCCCCCCCCATCCTACAGCGACTCACCCAAGATCACACAAATAGGAAGTGGTGGAGTTCACATTGGCACCCAGGTCTCCCACAAGAGGAAAAGCATAAAACTGAACCTTCAAATCCCACATTTCAAAAATAGAGAAATGAGGAGGTGTCACCATTGAGGGCCTTCTCCGATTACTCCGAGGGTCTGTATTAGTTAATTCAATGCTTGAAGAAAGATATATCGCAGTGAGGACAGTACCCAGGGTGAGGCCAAATGAGATTTAGAAAACCACACTGTTGAGGAATCTACAGAAGGTAAGCCACAGCAAGCACTACGAAGGAGGGCAGTGAGGAACTTTTGTAAAATGGGTTTTTCGATGGTGATATTTCTTAAGTGTCACCTTTCCATTTCCAAGTAGTGCAATATCACCCCGCTCCTACAAGTCTCCGCACCCATATCCTAAATTCGCCTCCGCCGCCTTCTTCCTACAAACCCGTTGTTCGCTTTGCATTCCTTAACGGGACACTGCTGCGACATCCCTATTTTTAGCCTTGGCTCTGACACTTGAATTAAGGAAAGCATCCCTGGGAAGGCTGGGGGCGGGAGAAGGCGGGAGAGGTGCCGGGGGTGTAGGGGGTGGTTAGCCCGGGTCACGTGAGAGGAAAAGGAGAAGGGAGTAAGATTAGAAATCTAAACTCGCCTCTGCCCCGGGGCTGGCGGCTGCGGGGGCCGGAGCCAGAGTAGGATGCCTCCCTCAGATCTCACAAATACCCAAGGACGCTCAGAAACGGTGCGCATGACGCAGATGCCACGACGGCCCCTTGGGCCCTCGGATCCGAGTGAGTGACAAGTGCTCTAGGGCCCACTGCGGGAGAGTGGCGTGCAGGAGAGTAGGGCAGCCCCCCAGAGTTCGGCTGGTCCTGGGCGGAGAGGTGCCCCTCCGTCCGAGGCTGCTGCCCTGCGTGGAGGCTGAGGAGCGCCTCTGGCCGCTGGAGCTGCCGCAGCGGAAAGATGAAGATCTGGAGCTCCGAGCACGTGTTTGGGTAAAGAGGGAGCCCTGGGTTGTGGAGGGGGTAGGCTGGGGTGCAGAAAGTGGACAAACTGGAACCCAGGGAAGTTGGATCTCAAGAGATTCGGGCACCCGCGCCCGCCCACCTTGAGTATCTCTGCATGTGCGCTCAGCCGGCGTTTGCCCAGGGCTTTAGTGTTCCCTTGGACCTGGAAAAAATTAAATGTTAGCGAGCTGTCTTATGCCCAGTGAGGACATGTATTTCTTCCCGTTGCTTACTAGATTAAGGATCTTGCATGCAATGTGCATATAGTCAGGGCAGCTGCTTGGCTGTTAATTTTGAACGTTTGTCTTTTCGGGAGGGACAAGGCTTGGGGAAGCGGGGTTAGTGTTTTATTAATAAACCAAAAAGCAAATCCAAGGAATGAGGCCTAGTTCCTGCTTGTTTCATTCCCATGATTGCAGCCCATTTGAAAATGGTCTGGGGAAGGCGTGATTTAAGTAGGGCAGAATCCCAGATCTGACTTTCCTCAAAAAACACTTGCCCATAACTACAGATTCAAGGTCAAAGGGTCGATCAAATAGTTCATACTCCCCGCCCCCTTTTTGGGAAATTAATCAGATGAACCTCCCTGAGCAGAGACAATAAATAAGGAAGCCAGTATTCATAATGCTAGATCAGTGATTCCCTATTCCAACTTAGTGTTTCAGGTGATTTGGAAGGAACGACAACAATAACATTTTTATAGTGCCTACTATGTGCCAGGTTTGTTAAGAACTTTACAGATGTTATCCTGATTTGATTCTCAAGGAGTAGAGAAATTGGGGGATAGGGATGAAAATAGGTGGGAGAAGAAATGGTGAACTAGAGGAATGTAAAGAGGAAAGAAGATACATCAGAAGATACGATAATTTGCCTTTGGAAATCCAATTCTACCAGTCATGAAACCTGAAGACTGTTATGGTATTTCCTTAAAAGAGTAAGGGTGTTTAAATTGTTAAAGTTAGGAGAGGCAATCCCATATCTGACAGAAAGTGTTTGAATTGGACCTTAACAGTAACGTTCTTCTTCAACAGCTTTTGTTAAAGAATAAAAGATGATTCTCTTTATAGCTTTTCTGCTGTATAGACTATTATAGTTATATTTAAGTTATTTGGAAATCTAGGAAGTAATATAATTTATGAAATGGTTTCTAATTTATCACCTTGCTTTGCTGAGAAAAATTTTCTCTTTTCTCTTATCTCAAAAACCCTCTGACTTCACCCTCCATTCTCTCTTCCTTTCTTCTGGTCTCTGGTAATTCTTGCCAAGGCCCACCCCACTGCATGTACCCTTGACATAATTTTCTTCTGTCATGTCAAGCAGATTTCCCCCTCAGCCATTCCTTGTCCCCCATATTTCATCTCTCCCTATCCAGTGTTTTTTCCCTACAGCCTTCATACAGGACTATGACTCCCCCATCCTTTAAAAAAAAAACCCTTCAGTAGACCCTGTCACCCACCTAAACTGTTATCCTATATCCTTCCTCTCTTTATCAGGCAAATCGAATGAAGACCTGTACTTGTCCTGCTCTCACTGGTTTCTGACCTCATAAGTCACCTAAAACTGGACTCCTCTGAAATTACCAACGTTTTCTTAGTTATCAAATCTAAAGCTCCTTTCTCAGTCTGGATCCTTTTCTTATCTCATTGCTGCGTGAAATTGTTGATCATCCTGTTCTAGGTTTTCATGATACTGCTTTCTTCTAGTTTTCCTCATACTTATCTGATCACTGTTAACTGTTCTGTTTCATTTCCTGGATCATTATCCATACCATGCCCCTTATCTGTGGGTATTCCCTACGATTCTTTATCTTGGATCATTTTCTACTATACTCTTGGTGATCTTAGCTCCCATAGGTTCAAATATTATTTCTATGCATATGATTCCCAGATCTGCATATCCACTCCTACTCTCTACCTGGACCTTCAGTCTCCCATCACTAACTGTCTGTTGGATGTTTTGAACTGAATGTCCCATAAAATATCTCAAACTCAATATGACCTAAACAGGATTCATCATGCTCCCTCCACCCACCTCAAACACACAATCACACATATCATTCTTATAGTCACTCAGATTTGCAACCTATGTGTTATCTTGGGTTCCTTACTCTTCTTCACCTCATATATACAATTGATTGCCAAATCTTATTTCAACCCCCTTACCTTTCCAGCATTCTTATATCTTACACCAAACCCCACCTACCCTGTGATCCAGTGATACTGGTCTCCTTACTCTTCCTTGAACAAGACATTCCATCTTCCAACTTTTCTCTTCCCCTCATACCTGGAATGTTCTCGCTCATGTCTGCCTCCAAGATTCCCTGAATTCCTTCCATTCCCAGATAAAATCCTACAGTCTGTAGGAAGCCTCTCCCAATCCCCTTAATTCTGAAGCCTTCCTTTTAAATTATGTTCTGTATATACCTTGTTAGTACCGGGTCATTTGCATGTTGTCTCCCCTATTGGATTGTAAGCTTCTTAAGAGTGGACAGGTTTTCAAGTTCCTTGAAGGCAGGAATTGCTTTATTTTTTTCTTTATAGTCTCTGTATTTCTTGTTATATAAGCATAGTAAGTGCTTAATAAATGTTTAGTGGTGGCTTGATTAGTGACTTCATCAGCTCCTATATTTAATTATCTCTGTGCAGATGATGATAACACATAGATCTCTAGAGCCAGCTGCAGTCACTCTCGAGTTCAAGTTTTGCATGACCAGCAGCCTGTTGGTCTTACATCTTACACTGGATATATCCTTTGATATTTGAGGCATCTCAAATTCTACATGACTAAAACAGTATTGGTTTTCTTTCCTCCTCAAATGTACTCTTCTACCAAATTTCCCTGTTGTTATCAAGGATATAATTTTTCTTCTAGTCTTCCATATTAGTAATCTTGTTATTATTCCAGACTTCTCACACTCCCTCACCCCATACATCCAGTCAGTTGTCAAATCTTGTCAATTACTTCCACTGCACCTCTCATTTCCAGCTCCTTCTCTCTACTCACAAAGGTACTTGCAGTTCGGGCCCTCCCTCTCGCTTAGACTACTACTGTGACTTGTGACTTCTCGGCTTCTAGTCTCTCCCCACTATCATTCTTCATACAGCAGCCAAAGTGATTTTCCTTTAGCAAAGTTCTGAGCAGGTCACTCCTCTGCTTTGTAATCTACAGTGGTTCCTTGTTGCCTCTAGGATAAAATATAAACTCCTTTTTGGGCATTTTAAGCCCTTCACAACTGATCTTTCCAGACTCATTATACATTGTTTACCTTTCCAAACTCTGTAGTCCTGCCAAACTGGCCTTCTTTCTGTTCCTCTCACGTTCCAATCCTGCCTCCTCCTTCTTCGTCTATTATGTCTTTGCTCATGCCTGGAAAGCACACCTCCATCCTAAAAGAATCTCTCATTTCCTTTAAGAGGCAGCATCCTCTATATCAGCAGTTCTCAATCTGTGAGTTATGTTCAGTTTGTAAGAATGAAAATACATCCTGCATATCAGATATTTACATTACAATTCATAACAGTAGCAAAATTACAGTTATGAAGTAGCAACAAAAATAATTTTATGGTTGGGGGTCACCACAACATGAGGAACTGTATTAAAGGGTCGCGGCATTAGGAAGGTTGAGAACCACTGCTCTATGAAGCCTTTCCTGATTCCTGAAACTACCAATGCCCTCCTCCCTAACTACCTCATAATTAATTTATAATTTACTCTATATCCCCAGAACTTAGCTCAGTGACTGATACGTAGTAGATGTTTAATAAATGCTTATTGACTGACTTGCGTTTATTTTGTATTTCTTCTGTATAAATAGATAAAAAATGTGTATATGTGCGTGTATAACATGTACATATATACTTATCACTTTCTATCTCTACCTATAGAATGTAGGCAATTTGAGATTAAGAACTGTTTCATTTTTTGTCTTTATATCCTCAGTACCTAGCACAGTTCCTGATATAAACCCAGCAACCATTGAGTGACCGATTGATTTTAATTTTAGTTCAATATGGATTTTGCTACACATCATAGAAGTACATTAAATGTTTGTCACAAGTATGAGTGATTTGTCAGTTACAAACAAAGTTACTATTGATAATTTTGAAAATTGTCTCAGCTGACAATTGTCATTGAGTTCTGGCTTTAGAACAAAAGTTAATGGAGCTCCACAGAAGTGCTCAGCTTCTTATTAAGAACCATCATTTACGTTCTGTTCCATATGACTGGTTTATGAATGACGTCCAGCATCATTTTTCGTATGACAATAAAAACTAGAAGTACAACTTTCTGGTTGTCGTCATGGGAGAGATTTTGGTCTACTAACAGTCCTCAATTTTCTCTCTCTAAGATTATAGATATTTGTTTGTTTTTGTCTATTTTTATTTTTTCTCTTCTCTTTTTCTCTTTATATAATTTATATAATCATAAATCATAAAAAATTAAATAAATAATTAATAATTAATAATCTTCATTGGATTATTATAAAGACATTTGACTGGTACTTGATGAATTTACTTTGAAGGAAAAGAGAAAAAAAGATGGGATTTAAAGAAGTTGGATATGGTTAGGTTTTCTTGTTGACATTCATATTCATGTGAAAAACCCATGAGACCTGAAAATCATATCCAAGAATAATCTGAAAGTAAGTCCTGATAAGAATAGAGAACCTTTTAGAAAAGCTAACTGACAAGAGTAGCCTTTTTTACCATGTTTTTAGAAGGTTAGGCATTTTTAAAATGGCAGACTTTCCTTGCTAATTTCATCCCCTAACAATTAAAATTTAGGTCATACCAATGAAGATTATAACCTGCATATGCTTTAGATAGATCCCATGGAATTCAAAAGGCACATAGAAGTTTGGTTATTTGAGAAGAGATACCAACCCCTAGTTGGTATCAGAAGTAGGATTAGAACCCAGATCTTTCTTATTCTAAAGCCAACACATTCTATTTATTTCATGATGGCTTTATGGCAGGGGTGTGCTAGTAAATATTGAACAGCTATCTCTTTGAAAAGCTACTTTTAAGTTTAATTTGCATTATTAACATTTTCTCCATCTCTTCCTTAAGTCTTTACAATCAACAAAATAATAATATTATCAAGCCCTGATTTGTAGAGTTTACTGATTTCTGTGATATAAATGCTCCCACTGAAATTTTAACAATCTTCCAGTTTGTAGTTGTTGGTTCTGCTATGCCCCTAGAGCCTACCTTTCAAAAATCATTGTTCATGTAGGGCCATAGCAATAGCATAAAGAAGTAACATTAGGCAGCATGGTGTCATGAATACAGCATTAGAGTCAGAGGACGTGAGATCCAAGCTTTGTCATTCAGAAATCTTGGGCAAGTCACTTAACTTTCTGGGCCTTAGTTTCTTCATCTGTAAAAGCAGAATGAGGGAGTTGGACTAGATTATCACTAAGGTAGTATCTAGCTTTTATATAGCACTTTAAAGTTTGCAGAGTGCTTTACAAATATCAATTCATTTTATCCTCACAACAACCTTGAGAGGTAGATGATTTTTAAAAAATTATTATTTGACAGTTGAGGAAACTAAGAGAGGTTAAGTGACTTGCCCAGGGTCATATAGCTAGTAAGTATATAAGGTCAGATTTGAACTTGGTTCCTTGAGGGAAGGGACTGGTTCACTTTTGTCTTTATATTTCAGGTGCTTGTCCCAGGGCATGGCACATATAGGTGTTCAATAAATGCTTCTTGATTGATTGACATGATCAGACCTACAAGTTAGCAGTATCAATTTTGCAACTATATAGAAGATGGGAGTGTGGAGGTGGGAAAGTTTTGAATGAAGGAGAAAAAAAATTTTTTTTTTATTTATTTACTCATTTACTTTTAATTTACAAGATTCACTTCCACAATCACTTGAGTTTCAGATTTTCTCCCCTCCCTTCCCCCCCCCCATGGTGGCGTGCAATCATGTATAGGATCTGCAAATACTTTCACATTGTACAATAGTTTGGTCATATAGAAGGGCCATAACCAATGAGTGATCACTGGGAAAAGAAAAAAAAAAAAAAAAAAAGCAAAACCAGACATAAAAGAGAACGATAACGAGTTTTGCTTCAGTCTCCATTTAAACTATAGTCTTTCTATATCTTTCTCTGAGTTTAGGTATCTCTGAAGGAGAAAAATTAAGAAGCAGTCTCAAGAGTCCAGCCTGAAGTGATGAAGTCCTGCTTAGGGTGGTGGCTATGTGAGTGGAGAGAAAAGGAATGGATATGAGATATATATTCCAATAAATGGGTCACCCCTGTGTTTCAACAACCTATTACACCATGGACCAGGTCTAAATTTCGCTATGATATCCCTCATGCCCTTATCCTATCCTGCCCTCCCTTCTGAAGGATGCTTGAGGAGCATGGCAAATTGTCAATTATTCTTGCTATTCAAAGGGCTAGAGGGATGAGGGCAAGGAGGCTATTGGTAGCTTATTGGATATATACATGAAAGCCTGGTCACTATTCTATGGGACTGAGTAGTAGACACCCATACCCAAATCTGAGGCAGTGGGACAGGTGAAAACTATTTGGGAATCTAGGAAAGCTCTGTAAGGAGAAAGGTCAAGGGATAGCTGTACATGGGCATGGTTTATTCCAGGCTACCCAGCTATATAGAAAGAAGAACTCAATTATACTAGGACACTTGATCTCTTGCCCAAGGGAAAAGGCCTCTGGCATTTCCTTCAAAGAAGCAAAGGAAGCAAAAGACTCTCTACCTTGGCAAAGAGATTGCAGACTATCTGGGCCACTCAATAGCCAACCTATAACAGGCTTTTCTTTAGGGGTTGCTTTGAGCATAGTGTGATTCCTGAGGCAATGAGAATAATTGGCTTGCTCTGCCCCCAAATCTCTAAAATCTTCCTTTTCTCTGAATGTCTAAAAATTCTGTAACAAGAAACAAAGACTTTCATTATTTCATGAAGTTGAAAGAAAAATCTTAAATGGTATCTTTTTCTTTTTGTGTTTGTATTTTAGGACTAGCATAGTGCCTTCAACATAGTTACCTGCTTAGCATCAAGAAATTCTTTCAGTCGAGGAATGAGAATTCTTGGAAGAGGTGTATTCATCAGCAGGGATCTGATGATTGTGAGGCAAAGACAGGAGGCCAAATTGAAAGCAAAGAGATTTATTAACGTGCCAAAGAAGGCTGCTCTTGCTCAATAGCAGCTTCAACTTTAGGGTATAGATTAGGTTTTTGTAACTTTTCATGCCCACTTAGAATACACAGCCAACCAGCATTCAGAGTCAACTTAGGTTAAATAAGTAAAATATTTCACAGGAGAGGGAGGGGAGAGACCACCTAAGAGAGTAAAAGGGATTATTTGAAATACAATTGGCAGGATTTATTATAAGAAAACATTCACTATTGAAAGACAGAAGACAAAGGGGAATGACCAAATACCTTCACAGCTTTGAAGGAAGTCCTTTTAGGCCAACCTCTTATCCAAGGACAAGTAATTTTTACAATTGATGAGACCATCTGCTTTACAGTGTCTTTGCATGATTTTCTTTTTCCTTCAGTAGAAATTGGGGTTTTTCTACTATTAAGACAACAAGTCAATCAAAATATTGCAAAATAATTGTGCCTCCTATTTTACCTTACTTTAGTAAATATTCTTTGCATAAGGCTAGAGGGGTTATTCAGTTATTTCTGTTATGTCTGACTCTTTGTAAACCCAACGCCATTGTCGGTCTGTATTTCATAGTTAAAGAAAACAATATTGGGGGGAAAAAGTTTTCTTGGGGTTTTCTTGGCAGATACTGGAGTGGTTTGCCATTTCCTTCTCCTGCTTATTTTACAGATGAGGCAACTGAGGCAAATAGTGTTAAATGACTTTCCTAGGGTCACATAGCTAGTAAATGTCTGAGGCCAGATTTGACCTTATGAAGATGAGTCTTCCTGACTCCAGAGCCAGTGCTCTATTTGCTGTGGCACCTAATTGCCCCAGCAGACAGATAGATTGAAGCAAATACAAAGTACATAGTTTGTACAAAGAACACAGTTTCATAGTCTCTCAGATAAAAATCAGATCCTTCCCTGTTTTGATTGGGGACAGGGGTTCTTAGAAGGGAATATAGTAAGGGGAACTGATAAGGACAACAAAAGGGTATCAGCGGTGCTCACCCTGTGGGTCGCAACCCTTTGGGGGCCAACGACTCTTTCACAGGGGTCACAGGGGTCGCCTAAGACCATAGGAAAACACATATTTCCAATGGTCTTAGGAACCGAGACACTGCTCCTTTATCCGTCTCCAGGTGGGTCCGCCCACATGCAGATACTCATTTAAAGCGTCGAGGCATTAGGAAGGTTGAGAACCACTGGTATAAGTGAATATAATGTTAATAGAATTTAAGATCTTCCCTGCCCATTAATAGGCCTCACATGGAACCCAGTAAGGGAAGCTTGCTTAGGGAAGGCTTGCTTGTAGGAAGGATTTCACACCTTTTGCTCATTTTTCTAATTAGGCACTGAGTCATGAGGGTTGTGATGCTTTCTGGCTCTGAGAATTGTATATATAGTCTGAGTTGTTATTTTACTTTGGGGACTTGCTTATGAGAAGGATCTTGTGATTCCCTGGTCAAGATTCTGAGTGGCTATATGTTCAGAGCTCCCTGACTGCTCAGATGTAAAGCCTGTCTTAATCCAGGGATGTATGTGAAGTGTATAGTTGATTTAGGCAGTCAGAGCACTGTCTATTGGTTTTTATTTCTCTGCTTGTATTTTCTCTGAAGTTCAGGGTGCTGACTTTTCCCTTGAACTAATAAATGTAATTTAAAAAGATTGTTGACCCCTTAAACAGCTATCTTTTCTAGTAAAGCAGATCTGAGAACTTGTGCTAGCAGCCATCCTGGATATGCCAGTGTGGTTGCCAATACAGTGAAGGAGTTTTGTGATACCCTTAAACGTTTTTTCTCACCTCACAATTTTGGCTAGGTCTGTTTCTAAATATTTTCAGATAAAGAGAAACTGTTCCCAAAGACATTCAGGGTCCAACCATCTTAAGCACTTGAATGGTAGTGAGATCATGGGATCATAGATTTTAACCTGGAAGAGACCTTTGGTGGTCCCTTCAATATATGGAGGATGAAACCCTGGCCCAAGGAGATTGAGTGAATTGCCCATGGTAGCAAGTGATAGAGGTATTTGACTGTAGGTCCTCTGACTTCAAATCCAGTGCTTTTCTACAGTACCATACTGCCTCCTAATAGATCATTTAATCTTATAGATTCTCAGTCCTCTGCTTCGGCTAGTACACATCCTCATCAACTATTTTTCTTCCAATATTGTTTTCTTTAACTAAGAAATATAGACCAACCATAGCCCACTGAATTTTAAACTTTTAGCATTTCATACTGTTTCTATTGTATTTAGTGTAGAGGTAGGTACATCATTCCTCATTTGCTCTATATGCCGTTACACTGTTATCATCTGTTTGGGTTCTGTGTGCTGTTTTTTAATGAATCCATCACTCAGTATTTATTAAGCCCCTAACCTGTGACTGACACTATGGGTACTGTACTCTGGGGATCAAATCTACTAAAGAAAACAATCTCTACTTGCAGGGAGCTTAAGGACTTGTTTGCCTGTTACTTTATCCTATTCCAGTAATGAAATGTTTTGTTAAGAGGGGGAGCTGGACACTGCACAGCTCATTTCTTCTTCTTCCTAGTATGTGATCTAGTGGCTGAAGGTTAATATATTAATGAGGTGTTAACACACTATTAGCCTTTTATTAAATGTAAACACCTTTTTTTTTAATTGAATCAAGATGGGTTAGGCCAAGCAGCCAAAAAGCGATTGTGAACCTGGAGGGCTTTCAATAGTTAAGTCTGAAGTAGATCTACCAGTCAAATTCCTCCCATTTAAGCAGTTTTATGGACCGTATGTCTCCACCAGAGGGCTGTGGGGCTAGGGAGAGGGGATTTTTTTTTTTTTGCAGCAGCAGCAGCAGAATTACTCCCTAGCAGGAGACATTGCTTCTAGGAGGGAACAGAGACACACATCCTCCAGATAGATACACACCATAGAGAAGCAGTTATTGGAGGGAGCAGATTCAGGGACTGTGACTCATGTTAGTAGAAAAGAGAACCAACCATGACTTCAAGGAAGAGTTATCCCTAGTAGATGGGAGCTGACTTTTGGAGAGGAGCAGTCCTTGAGAGCTTAACTGAGGAATCTGACCAGCAGAGATTGTGTGCTTTGAGAAGCTTCCTGAGGATTCTAGGTGGAGAAAGGAGAAGAAACAGAAACAAAAGAATTTCGTAGTTCTGCCTTCTCCCTTTTGTTATCCTTCCATCAACAGTGAGCATCCTTGCTGTCTCTTCTTTGGTTTTCCTATTTTTCCCCAGTATAGAAAATAAAAACCAAATTCTGTGGTTCTTAAATTTTCTCAGTCTTAGCTGAACTTTAACTCTCATCACACTGTTTCCTTAGGCGGGAAAAAACCCCAAAACTTTTTAACAAAGTGCAATACTTATTTATGTTTAGAAAAAAACAACTTATGAACAAAAACCATACAAGGGCCATTTTTATTTTAGTTTTAAAGGCAGTTGAGGTTAAGTGACTTGCCCAGGGTCACATAGCTAGTAAGTATCTGATGCCAGATATGAACTCAGGTCCTCCTGACTCCAGGGCCAGTGCTCTATTCACTGTACAACCTAATTGCCCCTAAAAGGGCCATTTTTTTGGAAGGGAGAAGGCAAGGCAATTGGGGTTAAGTGACTTGCCGAAGGTCACACAGTAGTACGTGTGTCAAGTATCTGACACCTGATTTGAACTCAGGTACTCCTGACTCCAGGGCTGGTGCTCTATTCACTTCACCACCTAGCTGCCCCTAAAGGGCCATTTTTAATGTGATAAAGTTTATATCTGAAATCAGGAGCTAGCATTATTTACATTGGGATCACAGAATCATACACAGGAAAATAGATTTAGATTTAGAAGAGAATTTGGAGTTTCTCTAATCTACCTTCTTTATTTTTGAGGGAAATGAGGCAGCCCATAAAAGCTGTGACTTCCTCAGGGTCACTTAAGTAATAAGTGACAGAGATGGAATTCAAACTCGGGCCTTCTGATGCCCAATCCAGCACTCTTTCCATTGTATTAGGCTGAGGAAATACTAGAAGACTCTCAAATAAATGGACAGATAAAGTAAGGAGGCCCCTTTTCCTGGCTAATAGAATGTTAGAAATAATAAACAATAAGAGAAGAGAAAGAAAAAAGTTTTAAGTCCTAAAAATAGGCAAAGCAGAAATAAAAATATTCCTATCCACTGATGCTGTAATGGTTTATTTAGGAAAGCGTAGATAACCAGCAAAGAAACTGATTAAGATAATTAATGGTTACAGTAGGGTATAAAAATTAATTATGTAAAATTAACAGCATTTCTATATAATGACTATACTGAAAACAGTGGGAAATTATGCAAAAAGGGGAGATTAAAATGTTCATACTCCTTTGACCCAGAAATCACACTGCTAGACATACGCCCGAAATAAAATGTTCATTTTTAGCACTTTCGGAAGCAAAGAAATGTAAAAAGTAAATGCCTGTCAACTAGGGGAACAGCTAAACAGATTTTGCTTCATAGATGTAATAGACTCTTACTGTGCTATAAAAATGATGACTATGAAGAAACCAGAGAAGCATGAAAAAAATATGAACTAATATAGAATGAAAAAAGGAGACACTAGGAAACAAACCAGACAGTGGCTATAACAGAATAGATGGAGAGAAACAAAAACAAAACTCCGGAACTGAGCACTATGTCATTATAACAGCACTACTTGGTCCCAGACGGGAGTTGAGAAAATGTATTTCTCTCCTTTCATTATACAGATGGGGACTGTGGATGTGGAATAGTGCATATATAGTCAGATTTGGTTGATATGTTGGTTTGTTTTGTTGAATTGCCTTTTTAAATCTTTGTTTTTTATTCTTTTTTATAAGAATGGCTTAATTGGTATGGGTGAAAGGGATATTTGGAAATGCAGCAGATAGCAAAGTGAAAGATATCACTATTAATAAAGATATCAATCATTAAAATATCAATGAAAAGTGAATAAAACAAATGCTGACTCCCGAACTTTAGTGAAGAAATGACGGAGAGAGGGAACGTCTTATTATTCATGGGATTTGTCAGCTAGATGCAAAGAGGAGAAAATGCTGGACCTGGAGTCAAGGAGACCTGAGTTCAAATCCAGCCTTATTTACATTTACCTTTACTAGTTGTGTGACTCTGGGGAAGTCACCTAACCAGTATGTCATCAGCTATAAAGTAGGGGTAATAATAGCACTTACGATCCAGTGTTGTTACGAAGATCAGATGAAACCTTTGTAAAGCACTTGGCAAAGCTTTAAGCTATTATTATTTCTACTCTTATCTGTAGGTTTGATTTGGGAGTTGGGATATTTATAGTCCAAGCACACTTAGATGTAAACATGTTTTCAAAAATGCTGGTGTGCCAATTCATATGGGTTAATTGCATTTTTTTCCCACAGCCACCCATGGGACACTGTCATCAAAGCTGCTATGAGAAAGTACCCAAATCCCATGAACCCTTGTGTGGTAGGAGTGGATGTATTAGACAGGAGCCTTGATAACCGAGGCAGGTTGCATAGCCATCGTCTTCTCAGCACTGAGTGGGGGCTCCCAGCTCTCGTGAAAGCGGTGAGTTCTCATATGGAATTATTCTTTTTTAATAGCTCTCTGTATCTTTGTCCTCGTTGTTCTGGAGCTGTCAGTCAAGTTGTCTGTTAAACAGTTAAGAAGGTGATTATTATCTTGATGTAAATCCTGCTTTTGAGTACTTGCTGTTTTTTGGATGCTGAAACATCAGCCTTCTGGCTCTGTTTCTGTCATGCATTTTTATGACACTCAGGGGTTTTTGGTCTTTCAGGTCCTGGGAACCAATAGGACTTTAACATATATTAAAGAGCATTCTGTTGTAGATCCAGTGGGAAAGAAAATGGAGCTGTGTTCTACCAATGTAAGTTAATAAACCGAGTTTGGAAAGGATCTTAAATATTTTTAGTAGAATAATATTTATGATTTTATTCCCAAAACACTCATAGTTCTCACCTAAAAGGTTTTTTTCTTCTTAGTGAACAGACTAGAGGTATTCATCGGTATTTTTAAAGCTACTTTTAGTTGTTTCATTTTTTAAAAACAGTGGCCTTATATGTCGTCTCACCAAAAGCCTGAGGAAGGTGCATGAGCTTGGCTTGCAGGTATTGATTTTTTTCTGAAAAAGCAGAAAAAAAATGACTGGATTCCTGCTTTTGGGCCAACCATGAAAAGTGCACATCTTTATGGGAATCTTGAATTTAAGAATACTACAGATAAAATTAAAAATTTTAGAGGATCCTATTAACTGTAATAGTCTGATAGTTCCAAGTATAGTAATTGTAGATTACAGAATCTCTGAAGCTCAGAGTTGGAAGAAACCTCCAAAGCCATCTTGTCCAACCCATATGTGAACAAGAATCTCCTTTGTGTGCCTAACAAGTCTTTTGCTTGAAAGTTTCTAGTGAGAGGGAGTACACTTATTCTCAAGGAACCCTATTTCACTTTAGGATAGCATTAATTGTTAAGACATCTCCCCATCCATCAAACTAAACTTACTTCTCAACCACTTCTAGTCTTTGCTCCTTTTTCTTCCCTGTGGAGTCCAAGAGACCAAGCCTAATCTCTCATTCAGAAGACAATTCTTTAAATACTTGAAGATAGCCCTCATGTCTCCTACCTAACTTTTTTCCCCCCAATTAAATATTAAATATCCCAAATCACCAGTTCTTTTACCAGCTCCTTATGTAGTATAGCCTTAAGGACCTTGACCATCCTGGTTACTCTCCTCCAGATGATCTTTAATTGATTTGGACTTAGTGAAAATTGGATTGAAATTTTGTTTCTGACACTAATTGGCTGTGTGACCATGGGCAAGCCACTTAACCTTTTTTGAGATTTATTTTCCTCATCTCTACAATTAGGACGATAATACCCATCAGGTGAGAGGCAGTGGGGTATAGCAAATAGAAAGTCAGTCTCAAAGCCAAAGGGTCTTGGATTCAACTTCCCCCTCTGACATGTACTGGCTGTGTGATCCTAGGCAAATCACTTAACTTTTCAGTACTCCCAGGCGGCTCTCTTAAATTGCAAAAAGGATGCCAGCTTCATTGGTAGAGGGAGTTTCCTCATTTGGGAATTCCTTATACCAGTGAAATAGCAGATCCAGGCCTATCCCTATCCTTAATACCTACAGCATTTACCTCAGAGGGTTTGTTGTGTGGCTTATAAGAGTTAATGTATACAAAGCACTTTATAGCCTTAAATTCCTGTATAAATATTACTGCTATCATCAGTTATCATCCTCAGCTTCATCAGTGTCCTTCCTAAAATGTGGTACCAAGACTTGAATAGAATCTTCCAGATGTGGAATGACAGAGTATGATAGAACTTTCATCTCCTCAGTCCTGTTTGGAAACTATAATATCTTAAGGTCAAATTTGCTTCTTTGTCTATCATGACAACTAATCTTGTACTACATTAAATCCCCAAATCTTTTCAAGCTAAACTGCTACATAGCTCTGTTTCCCCCATTTTGTCCTTTTGAAGTTGGGTTTTCCCCCCAGTAGCTGTGTAAAACTATAAACACTGAGCTCTATTAAAATTTTTCTTATTATATTTGATCCAGAGTTCTAGTCTTTCAAAGTCTTTTTGGTCCCCAACTCTGTCATCTAGCATGTTAGTGATTCCTCTTAGCTTTGTTTCATCTGGTGGTTTGATAATTGTGCCATATATTCTTTTATTCAAGTCCCTGATAAAAATGTTTTTTATAAAATAATTTTTATTTTTTATTACTTTGAACTTAACAGACACCAACAAATATGAACATTTCCATATATAACAGCGGTTCTCAACCTGTGGGTTATGTTCAATTTAAATACATCCTGCATATCAGATACATACATTATGATTCATAACAGTAGCAAAATTACAGTTATGAAGTAGCAAGGAAAATAATTTTTTGGTTGGGGGTCACCACAACATGAGGAACTGTATTAAAGGGGTGTGGCATTAGGAAGGTTGAGAACCACTTTGTATATTATACAAAGAAGACTTGAATGAGGATTATATATGAAATCATAAATCTCTTTTATGAGCATTTTGTTTTTTTTTAAGTATGTAATAAATTCAACATATTGGTTTCATAGCCATTCTGCTTGTTAGTATCTCCCTCTGAAGTTCCTTCTATTTTCTTCTGTGCATTAAAAAATGTTTCACTGACTTTCTTTTCTTTTGTTTCTCCCCTTTTTGGTCATTGATATTGATGGTTCTCTTTTTCTCCCTCAATTCCTCCCCCCTAAAAAAAACCCCACTTAATAAAATGTTAAACCTAACAGATTCAAGGACAAATTCCACTTGAGAGCTTCTTCCAAATTTATATCCAACCACTTGTTGGATCTGGTCTAGCCCACATCGCTATGTTTTGTACACAAAAAAAGCATGAACAACTTTGTCAACACTTTGCTAAAATTCTAGGTAAATTTTATCTATAGCATATCCTTGATCTCTCAATCTGGTAACCCTGTCAGAAAAAAAAAAGAGGAAATGAGATTAGTCTGGCATAATTTATATATGGTAAATCCATGCTGCCTTCTTGTAACTACCTCTTACTTTTCTAGATGTTTAGCAATTTTCTCCTTTATAATACATTACAGAGTTTTGCCAGGCATCGAAGTCAATGGACTTTACAGACACTACACTTTTCCATTTTTTGAAAACCAGGACCTTTGCTCTTTTATCCTGTGGCACCTCTTTAGCTCTCTATGAACCCTCAGATCTCACTGAAAGTAGGGGGACAGTCATGGCATAGCTAGACCTAGTGATCTGAACTCCTCAGGGGCAGCTCAGTGTTCTCTCACTATCTTCTCAGTTGTCGTGGTTTCAGTTTCCTTGTAGTCATTTTTATTCCATGCTTTCCAGTTCAAAAGTTGTTCTTGGCAGAGGAAACAGAAACAAAAGAATTTCGTAGTTCTGCCTTCTCCCTTTTGTTATCTTTCCATCAACAGTGAGCATTCTTGCTGTCTCTTCTTTGGTTTTCCTATTTTTCCCCAGTATAGAAAATAAAAACCAAATTCTGTGGTTCTCAGATTTTCTCAGTCTTAGCTGAACTCTCATCATACTGTTTCCTTTGTATTCATCCTCCATTCCATTCTCTAGTTTGTTTAACTTTATGTCTTTTCAAACTCTGAGTTGACCAGTGAGTTCCCTGGGCACATACATTAATTTCTTTAGACAACTGTCTCTTTTCCTCTTCATTGGCATTTTATATTTTTATCTTCAGAATTTCATTTTCGAGTACTTCCTGTCCATGTGAAAATTCTAAGATCCCTAGAAAGAGATTTCAGACCTGGTGCTTTTCCTCGAGAGGTTGGTTTTGATTTTCTGAGGCTTGTGAGAATCCCTTAATTACAGGTTGTATATGACCTCCACCCTGCCAGGAGCTTGTGCTGCTTTTGATCTCTTTTGAAAATGAGATCTGGATTTGGCATTAAGGGAGTTGAAAAGTTTATAAAGCTATCAAGTTCCAAAGCTTTAGTTTTTCTGGCTATCGTTAATGGAAAGTTTTGCATAGGTAGCTGATAAATCTTGACTTTGTTAATACAAAGCTTAAGTTACCTTTAAAATATAGATATCATCTCAAATGTCACACACTTTATTTATAGACCTGAAATAGTCTCTTGAGTTCCTGGGGAGCAGTTGTATTACGGAATGGATGTTTTGCATATGTATGGTGAGAAATAGCTAACTCCTTCCCTTGAGAACTAACTGAAGAATATTCTGTCCTTTTCCACAACTACTGGAACTTATAGTTTGGAAATATTCTGAAGGCCAATACCATTCTCAGGAGGGAAGATAAAGACAGTGGGAGTCAACAATAAGGAACACCTAGAAAATAACTTCCCCAGGTTTTAGGGACTATTGGTACCAATGACCAGATGCTGCTTCTGCTCTGGTGTCAATAAGTACTGTGATTATAGTGACAGAACATGGGCAGTGGATCAGCTATGACTTGGGAAGAGCTGAAAAGTGGTATTTTAAAAATGGAAGTTTGCTGTTTGTTTTTTAAAGATCACACTCACAAATTTGGTGTTGGTGAAGGAGAGGTTGGTGTACACACCTCATCCTGAAAACCCTGAAATGTAAGTAATTATAACTTAACTTTTGCAAATCAAATTTGAAGGGTGAAGACAGGGGAAGAAACATTGTCTCTTTGAATGCCAGTGAATTCTTCTTGGTTTGTTCCCTCTAGGACGGTACTGACACATGAAGCAGTCATTACGGTGAAGGGATTTAGCTTAGGCAGTTATTTGGAAAGCCTCATGGCAAACACCATATCATCCAATGCACGGAAGGTATGTATTGCCAGTTGTTGTGCCATGGGTGCATATGTTGCTAAAATTCAAGGTATGCAATGTTTTCATCATTGTCCTCCTCTTGTACTAAGTTCCAAGAGGCATGATTCCCGCCAAGCAAAGTTCTTGACAATACTATGAATGCCTTAGTTTCTTTAAAAAACTGGTCAGGTGCCTATAGACTTAGACTTAGGTAAAGGTGTGTTATTTGTACAGAGGCCCAGTAAGTTTAGTGCCCTCAGCTTGTGTCCAATAAAGTTATCAACTAAATCATACCAAATCAGTTTCTGATTGTTACAGACTCAATGAATATTTCATTAACAAAGTCAAGAAGGACGATACGGATTTCCAATAGTTTCATATTTAATGCCATCAAGTACATTCTGCTGAGTTTTTACCTATAGTGATATGATTTCCTTAAGAACTCCTGACCCCATTGCATTTTGATTCTTACGGAATGAGAGTAACACTGGGCAGGAACCACAATTAGAGCATAACTGTGGAGGCAGAAGGTGTGCTTTGTAGCACCAGGGTTGGAAAGGACAGTGGAGGGGATCCTAGTATGCCCTTCATGGGTCCCTCTTTTTCTGCAATCTAGAAGCAAAGGCATATAGGACCACAACTGGAAAGATAACTAGGAGTGGCTGTGAGAGCTGAAAGTGATAGAATCTCCTCATACTTCTACTATATATGAGGCACTTTGAGCTCACTAGAAGAGATTAGACTTAGAAATCAAAGGTATATTACTTAGTAGCCCAGGTCCCATGCTTTTAGTCTTGTCTTTTGGTCACTTCTCAGGCTTATTTAATTCTTTCCATATAAAAATCATTATTTTCTTTTTTCAAAGGTTAATGGCATGTCAGTCATTTTATTTTGTATTCACCTAACCCTGAAGTCACAAATTAGGTGAAGACCTTTGTTCCTATTAATACTAGGATGATAGAACATAGGTTTAGAGCCAGCAGGGACCTTAGAGGTCATCTAGTCCAGCCCTGAGGTTCAGAGATTCTACAGGATTTATCTAGGGTTGTTGTATGAAGAGGACCATGATATCAGGGAAGTGATGTCATGACATGCAATTGAATTGGATTTAAGTAAAGGTGGGCTGTGCAGAGTCACCAGACTCTCCTTCTCCTCTAGAGCCATCTAGGTCCAGTGGAAAGATATAGATAAGGTTGACTGGAGATGGTCCTGGAGGCAATGAGAGACCTTGGCCTTTTTAAGATGAGATCTTTCTCAGGTCTCAGTTTGATTAAAGCAATGCCCATTTGGTGATTAAGGCTAGGTAAGAAATGAAGGCTTCTTTTAACTAGTTAAAAAAAAAATAATCTGGGAGAAGAAGCCCCTTAGGGTTCAAACAGAAACTATTGCTATTTACATTCACTCTGACCCAGTCAGGCCCAGAACAGTGGCCAAGTGAGGCTTGGCCTGGGACATATTGTTGGCCAGTCAATGGGAGTCAGAGTGATTTGTGTTTAAGGCATGGTCCTTAAGAAAGAAATCTAGCCAGTAAATCCCAAGATATCGTGTGAGGTTTCAGCGATCAAAAATTTACATTCCTTTGGACTGAGTACCTGCAGAAAAGGAAGGAAGGAAGGAAGGAAGGAGAAAGAGAAAGAGAGAGAGAGGGAGAGATGGAGAGAGAGAGAGAAGAGGGAGAGACAGAGAGAGAGAGAGAAGAAGGGACAGGGGGGGGGGGAGAGAGAGAGAGAGAGAGAGAGAGAGAGAGAGAGAGAGAGAGAGAGAAAGAGAAAGAGCTGTGTTGCCCGACTGGCCAATTGAACTTGGGTCTCGAGTAGGGCAGCTCCTACTACTCACAGAGGTTGTTGTTTGTCTTTTGTTCTTGAAGAGGACCACAGCATCAGGGAGCTGATGCCATGACATGCAAGTGAATTGGATTTAAGTGAGACAGGGCTGTGCAAAGTCCCCAGCCTTACTTTCTCCTCTGGAGTCAGGTGGGTTCAGTAGCCAGATATAGATCAGGATGACTGGAGATGGCCTCAGATACAGTGGGGCTATCTAGGGTTACACAGGCAGTACATGGGAAAGCTGGAATTTGAATTCAGGTCTCCTGACTCTAAGTGCAGGCAGGGTTCTTTCCACCTCACCACACAGATTGATGAGTTTACTCTATTTTCAGAGAGATTAGAATTTGAGACATTCAGGCAGTTTTAGGCAAGCTCTGTCCAGAGACTTTGGGAAATTACAGTCAGGCATTTGGATTAAGCACTGTCCTTTGAACCTCAGCAAACTAAGAGATGCTAAGTTGTCTCTAATTCCATTCAGTTTTATTTTAGGGTTTGCTCTATTGAAGCCTTGGTGCAGAAACTATTTCTTTCAATTGACAATTAAACTCAGTGTTTGTTATGTTGTTTATTTTAGCTATTTGACATAATAGTAGTAATGGTTGTGTTTTATTTTCCTTTAAAGTAGGACAGTGAGAGATTCTTAACCTGGGGTCGGCAAACTTATTTTTTAAAAATTATTTGGGGGGGCGGCTAGGTGGTGCAGTGAATAGAGCACTGGCCCAGGAGGACATGAGTGCAAATCCAGCCTCAGATACAATACTAGCCGTGTGACCTTAGGCAAGTCACAACCCCAATTGCGCTGCCCTCCTCCCTCCAAAAAGAAAAAAAATATTTTGATAATTGTATTTTAATACAATTGCTTTTCCTTGTGATACTATGTATTTTATTTTATGTATTTTAAATCTTCTGAGAAGGGTTCCATAGACTGTATACTGCTAGAGGGGTCCATAACATAGAAAAAGATTAAAAACCCTTTGTCTGAAAGATTGTTGACATTTAACAGGGGTTGAAAACTTGTGTTATGATATGATTTTTAGAAGGATTCTAATCAGGGTGATGGAGAGGAGTAGGCATATGCTTCGGAGGTAGACAACCTCCTCCAGAGTGACCTTCCTCCTACCCATCCCTTCCCACCTGGGTACCCTGGGTCTTATTATCTTGGCTCCTAAGAAAAGTGAGGGAGCATTGTTCCCAGATCAGAGTATTGCCAATGGGTGCTATGCCAATGACCTTCACTGGATATCATAAGTGAGGCGGCTTCTTTATCTCCCCCAATCTCAAGGAAGTGAATGGAAGTTTGGCTGGCTAGTTAAGACCCCTGGTACATGAGATCTTGAACCTAACAGGTGGTCTGCTCACATAAGGAAGGATCTGTGAATACTGAATGAACAGCATCTTCCTTCTGAACCCAAGGAATAACCTATGAGTGTTAAAAGCCTGCTGGGGAAATAGGGCCTTTACTGTTCATTCAGCTGTTGTAGGCTTTTTTTCTCATTCGGTTTTTGTTTCTTTGCAGTTTTATTGCCAGTGCTCTAGAGTGACAGATGAAGAGTTTCTCACTCCATTTTGTAAATCTTTTCTGTGTTGCTCCAGGGGTGGGCTGCTATTGAGTGGATAATTCAAAATTCTGAGAGTGCTGTAAGCTAACTGCATCCACACCTACCATTTGGGATAAATAGTGGTAACTACAGCATTCATTGATCCTGGTATAGCATCTTACCATTTTATTGAATGTGTGCATGGTATGTTGTTTGGGGAAAGGGGAAGTGGGAGGGAGGAGTTTAAAAATTCCTGTGCATGAGCTATGTAATACCATTCCCTATACCATAAGACAGGGGTTGAAAATCTGAGTTTCCAGATTGCCATTGTATCCAAGCAATTCCATTGACTAGAATGTGGCCCAAGAAGTGCCTTGTCTAGATTGGGGGAGCTGTCTTTTGGATCCCTTTAATCCCTGCTCTAGCCCATTGGGGATTTAACTTGGGTCTTGACCTGTGGATCAAAGCAAGGACCCTGGAGTAACATGCTGCTATTTTTATTTCTTGAAAGCTGCAGCAGTAATCTGGTTCTTTAATGTTGAAGTTGGTTCCTGCATTCAGGGTGAATTTGAATTTGCCAAGCAGTAGGAAGTAGGAAATCAGGTTTACATGGTGCATTTTCTACTTAGAAGACAGCAAGGTACAATGGAAGAAGACATCAGGAGAGATCAGAGTGTGAATTCAATAATCCTGCCTGTTTGACCATGAGCAAATTATTTGCCTTTCCAGCCTCTGTTTCCTGAATTGTAATGTGAGGCTAATAATGCTCATAGTATTTCTTTCACAGGGTTGTTGTGAGGATCCTGTGCTCATTAGCATAGTGCTTGGCACCTACTAGGCAATTAATAAATGTTTATTAATTGATTAATTGACAAAAGGGAGATAATTTAGGTAAAACATTTGAAAAGATTAAAATGTTATGCAAATATGAGTTATTATTTCATGACAAGATTTTATTTCTAGATGAAAACCATAATATTTCATTTTCTGCAGCTTCTAGTAAAAGCAATTCTTTCTCTGAAAGTTAACTTTTGATTCTTACTTTCAATAACTATTCTTTTTTAAGAATTTCCATAATAATTCTAGGCAGAGTTACAAACTGATGAGGGGAAGTTTTTCATTTTAATTGAAATTTAAATGTTTACATACTTTAGCTTATAAAGTTCATTTTAGGTTATTAGAGTAAGATTTCAGCAATGAAGAAACCTGGCTAGTCTCCTAACATGAACTGATGTGACCAATACTTCCTTTGCTTTAGCTCTGTGGTAGTCACCAAGTTCCCATTTGATAATCAATAGTCATTTACAATTTTCTTGATTTTCACATATTTCTTCATTAAATTTGCTGCCAGCTGCTTTTTTTAGTCACAGACTAATGATAACTGTGAGGGGCATCTAGGTGGCACAGTGCATAGAATACTGGACTTGGAGACATGTACAAACTCTGTGATCTTGAGCAAGTCACTTAACCCTGTTTGCCTCAGTTTCCTCATCTATAAAATAAGCTGGAGAAGGAACTGGCAAACCACTCCAGTATCTTTGCCAAGAAAACCCCATGTGACCTTGGGCAAGTCACTTAACTCCAACTGCCCTGCCTTACTCCCTCCAAAACAAAAAGAAAGAAAACCCCTAGTGGGGGTCAAGAAGAGTTAGACACCACTGAAAACAACTGAATAACAGCAAATGGTAACTGAAATAGCGGTTGGTTTATTAATGGATTTGTTTTCTAGACCATCTTAGTAAGCAGCTTGGGCTACTTTAGCATAGTGACTTGGGAGCAGACTCATTTCCTGCTTCTCTAGATGAATTGATATGCTCACATTCCTGCCCTGCAGCTTCACACCTGTAATAACCTTCAGAGCCACATTCTCTGTGATTGCCAAGCTTTCTAGGACTTGTTTGTTCAGCATGTTGTCCCATCAGTTAACAAACAGAAGCTATGCAATTTCCAAGACTTATTTTATTAAGTTCTTGCTTGTGTTTGCCAAACACCTTCACCTTGAAGCCAGCTTTGATTCATTAGCTTTTCTCTTTGATATATGCAGAAAAGTAATGTGTTAAACCCATTACGTTAAAATGCTTGTTTATGAATGTGTTTGCTCTGTGTGAGAAGATTTCCTATGTTAATGATAGTACATAAACTCAATCATTAAATTTGCTCTTTAAATAGAGTTAAGTGGCCAGATTTAACTTTAAGAAGAAGTTCCCAAAAGTGAGTATAATCTCAGAATTACAAAGTCATAAAGGATCTCAGAAGCTAGTCTGTTTCTCCTGAACTTAAATAAGAACTCTATCTCTAGCATACCCAACTAGCAGTATTCCAGGTTTTGCTTGACAACATTGAGTTATAGATGGGGAGCCCAACTATTTCCTCAAGCAGCCCATTCCACTTTGGGATAGCTTTAATTGTTGGGCCATTGGTTTTTTTTTTCTTATTTTACAAAAAAGTTCAAATCTGCTTCTCTATTGTTTCTACCTATTTCTCCTAATTTTATCCTTTGGGGCCAAGCAGAACAATCTATTCTCTCTTCTATATAACTTCAGTTCAAACATTTGAAGGTAACTGTTGCTTGCCCACCACCAAGTGCTCTTTTCTCCGGTCTGATAGCCCCAATTCCTTCAACTGCTCCACATCTCACATTTTCTCAAGGTCTTTGGCCAGAGTAATCATCTTCCACTGGATACCCTCCAGTTTATGAATGTTCTTCCTGAAATGTGACTCCCCAAACTGAATATAGTATAATATGTTACAGTGTATATGGATGGGTTCTGACTGGAGTAGAAAGAGAGAATCACTTCCCTGGTATAAAAATCAGTACTTTCCTTAATGAAACCTAGCATCACGTAAGCTCTTTGAGCTGCCATAGCACACTGTTGTATCATATTGAGTTTGCAATTTGCCAGAATTCTGGATCTTTTTCAGATAAATGACTGTTTAACTAAGTCTCCCTCATCTTGTACTTGAGAAGTGGTTATTTTGAACCCAAAAATAAAAGTGTACAATTATTTCTTTTTAATTTTGTTTTTAAAGATTTGGTCCAAAGTCCTGGCCTGAGAGGCATCATGGTACAGAGTAAAGAACACTGTTTCTGAAGTCAGGGTCCCTGGGTTCAAATTCCATGTCTATCAGTTACTACAAGTCACTTACACTCCCTGGGCCTCAGTTTCCACATCTTTCAAATGAGTAGGTTAGACTAGATGGCCTTGGAGCTTCCTTACAACTCTAAATCAGTGTTACCATGCGGTCTTTTGGGGGTACTGTCTCTGATATTCATTGTATTAGCAGTCCTTCCTCATATTTTGTAATCTGCAAGTTTTGATCAGCATACCATTTATAGCTGTGTCAGATTACTGGGGGAAAAAAAAGTTAAGGCCTGATTTATGGGACACTCTAGTGGAGACTTCCTTCTAAGCATATATTAAATCACGGGTCTGGCAATTCAACCAATTCCAGATCCACCCAGCTCACATCTTACTGTCTCATCCACAAGAATAGTGGGAGAATTTTTGTCAAATGTTTTACAAAAAGCAGTCCTCTGATCTCCCAGGCTGGTAATTTTATCTTTAAAAAAATTTTTCAAAAGGAAATGAGGTTACTCTGGAATTACCATTTTGCTGAAACCATACTAGCGTTTTTTGATCACCTCCTTTTCTAAATGTTTCATTCACTAACTATTCTTTCAATAGACAAGAGAATTTGGACAAGAATCAAAGTCAAGCTCATTGGCTTCTAGTTTATAGGTTCCATTCAATTTCTTTGCATATAGTACACACATTTTGGGGTTGTTCTGAAGCCTACTGTCCTGGAAGGTTTCAGGCCTATCAGAAAGTTGTTTTCATATATAACTAATGGAAAATTGAAAGAACAGATCTAGTAACCTAATTACTGGGGGAAATTGGGCAGAATATATCAAAAGACTGTAGAAAAAGAACATCCAAAAGGAACATTAGTCCAGAAGATCAAAATCAGCACTTAGAGCTTTGTCTTGTACAGCACCTACCATCTGTCCTCCCTATTATAGTAAGCCATATAGATGAAAATGGGTTTTACTGTGATATAATGAAAAGAGCACTAGAATAAAAATCAGACGAACTGTATTCTAATCTCTGCCTTACCAATAACTTGCAATGTGACTTTGTATAATTAATTTAACTAGACCCCAGTTTAATTAACCTGCAGAATGAAAGGATCATTCTTTTTTTTTTTTTAAACTTTTTGGAGGGCATTTGGGGTTAAGCAACTTGGCCCAAGGTCACACAGCTAGTAAGTGTTAAGTTTCTTAGGCCAGAATTGAACTCAGGTCCTCCTGAGTCCAGGGCCGGTGCTCTATTCTTTATGTCCTGCCCTGTAACTATATGAATACCCAAAAACTGTGTCCTGGGTCTTTTTCTCTTCTACATCTATATTCTCTCTTTTGGTGACTTCATTAGCTCCCATGAGTTTAATTATATTCTCTGTACAAATGAATCCCAGATGGATAGACTCAGGGTCCTAGTTTCTCACTGGAACTCTAGTGCCCCACAAAGCCTTTTGGACATTTCTAACTGGATGCTCTGTAAGCATCTAAAATTCTCAACATGTCTAAAACAATTTTTTTTTTCATCACAAAGTTAACCCTCTTCCCTATTGTTGTTGAGAGCATTACCACTCTTGTAGTCCCCCAGTTTAATTATTTTGGAGTCATTCTTCACTACTTCCTGCCTTTAATTCTTTACAATACTTGTCTCTCTCTGAGGATTTCACCCTTGTTCTTCCCTAGACCTCTTTTGGTGTCTTACTGAAGTACTGAGCCCTTTTCAAAAGTACAGCCAAATTCACCTAGTGATTTATTCCCCATCTCCACCCTTGCCCCACCCTGTACAACTTACATCTGGGGCTTCTTCATCTTCACTGAGCTCCAGGGTGTGACTGAATTTTCACACTGGCTCCTTTCACTTGTGATGCTTTTATACACATTTTTTTGTTTCTTTTTATCTTCAGTCCTACTCAGTTTTAGAGAAAATAACAACTGGATATTATTTAAAACCAACTGGAAAGTCTGTGTGTTTTTAAAGGACTAGATTACTGATGCAAATGTGAAGGGGGTAGTTAGCTACAATAAAGAAAAATAATGATTACCTTTAGGGATTTGTGAGACATTCAGACTCACAAATCAGAAACTGACTTATTCCCCCTTTGGCTGGAGTTTGTTAATGTTGCCATTCTTGAAGACTGGCTAACAAGGAGGTGGGATAGGGAAAGAGCACATATTTATTAAGTGCCTGTACTTGGATAAATGCTTTATAAATATCTCATTTGATCCTCACAACCATCCTGTGAATAGTGAATAAGCATTTATTAAGTGCTGTATGTGCTAAACATTATGCCAAGCATTTTACAAATATTATGTCATTTGATTGTCACAATAACTATTCGAGGTAGGTGCTATTACAGTACCATTTTACTGTTGAGGAAACTGAGGCAGACAGCTCAAGAGACTTGCCTGGGGTCACACAGCTAGAGGCTGGATTTGAACTTAGGTCTTCCTGACTCCAGGCCTAGCACTCTCTCCACTGAGCCACCTAACTGCTTATATAACAATTATAATGTTTCAGAATAACCCTAAAATTCCTCCCCTCCCACATTCCCATTTGAATGTAAGCCAGTTTCTGTCTATAAGCAGCAACCTATGATTCCCAGAAAGTATTATGGCAGCAAATGCTGGTAGCTGAGAAGTTAGCAGTCAACCAAACAAGTTTTTATTAAGTACCTATTGTATACTAGGAACTACACCAGTACTGGAGAAACAAGGACAAAAACCAAATAGTCCCTGCTCTCAAGGAGCTTACGTTATATTATGGTTTGATTTTTAGAACATATAGTACCTCTCCTATTTTGCATTAATTAAAGAGAATTACCCTTTTTGAAAATAAAAAACGTCCTTAGTAATTAGCAATGTTGTTGAGGGTCTGAAAGTTAAGGTGGCTCAAAAAACACAGGGGCAGAAATCTTTTCTATTGTAAATTTTTTCCAGGTATTGATTTTATACTCTAAATGTGCTTCCAACCTAAGTGGTCAGGACATCCTGGCTATTTCTAAAATATGTTCACTTAAAAAAAATTGCTAACTGAAGGAATCGATACATTGCTTTTCTTTTGATACTAAAGCAACTTGCCAAATATTCATTCAGGTAGTTCTACACTTAATTTATTCATACAGATGTATTTTTGGCAGGGCAGTGGGTCTATAGCAGGGTCTAAACTCATATGCTACAAACTTATAAACTGATTTTTTAAAAAAAAAGATTTGGATGTGTCTATGGAAATGTTGTTTCCAGTATCTCTTCCCTATGACAGTAACGCTTAAGTTATTAAATACTTTTAATGTAACCCTGTTCACAATACTATCATTAGTGGTCTAAAAACTCCACGTGAAGAAATTTAGAACTAGAGGCCAAGCTAGTTACTAAGATTTAATTACAGAGGGAGGTGTCATGACATTGGAAAGAACCTTCAACTTTGAATCATGAGACCTGGTTAAAAAACTGGTTTTGCCACTTACTGGTTGTGTGACCTTGGACATGTTATTTCACTTTTTGGGGGTGAAATGCTGTTAGCACTTTGAAAACTTTAAAGTCCTATATAAGTATGTTATTATTTTCATCATATGGCCATTATAAATAGAAATGCAGATTTTGTATAGCAAATTGGTGAAATTATGAAGGAGGAGTGAAGATTCCAGTATAGATTCTGGATTTCTGGGTTTGGGAATATATTCAGACTAATGATAATAACAATAATGTGATAAGAATAGCTACCGTTTATTGAGCACTTACTGTCAGGAATTATGCTAGGAGCTTTATAATTAATGTCTCATTTGATCCTCATAACGACCCTGTAAGGTAGGTGCTATTATCACCCCCATTTTACAGATTTTACTGAGGGAAGCAGAGGTTAAGTGGCTTCCCTAGAGTCACAAAGCTAGTAGGTGCCTATGGCCTCATTTGAACTAAGGTCTTCCTGATTGTAGCTAGCATTTATATAGCACTTTGCAGAGCTGTTTCCATGTTATCCCATTTGATCCTCCCACCAACCCTGTGAGATAGATTCTGTGATAGTTCCCATTCTACAGATAGCAAACTGAGACTGAGAAAGGTTAAGTGACTTGCCCAGAGTCACACAGTATCTGAGATGGGATTCAAATAGGAATCTTCCTGATTCCAAGTCCTCGCTTTCTGACTCAATCCCACCAATCAATCTAAAAAACATTAACAGTGAAGTTTTGGAATCATCATGTTTTATGCTGCCATTGCCTAAGTTTCCTTAGCAATATGAAGAAGAGATTTGTGAATTGATCCTAGAGAATGACTTCATTTATTGAAAAGCTTTTTGGCAGGAGTATCAGAACAGAGGCCTAATGGACTCCAAAGAGGAAACATTGATTAGTTATGCCATTTGTTTAACTTTTGGGATTTCATCCATGGGCAAGTTGTTCAGTGCTATTCTTTTATTTGACAGGGTCGAGACGCCTTGGAGTGGGTGATCAGCAGACTTAATACAGAACTTGAGGAACTGGCAGCACCGCCCTGACAGAGCATGCAACACAAGCAGCAGCAGCAGCCTCAAGCTGCCAAGGCCGTGGAATGCGCCGCAGTCTAGATAGGGTGAGGGTGGGTTTCCCCTCCCTAGTGCTATCTTGGACTGATAGGCAGTTTGGGCTCTACTTGACCATCCACTATTAATACACACCTTAAAAATGGGAGGCTGTAAATTAACCATATGATGGCTTCTGGTGGATCATTTTGTTTTCTGAGAAAAATTAACCTTTTTCACCAAGTGAGTAAATGTAAATTTTTGACCTTTTATTTTTTTCTCTGAGGGTGGAAATAAATATTAGTGAGGAGCTATGAAGTTGAAATTCAGATTTCAAAAACTGTGGCCAAAAAAGACATAGTCTCTGTGATTCCCAAAGTTAGAAAGTGAGTAGAATTTCTTCACATTGTAACACAATAGTTCATTAAAGTATCCTTTTAGATCTTTAAAATTCACTGCAGTCGTAGACAGAAATGCTTCTCTTGACTAACTGAGGGAAAAAAGTTATTTTCATGGGTGAGAACAGGGTTTTTTTACTTTGCTGTCACAGACTGTTTTGGCAACTGGTGAAGCCAATAGAGCCCTTCTCAGAAGAATGTTTTTAATGCATCAAATAAAATATTTAGGATTACAAAGGAAGCCAATTATTTTGAAATACATTTCTCAAAAAAAAATTTTTTTAAAGTTCATGGCCTCCAGGTTAAGAACCCTTGGACTGAAGGAGCATTGGTAAAGCACAACTGAACATTGCTGCAGATGGGCTATTTTATTGTAAGGTCCATGCACTCCTTAGATGGTGCCCATCCACCTGTTAGTACTTAGTGTTCTTCTGTAGACCTGCATCCATGATGCACATACAGCAACCCCCATTAGTTGGTTTCATTGCCTCTCCATAAAAGCAGGATCTAGAGGGAATTTAAGAGGCAGGTCTATTCTTGGCTATTATTACATAATTCATAACTTGAATAACAAATTCATATTTTAATCTAGTGTTTGGAAATAGGAATGGGAATATATTTTCCTGATTTATGTTTATTATAACTAATATGACCAACTAAGTTGTTTGAGCTCCTTTAAGGAGAAATAGACTATTTTACTAACATGTTCTTTGCTTTAGGTGTATGATGTGTTTTCTGTGTGTGTCTATCTCTCTCTTTCTGTCTGTGTCTCTGTCTCTCTATTTCTCTGTCTCTCTCTGTCTCTTTATTTCTCTGTCTCTGTCTCTCTCTGTCTCTGTCTCTCTCTTTCATTTTTTAAAAAAAGAATAGGTTTCCCCATCTCTCTCAGGCTGGAAATTCAGGGGCTTCTCATAGGCCCGATCCCACTACAGATTGGCACAGGAGTTTTCACTTGCTCTTTTTCTAGTCTGGGCCACTTTGCCTCTCTTTTTTTATTGTTCAGTTGTTTGTCATGTCTGACCCTACAGGACCCCATTTGGGGTTTTCTTGGCAAAGATGCTGGACTGGTTTGCCATTTTCTTCTCCACATCACTTTATAGATGAGGAAACTGAGGTAAACTTAGTTAAGTGACTTGCACAGGGTCACACAACTAGTAAGTGTCTGAGGCCAGATTTGAATTCAGGTCTTCCTGATTCCAGGCCCAGTGCTCTATACACTGTGCCACCTAGCTGCCCTGGTCTCTCTCTAGGTACCCTAGGTTCACCATATCAATAACAAATTTATTGCCAATACCCAGTAGGCATAGCCTATTGTAGTTCAGAACTCCCAAGCTCAAGAGATATGCCAGCCTCAGACTCCCTGGTGGCTGTGATTACAGGCATGTGTCACCATTTTTGGTGTCATATTTCTTTCAAAACATAGACTACAGACACATACATTTCTGTCTGAGATGTGTGGGATTCCCTCTCCCAACAACTATATAGAACATAGAAACATGTTTCAAAAGCATAGAAGTGATTTTGATGGACATGGTGTTGGGTAGATATGCATTTGAATCCTGTCAGAGACACTTACTGGCTCTTTGACCCTGGGAAAGTTAGTCAGCTTTTCTCTGAGGTCCAGTTGCCTTATCTGTAAGATGAGAATAATAATAGCATCTACCTCATAGCCTGTTGCAAGGATTACATGAGATATTTTAGATATATGTGTGTATATGCATATGTGTATTATGTATATATATATGTATATTCATATGTGTATGTTTTATAAACCTGAAAGCATTACATATGTAAAATGCTAATACCATGTTTTTATTATTACTCCACCCTTTGCATCTGGTTTTTCCCTGTGGGACCAAGTAGAACAAGTCAAATTCTTTTTCTACATGACAGTCCTCGAAACGCTTAAAGGCAACTATCATGCCTTCATTTAAGTCTTCCTGTCTCTGGGCTAACAGCCCCAAATCTATCAATCAAACTCTCATATGGTGTGTGTGTGTGTGTGTGTGTGTGTGTGTGTGTATGTGTGTACACATATTTACTTCTTCCATGTGATCTCCAGTTTATCAACATCCTTCCTAAAATGTGGAGCCCTAAATGGAACATAGTAGTCCACGTGTATTCTGGCCAGGCCCATTATGTTCCTAGGCTTGGAGCTTATGCTTTTCCTTTTGTGGCATATAATTACATTCACTTTTGACTTTGCAGTCTGCTAAAATCCCAGATCCTTTTTTTTTTTTTGATGAATTTTTTTCTTAGTCATGCCTTCCCCATCTTGTACTTATAAATTTGGATTTTTTTAGCTGAAATACAAGTCTGTACCTTTGTCCTTATTGAATTTTTATCTTTTTAGATTCAGAGACTCAGTCCAAAGTTTTAGACTGCCAAGATCTTTGAGGATGTTGACTCTCTCATCCAGTGTATTAGTTATCCTTCTCAGTTTTTTCTTACTTTAAAATTTGCCCTTTTTTTGTGGGAGGTCGGAAGGCAGGGCAATTGGGGTTAAGTGACTTGCCCAAGGTCCCATGGCTAGTAAGTGTTAAGTGTCTGAGGCTGGATTCGAACTCAGGTATTCCTGACTCCAGGGCTGGTGCTCTATTCACTGTGCTACCTACCTGTCCCCTTACCTTAAAATTTGATAAGTTTTCCATCTATATTGGTATCTAAGTCAGTGATGAAAATGTCAACTCCCACAATAAAAAGAAAAGTCCATCCACAGACAGATCTCAGTGCCTTCCACTTCAGTAGAGAGCTGATCCTCCTGGTCTGTATTTACCCATTTGTGGCTACTCTTTGGGAACTTCTATACACAGCGCTGTTTCTAGACATCACAAAAAGTATACGAGAAATTGGACATTAATTTTGCTGTCTAAAAACTTTGACTAAGTGTGACTACAAAAAAGACAGAACAATCAATTATCTTTTTCAAGAACAACATAAGAATGGTCACAAATTGGAGTTTAAACCAAATACATAAATGCTTAGGAGCTCCTAAGGAGGTGAAATATGGAATAGATGAACTGCCAGATATTGAGAAAGAGGTTCAAATATGAACTAGCAGAAGGGATGACATTCATAATCTAATGTAAAAATACCCCTTCATTCTAGTAAATCGGTCTTGAATTCCTAATTTAAATTTTTTTATGCTGGTGGTAAAATGGTATTTTTTAATGCAGTATCCGCAAGGAATAACTGTATACCCTAAAATTTGAAATGATTGAAAACCAAAGAGCAGTTGATAGGGTATAACCTAGAGCTGAACTTCAGATAGTTAAACTACTACTGTGCTCTGGCTTAGAAATGAATTATAGCTGATGAAATCTTCCATACCATTTTCTTCATATTACCAAGCAGTTTTGAATTTCAATTAGGAGGAGTGAATTTAACTATTTAGAATCCTATTTGGACCTTATTGACCATATTGAAACTTTAGACTTTGTGTCAAAAATTTCTTGGAGGATAACTCACTTTATAATAGAAGAGATACCAGTGTTGGGAAAGCTACTACAGAATTTCGAATTTTGAAATTTTGAAGTCCTTTGGGGAAATTGTTTAAATTATTCTGATTTTGAAGCAGTGAAAACATTATTTATAGTAGTTTGGGATTTTTGTTTTGTTTCCTTTGTGGTGGTGGTAGTAGTGGCAGTAGCTGCTACATGGAAAGAATGGATATGAGTGGACTACACCAAAACCCTGATTATCCAATCAGTGATCCCTAATGAGCAAAAATGAAAGACTGGCATTATAGAATGGACTTTTAAACTCCAAGGGCCCATGACAATGAAATCCACATTGATTTGCGAGGTTCTGGGACAGAATACATTATTCTTTTGGGGCCAGCAGGGAGTCAATTGCTCTGCCTTAAATAAAGTCACAAGTCAAGTAAAGCCTGGGGAATTACAGCTAGGTGGAATAGTTTAGGAAATTTAAATATCATCTCTAGTCTGTGTTTAGGTAGTTTTCTTTGGTGTATTCTATTCTTCTGTTGCCTGTAAATTCTATGAGGAAAGGGACTGTGTAAGCAGTTAAATCGTTAGCTATTTAAGGGCATGGATTAGATTTCCAACTTTTTTTGCATCCAACATTGAGCACCTAGTGGGCATTTCGATACATGAATAAATGATCAAATTATATTAGCCACTCACTGGAAAGGATGTTTTAATTTAACCATTAATAACTACATAACAACATAAAATCTCCAGTTATCATCAGAAAATGTCTTCATCTATGTCATGTTTTTATTGACCAGATTGTTCTCAAAGTGAAGTAAATATGATGTCAAATGCTAGTTTAATTGCATTTTGAATATTCCACTTTATTTGGTATATGTACCCTAATCTAAATTTTGTGGCCATATTAATTAAGTACTGCCTTTATAGACAACCAAAATATGTTAGTTCAATAACCTAAAGAATATTTTGTGCATTTACATAGCAGATTCAATTATAGTTTCCAGAGAGGTTTTTTTTGTCTTTTTGGAGGGGGGAAGGCAGGGCAATTGGGGTTAAGTGATTTGCCCAAGGCCACACAGCTAGTAAGTGGTAAGTGCCTGAGAACTCAGGTCCTCCT
>CM053587.1:187922925-187954038 GCA_028646515.1 Pseudochirops corinnae
TATTTGGTTTTGAAAATCCTTCTTCAGCTCATCTCTAGCTTTAAGGCATTCTTCATGATTATTGGAGGCCCCTGGTGGGGCCACTCTGGCTGCGCTCTCCTCCTCCTTCTCTCTCCCATGATCTTTCTTTTCCCCAAAGAAGGAATCTAGGGTTTGGTTGCAGTTCTTACTTTGCTTCTTATGCTTATTCTTACTCATAGTTGGTCAGTCCGTGATTTTTTTTTTAAATCTCTGTGGGGCTCTGCTTCCAGAAGGGAAAGCTCTGTCCCAAATCGCTGGGGTCCTCCCGGCTGCCATAGCTCTCAGGAAGGTGCTGGGACCCTTCCTACTTATTTCCGGCTCACTGGATAATGAAGACTCCGAGACCGAGGCCCCAGACAGCGATCCGGATCCAGGCCGCTCAACGTGAGAGCATTGGCCTCAGAACAATCACCTAGTCCCCCTGCTATCTGCAGGCCGTGGGTGGGAAGCTGCAATGTGGAGGCGGGTGCAAAACCTCTGCCTTTCGCTTTTTCGCTCTGGAGGCCTTTTGGCCAGACTGCTTTTCTCTCCTAATTTCGCAAGTCTGACTGACCTAGTTCTCAACACTGCTTGCAGCTGCTGCTAATTCGCTCAACGCTCCTCTTGTCCAGCCGCCCCGGGGCTCAACAGCGGCTTCAGGCCAGGCTGGTTTCGGTTCGCGGTGCTGATATGGTTCCTCGTAGCCGAGCTGACAAAGTATCTTTGTGTGCGTTTTGGAGTTCTAGGATTGGTTTAGAGTCCTATTTTATGGGTATTTTGGGGTGGCTATGTGAGGGCTGCGATGTGTTGCTGCTGCTATGCTGCCATCTTGGCTCCGCCCCCCATATTTGGTAACTTTTGATCCGAATACCTTATTATATAACTGCATTTATTAGTAATAAGCATTTATTGTATGTGTTTTTCCCTTCATAAACAATCAAGGAACTTTTATTAAGTACATGTTACGTTCCAGGCATTGTGCCTGTTGGGAATACAAAGTTTTGTTGTTACTGTTGTTGCTGAGTCATGTTCAGTTCTTCATGATCTCTTTTGGAGTTCTCTTGGCAAAGATACTAGAGTGGTTTGTCATTTCCTTCTCCAACTTATTTTACAGATGAAGAAACTGAGGCAAACAGGTTGAAGTGACTTGCCCAAGGTCACACAGTGTGTGAGGCCAGATTTGAACTCGGGAAGATGAGTCTTTCTGACTCTAGGCTCTGACTACTGAGTCACCCAGCTACTCATACAAAGGAAATAGAAAGACAGGTGTCAAAAAGCCCCTGCCATTAAGGAACTTACATTCTACTCCAAGAGGCAACATGTACACACGTCTACCAAAATAGAGACAATTTAAATGCAAGATCATTTGGGATTCCATGTGCTGGCATTGTCAATGTGGAAGTGGCCTTGGAGTCAAGAGCACTTGGGTTAAAGCCCCATTTCTAATATATACTGGCTAAAGGACCCCAGGCAAGACACTTCACCTTAGTGCCTCAAGCAACTTGAGTTGCCAAGCAGGTGCTGGTCTGCATTCGCCATGGTTACTCCATCATTGGGAGTTCCCTACCCTGATAAAAACACAGCCAATTAAAAAAAACTAGGGGTGGTTGGGAGAAGACAGGACGGAGGAATTGGAAAAGGCTTTCTGCCTGTAGGAGGTGGTAGCTGAACTGAGCTTTGAGGAAAGCCAGTGTCCTAAGAAGCCAACATGAGGAAAGGATACATTCCAGGCATCTAGGAAAGACCCTTTGCAAAGACCCAGAGGCCAGAGGTTGGGTTGTGGGTGAGAAACAACATACAGTTTGACTGGATCGCCATAGGTGTTGAAGGAAGGTAATGTATAATAAAGTTAGAAAAATGGATTTCAGACAGACCATAAAGGGCTTTAAAATGTCAAACAGAGGAGTCTGTAGATAATCCCATTGGCAATCGGGAGCTCATTAGAAGGGAAGAACTCCAGGACACACAAACAGATGATCAGACCTGTGCTATAAGAATATTGATCCGGCAGCTGTGTGTAGGATGATTTGGAGAGGACAGATGTGAAGCAGGGAGATCAATTGGGAAGATAACTATCAAACATACAAGAGGTGATGAGAGCCTGAATTAGAGTGGGTAGCCATGTGACTGGAGAGACCAGCCATATTTGAGAAATGTGGATTCTACCTCCAAAGAAGACTTGGCATCTGATTGGAAAGGAGATCAATTGGGAAGATAACTATCAAACATACAAGAGGTGATGAGAGCCTGAATTAGAGTGGGTAGCCATGTGACTGGAGAGACCAGCCATATTTGAGAAATGTGGATTCTACCTCCAAAGAAGACTTGGCATCTGATTGGAAAGGGGATATTTAGCCTCTCATAAAGCAGTAGTAGTTCACCAGTGTTAAAAATAAGACATGGGACTTACAAATACATATTGTCATGAGGAAATAAACTATGAAAAGTTCTGAGATTCCCCAAGAAATGGCTATTGCTTACTGTTGCCAAGGCAGAGAATGCCTTTCTATTTAATAAAGTCAAATAGGGAGTGAAACCAGCAGTCTGTTTTCTCAGCAGCAGCTGCTAAAACATATCATCCAGTTTCCAAAAGGGGGTTTTGTTTGCTTTTAATTTAACCTAGCTTCTTTCCTTCTAAACTTTGTAAAATACTGAATAGTATGGCTCTATAGCTGGTATAAAACTAAGGAAATTTTTAGTCTGTGCCTCTCCCAAGTGACAAATAAAGCAGCCTATTTTTTCCAGGTTTAAGCCTTATTTAAATGCAGAACAAAGTTTGTGGTCAAAGCAGAAGGCTGTCTTACCAAGAAAGATAGATTAGCTTTTTTTTTTTACATTTTCTTGATGTTAAGGGATAGTTTTTGTTAAGCTAAAATTTCCTTAATTTCTAATGACAGTTAATTTCTTAGACTATAGAGATTAGTTAACCTAAGCCCCAAACTTTTTTGTCATCTGAAAGACAAACAATAGAAATCAGAAAATATAATTTCTAGGAAGCCTTTTTTGCAGATGGGATTTGAACCTAGAACCCTGACTTTGTTTATGTAAAATAACTTGAGGCATAATTTGTGCAGGTAGGGGGTAAGTTGCAGCTAGGTGGCACAGTGGATAGAGCAACAGACCTGGAGTTGGGATGGCCTGAGTTCAAATCTAACATCAGACACTTACTCGCTGTGTTACTCTGGGCAAGTCACTTAACCCTGTTTGCCTGGATTTCCTCATCTGTAAAGTGATATGGAAAAGGAAGTGGCAAACCACTCCAGAATCTTTATCAAGAAAACCCCAAATAGGGTCACAAAGAGTCAAACACAATTAACTCAACTGAACAACAGAGATGATAAATTGTATAAAAAGGGAAATTCAGTAAAAGAATTTTGTTAATTTGGAATTTGTGATCATTTCCATAGTCTTGGGCTGAAGTTTATGCCATCAATGAAGAAAGATCTTGTTAAGCAAGTAAATTATTGCAGGGAAAATATTTAAACTACTTAAGAGAACATACTTATATTCAAGGACTCTCAATTACCTTTGAAGTATCCACATATACAGTTGAAATGGCAGTTCATGGGATGTCTGTTCACGAGAAATTAGTTCTTATTTGAACTTGTTTTGACAGCAGTGGGTTGCTCTAAATGTAGTTATTAAATGCATTTCAAAATTTAATAAAATTTACAATTTTTTTTTTTGCTTTTTAGAGGGGGGAAGGGAGGGCAATTGGATTTAAGTGACTTGCCCAAGGTCACATGGCTAGTTTTGTGTTAAGTGTCTGAGGCTCAATTTGAACTCAGGTCCTCCTGACTCCAGGGCTGGTGCTCTATTCACTGTGCCACTTAGCTGCCCTTACCTTTCTTTTTTTAAGGTTTAAGATTTTTTAAAAAAACTTTTCACTAAAGCAGAATGTGACCTTTCCCCCTAGTTAATCCAAACCTTCTGAGGATTAGATAATTTTTTATAAATGTATTTATACATTATAAATATATATTTATTAAGCATAAATGTATTTAAGTATATCAACTTCCTTCTGACTTGACATTCCTCAGAAGAAAGTCTTTTTTAGAAATTAGGTCATAAGTTTTCTATGGTTTAAATACCACAGTCAGCTTTTTGCTATTAACTTAGAATAAATTCACCAAGATATTCTTTCCTGTAGTTGTCACAGAACTATAGAATACATGAGCCCAAACTATATGTATTACCAATTAAGTGACAGTGATCTATTATTGACATGTTGTAGAACTAAAGAATTTTAGAGCTAAAAAGAGAAAGGTTATATGGTCCAATTCCTCCCTTTACAAAGTGAAGCCCCAAAGAGGTTAAATGAATTGCTGAAAGTCCTACAGCTAATTAGTGGCAGAGCCAAGACATTTGTTTGGAACTATTGCAGATATCTAAAAACCAGAAGAGGAATTTGCTGAGAAAAGTTTTTTTTTAAATCTAATGACAGAATAGAATTGTTTCAGTGGGGTGAAGACTACAGATATCTTATGATTTCAAAAGGATCTTCAATAATTTGTCAGCACCAGGAGGGAAGGCACTGTTGCTCATTTTTGGGTGTAGTGTCTAGTTCTTATTGCTGGCAAAGTTTGTCTTTATCATTGGCTACAGTCAGAAGAATGTAGGAAACTTATTCTATCTGCCAGTCAAGAAATTATCTCGAGATAGTGATAGCATATTATAGGGCTCCCCCCACTTTTGGGAGTTAAGTGACTTGCCCAAGGTCACATGGCTAGTGTTAAGTATCTGAGGTCACATTTGAATTCAGGTCCTCCTGACTCCAGGGCCAGTGCTCTATTCACTGTGCCACCTAGCCAACCCAAATGTGATGTTCTCTACAATGTCTTTCTTCCATGGATAAAAGAGGAAATGTCCTTCAATAAAAAGCTAAAAATTTCTTTTAATATACACCCAAAATGTAAAAACAGAGAGAATTTGAGAGTTCTTGAAGACAGCAGCAAAACTACCATTGCCATGAGCAGAGAATTGGTGAGAGAGCCAACTGGCCAACTCTTAGAGATGCTTTCTTCCTTCCCTTAAACTGATAGATGGGCCTGAAATCTAATTCCACGTTTAATTGGTAGCTTTCATTTATACCAGCCCAAACTTACTGCAACATGCTGGGAAAGTATTTCTAATGACATGCCAGGAGCTCCTGATCCATCACTGGATAAAGGAATCTTTAATTGCTAGCTGCACAATATATATTTTAAAGCCCACAAGCATCCAGAAAAATGCCTGAGACTATATAGCCTGGAACAGGCTGAAGCTCCAAATGGTTAATTTTTTCTAGAACTTTTAACAGTTCAACAATGATCTACTCCAAAACTTTTCAGTTTGATTCAATAAGCAATATTTGAGTATTTACTATGTTCAAGGTACTATGCCAGGTACCTCATGGGATATAAGGAAGGTTGAAATAATCCCTGCTCTTATAGCATTTACAACCATTGGGGAGGAGAGGGGAGTGGGAGGATGAGGAATAACACAGAAATACAGTGATAGTACAAAGAATGTAAATTCCACGTCTGCTTTAGCAGTTGGGGTAATAGTGTTTCCCAAGCATAAGGAGGCTGAAAATGTATCTATAAAGGGATACAGTATCTTTTATTTTAGCTCTTGGCCTTGAAATATACATCCATAAATTTTCAGCCCCTTACCCTAATGCCCCCAGTTACCAAGTCAGTTGATGAATCTTATAATCCTCTCTACCATTTTTAAAATGAAAGAGACAAGGAAAAAGCCCTGGAGGGGTCTTTCTCCTTCCATTAATGAGAATTATAGGCAAGTGGTGAAGTTTTGGTTGAGGTTTTCATAGAGCTACCCAGAATGGTGGTCCTTTTCCAATGTCGCTGCTATGGAGAAAATATTTATTTCTCGTCCTTGGGTATGGCTTTTCAGAGCAGAGATTGAAACTTCAAGGTGGACAAAATGTGATAAAAGGGTAGACTCCATGTGTCAGCCGGTGGAAGAATAATGGCACCTCTGGAAGCCTGAGGTAGTCTAGGTTCAGTCTCAAAACTACGTCAACTGAAGAGGGTGAAGCTTCTAGACTAGAGAACAAGCAAAGGGACTGCTATGTATAAATATCTGGCAATATTGGCTCTTTGACCTGGGATTGATCAGAAATTCATCATTAGGGTTAAGAAGAGACCTCAGAGATGATCAAATCCAAACTCTTGACTTACTGTTCATTTGTGTCTGACTATATGTCTATTTCCTTGGCAAAGATACTGGCATGGTATGCCATTTCCTCCTGCAGTGTGTCCCCATTTTACAGATGAGAAACTGAGGCAAATAGGGGTCAAGTGACTTGCCCAAGGGTACACTGCTACTGTTTGAAGTCAAGTTTGAACTCGGATCTTCCTGACTCCAGGCCTAGTGCTCTATCCACTGCACCAATCTCTTGACTAGTAGTTTTTCTTTTCTTTTTGGAAAAAAAATTAGTTTGTTAAATATTATCCAATTACATGTAACAAATTGTTAAATGTTCATTTTTTTAAAAATTGTGTTCTAAATTCTCTCCCCGAGTACTGAGATTTTTCAAAGTGACTGGGAATTACCTAGCTAATGACTTGGCTAATAATGTTTGTTACTTTATGAAAAATTATATATTTGCTATACTTGTTTTAAATTACTGTTTGTCATGTTGACATAATTAATAGCTGCCATACTAGAGGTAGGTATTGCAGATTCATGCCTCAGGCATGAAGCTCAGACTGAGACATCCTCTGTACACAAAGATATTATTCCCAGTGGCTCTGTGAAAACCTCAACAAAAGCTACAAAGTTACCGGCCTCTCCTCTTAGCCCTTCCTTCTACCTATGTGAAGCTCTCCATCTCTTTTTATACCCATTTCCCAGCAACTGTTAATTTAGTAGGAGAAAGACCCCCCTACAGGCCCTTTTCCTTGTCTATTTCATTTTTAAAGTGGTAGACAGAACTAAAAGATTCATTAACTTGGTCATTTGATTCAACTGGGTTTAAGTTCCCATCTGTCTTCCTAGATGTGGCATTAGGTTGGGTTTTTTTCCCCTCCATGTACTTATTCTTGCCTATTTACATTTGTATCTAGGGTCAAGCTTTGGTAAGATGTATGTCCAGAGTAAAGGTATGTGTGTGTGTATGTAGTATATATACCTTTATAGTATACCTGTATAGTATATATACCTTTATCAGGTATATGTACTATATAAAGATATATATGTATATGGACATCCATCTTGCAAAAGCTTACTATCTGTATACAGTAATGAGGTTAAAGTGGTCTCAAACAACCAACTTTGTCTAGGAGTTCTGAAGTCTTCTAGAATTTGTTTTTTAAAATTCCACACATTCTGGGGGGAGATAATGACATTTTAGGATTAGAGTATAACACTGCTTTGACTTGCTTCCATTAAGACTAACTGGGAGCCCCACTGCACTTTATAATAAAAGAAAGATACTAAGTCAACTATCAATCCTTGCTTCTGTGTTATTTGCAGTCTCCTCATCCTGATAGTTTGGCTGGATCATACATAGCTGACCTTTAGGCTGTACAGGGGAATTGTGATGACTACAGGAATATTGAGTATATTTATGGAACAACTATACATTATTTTTAGACTACTGTTTTCTATCCCATTCAGTTCCAGGGTTAATCAAGAGTTGACTATACTTACTCTCCCAAAGCTTTATAGGAAGTCAAGCCCAAAGACCTTAAGATGGCCCTTAAAGAAATTTTATTAAGTATAATTGCACATATTAGAAATCAAGTTTCAGTGTTTGGAAACAACACATAGGATATAGGATTGTAGAATTTGGAGCTGAAAGAGACATCATTAGAGATGCTCTAGAACAGTTGCCCTTTTCCACGTTAAGAAACTGAGGCCCAGAAGTAGACTGCATATGTGTTGGGGATATATTTTTCCATAAAGAGAAAATGATGGTAAATTCATCTTCAAAAATGGCATTTTTAAACTTAATTTTGGTGTTGACAAAAAGCTAAAAAGTATAATAAAACATTTTTTTGGGGTAGATTAAGATGAAAACCATATTGCGAGTATACATTTTAAACAGTGAAAACACCTTGCAATATTCTTTTACTAAAGGTCTTTAAAACAAAATGTACTTTGATTTGCATTGCCTAATACTAATAGCCGTAGTTGATGGAATCCCCTCCTTGGTCTTTAAGAACAAAAAGGTAGAAATGTATTATGGCAGACCACATTTCACTTAACAAGACACAAGTTTCTACAGTTTTTCTTACAACTAAAGGTATAACAGTGTTGTTTTCTTCTGAAATGGTCTTTAAATTATTTTAATCTGATCTAGGTCTTTAAATTAGTTTAAACTAGTCTGGTTCTTTAAATTAGTTTAATTTCAATATGTAAAAAATTTTAATAATTTTTTAGATGAATGTTAAAATACAGAGCAGCGTAATCACTTTGGAAAAGAGAAATTTTTGCAACATTCATGCTTAACATAATTTATCAATAAATTGTTAGTTATTGAACATTGGTGTAAGTGGAATTTTAGATCAGGCAGGGGCTCAGCATTTCATTGGGTAAATTTAAGGAGAAAAGCTTGGAGAATGTGATTTCATTTGTCATGGGAAAATAAAGACCAAGAAATTTTAGTTATATCATTAATTCTGTCTATTGACACACATACACACATATTTATGTACAAAATTTGAGCTTCCATTTCAGAGAAAAGGTGGCATTTAATAAATTTTTTGATGGTCTGAGTTCACACAGACATCTAGTCAATAAAACAAGAATTGCTACTCAAAACTTCTTTTGCACGACAGATACCAGGTTGGCAAAGTGTTCTTAAGGTGTCAATGATAAAAATTCTTTTCCCTTTCTAGCCCAGATGATTTCCACTAGTCATGAACAGGCAAAGTCAGCTAATTAACCAGAGTTATTTAGAACAGGAAAAATCAACACAGACAGAGGCTATGATGGAAAGGCTTTTTTAATTTTTCCCCAGACAATTTTTTCAAATAAGAGGTCTTAATGAAAAACGCTTAGTTTTATCACCATGAATACCAGTAAGACCTTGGATTTTATACACACAGAAAGCTGAAAATACATTCCCTGTGGTCCTAACTTAATAGTTCTTCATATAAAATTCTCTGTATTTTCACCATCAGCAAATAACGGTGGCACATTTTAGGAACTTTCATGTCTCCTATGTGACCTTTAAAACCAAGTCCTACCTTTATTAATACAGTTAGAAAAATAAAAGCTTTAAGAAAAATTCATGGTGGTGAGTTCATGTTGCTAGTCACATATCCTCTTGCAATGTAATTCTTAAAATGCTACGTGCCATAAAGTCTCCAAGGTTTGACTTAAAAGGCTCAAAATTTTGAAATCTAGTAAGATAATTTTTAATTGATGTGCATATCAATAAAACTTGCTTTCATTTTCAATCATCTCGGGAAAATCTATTCCCAGTATCTGCTGGATGGCAGCCTTTCAAATATTAATAAATATATTACATGTATTTACAAACTTTCTCATATATTCTGACACTGATATGAGGTTAAACTACAGGGAGAGAAACATGGACTCTCCACAGGGTAACTTCATGAGGTATGAGAACAAAAAGAAGTGGCACTCAACGCCTGGAGTGAGCGTGGGAGGAGAGGAAGGACAGTAGGAAGAGGAGATCCAACAGTGCTGCCAACCAAAAGGAAGAACACCCGACACTAGGACAGCACTTTCCAGTTTGGACAGGGCATCGCACACAGCAGGTCATTTTATTTCATCTGAGCCCACACTATCCCAAGACCCCTTAAATTCCAAATGAAAGTGGCAGCATAGATGCCTTAAAAAAAAAAAACAACCAAACCACTGGATCATAGGTGAATGCTTAATAGCATAAAGAGGGATACTGAACAATTTTAAAACGTGGAAATGGGCATATGTTCCTAAAGACAGACAAGGCAAAGGATCTTAAATTCCAGTCCTTTAAACTGAGAATTGTTTCTTACGGGAATTAAGTGATCACTCTAGAATTTACCATGGGAGAACAAAAGGTTAAAACACAAGGACTGGTTTTTGGCACCCCAAAAAGCACACCAATAGGACTAATACAAATTATAAGTTGACTGGTACTTTCCTCCTCTTCTTACAGTAACCATTTAAAAAATTGTTTCATTTGTCTTTACCATGCATCCTATTATGTTGAATTTACCCATTTATATTCTAATGATCAAGAGAACAAGAATGATTGGCAACCAAAGTTTCATAAACTTCTGTACTCTCCTGGGCTTAGAGGAGGAAGAGAAGCTGGAAAGGTCACCTCTAAGTATTTACTTTTATTTATTTTTGTGAACGTAAGAACATCTCTCAGTTTTAAGACGTCACCTTTTTCTGTTTTTCCGCAGCTTATTATGAGAGGAAGCAGTGTATCCTTGCTACAGGCCTCAAGTCCTGCCTTAGACATCTACTGGCTATCTGATCTTGGGCAGGCCACTAAACCTCCAGTACCCCTACCAACTCTCTAACATTATAAATTAAGTTTTGTAAGGAATTTCTAGACTAGCATTTCCCTATACAGATTAAATTATGGGTCCAGACCAAAAAACAAGCAAACAAAAAAACTAGTTAAGCATAGCTGTGTGTATGTTTATACACACACACACACACAGAAGTAACTTCACTGAGCTATCTTTTTCTCTTACCTTCATATCCCCTTTTCTAGCTAGGAATTATTTTAAAAGTTTGAGTATGGGGTCCCAAAATATTGTGGCTCACATAAAATTTTATCCTGAATATAAATTTCAAACAACTTGGTCTCTTAGAAAATATTACAAATAAGTTTCACTGAATAGATTTTTCAAAGCTCTTAAAACAATTTAAACATCTACATAATCAGAAATCCCTGGAGACATTATAGTTTCACATGCAAATATGGAGGAACTGTTAACGTGCATTATTTAGTTAATCATTAAACTTTATTTTGGAAATTTTAAGCTATGAAATCATAAAATTTTAGTCCATTTTAAAGTAGTATTGGGACAGTTTTGAGGCATGTTAATTTCATATAGAAATGTTAACTATATTTTGATACGATAACAAATATTTATCATGCCATCTATGGTACTGTTACCAGGTTGAATGTGGATGTATCTACCACTGCTTTATGAAAATTACAGTGCATGTGCATTAATTAATCTGACAGACATCAATGGCTATTTGGTTGACTGTTTGTAAGCATACCAAAATAATCTATCCTATTTTATGACCTTAAATGAGCTGATAAATTTCAGGTGCACAATGGCTTGCCCTTTCTTTCCCTTCCCCACCCCCAATACTACACACATGAAGCCATTTGTGAGAAAAAGAAATGCAAAAAAGCATCTGAAGCCAGTCAGCAGGTTAATGTTCTTGTAACTTTAAAACAGCTAAACAACCATTTTTTGTTTTTAAAAAGTTCATTTACAAAAATAAATAAATTTGTTTCCAGTCTAAGACCTTAGGTACCAAATTATAGCCGAGTTTAGACTTTATGGCCAAGTTCCTAAGATATGAAAAACATAGTTGATAATGTATCTGCTACCAGAGCCATACCAGTGTGGTCAGAGGCTGCCAACCTATCTAGTCTCAAAATAGACCACCCACCTTTCAGTATAATCATGGGCTCTTCTGACATGATAGGAATACACTCAAGTTGTTCCCATACACATTAGTCCCCAAACTTCTGCCAAATCTCTATCACCCAGTCTATTATTACTAATACTACCAATAATCATAATACATTCAAAGGAATAAAGTGTCACCTCCATGAGAGACACTAGTCAGTTACACTAGGGCTGACAAATCCAGCAGCTTCAGGGAAATAGTCACCCATTTGGGTGTACAGCTTATGCTGGTGTTTTACACTAGAACACAGACATCATAAAGTCCCTTATTTAACCAAAATCTCAGATTAACAATAAATTTAAAAATCAATTTGTTAGCATTAGCAAATCCTAGAGTTTATGCTGTGAGACAATAATTACTATAGCCCACGCTAGGAGTTTAGTGTCCTCTAGGAGGGCTCTGGATTACTGTATACACTACATGTGAACACTATTAGGTGGAAATGCCAATATGACTTACTGCTTAGAACTGTGCTAACACTGATTCCTTTGTTAGATTGGTTTCTCCTTAAAGAACCTTTCAGCCTTGGTTGGAAAACGATTCAAAAAATGGTAAAGAACTGAACTCAGGGAAAACTGTTTTGTCCTTCAAATGTACAAATAAAAAAAAAAGGCAAGTTTCAAACTACTGTTTTCTTTCAGTGCAAATGATTGATTGGCTGACCTGTTGCATATCAGTAACAGATACAAACACAGCATTCAGTCAGTAGAACAATGTGGTGCAACAAGTATCTGATCTAATGTGAATTCAAGCCTAAATAAAACCACAGAAAGGAAAGGAAAGACAATGCAGTCCTTAGTGTTCTCCCACCAATGCTGACTTTGTGAACAAGAGCAACTGGAAAGGCACGAGGCTCAGATTTCATTGATAGTTCTCTCTGAAGGGCAGTACTCTGAGGGACCTGCTGAGGACATGTAGAATGACTGTGTTTTCCTTTTCAAACGAGCTCGCTTGTTGGCCAGCACCAGGCTTCTCCGGCTGGAGCTGATGATTTCTGAAATAAACTTTTTGCAGTCTACACACACCTCCATAGTACTCCAGTCCTCCATCAGTTCTTTGGGAAATTGTAGTTCTTCATCTGATTTATCTACAGACTTAGATTTTGAGGAGAACCTAAAAACAAAACAAAACCAAAAAACCTACCTAAATCAATACCATATTTTCTCAATTAAGAGCATCATGAGAATCAAATATAAATCCTGATGGCAACAAATGTACACCATTGCTGAAATATAAGGAGAATCTCATGATACTTAGCCAAGAAGGAATTTCGTATTCATTTATTTATTAGGGCCTATTATAAATAAGACACTTCACACATATCCTACTCCACTCTCACTGTGGCAAGGAGGTAATGTCAGGATAGGGCAAGATCATGCCAGTAGAGGGCAACCTCTGGTAGGTCTTACCAAACTAAGAAAGCTTCAAGGATACCTTGAAGTCATCTGAAAGTCATCATGTGGTTTGTTGACCACCAGGTTGTAAGGTTTTTCAGCTAGAGAAACTCATTAGTCCCCCAGTAAGACACAATGAATTTCCATCTGCTTCAATGGACTTGAAAGCATGGATCCTCCAAATTTTGAAGTGCTTTCAAGGCATCAGGTAGCAGAGACAAAGACCAGAAAACAATGTTCTTTTTTTCAAAAGAAACTTGGGAAATTTGCTATGTAAAATAACTGAGAATATCAAAAATTAAAATATTTAGAAGTAATGTATCCTCAAACTAGAATGCTAAAGAAATAGAATATTTTGCTTAATTGAATATTCTGTTTAACTGAGAATTACCACATGGGAATACATGGATTACTGTTTTTCAAAGAATTAAAGAGCAAAGATGAAAAAAATACACTATGCTAAAATCACACTGCACATAATTTAAAATCTCTAATTTTTCAGATGTCACTTCAGAATCTTGCAGTGGCCCAGTCTCATCATTATGAATGTTAGTTATCATTGTATAACAGAAGGTAGGTATAGCATTATTGTCCTTAGGACAATATAACCTGGAAGTTGTTTATTAACATGAGTAAGTCCATTAATATTCTGGCTCACACAACATTTCTTTCTTTCTCAGAAGAGTGATGAATGTAGAATGCCACCCCTGATAAATTCTGGTGATTTTAGTGTACTGGTTATTTGGACTCTAGATTACATTGGAATCTAGTAGTTTACTGTACCATCTTCAAAATGGAAGTAATTTTTATTTTTTAAGTTACTTATTTTATGGTTTCATAATTTTCAAAAATTTAGAGCTGGAGATTTTTTTTAATAAGCATTTACTATTTCATTTAAGCTGAAAATGAATATAACTATTAACACAGCAACAGCAAAATGACTTCAATTTGTTTGGGCTCATTCCTATCATGGTCTAGCCTAGGAATTCTAAGTATTTGTGAAATTCTATATCCTAAACTCACTAATAATTAAAAAATAAAAACTTATCATTCAAGTACAATATCTGAAGGGAGAGAGCCTAACGTGAGGATTTTCAGACTCTAGCACATGGTCCAAAAATGGTTCACAGATTAACTTCTCTCTTACTCTCCTCCCTCCCTGCAACAGAACGGCAATGAGTTGCAAGAGTTATAGCTGGTACTTGTCTACTTCTGGCTTGTGAGCATCTGACGGTCAATACTCAAATCATCCTCTTTTCTATGAATGTCTGTGGCCAATGCTGTCCTATCCACCTTCTCAAGAATCAAAATTCACTCAGTCCCTACTCACCCTATTCAAGATGTGGCTCCCACTTAGCTGTGGAAAAAGCTGTCTTCTGGCACCTTTTAAAAACATTTACAATCTCTGGCATCAAGGCTTATTTTTATAAGTAGAATGTAAACATCGTGCTGGTGCAGACTTCTTTGTCTTTGAATAAACAGCACAAATAGCACAGTGCTTTGCACATAGCACTCACTTACTATTTGTTGGACTTAACTATTTCTTCTTTAATAACAAGCCCAAAACACTGAAGGCCAAATTACACAAAGGATAAAACTTTATTTCCTCCTATAAATAAGAAAGGGGCAAAAAGTGACCAGAATGGCTCTATGGATGTCTTTAATATTTATTTTAAAATAGTAAATTCATTTGTAAAAATTGCATTGTAAATGGGTTTCACTTTTGTAGTAGCTAGTTGGGAGCTGGAAAAGAACAGAGTTTACAAAAAAGAAAATGAGGTCCAGAGATAGTCCAAAGGGACTTAGCCAAAACCTCAGTGTAAAAGTTACAGAACTGAGATTCAAACTTTGTGGCCTATCCATTACACTGTGCTGCCTTATTTCTAAGTTTCAAAAAAGGTTAGAAAACCTAATTAAACTATAAAGTAAGGTGGCTTTTAAATAGCTGCTTGCCCATTCACTAAGGCAATGTAGTTGTAGGGAGTGTAGACTGGTCTGTTTTTGCAGTTTACTGGCAAAATCAAACCCATCCCTCATCACAGACCCTGAAAAGATAGTCTCTTTGTTACTAATAAAGTTCCAGGAATCCTCACCTGGCAATGCTTCGGAGTGGCCGATGGTGGCTAGTAGAGGGTTTTTCAGGTCTCATAAAACTTTCTCCTCTTTGCAAGGCAGAAGGTCCCAGAGAAAAGATAGGAAGAGTGGAATATGGCTTGGATGGCAATCGCATCTGTTACCCCAAAATGAGACCAAGAATGAAAAATGCTGTCACATATATATAACTTGGCTCTAAATTCAAGCCTGAAAAGTAGCATGAGCTATTTATCTTAGCTTACCTTTTTGCAACACTGTGAGCATACTGGCCTGTGTAAGAAATAAAAAATAGTAGTCAGTATAAGGCATTTGAAGCATTTTGACAGTAAGTGAAGGCATAAATCTAATCTACCTGGGTAGATTACATTTTTATACTTAATTGTGAAAACTCTCTATATTTTCTCCTATCAAAAGGTTCACTTCATGAGACAGTAGATAGGACAAATACAACTTATCTCAGAAAAAGACCTATATAAACAGGTCACCTATATTTATATAAAATTTTCCTTTTTTAAAAATATAAGGTGATCACATTAATTGCTTCTAAATTTCATGTCTAGTTTAAACATAAAATACTATCATCAGAATCATCCTTGCTTAAATTAAACAAATGATATCCAGGAATTCTTTATCCTAGTTTATAATAATTGTTTGGTAAATTATTATAAAGAAACCAATACTCTCACCTCCTCCAAAGATATGAAAATACAAGACAGATAAGTAGGACAACAGTTTCCCTGTGTAGAGAAACTTTAAGTAAAATCAGTGTCAGTGAGATTCTTTTTTATTTTATGTTTTGTTTTTTGGGGGGCAATTGGGTTAAATGACTTGCCCAAGGTCACAGGGCTAATAAGTGTTAAGAGTCTGAGGCCGAATTTGAACTCAGGTCCTTCTGACTCCAGGGCCAGTGCTCTGTTCACTGCACCACCTAGCTGCCCCATCAGTGAGATTCTTACAAGTAAATAAATATCTTTCATCATGTATGGATTGCCTTACCTCTTACAGAACTGACAAGTATAAGACCAAGTGAAGAAGGAAAACCTCCTAGTTCGGCAACAGAAGCAGAGCTAGAAAATAAAATTTGAAAAAGGAAGAACTTTGTCAACAGTTAATTTTCTAATACTGGAATAGGTTAAGATGTGCATCTTACATAAGGTCAGTGGATGCCATGAAGAAGACAACTGAGACATTGGTTTTTAAATTGGCTCTCCCTCACCTCATAAAAAAAACACAATTATATATTGCAGTTTCACATGAATAATAAGGTTGTAGGTTTAAAGCCCTGGAAATAAACTGAAGGACTCAAAGAATTGTACTCTCCCATTCTTGGATATTTCTTATTTACAAAACCCACCAAAAAATACCTTAAGGTATATATGGTTTTATATACACACATTAATTACTAGGTTTATTTTTAAGCCCTCAACAAAACTGTCCTATTTGTTAGTCTGGTATTTCAAGAGAGGAATCTTGGTGATTCTTTCTCCCTGTTAAGGGAAAGACAGAAAGAAATACCACTATGCTGCTAATGAAGAGAGAAGATTTTAGGCTCCAGAGAAATTCCAAGAGTCATGCTTCAACACCCACTGATATACCTTTCCTTTTTTCAGTGCAGTGTAGACATCTTTATACTGTTGGTACTTTTCCAGCTCTGCCTTTACCAGCACCTGGCGAATATGCATCACTTCCTCCACTGTGAGAGCCAAGCATTCCACTGGATAACAAAATTCTTCCTGAAATTCAAAATTCCACAGGAATAAGAAACTCCCATGCACACTTCAAATTTTTCTCTCAGAGAACCATTTACCTGATTAGTAGAAGCTTCAAAGAAGAGAAATTTTTCATGAAAACTAGAAAAGAGTTGGCTGATCCATGGGCATCACATAACTTTCAAAGACCCTGAGATAAGACATGGCATAATAAGTGCTAACAGTCCACCTGATTCAGTTCTATCTTTATGCCATTTACAACAACAACATCAAAGTTTTCAGGTTCAAGTATTTTGTCTCATGAATCTGTTTTATTTATTAGACACGTATATTTTTGTAGAGAAAGTTTTTCAATCTTTTTTTGCTTGTTTAGTCCAACTGCATTGCAGTTTTGTCTTTGCACTGGTAAGTAAGCTGTTAACTTAGTGCTAGTGTTCCAAACAGCATGTGAGATACAGACCAGCTGCAGCACCAGTACTATTTTCAAATGCAGGATGGTTTGTGGTGCCCAGAAAAGCCAAAGAAAGTGGTTAGTAATTTATCCCAAAGGCTTTTTTTTAGTGGTACATCACATCAGCAATCACAGAAAAACTACAATTTTATGAATGGAATTTGAACATGAAATTGATAAGGTAATTTCACAGACTGAATTTGTTAATATGCATTTTTGTTCTTCTTTCCCAAAGAACTGTTAAACAATATAAAAGATTTGAGGGGGGAGGAAGGTTGTACTTAAATATTATTATAAATTTCTTCTAAGTGCTAATGGTTCAAGTTTTTATCCTCTAAAAATAGGTTAAAATAGGTTAGATGCTGATGTAATTGATTCCACTGAATAAAAAAACCTCATTTCCATCTGTTTGTCATCCAGCTCTGCTTTTGATTGGATAAATCTAATAGAAAGACAGAACAATTATGCATTCCCACCATTCTATGCTTCACAGGCACTATTGTGGTGAAGTGACACTGAAACTTAATGTTCTCAGTATAAACACATTAATTCACTCCCACACACATACACACACACAATAGCATTGCTCAAAGCAACATACTGACATTTTTGAAATCTAACAAATAAGCCAGATGAAGAATCGGATGACTATGGATGTAGTCAGTTGGAGTTTTAACAATCAGTTCTGTCTTTCAATCAGAGAAAAATAAAAATTGAAATCTGTGGGACAAACTCCACAAACATTAGCATTTAAGAACCACCACATTTTAAAGAACTATTGCTTTGCTTACTTGAATCAAATGCACACTTCCCTCTGTTTCTCTGAACACACACACACACACACAAAAGCTGCTAAAATTTGTTTAATTTTTTATTTTCTTTTATAAAAACCAATAGCTGCATGTGTCTTACCTAGTCACTTGGGGAAAGAACTGTTGGTTTAGAAACACACGATTTGCTCCAAAAGGTGCAAAAACAATCACCCATCATACAACTTCACCTTCCAATGGGAGAAATTTTCAGATATAGCACAAATGGTTTTATATTTAGATTCTGGGTCTATTATACTTTGATTTGCCTTGAGAAATGGGGTAGAATCAAGTGGGAAGAAATAAAACTTCTTTTCAAAGGTATAGGCTTTAAATATTTCATATGAATAAAAAAAGGAAAAAAAATTCATATGAATAAGAGCTTTTCCCGCCTCATTTATCCCCAAGTATATGACATTAATTTTGTCATAAATTTTTTACACTACATACAGTGTAAGCCTGTAAATAATCAAATTAATTCACATAACTATGATGATTTTTTTTACTACCTTATTTGTTAAAGGCTAAGTGGTATCTGTTTGTTTTGCAAGGTCATATTAATATAGGTAAGGATATGTATTTATCATTTTTTTTAGTCTTAAGTTAACAAAAATGCTTATTCAAGCATATTTTAAACTAATCACCTTTAACCATATTTGAAAATGTACCACTTTAGGGACTATGCAGGAAATAAGAGAATATTTTGCATGCCTTAAAAAAAAAAAAGAAAAGCTTCCAAAGCTACCCACTAGTAATATAATCCTCGTCAGGTTCAATGCTAATGTTTTAATTCTGGAGCTTTCACAAGGACAACAAAACTTCAATGCAACATGAAATGAAAAACAAATATGCTAAGTTAAAATAAAAACTTTCTATATGCTTTTTTTTTAATGAAGAGAAAGATAAATTCAATACTACTGGGCTAAATAAAATTTCAATGGGTTGTGTTGAGAATGAACTAGCTAAAACTCCAAAGCATCTAAAGCATTTAGAGTTTTAATCACAAACTATATAACCAAGCTCCCAATTATTTAATTATGGCTCACTGAAATATTTTATAGCACATGCTACCTTCACTTTAATCAGTAGACACTAGTAAAGCAGGTAAGGACCTAGACTCTGCAAAACTACAACATTTTCTTTATCCTCTGATTTTGGATCTAACTCCCAAAGTCAGCAGGGAGAAGTCTGAGGGTAGAAAAGTTTAAGAGGAGAATGCATATTATCAATATGCTATATGGTCTAATGCTCCTTTTGAGCTCATTTTTTCATATTAAGTGATGGCATTAGGAACTAGTTCAATACTCTCATTTTGTTTTCAGCATTCACGAGGGATCCACTAATAAAAAATAGAGTGATAACCTAAGCACATTATGTAGTTTATGTTATTGAGCCACAATATAAAGAAAAAGATAGTTGTGCTCTTATAGTTGGCATTTTACAGGTAGAGGAACCTAGAAAATTTGGCCCAAAGAACCCATCATATTCTGAGTTTAAAACCAGTTAAAAGCAGTTAAAGACCAAAATGAACAGTTGTAAATTTGACTAGTCTCTCTTTTATCATAATTAGAAACAAATAAGTCATTTCTTTTTACCATTGTTATGTTTAGATTTAGTGAGCTAAATTTAAGCAGCGAATTAGAAAACCAAGGATCATTTATGAAAATGCTGGCAGATCATCAATGATAGTGGTAGGAACAACAGTAGTTAGAAATTAGGTCATTCAAGTAATACTGCCAGTATTAAAACAGGGAAAGGAACTGAGATTCACCCTGCAGGCAATGACTTGTTACCAGAGAACAGAACTGGTCGGGACTCATTTACATTTGGGAATTGATTTCTATAGCACAATAGCCAATAAAGAGTTGATGCAGAAACCAGCTTCTGGGTCGGCTAATAAAACATAATACTTAGGAGAAAAAAAGCACAGCGTGCAGGACGGAAGCCCTTTGCTAGAGTAAACAATTAACTCTGCTTAAAAATGATGATCTGTTTTGCACGGTAAATTTACAGTCAAAATCAGTTTCAGTATGTTCCAAGATAATTTTAATTTATTTTATATGAGAGCTTTTGAACCTTTCCCCTTGCTTTAAAAGCTTGAAGATTCCAGGATAATAAAATAGACCACGTATGAAAATCTTAAAAGTAATAACAAAACATTAGTAATTAAAATATGTCAAATAATTGAAAAAACAGAAGAAACCACCATTTCTCTCTCTCTGTGAAGAAGGAAGTGGATTTTCATAAAGCCACATGACACCCTGATTATCATTACATATCTTTTTGAGGAGAGGTTAGTAAGGAAAAAGGATCACTCTCCCAGCAAGCATAGACATAGTGCTACTCTTTAGTGACAGTACATTCATGAACATCCCCCAAATAGAGGAAGACCTAAAGCACATCAGGTGAAGAAGGCAGAAGTTTTGCTCAAATGACCTGGTTGTGGCTTATATGGCTACTAGTATACTCTTCACTAGGAGCTTAGCTACAATAATCCAAGTGACTATGTTAATGCCATTTTCTTGACCAGGAACAATCCAGGTGAGGAGCAGTTAGTGCATTAGCAATATACTTCTAATCTGAGAGGGCAGAATGAAAGGCTTCTCCATGCTGCAGAATGAGATTATGTGAAGAGAAAAATGTCTAGGGCATCTCCCTAATCTGATGCTGCATTTTTAGTTTGTTGTCCTTTCGAAGTTGATTTTCCTCTCAAATGAGATAATTGAGTGATCTATAAATCCTACAAAAGACTGAAATCAATGATAAGAAGCAAAGTGGCAGTCTAAGCTGTTAAATACTTTCAGCAGTACTTGCTCTCAAAGAGGGTGCAGAAATGTAAAATAATTCCCAGAACCGGCAGAAAGAGGCCAACCTTTGAGGATTTCCACCTGCTGGTAAAAGCTCTCTCACAGAGATAATACATAGCCCCTGCTACCCCAAACATGGCTGCTTCAAAAGGATGAGAGCTGAGCAGAGAAGCTGTTTGTATGGTAGAAAAAAGTGGTCGGAAAGGTGTCCTTGGCCATAAACTGGTTATCCTAGGAACCTGAACAATAGACAGGGAAAAAAAGAAAATTGCGAAGGAAAAGAAAAAATGGAACAAAAAAACAAATGAATGCAGAACATGAATGATGTCGTAATAGGGATTCCAAGTCATGAAAATAAAAAGAAAACCTGAAAAAGTAAAGCTTATATATATATATATTCTTGTGTCAGTATTTGTATCTATTAGTATAAACCTAGAAAAGTCTGAATTTCTAATTGCTGGAGACTGATTTCTCTCTCACAGCAAAGACCTGCATTTGGATTTTTTTTTCCCAATTGCTTGTTAATATAAATGTTTTTGAGGGTAGGGTAGAATAAATGGAAATTAAGAGTATATAGGACAACTAACTGCTTTATATGAGTGATGGAATACATGGCTAAGAAATTCTAATAACCAGCTTGTTTGGTTTCATAAGTCAGAGAAGGAATTTAAAGACTAGCCTTCATTCACTCTGCTGGAAAATTATGATCATTTGGCCAAAGTTGAACAAAGAAACTTCAGACATCCTGTAAAAGGGGAGGAAGAAAGGTGTGACAAAAATGAAGATTATTAGCACAAACGTTTTACGCGTCTCAGCAGAAGGATTTGAACACAAAAGAGCGACTGTTTTACAAAACAGGGGGATTTATTTTAATCATCATCACTCCTCTTAACTTAAAAAATGTAATTTCTTAATAAACTAGAGGGCCTTATTGTGAAAGTAAGACTTGTGCTGTAATATTAACTTTTATATGCTTTATATAGTTTTTTGCTTTATGTTATTTTAAGAGGGCTTTTGAAAGAGTAAAAATTTTATATGAAATACAAACATTGTACTCATATTGTTCTGAAAAATTCTAGAGAAATGTAAGAGTCCAAGAGATTTCACAGCATACCTTTAAAAATTATTAATAACAACAGCAATAATAAAGATAGTTAACATTTTTATAGCACTTTCAAATTTACAAAGTGCTTTACACGTATCATCTCATTTGTTCCTCACAACAACCCTGTGAGGTAGGTGCTATTATTATGTTCAATTTACAATGAGGAAAATGAGGTTAAGGAAAGGGGACTTGTCCATGGTCATACTGCTAGTGTTGGAGATAGAATGTGGACTCAAATCTTCCTCACTCCAAGGTTTACACTCTACCTGCTACACAACCATTTTTCTAAATAGGTTTCATCTTATTCTCTTACCCCATAAAAGAAAACACCAGCATAATAAGACTATGTACACTTACCAATAATTCAGCTTCACAAGGAAGTAGGATAGCTAATATTTATCTAATACCAAAAGTACTGCAAAGTGCTTTACATATATTATGCCTTAAGTTGTGGAGACTCTTTTTGGGCATATTCTTTTGACTAGTAATTTGCATTCCCAGATGAGCCTAAATTTGTTAGCAATCAATCTAAAACATTTAATTTAATATTACATGGGAGCAGCTAGGTGGTGCAGTGAATAGAGCACTCACTGGCCCTGGAGTCAGGAGGACCTGAGTTCAAATACAGCCTCCAACACTTAACACTTACTAGCCATATGACCTTGGGCAAGTCATTTAATCTCAACTATCCTGTATTCCCACCTCCAAAAAGCAAAAAGCAAAAAAAAAAAAAACCAACCAAACAAAAGAAATTTAATATTACATGTATGGTTTTAGCCTAGTCTGTAAGAGTTTTTATATAAATAGATATGCTACAATAGAAGAAATTCCTTAAGGTCAAAAAAACTCTTACAGACTAGGCTAAAACCATATAGATATAAATGTTGATGTATATCAAATGAGATTTTATATATAGTATATACAGATCTAATTTTTCAATCAACCAGTAATGAATCCATAAACATTTATTAAGTACCTGCATTGTGCTCAGTGGACTTTGCAAACTTTAAAGCAATATATAAATATTAGCTCTGTATTTCTCCCAGGTACCTAGCATAATGTTCTGCATGCAGCGTGATATAATAATAACCAGAGCTAACATTTATATATTGCTTTCTATTGTAGCATAAGTACTATTATCATCCCTATTTTCAGATGAGGAAACAGACTGCAAGAGGTTGAGTAACGTGCCCAGAATCAGTTAGTAGGAGACTGAGACAGAATTCAAACTCAGGTCTTCTTGACTCAGAGCCCAGCAGTCTAACCCCTGTACCATCTAGCTGTCTACATAGGTATGTAGGTTTGTAGAGATAAGAACAAAAGGCAGCTAACAACACTGAATGATATTCCTGAATAGAAAGGTGAGTAAAACTTACATTAAAGAAAAAGTCCAAAAATTATTTTATCCTTTAATCAGTGGCAAAACCTACTGAACTTTGCTGTGAAAATGACTATTCACTATGTAACTATTACTTTTGCTAAAGAGGAAGTGTTTCCATATACACAGGTTAAAATAATTCTTCCTGTATATGGTATCCATGGATATTTTCTTCATCATATGGAAATGAAATCTTGTCAGAAACCCAAAAAGGCTATTTAGAGAAAATAAGAGCTGTGTCAGTCTTCAGACAAATTATAATCTCAAAAGAACAAGATTTTAAATGTCCCGATCTTTGATTTTCATAATAGTGCTTTCCTCAATTGGATTCCTGGGGAATAGAGACACACTGAAGAAATTTCAGGATTTATGTGTGTACTCTGGATCAGTAAGTGTCTTTTCCCTTCTACTTTTTTCTTCCTGTATGAAGGGGATCATAGTCTTGAAGAATCTATCTTTGTCTCATTTGTACCCCTTGAGAAAAAAAAAAATCATCAAATTTTAATGAACGAAAAAAAGAAGCTCCAGATCTCCTTCTTCATTTTTGAATTAAGTATGCCTTTTCTAGGCTCATTTGCAAGCATTACAACAAAGCATTAAATTTGAGATCCTGAGGCAGAATTATTGATTTAAGCCTTGTGACATACTGGAAACCTTTCTTATGCCAGGAGAGACTAAACAAGAAGCTTTTCAGATTTTCTCTGGCCAGTGGAACTGTTGAATTCTTGTTGGCAGGGGGCTAGTGGACTCTATGTCCTGCTGACCCAAGAAATAAGAAACCATACACTGGGCCTGCCAGTCTCTTGGGGAAATTTGGTAACTTCTTTCAGACAGCACCAGTTTTTTTTTTCCCTCCAATTATCTATTTCATCCACTGAACTGGGAAACAAAGTATAATGGGAATTAACAGGTCAAACATTTTTCTTTCGCAATAAACTCAGTGTTGAAATGTGCTGCATCAGTGAACTCAATAATATACAAATTGGACTTTGCGACAGAATCTTTGAAGTTTTTAAAGTCAGTATCAGTGGATTAACACAGGACACATAAAATATTTCTTTAATGTGACTATGTCTCCTAGTGAAAAAAAGTCACTGAAAACTTTTAATTTAGTTTATAGAGAATACTGATCCTTACTTAGATGTTACTTTTATTTCTTTTACGTGAAAAAGTTTAAATGTAAACCATTGGATTTGTTTCTTCCCCCTGAAAAGAAGCTACAACCCAGCTTTTTAATTACTTACAAGTGATCTGGAGCTCTGTCTGGATGGTGGCAGGAACTGTCTAACGTTGGTGGGGGTTTCCTTTTCAATGGAATGTCGTCTTTGGGGTGGCTGTCGTCTCTCTGGTTGGGGTGTTGATGATATGGGCAAGAATTTTGGAGGCACTAAAGATTTAACCAAAATAAGTTAGCTTTCTCACCACCAACAATTCCCTAACCCCTAAAAACATTTTGTTTTGATTGTTTTCTAACAGAAATGTTCCTTACGCTGCCAATGATCAGTATGGTATTCGAATACAGGGTGTCTGATAGGCACATAGGTAGTACTCCTTATTCGGGGTTTTTTGGAGAACATGAGAACATAAATAAAATCTTGCATAGATGAACTTGGCATAGATATTACAAGAGGAATGGAAAACCTTCAAGAAAGGTACATGGTAAGTTAATGATAGAAAAAAACATTCTCTCTAAGTTTAAAAGTCAAAGTAAATTATAAAAATGATATTGTTACTTCATTACAAATACCTAATTATTACTAAACAGGCACTGGAAATTAGTGCCTCTACCATGAAGTGGAGAAATTGAGGCACAGAATAATGGATCTAGAATTCTAATTCTAGGCTTTTATCCTTACATTTTGATTACTGAATCATAGTTCTCCTTGACAAGAGTTTTGATGCCAATTCATGTTCATACAGCCATTTAAGGTTAATGGAAGTTCATCCCCACCCATCCAAAACCAGACTGGGAAATAGAAACTACAAAGTAATTTTTATAGACAGTTTGTAAATTTCAAACTTATTTTACAGGAACCAGAGAAAGCACACTCAGACTGGTGAAATGACTCACCCAGAGTAATTATCTGGGCTTGTATATGAATAATGGTCTCATGATTCCAAGTCTGGACCGCTATTAAAATTTAATTTAAGGGAAAAAGATAATTTTTTAAAAGTGTTTCAGGGTCAATATAATTGTGCATTAATTTTGTGAAAACAAAAGTTCCTTGGGGTGGTGGCTGGGGGAAAGATGGGGAGAAAATTTGTAACTCAAAATCTCATGGAAATGAATGATGTAAACAAGAAAATAAATAAATGAATAAAAAAAAGAAAACAAAAGTACCTAAAAATAATATTTAATTTTTATTTTCACTTCTTTCCACTCTCTGCAAAGTAAACCTTGCAGGACTGATTTGATGAAGAAAGTAAAAATCAAAACAAAGCCAAATATGTTGATTCACGGATTGGATTATTCCACTGAAAGAACCACAAAAAGAAAATAAAAAAGAGCATAGCTTTAAAGGTTTTTCAATTAGAGCATTTATTATCTGATTTGACTCTTTCCCTTTAAAATTTAATTGTGGAAAAACCAACTAAAGACAACAAAACATACTTCCATTTCCTATGAAAGGCAGCTAGGTAGTAGTGCAGTGAAAGGTATGTTGGACTAAATCAAGAACTGAGTTTAAATAACTTAAACCTCTCTTAGCCTCAATTTTCTCTTCTGTATAATGGGGAAAATAACAGCTCTATGGCACAGAGTTGCTTGAGGACCAAATAAGATGTACGAAGTTTTACAAAACACACACACACACACACACACACACACTTTTAGGACAATGTTAATGGAAATTCAAGTTACCTTTTTGATATATAATAATAAAACTAATCAAAATAACTTCATCTTTTGCCCTGCCCTCCCAATGGGGTCATAATGAAAATCAAATGAAATGTTACATGTATTTGTAAATACTTTCAAGATTTTCTTTTCCTTTATAATTTCTTTCCAGTTCCCCTTGGAGAGAATGATTTTAAAAAAGACAATATTGAAAGGATTTTTTTTTAAAAAAAGGTATGTACTTTCCATTATGGACTAGGGCAATCCAGAGGGAAATGGTGGGTATGAACAGGCTACAACCTATCTCCAGGAAAGATCTGGGCAGGATAAGTGGTTGTTGACAAAGACATACATGAATGGAGAAAGGTTGTCAGTTACAAAAAGTGCAAAAAGTTTTAGTAGAGTTCTAAGTTTGTGAAAGCTTCTTCTTCCTTTTATTTTCACTTTAGCCATTTAAAATTACACTAAGATTATCTGGACACCCTGTATAGTGAGAGTAAATGGTTAACTGATGCACAAGTCTTCATGCTCCAGTGGTGTCCTGGCAAAATCAAGAGATACAGAAGCTAGCCCCAGACCATTGGGTTGAACCTTCGTAAAAGATTAATGGTAGGGCATAAACAACTGTCATTCTGCATAACAAAGTATAGACAAGTTATGATCTGTGAATTTGAAGGGGGGTATTCACATAAATGAGACCAGAGATCTACCAAAATAGCAAAGTTCCAATTTTCCTAAACACTGAAACAATCAGGAAATACAAAAACTGAACACTCATGTTCAAAATATGGACCAGGAAATGTGAGTACTATATAAAAAATAATTATAGAGATACATGCAGGTCACCTTGAAATGAAAATCACTTCAGGAAATCTAGTTCTTTTATATCTTCTTGTAAGCTAGAACAATTAAGAGAATATTTTTTGGTGTCTCCGAGTGTGTAAGTAATGTTGTTGGGCTTCAGATCAGACATAGATATATAAGTAACTCCAATCTACGAGCAAGAGTCTTCCTAATAACTAATTATAAAGATTTATCTGCTAATACAAATCTGCTTGATTTTTCAGAAATGAAAGTATGTAACAGGTAGAGAAGATAAAATAATTTACTTTAAGTGAAACCCAGCAACACAACAACTACAACAACAATAATATGACTAATTAACATTTACACAGCGCCTATTATTTGCCAGGCACTGTGTTAAATACTTAATTATTAACTCATTTGATCCTCACAACCCTGGGAGGCAGGCACTCTTATCATCCCCATTTTACAGTTGAGAAAACTAAAGCGAACAGAGTTCAAGTGATTTGTCCAGGGGTACACCCATCAGTAATTTGGATTTGGAAAAATGAATCTCAGCTTAGCTCTTCCTGACTCCAGGCCTGGTCCCTATCCACTGTACCACTTAGCTGTCAAGTAGTAAGACCAAGAGGAAATAAGATTAGTAATTCAGAGACTATCAGCTCCACCTGATAACTTTCTTAGCCCAATTAGAAAAAGAAAAATCATGTAATCCTGACTGGTAAAATTCCAATGTCACTTCTTGACACCTCCAAATTGCCACAGGATATATTGAGATATTCTCATGAAGCATTACACTTATTACATAACTGTTCCAATGTATTCAAGACAAACCAGCATCATTGTAGATAGGGCCTTGGACTTTGAGTGAAGAAGATCTCAAGTTAAATCTGACAGACACTTACTAGTAGTGTGACCCTGGGCAACTCATTTAACCACTGTCTGCTTCAGTTTCCTCATCTGAAAATCAGAATAATAACAGCACCTACTTCGCAGGGTTGTTATAAGAATCAAAAGAGATAACATATGCAAAGCACTCTGCAAACCTTAAAGCATGACATAAGTTCCAGCGATGATGATGACGATGATGATGATGACGATGATGATGACGATGGTGATGTAGAATATTCTATCTGAACACTAATACTTACTCTTTTTGCTTGGCATCGCCTCTAGTATGGGGTCTTCCAGAAAGGAGGGAGATATGCTGCTGCTGCTTGCTGACTTGTGTACTGTTTCCTCCTAGGATAAGGTATGGAGGGAAAAGTAAGAATTATAACTGGGCCATTCTCCCCTAATGTTAAATCATGACAAATTTCGGTTTAAAATATCTTTATTACCTTAGCAATCATGACCAAAAAAAAGTAAAATTAGCAAAGAATTCAAAACTTTAGAACATCAATATGCCAAGGATTAGTGATTTTGTCACTGTGGGAATTCCCTCCACTGATAAAGATCACAAACTGTTTATAAGTGTTGGTCTTAGAGGGTGATCTGAAGAGACCTTGGAGACATTAAATGATTGCTCATATTCACACAACTATTGTCAAACATCAGACTGGAACCTAGGTCTTCCTCATCACATTCTTCTATCCATTAAGTCAGGCTGTCTTATGAGTCCAGTACAAAAAACTAAAAGGTAGCTTCTTCAACACATTATAAACCATGAGGCAAATTCCCAACTTAGTTGTGAAAATTGAATGCAGCATTAATTGTACTATGAAGCTTGAAACACTGTCTCCACAAGACCACTGAAAATTGTCAATTGTTATATTTTTTTATACTAGCAAGATATCAATAGCTTCCTTAACTTAATAAAAAAAAGGTTTTTGCATACATCTTTACTTGAAAAATGAGATAAATGGTAGTTAGATAGGTCTTAATGACTAATTTCTAGTTAACGTGGTTTTAAGAATTAGCTGTTTACTATAAATTAGCCTTACCTAAAACATACTGGAATCTGAAATCATTAGATTCAAACAAGCTCTAGTACAAAGAATCTAGTCAAAAAACAGGGGGGGTGGGAAGGGGGAAGAGGCTGTGTAAACCATGACATTCAAACAAAGAAGGCTTGAGCAGTGACCTTCCACACTCTTTAGACTATGTTTAACAAATCAAGCAACACAAGTGAAATCTTTATCCCAGATATAGTGTAGATCACATGAATTTCAAGGAGGAAGAGCTAGCCAGTAGCACTAGAATAATGCCCCTTTTGGGTATGAATAGAGATTAAGAACATGCTGAGTGGGGGTACAATTGAAATTATTTTCAGCGAATGACTGTACATAATCTGCCAAGTCTCACCTCATAGAGTCATAAGGTAACAGATATCACGCTGCAAGGTACCTTATAAATTGTTGTAGGTCAGGCCACACTTGGGCTGGTCTAGCGGTGCAGGTTTGGGAGCTGAACATAATGAAAATATTCATAGTCCATGCAACTGTTAGCAAAAGGAAGCTTATCTAGGTATTGCGTGAAAAAAGATATTTATCAAAGATATAGCACTGATTCAGTTGGGAACAGCTTCCCTGCTTCTTCTTAGCCATGTTGGCAGGCTGGTCAGCACACACCAGAAGTGTGTATGTCAAATCTAAGATGGAGCTGACTCTTTCCAGGCTGGCTTTTGTCCTTAGATCACCAGAAAGCTACATTTATGGTTTCAGCCCCACTCCCCTGGACCAATTAAGTCTCAATAAATGAGGAAAAGCTAGCCTACTAAGGTAGCCTAGATTGTATGGGAGTAGATGTTATTTCTACAACTTCAGTCAACTAATCCAACAGCTATATCTTACAAATAAGGAAAAACAATGCCCAATATCATATTGTAGAGGAGCCAGAATGTAAATTACCTTCTGTGGCTGCAGATTCAGTATCCTTTCCACCAGCTATACTGTCTCTTTCCTTCCTACCTCACTCCCCCAAGAAAATAATCCCAAAGATGTTCAATGGCGATGTTAAAAATTGTTAAGTTTACTGATGCTGAGGGCAAACTATCTTTTTTCCCGCTTTGTTTATAAATGGATATGAAATACACTCTTTTTCTGTTGAACATTTTTTTTTGGGGGGGGGGGGCATGTACCAACTCGGAAGTTCTACATTTAAAAATGTATTTCCTCTCAGGTCCTTAGTTTGCAATGAAGGTGTGCTGCCACCAGGTGGGCAACGGGGTTTTGTTTATGGCTGCACAGTTCAAATATACAAGTTCAGGCATAGGCATGATTAACTTAGGGTTGGTTTTATCCTTAGGCTTCAGCTGAAAATTTCATTACAGATTCAGAATTTGGCAAAGTTTTAATCAAGCTGCTAGGGCAGCTCCAAGACTGCTGGCCAGACTGGAATTTGCCCTTAATTGAATAAAGCTGAAAATAACTTAAATAGATTATTAGTGAAATGGTAAAAGGTGAATATGTTAACATTTCCTAAATGCTTTTTTCAGATTTGGTTCCATTTTTTACCAATTTTAAAATGCCTAACACACACACACAATTTTATATTTAAAGTAAATGCTTTTTCAGTTTGCCTTTATCCTTGTCATGACTATTTAATGGTTATCTTTCTAGCTATTACTGGTTAAAAAAAAAAAAAGAGGGCAGAGGCAGAAGGGGTAGAGTGGGATGGGGATAGACAAATGATTTGTTCTTTTGAATTCTGAAGAAAAGCTCTTACAACCCTACCAAAAAAAAAAAAACCAAACCCTCGGAGAAGTTTATTAATTATTCTTATCTTAAATTAGATTACATAAATGTTTGTTGTTCTGAGACACCTTTAAAGAAGAAAGGAAGCATGGGAGTAGAAGGGATGAAAAGTCATTTCCCTGGAGTCAGTGGAAATGTGTTCTATTGTTAGACCTGCCCTTTACCTTTGCAACCTTTGGGAAATAACTTTCCCTCTACAAGTCTCAGTTTCTATATCTCTAAAATAAGGGATTGAACTAGATAATCTCTTAAAAGGTCCCTTCTGAAAGTGGGAAATTGGGAAAGAATATTTACAACCAGTGTCTCTGATAAAGGCCTCATTTCTAAAATATACAGAGAATTAAGTAAAATCTATAAGAATACAAGTCATTCCCCAATTGATAAATGGTTAAAGGATATGAAC
>CM053587.1:187954538-187976398 GCA_028646515.1 Pseudochirops corinnae
TTTTTTTTAAATCTCTATGGGGCTCTGCTTCCAGAAGGGAAAGCTCTGTCCCAAATTGCCGTGCTCCTCCCGGCTGCCGTAGACTTCCGGCTGACTGGATAATGAAGACTCCAAGACTGAGGCCCAAGACGACGATCTGGATCCAGGCCGCTCAACGTGAGATCACTGGCCTGAAAACAATCACTCAGACCTCTGCTGTCTGCAGGCCGCGGGCGGGAAGCTGCAACGCGGAGGCGGGTGCAAAACCTCTGCCTTTCGCTTTTCCGCTCTGGAGATCTTTCGGCCGGACTGCTCATCTCCCCCTTTCACAATCCCCACTCGCAGCTGGTGCTAATCCGCTCACCTGAGAGGCTTCTCTGCACCTTCTGCCCAGCCGCCCCCGGGGCCCAGCCTCGGCTTCAGGCCAGGCTCGTTTCGGTTTGCAGTGCTGATATGGTTCCTCATAGCCGAGCTGACTTTAGTTGGAAGTATCCTTGTGTGCGTTTTGGAGTTCTAGGATTGGTTTAGAGTCCTATTTTATGGGTATTTTGGGGTGGCTATGTGAGAGCTGCGATATGTTGCTGCTACTACGCCGCCATCTTGGCTCTGCCCCCTACATTATCTCTCTTTAAAAATAATTATTGATTTCAAAGATTTCTTATTTTAAATTTTGAGTTCCAAATTCTCTCTCTCCTTCCAATCTCTCCCCCACATGGTGTGAAATTATACAAAATGTGTTTCAATGTGAGCCATATCTCCTCCCACTTAAAAAAAAGAGCAAAATGATACTTCAATTTGCACTCAGAGTTTATCAGTTCTCCCTCTGGAGGTGGATAGCATTTTTTCCTCATGAATCCTTTGGAATTATCTGGGCTCATTGTCTTGATCAGAGTAGCCAAATCTTTCATTCTGTCTCTCCCTTCCCCCTTCTTCCAGCACATTCTTCTTTCTCACCTCTTCATTTTATTTTTAAGATCATTCCAATGTAATTGACTCATATCCATACCCTCTGTCTCTATGAACTCCTTTTAACTGCTCTAAAAATTACAGAGTTCTTAGACACTACATGTTCCATCTGCCCCCTTACTGTCTCTGGGCAGAGGGGTTCTGAAGCTGCTGTGGCAGCAGCCTGTGTATGGCCTCTGGATAATTTTCCACCCCAATGTCATACACTTTTCCTTCTGATCTCTTAAGTTTTCTTAGGCTAGAAAATTGTCTTACCTTCATCTTTTGTTGGTCCTGATGTTCCGAAATTTGGTTTGTGGAATTATTTTAGAGTTTTGGAGAGGAATGTGGAGAGAGTTTAACTGGGCTGCCTCTCACCCATCATCTTGGCTCTGCCCCTGCTCTATTGTCTTTTTTTTTGTATTTATTTTTTCCTGATAATAGGCAAATGAGTGTTGTAAGAGGGGGATATCTAGGCAACTGGTAAGACTGAATGGTCTATCTGAGCTATCCTAGTAATCCTCCTACCAAAAAGAGGAACAGTAACAGTAGCATTTTAGTCTAGTAAAAAGCCATTAAGAGAGAGAGTACAGTCAAGATGGCAGAGAAAGGCAGTGACTTACTTGAGCTCTCCCCCAAACTCCTTTGGACATCTTTAAATAATGCCATAACGATGGGGTAAAATAATTTTCCAGCCAATTTAGAAGATCATTAGGAAAAATCTGTTGCACCTGGAAGAGCATGGAATAAAATCCAGCACAGGCCCCTGTCAGCACAGAACTAGCCCCAGCAAACCAGGAGTAGGCCTTTTGAGCCACTGCATCAACAACAGTTGCAGCTGCTTCCAGAGCTCTCAGTCCACAGATATTAATGGGGTTGAACAACTGATCAGAAGGAGATTACAAAGGGCCTCTTTGCTGGCACTGGGGACAGGACTCTGTTGCTTTGCCCATATTTGGATCTGAGTCACAACTCTGAGTAAGGCAAGGAGGAGCACTAGCACATCAGAGCTTGTGGCCACAGAGGAGTGGGGACCCTCTTCTGAGTTCCAGAAAAGAGTGCTTGTGGTCACTCACAGACCAGAGCACAGACAAGGAGAGGAATAAACACACCACTCTTTAGATCAAACCACCTTGGAAGAACTGACAGGTCCCTAGAAGTATCTTTGAAAACAAGTTGCATAAAATGCCAGAAGCTTGGGACAGTGCTCCCTCTACTTTGGAAGCAGATTCCTGCTTTAACAAAGAGTTAAAATTCAGGAAATAGACTGGGAAAATGAGCAAACAACAGAAAAAAATTCTGACCATAGAAAATTACTATGGTGAAAAGGAAGATCAAAAGACAGAAGATAACAGAGTCAAAGTTCTTACTTCTGAAGCCTCCAAGAAAAATATGAATTGGTCTTAGGTCATGGAAAAGTTTAAAAAGACTTTTGAAAATCAAGTAAGAGAGGTAGAGGAAAAATTGGGAAGAGAAATGAGAGTGATGGAAGAAAATCATGAAAAATGAGTCAACAGCTTGGTAAAGGAGACACAAAAAATATTGAAGAAAATAACATGTAAAAAATGGACTAGGTCAAATAGTAAAATAGGTCCAAAAAACCAATGAAGAGAAGAACATTTTTTTTTTTTATTTTTGGAGGGGGGAAGCCAGGGCAATTGTGGTTAAGTGACTTGCCCATGGCTAGAAAGTGTTAAGTGTCTAAGGCCAGATTTGAACTCAGGGTCCTCCTGACTCCAGGCTTGGTACTCTATTCACAGTGCCACCTAGCCACCCTAGAAGAACATCTTAAAAAGCAGAATTGACCAAATGGAAAAAGAAGCACAAAAATTCACTGAAGAAAAAAATCCTTAAAAAGTAGAATTGGCCAAATGGAAAAGATGGTACAAAAGCTCACTGAAGAAAATAATTCCTTAAAGATCAGAATTGAGCAAATGGAAGGTAATGACTTTATGAGAAATCAAGAAACAATAAAATAAAACCAAAATAATGGAAAAAAATAGAAAAAACATGAAATATATCATTGGAAAAACAACTGACCTGGAAAACACATCCAGAAGAGATAATTTAAAAATTATTGGACTACCTGAAAGCCTCTATCAGAAACAGAGCCCAGACATCATCTTTTAAGCAATTATCAAGAAAAACTGCCCTGATATTCTAGAACCAGAGGGCAAAATAGAAATTGAAAGAGTCTACTAATCAACTCCTGAAAGAGATCCCAAAATGAAAACTTCCAGGAATATTATAGCCAAATTCTAGAATTCCCAGGTCAAGGAGAAAATATTGCAAGCAGCCAGAAGAAAACAATACCAGTATCATGGAGCCACAGTCAGGATAACACAAGATTTAGCACCTTCTACATTAAAGGATTGGAGGGCTTAGAATATGATATTCCAGAGGGCAAAGGAACTAGGATTACAACCAAGAATCACCTACCAAGCAAAACTGAGTATAATCCTTCAGGGTAAAAAATGGATTTTCAATGAAATGGAGGACTTTCAAGCACTCTTGATGAAAAGACCATAAAAAAGTAAACAGAAAGGGAAATCATTAGAGTCTTAATAAGATTAAAGTATTTACATTCCTACATGGAAGATGATACTTGTAACTGATAAGAACTTTCTCATTATTAGGATATTGAGGAATATAGATAGATAGAAGGCACAGGTGTGAGTTGAATATGAAAAGATGGTATCTAAAAAATAAAATCAATGGTGAGAGAGGAATATACTGTGAAAAAGAGAAAAGGAGAAGTAGAATGGGTAAATTATGTCACATAAAAGAAGCAAGAAAAAGCTTTTATAATGGAGGGAAAGAGAGAGAAAGTGAGGGGCAGTGAGTGACCCTTATCTCATCAGAAATGGCTCAAAGAGGGAATAACATACACATTCAATTGGGTATAGAAATCTCTCTTACCCTACAGGAAAGTAGGAGAGGAAGGAGATAAGAGAAGGGGAGGTTGATAGATGGGAGGGCAGATTGGGGGGGGGGGTACTGAGAAGCAACACACTTTTGAGAAGGGACAGAGTGAAAGGGGAGAGAGAACAGAATAAACAGGGAGGGAATAGGATGGAGGGAAATACAGTTAACAATAGTAACTGTGAAGTAAGTTTCTCTGATAAAGGCCTCATTTCCAAAACATATAGAGAACTGAAACAAATTTATAAAAAAAAAAGAGCCATTTCCCAATAGATAAATGATCAAAAGATATGAACAGTTTTCAGATGAAGTAATCAAAGCTATCCATAGCCATATTTAAAAATGCTCTAATTCACTATTGATTGGAGAAACACAAATTAAAATAATTCTGAGGTACTATCTAATACCTATTAGATTGGCTAATTGGACAGAAAAGAAAAACGACAAATGGTGAAGAGATGTGAGAAAAATGAGATGTTAATGCAATGTTGGTGGAGTTATAAATTGATTCAACCATTCTTTAGAGCCAATTTGGAACTATACCTGGAGGGCTACAAAACCCACATGCCCTTTGACCTAGCAACACCACTACTAGGTCTGTATCCCAAAAGATATATATATATATATATATATAAAGAAAATGGACACATGTATACAAAAATATTTATAGCAGCTCTTTTCTGGGGGCAAAGAATTAGAAATTCAGGGGATGCCCATCAATTGGGGAATGACTGAACAAATTGTGGTATGAGATTATGATGGAATACTATTGTGCTATAAGAAATTATGAGCAGGATGCTCTCAGAAAAACCTGGAAAGACTTACATGAACTCATGCAAAGTGAAATGTACTGTATACAAAGTAACAACAATAGTATAAGATGATCGGCTATAAATGACTTAGTTATTCCCAGCCATACAATAACAACACTGAAGGACTTAAGATGAAAAATGTTGAGCATCCCCAGAGAAAGAACTGATGGTACTTGAAGACAGATTGAAGCATACTTTATTTTTTTCTTGAGGTTTGATTTGTTTATTTTTTCAGTCTATCTTTTCTTTCACAACATAAGATAGAAATGTTTTGCATGAGTACACATATATAACCCATATCAAATTGCTTGCCTTCTCAGTGAGGAGTGGGGTTGGGGAGGGAGGAAGGGAAAGAATTTGGAATTCATAGTTTTAAAAATGAATGTTAAAAATAGTTTTTACATGTAATGGGGAAAAATAATATACTAAATAAAATTTTGTAAAAAGCCCTTGAGGCAGTTGAGTAGGGGTTGTCTATGAACTAGCCCCAAAGGGAGTCGGCCCAGCTGAGCAAAGGAGTGACTTATCTATTGCCAATGCAATGGTGTTTGTGCTATTTAATTTTATCAATGATTTGGATAAAGGCAAAGATGTAATGTTTATCAAATTTGCAGGTGTAATGGTAATGTAATTTGAATTTGAAGATCCCTTTGTTTTGGCAAAGGTAGTAGGTACTTAGCACTTAGTAACTGATCAAGCCTCTGTTGAGGAAACAGAAGGTATGAACTCCTGTCTCCTGTTGCTGACATAGGTTGGCTGAAACAGGAAGCAGCCCATGCTGTGTGTATATAAGGAAAAGCCCCAGAGAGGGACAGTCAGAATTTTTTGAGACCAGCATCTGGAGGCAGAGCTGTCGCTGGAGAGAATTGAAAGTTGAGAACTGAGAACTGAGACAGATCTACTTGAGCCATGAGGAGGCTAAAGAGAATGGTTTTGATTTTGAAAACCTGGATGGAGTGATTTTGATTCTGGGAGCCAGCTGAGACTTCTTCTGTGTCCAAGGGCCAGCTGGAGCTGCCAAGGGACTGAAGAAGTATGACTGTGAGGCTTTGACTTTGTTTGTGGCTTTGTTAAGCCTTGAATTCCTGACAATAGAATCTTCGAAGGATTTGAGATAGACTGGACACTCTGAGCTCCAATATGGAGACCTGGACAAGGACCTGGGAGCTGTCTGCCTTTGAACCCAAGTGACAGTTTGGTGAATCCAGGTAGGATCTGGGACCATGGAAGGGGATCCAGGGAATCTCAGGGACCAGTCAAGCTGAAAGAAGACTTTACTTGGATACTATGTACTGACTAAGAAGATTATAATTTACTAGTGACCTAGGGGTGGAGGGTCTGTGTATTTTCTAATGATTGAATAGTAAATAATGAAAGATGATTGATTGTATTTAGTGATTTAGTGTATTGATTGTATTTACTGATTGATGACTGAATAAGTAATTGATTTGTAATCTAGTATGCCCCATGAGTGGAAAACTTTGACTATTATACTTTGTAATTGAATTAAGGATGTTGTGAATGCTTGAGTTACTAAATGATTATTCTTTGTTAAAAAACATTGTGACCACTGTAGTGGAAACTATGTAGCCATTTTCTGTGATAAGTTGTTGTGAATGCTATATTTTGATTTTCTGCGATAAGTTGTAATATTGTGAATGCTGTACTTTGAATGTTTTGCTTTGATTAGTTATGGAATAAATAGAGTGTTCACTATACTGTGTAATCAGAACCTTAAAAGCGATTCACAGTAGCATTCTTCTGAAAAGCTGCTAGAGCTTGGCTTTATAGCAGGTGACACAAGACTAGGAAGACTAATTAATACACTGAATAATAAAGTCAGAATCTAAGATCTTAACAAGTTAAATGTTTGATCAAATTGAATAAGATAAAAGTCCACAGGGATAAATGTAATCTGATGAGGGAGGCATGGTTAAAGATGTTATCCATAGAACATCTGGGGATGTTAGTGAGTTGCAAACCCAGTATGAGTTAGCAGGGTGACAACAGCCCAAACACTTCGTGAGTTCTTGGGTGATATTGACAGAGATTTTTTTTTTCAGTCAGGACCTGTTATTTTGTTGGTATAGGAAACACCTGATAGTGTGTCCCTTTACCAATACAGGGCAGCAATTTCTCTGCAATTAATAATAGTAACAGTTTTAGAGATTTGACATTACTGAGGTTAAACGGCTTGCCAAGCTTTACACTGTTAGGATGTTATGAGAGGCAGGGTTTGAACTCAGATCTTCTTGACTGAAGTTATCCCTTAATCCATTCTGTCCTGCTAGTTCTTGAGAAAGAGAGAGAGAGTCCAAGAATTCCTTCTAAGAAGAAAGAGATGATAGCTTTTCTGTATTCTGCCCTGCTGGGACCACATTTGGAATATTATATTTAGTTCTAGATGCTACAATTTAAGAAGGGCAACTAGGTGATGAAGGGTCATGTCATATGAGGATGATCTGAAGGAATGTTTAGTGTGAGGGTGGGGGAGGCAGTGTGAACATGACAGCTGTCTTCAAGTATTGGAAAACTGTGGGAGAGATATTAAACTTGTTTTATATGGTCAAAAAGGGCAGAACTAGGTAGTAATAGCAAAAAAGAATATTTAATTTTGTCAGGAAAAGCTTCTTAAGAATTAGAATTATCTAAAAGTGGAATGGGCTGCCTGAAAAGGTGATAGGTTTCCTTTCACTGTAGGTCTTCAAGCAGAAGCTGAATGACCTCTTGACCAGTATACTATAGTGCGGATTTTGGAGAGGATGAGTTGGGCTAGGTAGCCAATTAAGTTGTCTTATAAAGGCTCTAAAATCTAGTGGCTTCCATATCCACTTGTCAAAATCCTACTCATTTTCCCAAAACTGAGATCAAATGCTGTCTACTGCATGAAACTGTCAATTACAACATGTATGACCCTGAGCAAATAGTTTGATTTCTATGGCCTTCATTTCCTCATTTATCAAATAAAGGAGTTGAATTAAGTGACCTCAAAGATCTTTTTTCCCTTTGTATCTTTGATTCTATGAACCTTTCTAGGGCTGTTAGGTAAGTCCAGTGGTTAGAGTTTGGAGTCAGGTTTGGAGTCAGGAAGACTGAGTTCAAATCTGGTCTCAGACACTTAGTAACTGTGTGACTGGGCAAATCACTTAATCCTGTTTGCCTCAGTTCCTCATCTGTAAAATGAACTAGAGAAGGAAATGGCAAACCACTCCATTATCTTTGTCAAGAAAACCCCAAATGGAGTCATGACTGAACAACAACAAAATGAAGCTTTCCTCCAATTGGAAATAATTTTTCCTTCCTCTGTGTTCCCATAGTGGTTTTTATTTCTCCTATGGCTCTTAATATAATCTTCTATGATGGTTATTTTCTATGTCCTCTTACTAAATTGTTGTTTGTTCTTCATTCTTGAAGAGGACCATGACCTCAGGGAGGTGATGCCATGACACGCAAGTCACCAGTTTCACTTTCTTCTCTGGAGCCTTCTGGGTCCAGGTGAAAGATATAGATAAGGATGACTGGAGGAGCAGTAGGAGACCTTGGCCTTTTTAAGCTAAGGTCTTTAACAGGTCTCAGTTTGACCGAGACAATACCCAATCAATAATTAAGGCTAGGTAAGAACTGAGGGAGAGAATGGCTTCTCTCATCTATTAAAAAAAAAAAAATCAGTCTGGGAGGGGAAGACCCTCAGAGTTTCCGGCCAAAACAGAAACAACTGCTATTTACATTCACTCAGAACCTACATGGCCCAAACAATGACCTATTTTTGGCTAATCAATGAAAGCCAAATGTCCTTTTACTAAGCTGTAAGCTATTTTGGAAGGAAGAGACCATTCTTTGATCTTTATATTCCCTACTTATCAAACAGATGTTTTCCACACAGTAGATGCTCAATTAATGTTGAATTAAATAAAAATTGCTCATGTAGCCCTTAACTGATTCATCTTTCCCATTGGTTAGTGATCCTCAATCAAAAAAAAAAAGAGACTCCTTTGCATTATGGTGATTTGAAGCACATCTATAGCTACAATACTTCAAGGATTTATGATTTTAGTGGTTTGGGTAGGTTGAAACTGCTCTCTTCAAGTACCTACATTTATACAGACCACTATGACTTAGTGGATGGTTTTTAAGAGATGTTGTGGCTGTATAATTCATCACCCTGAAGTCATCCTGTTGACAAGCCGCTCCACATTTAGCTAGGGTGAATTTTCAGATGATAGACATATATTCACTCAAAGTCTTTTCAGGTTGGTAGAGCCTGGCAGAACTAATGCTCTCGAGTCAGTCTTAAAAAAACCCAGGGTTACAAGTCTACCAGATTTGAGAGTAGAACTTTAACAGAGCAACAGGCTATATACCTTTTTAATTTGTTCTAAAAGGACCATTTTGGATAGTCCTACACATAAAACTCTGAATAAGAAGACTGACATAAACAGAAGTGCTACTTAATATGGACTGTATAATCTCCACCCAAATAATTACTTCAGCAGTTTCCTGTAGGGGCTCTTTATCAGAACAATCCTGTAGTCTCCTGGTAGAATATTAATTAAACACACTACTACATCTCATTGCTTTACAGAAGAATGATCTTTCTATTATTGCTGCTGTAAAGCTGGGATATTATTTATAGGTTTATGATATTGGTTCAGTGTGCTTTTGGAATATTTATTTGTCCCACCCTGTGGGTAATTATCCTCCAGTTCACCATTTAACTACTTAAATGTGGTGGTATCACTCATTCTTATCACATGAATAGGCTGGGTTAATTGCGTTGTGATGAATGCTGCTGTGATGATGACTGCTTCCAAATTGTGTTACTGGAGACATTATCTTGATGTGAGGAACAGCATCTAGATGTCACAGACAAAACCTGAACACGAGCTGAAAATGATACCAAGAGTATTTGCAAAGGCAACCACGCTGTTCTATGAGCCTTTATTTATTTTGGGGAGCTCCCCAGCTAAATACTATTTAAAAATCCCCCAACTGTTCATAATTTTAAATCTTTTTTTTGTGTGTGTGTGTGTGTGTGTGTTTGGGGGGGAGGGTTAGGGAGTAGGTCTGTATCTGTAATTTCACTGACGTAGGGAATTTGGTAGGGAAACCGCTCCCTGCTAGAGCAAATCATTAGCTGCTTCCTGATCTCTAATTCTAGTGCCCTACCTTTGTTAATAGTTTCCAATTTATCTCGTAAACAGCTTGTTTATACCTGGCTGTTTGCATATTGTTTCCCCCAATGGGTGAGCTCCTTGAAAGCCGGAACTGTCTGCTTTCTCTTTGTACTCCCCAGGCACATAGTACGAGCTTAATAGAATGATAATCAACTGACTAGAGAGTTGTTTGGAGCCTCTGAGAGAGGTGATTTGCCCAGGGTCACAGTGTAAGAGGTAGGATTAAAATCCAAGTTTTCCTGATTCCTAAGGCTAAGCCTAACTTTTTCGGCTGCAACAATATGCCCCTCTTTTACAAACTTAGTGGGCAATTAAGTTACACCTTCCTGCCCGCTGGACCCAGTGGTGACTCTGGAGGACACAACCAAGGTTTTGGCAGACGAGGGCAGCTGGAGAAAAGCATGACTTTTGCTGGGTAATGCCTGAGAAGACGTGGTTCTTCTTAGACGCCGAACCCACTTGCACTTTTAGGCCTCATGCACCAATGTGACCTTGTCAGTTGAACACACCCGCACATGCACACACACAAATCTCTGTGGCCTCTCTTTCTGGGACAGACTGGTGCTTTCCTGCCCGGGCCGGTGGCAGCTCCCTCCCGCAGGAGGCGCGGTGGTGATGCAAGTGAAGACTCTGGGCGGTAACCTCAGCAGCCTGCTTCGGAACCCCCGAGACGGGAACCGGGGGGGCGGGGCTGGGAGGGGCCGTTGGGAAGGCAGGGTGGGACGGACGCCATTGCGTTGCTATGAGCTGGCTCCGGAGCTGCAGAGGCGCTTGTCAATAGGCGCGGAGGAGGCGGCGGCGGGCTGGGACTGCATCCTTCAGCTGCTTTTCCTGGGTCTCCCCTCCCCCCCCGCCGCCCCCTCCTCTCGCGCTCGCGGGGACCCGGGCTCCGCGTCTCCCCTTGCGTCTCGCTCCGTCTGGGCGAGCGGCGCGCGCAGCTCCCGAGGCGCTCGAGCTGCTGAGTGGCGGCGACGGTTCCGGGGATGGGGAGGCGGCGGCGGGCGGAGAAGAAGATGCTCCTGGGCTGAGGCGAAGCTGAGGAGAAAGAAGGAGAACGAGGCGGCTGCGGGAGGGATGGCTCACTCCGGAGCGGCCGCGGCTGTGCCCGGGTGCAGCGTCGAGCAGCGGGGGTCGGGCTTCCCGGCCTCGGGCCCGGGGGCGGCGGCGGGTCTGGACCCGGGGGGTCCGCGGGATTCTCTGAGCCTGGAGGAGATTCTGCGTCTCTACAACCAGCCCATCAACGAGGAGCAGGCGTGGGCCGTGTGCTACCAGTGCTGCGGCTCCCTGCGGGCCGCCGCCGGAGACTCGCGCAGCCGCCCCAGCCGCGCGCCTCGCCGCCGAGTGGAGGCGCCCGCGCAGATCCGAGTCTGGAGGGATGGCACCGTCACCCTGGTCCCCGGGCCGGGCGACGCCGGGGAGCCGCCCCCGGGCGCAGGTAAGCATCCCCCACCCCACGGGCGACCGCATTCGCCTTCCCCGGGCCACCGCAGACCCCCATTCCGGCGCAGCCCTGAGATCCGCCAGAAGAGAGGATTTCGGGATCACAAAACCCATGTTTGAGATCTTGGAGGGCTGGGGAGTGCATGAGGGGTGACCTGGCTCTGCAACTCCCCTCCCCCTCCACGGCTTCCCTTTGCCCTCCTGACTCCCTGGTCCGCCTGGCTCACGAGTCCACTGGGAGGAGCTGGCAGACGCGGGGGCATGGGGTGCGGGGAGGAAGGAGCGGCGGTTTTTGGGGCTGCTCTCCTGCTTGATGCAGAGCTAGCTCCCATGTAGGTCAGCAGCATCACGAGGGGGAGGGAAGGGGAGGGAGGAGAGGAAGAGAGTGGGGGAGCCTAGCAAAACAAAGAGAGGAGCTGTCAAGGAGAACTGTCCCGTCTCTAGCTGAACAGCTTGAGTGGGCTGGGGGCGGGGGGGAAGGAGGGGAAGAGTTGTCACACTATGTTGTGATTGGATTTGGGGTGAGGTTTTTGTTTTGGGTATCTTTTCATTTCCAGTTGGAGTGAAGGTTATAGCTGATGCATACCAGTTACTCTTCCTGAACTTTATACAACAGCTGTTCACAGCTTGTTTATGAGGTTATGTGGGTTGGGCCTTTTTTTTCTTATAAGATATTCCTGTATTATATTTACATGCCATCTTTGCACATAACCTCATCAAGAACATTCAGCATTGGTTATTCATGGTGTGATAAGGAGTTGTAAAATATTCATTATATAGTTTAAACATCCTTGTAGACAAAAATAGTAAAACAGTTCATATTCCCTTTCTACTTGAAAAAGGCACCTAACTGCTTAGGTATATGTCTTAAAATGATAATTTTAGCAAAACTCAAAACATCTTCTTTAGGTTTAGGAATGTTAAGAGAAGATCTGATCTCTGAAGAGAATTCCAAAACTAGCATTGATAATTTTTTTGAGGATGAAGTGAGGAGGAAGCAAATTACAATGGCTGTTTAAAAAAAAGCAAGATAAATTGATTGTGCTATCATAAAATAGTTTTTCCAAAAGCAAGAAAAATAAATGTTATAAATGTCATTTAAATTAAAATTGGTCTGGATGACAAATCTGAACTTACAGAATGAAAATTTTAATAATGAGTAGGTAAACTTTGGAGTTTCAGAGCCAAGCTAATTGTAAAATCTTCAGAATGAACACTCAGTTGTATCTCCATTGATCAGTAAATCAGTATTGATGAGGATAGTATGTTACACTTGTTACTTTGTTAAAACTTGGTACTTTGATTCCACTAAATTTTAAAATTTGAAATAATAATTTTTGGGGGAGGAGAAAAGGGGCCCTGGATTTCGAATTTCATTGATTGAAGGGATTTTCTCTACCAATCAGATCTGTACTTGCTCTGTAATTTAAATTCTTAGATTTTCTGAGAGGATAAGTGACATGTTCAAAACCACACAGCCAGGAAGTTAATCATTTTTTGTTTATTATGTATCTATTGCTTTTGAATCCCTGGTTATTTTAAATAAGGCTTGCAAGTTATAGAACTGGAGAACATGATTTTTTTGCATTGTGTATTAGAAATCATAAAGCAACATAGAATAGTCTAGGATTATAATTAGGAAAAAAAGAGCTTTATTTAAGCTGCTTAGTCACAACAGTAGTAGTTAGAGTAGTGGTTTTGAAAAGTGTACATGCTTTGTGAGGTATTGTGGTATATTGGAAAGAACACTAAGTTAGGGAGTAAGGATCCCTGGATTATAGTTCAGCTGTGTGACCTTGGGAGAGTCATTTAACTCCTTTGAGTGAGCCTTAGTTTCTTTATCTGTAAAATGAAATTGGACTACACGAAGGTCCCAGCTTTAAAGTATTTATTTTTATAAATTTCTTTACCTGGTACCACTTTGAAATCTTAAATAATGTCTAAGCTGTTCTAGTTGGCAAGTCTGTGTAAGATAATTTATTAACAGTTCCTAGATTTTGTCTTTCATTTAATGATCTAACCTTAGGAACCAATTATTTTTCTTCATTGAAATATGAGGTGTAATAATATACTATCCATATATAAGGAATATGTTATTAATATGATGAACACCGAGTTTTTTGGTTTTTTGCCAGTAGTAAATGTATGATGAACTCCTCACACAGTTTTGCTTGGTTGCCCTTGGGTCCAACTGCATATGTTTTTGAGGAGGCTTGCTGGGTTCGAGGATTGAAGTCTAGGTTGTTTTTAAGCACCTATTGTTAAGGGGGTACATATTAGAGTATTTGTGGACATCCACATTCAAATCATTAGGATTTTAGAATTTCAAATCACTGAAACTTGGGGTTATAAAACTAGTTGTATCGGGGTATTTCATTAGAAGATTAAGTTTGGTCTTAATTTTTAGGAGTAATCTTTTCCTCAGGCACTTTGTTCCTTTGGATCTCGGTAGAGATCCCATTGCTTGAGTAAAAAGGTGATATAATCAAGTCAAAATTTTTATATTTAAGGGGAAAAAAAATTTGTGGTTATGTACTGAATATGTCCTTACATGGTTAGAGATAAGTAGAATTATATTTTCTTCCGTTATCCATTGTTTTAAATGTTTTTACTTTTTAAAATGCCTTAAAATATAGCCTAAATAATGCCTAAATGTAGCAGCAATATGTCTATACGGTGTTTTATTTTAAAAGTAATTTTAGTAACTAACTAGTCAGATTATAAAAGATAAGGCATAGAACACCAGAATTGGAAAAGTCTTTAGAGAATAGATTGTCATTTTTACAGATGAAGAACTTGAGATGCAGAGAGAAACTGTGGAGAGAGCAATAGATTTGGGATTGAGAGAACTGAATCAAATACTTAGTAATGTGACTATGGATAAGTTACAGACTTTCTAAAACTCATTCTCTTCATCTTAAAATGGTCATAATGATAATTGAATGAGCTTGCCCACAGAGTTGTTAGAGTAAGAGTGTTTTGTAAAATAAGTATTAGAAAAATGTGAAATGATGATAATTCGTTATTATTTATTAGTAGAACTGGGACTAGACTATGTTTCCTGATTCTTAGTATAGCTTGCTATAAATGAAATGCTATGGACAGTGTCCCAGATGGATGAATATCATTATCCTTGGTGTAATTTTGGAGGGAGTGCCATTTCTTTTACTTGAATGTTGCTCATACCTTCTGTGACAGCGTGTTACAAGTCCGTACTATCATTCCTTCTCTTCTTACCAAGTTTAAAAAGGAAGGTAAAGGAAGCAACAGAAGAGACAGCATCTCAAGTGTTTTAATGATTTGTGCCAGTAAATCACTGCCTTTAGCAGTGATAATAACACCTGGAGCATTACATTTAGTTTCAAGCATGAAATCTGGTACAACTATTCACAGATAGATTTGAAAAAAATACATTAACAGAGGAAAACAAGGAATTGGTGACTTTTTAATGATAAGTGTAAGCAAATACTGGAAGACGTAATTTGAACGAGGCAGAACTTGCATTTTAGCATTCTATTGTTTCCCACAGTGGAGTGGGAAAAATGTCATACAGATATGAGATAAAATAGAGAAAAGACAAATCAAGCCCAGCTATGAATGGATGTCTAAGAGTGCAAATGATTAAATGATGACAATAGAATCCTGAAAGGAGTGGTATATTTCATTGAACCTGCCTATAATGCCAGGGGAATAGTTGACCTAAGGAAGAATCGGAGATGACCTATTTAAAACGTTTTGTTTTCTTAGATATTTATGTAATATGAAACCTAGGACCTTTGGTAAGCATACTTCTCCATAGTTCTTATTTTGCAAAGAAATCAATCAATAAGCACTTGTTAAATGTCTACTATATGCCAGGCACTGTGCTAGGCACTAGGTAAAACTAAATAAAAAATGAAGCAGTCCCTGCCATTAAGGAACTAACATTTTATTGGGAGAGACAGCATATACCTAAATGAATACAGCATGTGTACCAAGGAATTTTGAGAGGAAGGGCACTAGAAACTGGGGAGGGAGGGGGAGAAAATGTTTCATATAGAATATGGTGCTTGAGCTGATTGTTAAAGGAAATAAGAGCTCCTAAGAGGTGGAGGTATAGAGGGAGAACTGTGCAGACATGGGAGACAGCCAGTGCAGAGGCATAGAGATGGGAGTATCATGAATGAAGACTAGTGAGAAGACATACTTCAATGACCATAATGTATAATGAACCTGGAAAGGTAGATTAAAAGCCAGAGGAGTTGATATTAGGTCCTAGAGACAATAGGAGCCAGCCATGTTTGAGTGGGAGAATAACATGGTCAGACCTATATGCTTTAATGAAATAACTTTGGCAGCTGTGTAGAGATAAGATTAGGGTTGGGGAGAAATTTGAAGTAGGGTGACCAGTTAGAAGACTGTCATTGCAGTAGTCCAAGCAAGATAGGAGGAGGGCCTGAACTGTGGTGGTAGCAGTATTAATAGACATAAGCTAGATTCGAGAGAACTTGTGGAGGTAGAATATCCAAGCTGTCTCCTTTGAAATATCTAAAAGGAACTTAGTGGTGATTAGAGACTGGATCTAATGAAAGAGTCATATGTATCAAAGTGAAGGAAATTGAGGTCCACTTGTAGTTAAAGTAAGGCTCTTTTTTTTTTAAATTTACATAGCTTTTTTAGGTAGTTGGGGAGAAATTAAACTGTAAACTCTTTGAAAGTAGGAATTGTCTTATCCTTTGTGTATATACCTCACAGTGCTGAACACATAGTAGGTACTTAAATGCTTGTTAACTGACTCACTGATTGACTTTTTGTTTTTTGAAGGGGGAAGGCAGGGCAATTGGGGTTAAGTGACTTGCCCAAGGTCACACAACTAGTGTTCAGTGTCTGAGGTCAAATTTGAACTCAGGTCCTCCTGACTCCAGGGGCTGGTGTTCTGTATACTGTGCCACCTAGCCGCCCCAGTTGATTGACTTCAATTGCTTACTTTATCAACAAACTAACTTTTAAATTTCCATTTAAAACTTGTTGCATTAAATGAAGTATAACACGTAATAATATTTCAAACATGAAATGTCATGAGGATTAAATTATTTTTATGAGGCCAAATGGAATATTAATAAAATCACTGTAAATCTGAGAAAATGAGTTTCATTAGACCTTTAGGAGCAAATGCTCATCTCATAAAAACATTGTTGATTGAAATTATTTTGCCTATGTTGTCAGTTTCTTTAAGAATCATATATGTTTTATTTGTGTAATAGGCATCCTCTTTTGAAAACATGGATTTCTCTTGATTTGATTGCTTGGCAGCTTGATGTAATGGATAAAGCTCTTGAAGTGATGGTTTGAATACTTGATACTTGTGTTACTCATGGCAAGTAACTTAACCTCTCTGGAGGTTAAGTCTGGAAAATGAGTGTAATAGTGGCAGCTTTCTAGGATTGTAAAAAAGGAACAAATAAGATAATATGTGTAGAGCACTTTACAAACCTTAATGTGCCATATGTGTTAATTATTATTATCTGAAAAAGAAGAGGATGAGGAGGAAATAAGATTTATATAGCACCTCCTCTGTGCCAGGCACTGTGCTAAGCACTTTTTGCAAATTTCTAATTCTTACAACAACCCTTTGGAGTAGGTGATATTATCATCCCCACTCTACAAGTTGAGGAAACCGAGGCATACAGAGGTTAAGTGACTTGCCCAGGGTCACAACTATTGTATGAGGTCAAATTTGAACCAGAGTCTTCCTGACTCTAGGCCTAAAACTTTATCCAAACTACCATCAACTACCTGCCAAACGTGTGTTCTAAAAGTCTTAGTGCAATTTTAAGCTTTAATAACTTAAAATAAGTTTTTCTAAAATGAGTGAAGATCTCTGTGCACATTAATGAAGGAATGATAATGGTTTCTTGCAGTGAACATTCAGGCTTTATTTGGAATTTTAAAAAAGGATATGAGAAATTATGCCTGTCCATACTGTTCATGCATCTGATACATTTGTGAAATGTACCTAGATTAAGGTCCCTCTGGTTTTAAAGGTATTCAGAATGTTGGCAAAAATGTTTAAATGGTGAAATACATTTAATATTGGCTTTCCCCCCTTCTTTCTAAATATCTTGAGCTCTCACATTTTGATATGTGTTCTCTTATTAAGATGAACAGTTGAAGAGTGGGGTAGGGAATTCCTTATCGCACCTAAATATATCTGATATCTTTCACAATACTGACAGAAGCAATCCTGCTTGATGTTTTTTAAGTGTTAGGGTTAAATTCTTTCATGATTTTGATATTCCCTTTCTGAGAGGTGTAGTTGTCAAAGTTAAACTGGAAAGATGTACTCCATATTTTCGTGAAGCGGATGAAATGATTTATGAGTTATAAATAGTGATGTTTTAAGGTAGTTAATACTAATCATCAAGATTTCAGAAGTTGCAAATCTTTTTTATATTTTTGGGTTGGGCCTGTGATTGCATTTATGTCTGGGACTCTTGGTAAGGAAACTACCTCTATTGATGTAGATTTCACCTGCCCTTTGAGGGCAGTGAGAAGTTAAGTGGCCAGGATCACACAGCTAGTATGTACAGGGGATAGAACTTGAATGAAGGTTTTCCTGATTGCTAGACCATCTTCTTTCTGCTGTATAACATTGATTCTCAAAAATTACAGTGAAACTGAGAAATTTTTAATTTAGTCTATCATAAACATGGCCCAAATGTCATGTATTATAATTTCTTCCCAGTTATATGATGATATAGAATGAGACCTGAAAATCCATAGTCCTTAGAATCAAATAATATATGAATTATGAATTTTTGCAGAATTAAAAAAATCCTAGTATAATAATCCAACCCAATTTTTACACATCTCATTTTCCTTATGTCTGAGTTGGTTCTTCCCCTTCTATCCCTACATGCCTGGCCCCTCAGTTTTTTCCCCGTCTGGCCAGCTTTTTTTGTGCTTACTTCTCTTTGCTCTTGGTTTCTTTCTCAATTTCTTCATGCAGTTCTGGGAAGAGAGAAGAAAGGCAAGTATTTCATGCAAACATTCTGTTAGCCATAGCCAGAGCAGAGACTTGAATTTTGTATGGCTCTTTGTGTAGATTTATAGTCTTCTAATATAATACAGTAGAATATGGAGAACACTTTCTGGGAATATTTCTACATTTTGATAAGGATTTATGTGTTAATTCTCATCCTGCTCAATTGGCATCAAGTATTTACATGATACTATTTTTAACCCTTCTGGGTTAGTATAATGTCTTCCTAATTTACTTTTTAAAAATTAAATTTTATTTTCACATCTTCATTCTTTCCCTCCCTTCTGCGACTTCAAAATTTTAGTAGTTTTTTTGTAGTTTAATTGAGTAAATGATTCAGACACTTACATTCTTTTTTTTAAATGTTTTTTATTTGCTTGTTTTTTATATTGTTTACTTCCTTTTTTCCAGCTTAATAGTATTTTACTTTTTTCCAATTACATGTAAAGATAGGTTTCAGTATTCACTTTTATAAGATTTTGAGTTCCAAATTTTTCCATCTCTCTCCTTCTCCCCTCCCTAAGATGGCAAGCAATTTGATACAATAATATTAAACATATTTTCACATTAGTCGTGTTTTGAAAGAAGAATCAGAACAAGAGGGAAAAACCACAAGAAAGAAAAAAGAGAGAGAGAAAATAGTATGTTTCAATCTGCATTCAGAGTCTATAGTTCTTTCTTTGGATGTGGATAGCATTTTCCATTATGAGTTTTTTGGACAATTGTCGTAGATTATTGTATTGCTGAGAAGAGCCAAGTCTCTCAAAGCGGATCATCACATAGTGTTGCTATTACTGTGTATGATATTCTCCTGGTTCTGCTAACCTCACTCAGCATCAGTTCATGTTAGTCTTTCCAGGTTTTTCTGAAATCTATCTGCTCATTGTTTCTTATGGAACACTAGTATTCCATTATATTCATATACCACAGCTTGTTCAGCCATCCCCAATTGATGGACGTCCCCTCAGTTTCCAATTCTTTGCCACCACAAAGAGCTGCTATAAATATTTTTGTACATCTAGGTCCTTTTCCCTTTTTATGATCTCTTTGGAATCTTAGTAATAGTGGTATTTCTGGATCAAAGGCTATGCACAGCTTTATAGCCCTTTGGGCATAGTTCCACATTGCTCTCTAGAATGAGAGACTTAAATATTTAAAGCCTTACTCAGTGCCTTATCATGAGGATGTGGTGACTAATTGAAATATAAGAAATGTAAAAGTTGCTTCTGATATGAAGTTAAAAGAGTATGAGGCTTTCAATTTTTGAGATTACTAATACTTCAGTAATTGAGTCCTTGATAGTGGGAACTAAGACTAAGTATTTAAAATAAAATACCATACTTTTTTTTTATAGTATTTTTTAGTATGGCACACAATATTTTTACTCATTGAGTGGAATATTTTGGCCTAATAAATGAGTCCCCTAATTTTGGACATGGGGAACTGAGACCCAGAAAAGTCAAGTTACTTGCCTCAGTTCACACAGTGGTAGAATGGAGTCTAGCTTGCTTGCTTCTTAGGTTAGTTTGCTTTCCATCAAGCATATTTTCAGTATTATTGATTTATACTTGATAAGAGGTCTTTTCCCCCCCTCTTACTTAAAATGCCTGACTTCAATTATAAATGGAATTTACATGATAATGAAATCTCTGGGACCAGGGAAAATGCCTTTGCTCCTGAAGCCCTTTCTCTGTGATTAAACTTGGGAAACATGTTGGATCTGTTTTTAGTGAACCTAGTATCTTCTGATCTCAACCCTTTGCCATAGTATTTTTCTCTCGTTTTTTTTTCCCTTTTCCCCATCATTTCCTTAGTTTCACTTTCACTAATAATATTTTTAAAGGGAAGGTTCATGTAAAGGAGAATTTTATTATTAAGAGCACTTTACCTAAAGAGATATGGTATAGTACAGACTACAACTTAATTTTCCAGGGTTCTTGCAACACCTGCTGCATGTAGGGTACTGCATGCAGCCTTGGAAATGAGAAAACATGAATTGAACAGCATGTGGCAAGATATAAGAAGACTGGAAAGGTGGCGGGGGTGGGGGGGATAGGCAAGTTTTGAAGGTTTTGAATACCAAAAGAGGGCTTTATATTTGATCTTGGAGGTGATAGGAAGACACTGGAGTTTATTGGGGGTGGTGGTGAGGGGGTGAGTGTAAAAGTGATGCGGTCAGACCTGCTCTGATAATTTTGACTGCTGAGTGCAGGATGGACTGGAGTAGAGAGAGAGATTAGAGGTGGGAAGACCAACCAGCAGACTGTTGCAGTAGTCCAGGTATGAGGTGATGAGGGTCTGTACCAGTGTGCTGGCAGTATCAGAGGAGAGAAGGGGCATAAATACAAGAAGTGTTACAAAGGTAAAATTGACAGGTCTTGTTTCACAGGCGTGAGAGTGTGGAGTTGAGGATGACAGTTTGTGAGCCTGAGTGATTGGGGTAGGGTTGTACCTTAGACAGTAATAGGGATGTTAGGAATGTTGGAGGTTTTTTTGGGGGAAAGATAATGAGTTTTGGGGACATGTTGAATTTAAGATATCTACAAAACACACATAAGATGTGCCGCAGACAGTTGGAGGTGTGAAACTAGAAGTCATCAGAGAGGGTAGGGCTAGATAATTAAATTTGAGAATTATCAGCATAAAGATGATAATTGAATCCCTAACAGCTGTGAGATCACCAAATGAAACATGGAGGAGAAAAGAGGACTCAGAGCAAAGCAAAGGTTACCCAAGGTTAGCATTCTTAAAGCTGACATAGTACTTGTAAAATGGAATTTAGAAATATTAGGCAGGTTTTTTAGCCTTACAAATAGGTGATCAGGTATCCACTCTTTGATGTGATTTATATGGTTACCAAGAAGTTTATCTTGGCCCAGAAATGTCTTCTGCACTGACTTGTCTTGATACCTGAAATGCCGCCATTAGAGATTGGTCCATTTAGATTTAAGGGCTTTTTAGGTTTTAGGAACTGCCTAGTATAATACAGATAACACTGTGGAGGGTATCACCATAATAAGCTGTCATCAACTAACACCAGATAGTTTATCAGATTCCTCTCCAAGAGCAAAGTCCTTTGGGAATCAGACATAGGATAAACCCTTTGGGGAAGAATAGATGACAGAAACTCAGGAAAGGCAAAGAAAGGTGGAACTTATTCTTATGGTCAACTTTAGCCAAAAAATAAACCCAAACTTAGTAGGAAAATGAATGTATGAATGAGTGAATAAAAAAATTATTGGCATTTATTTTTTTTTAATTTTATTTTAGTTTGCATCATTCATTTCCACAAGATTTTGAGTTACATATTTTCTCCCCTTCTTTCCCCTACCCACCACCCCAAAACAGCCATCCCAGTGTGTCCCCCCTCCCCCAGTCTGTTCTCTCCTATGTCACTTTTTGGTAGGGCAGGATGGATCTCCCAACCACAGTGCCTGTGTATCTCAAGTTCCAGTTGGATGCAGTCAATAGTAATAATAATAATAATAATAATAATTGCATATATATCTATATATATGTATATATATAGATATATATTTATAACATTTGATTATGGAACTTTAGATT